>JANSJP010000001.1:2400000-3148306 GCA_024734325.1 Lactarius hatsudake | reverse complement strand
AACGTGCAATTCCATGGGGTCCTAGTTGACCTAGGCTTTATGCGGACTCTCTGATGCAGGAGTATAGTGTGTCATCAACAGAGGGGGTGATACACTTTTCGTGATCTTATATGTAGATGACATCACTATACTAGGGAGTTCCCTATCAAGATCAATGATCTGAAAGCATCTCTATCAAGTCGATCTATGAGATGACTGATCTTGGTGAAATCCAGTCTTACCTAGGTGTTAACATCACCAGAGACCGTGCAAATCGCACCATGGAAATCAACCATCAGATTACATCCGCGACGTTATTGAACACTTGGAATGTCTGATTCCAACCCAGTATATACCCCTCTTCCCTCTGGCGCCGAGGCACACTTGATCAATCTGAAGATCAGGCCTCTACTTCTGAAATTAAGAAGTATCAACAGATAATTGGGTCTCTGCTCTATGCGCAGATTGGAAGCAGACCTGATATTCCCTTCGCTGTTGCGCGCCTTAGCCAATTCGCTTCCAATCCCTCGCCTCAGCATTACGTCTAGCAAATATGTCATAGCTTACCTAAATACTACAAAGGACTATGCGTTGCGCTATGCTGGAGGGAATGGTGGAGAAGGCCTTCACGGCTACTGTGACTCTTCCTGGGGAGATCAGGAAGAGAAACACTCCACCTCTGGCTACGTCTTCTTGCTTGCCAATGGAACCATTTCATGGTGCACCAGAAAGCAGAAGACCATTGCACAGTCTACCACAGAAGCAGGTACATGAGCCTCCTGAGGCCTCAAACCAAGCTCAGTGGTACACTACCTTCCTAGGCGAACTAGGGTATGAGGTTGCCTCCCCTATTCCCTACACTGTGACAACAAGGGTGCTGTAGACTTACATTAAACCCTGTCACTGGAAGGCGGTCCAAACACATCCTGATCAAACACCATGTAGTCAGGAATACGTAGAAAACAAGGTCATAAACCTAATACTACACCCACAGTGTGAAATGGTTGCAGACGGACTCACCAAGTCCCTGCCCAGAGACACCTTTGAAAAATGGTCAATGATCTAGGAATTGGTGTAATAGGAGCCTCAGGAACATCGTGCTGATAACCAGTCAATGGTCGTTGATCCTTGGTTTAACACCAAAGCACACCATGTTCTCTGATCTGAAGAGCTCTAAGAAAACCCTTCTTAGACCCTGAAGAAGTTGGACCTTCACCAACATAGTCTACAGATTCTAAGGCTTCAAAAAGTAGTCCTGTATCAAGGATTTCATGAAGTACTCATGATAAAGTCTGATGGAGCGTTATCTGCTCTAGATAAGATAATCCTATATCAAGGATCAATCTTTCAATCTTAATCCAGAACTTCTGTACGCTTCAGCTCTTCAAAAGATTATCATCTCCATTTTCTTACATCATCATGGACTGTCCCAATCATGGAGGGATGTTGAGACGCGACTGTATAAGTCACATGTCTCGTGGGATCTGATTGTGTCAGCCCACATACTAAATACGGTATCTGTCCCTTATGGACTGATTTGGACTATGGCCGGACTTGTACGGACCGCTTTTGTTTATCTTTATTGTCAGAGTCATATATGGCTCTTATTGTTCTCTATTGTTAAGATACCGGTATTGTCTGCTTTAGGCAGCTATTGTTCTCTGCCCTCCAATGGCATTTCTCCCTCTGGCGCACAGACCATGTATATTGTGTTTGGATCACCTGTGCGCACAGACCATTCTTACCTAAGCGTCCTGTATATAAGGACTGCTATTTACGCCATCACACTTCGAGTTCCCTTCACCTCTGAAGTGTAAGTCCCTTCCTCTTTACCTCTCTTATTACCTTTACTCATGAGACGTTCCTATATAGTAACTTGTCTCCATTAGGTATGCAGTTGTAATAGAGTTCCCTTCACCTCTGAAGTTAACTTGTCTCCATTAGCTTTTTGCTATTATCTCCTTCGCTCGTTAGTCCTGCGCTCAACAGGAAGTGCCTGAGGTACGACACCACCCACAAGGGAGATCAAATGCCCCATGTACGAGATGTGTTGGGATTGCGGAGAGCGAGGCCGGTTCATGTTCCTGCATCGCCACACATGCCCACGTACCCCATCTCCCGTACCTGCCAACATCCCCACTGAAGAAGATTACGCATACACCAGTGACTAGCCAAAGTCGAGGCGACTTCGGTTCTGACGGGGGGTAATGTTATCGATTTCTGCCCTACTATGCTACCACTTCACATTTTCACTGTACTTTTACGATACGATCCGGTGACCCCGCTTCTTGGCTTCTATCTCACACCTTACGCCTCGGCGATAGGATGGCCAGTTTTATGCTTCTTTTCGTCCGCTGACTATTTCTGAGGCACACGTCGTCCCGCAGGATTCCCTTGTACCATAACTGATCATCCCCTTTGTTTACGCTTTAGGCCTATTGACTCAGGATCGCGCCATGTGTTTGTACCTTACAAACACCCTGTATTAGTATATAGTCACGCCTTACCTAGCTTGTACGGTAGACTGACTTCTTGTGTAATACTACACTGTCTTGGCCTCACGAACAACCTTCGACTCACCATTGCGTTTGAGTCAAAGCTTTTGCTTGCCTTTGCACTTGAGCCTCGTCTTTCTTCTATTATCCTCTGGTTCCAGGGAAACCGAGTGATACTTGTGCATCCTTGAACTGAGTCCTTAACCGACTCGCGCTTTTCCGAATCCCGTTGACTTAGCGAGGTACACGTTGTACCTAACACCCCTGTAGTGGCGTTACACAATGGGTGGTATAATCCAAGAAGTCAAGCTTAGGTCTTCAGCGACCATAAGCCCATCTACTTATACACGTCCAAGGAGGTTTGAACCCCAGCTTGGAACTTCGAAACTCTAGTATGGGATCCTAGGAATGAGTCACAACGAGTCAGAGATAAGCAATCCACCAATGGCAGTAAGGCACAAAGGTATGAGTCAGAGATAAGGGAGTCAGCGAATCAGAGAAGGGGAAGCATATGGAATCCATCAGAATCAAGGCACTATCGATAGGAATGTACAAGTCATCAAACACAAGGCAGTCTAGGCCGGTCCAGGCACAAGCTCATCTGGACCCTTCTGGTGCGAGTCTAGCCAGGTCATGTGCCAGGGTCACATGATGGGCAGGCGTTAAGGTCATGTGCGCTAATCACATGGTTGGTGAGCACTTATTGGTCACGTGATATGGGTCTGGTGACTTAGCGGTCAGGTGACTTTTCACCATGCAGGCTATTTCCACTTCTTCATTGCCAAAGTATCTTCGGGTCACGGTGTTTGGGGTCTTGGTCAGGGGTGTCTGAGGGGTCATCACAGGCAAAAACGTAACACCGGTAGTCTGAATTCGGAAGAAGACATGTTTCATGTACAGGGCCACAGTGCCTTCTGCGCTTATTTCTTCCAGGCACAGGATGAATATAGCTGCTTTCGAACAGTCGTGGTCTGTCACTGTCAGTATGGTGTCGCAGCTGTCTGCTTGTGGTAATTTGGTGATGAAGTCTAGCACTATGGTCTCGAACAGTGTTGCCTCCGGTTTTGGGAATATGGGTTGTAGTGGTGCATGTGTGGGGCAGTTGTTGACTTTGATCCTTTGGCAGTCTGCTGCATCCCTTGACGTAATCTTGTACTTCTTGTCGTAGGCCTGGCCACCAGTAGTATCGTTTTACCATTTTGATCATTCGGCTGATTCCCAGGTGTCCGTGGACCAGGTGGGTCGTGATGGGCTTGGATGATGTGTTGCCATTCGTATTAGTCTCCCATGACTGCACAGTCATCCATCTTTATACCACGTGCCTTTGATCTTCTTCAGTTTATGTGGGTTGACCCATCATTTGATGGTTCCTTTGTCTTGGGCATATACTGGGTTCGAGGGTTGCATTTCAGCAATGGTTATTTCACCTCCTAGTCGTGTTGGATCATCCGTTGTGTCAACTTCTGCGGCTCTAACAAATATATGGTCGGGTAGCACTGTGACTTGTTTGTTGTCGTGTTCTCCTTGGTCGTAATCGGGTCGCCTAGATAGTGCATCTGCTCATCCATTGGCAGTGCCTTTGATGTGGTGAATCTCGATGTCATATTCCAAGAGTTCGAGTACTTCCCTTGCTACATGTCTACTTATTTTTTGAGGGGATCTCCAATATTGTAGGTTCATGTGGTCCAAGAACACTTTGATCTTATGTGGTGATCCTGTGAGGTATTGTCTCCAGTTGTGTAAGGCTTTGACTATGGCTAGCAGTTCCGGGTCGTAGATGTCATAGTTCCATTCTGCCACATTGAGGGTGTTTGAGTAGTATGTGATAGGGTGTCGTTTGTTGTCCTTGCCTTGTTGGAGTAGTACTGCTCTGACTGCGTATCCTGATGCATCTACTTTGAGTTTGAAGGGTTCTGTCTAGTTCCAGGTGTTTGAGTACCAGTTCCTGTGTTACTAGCTCTTTGAGTTTGTTGAACGCCTGTTGTTGGTCTGTTCCCCATATCCATTCTGTGTCCTTGCATGTGAGTTTGTTGAGGGGCGTGCGTGTGTGGCAAAATTTCAGATGAAAGTGCGGTAAAAGTTGCAGAAGCCTAGGAAGGATCACACCTGTTTGACAGTTTTTGGGGTGGGCCATTCACATATGCCCGAAATTTTGATGGGGTCCATGCGGATCATGCCCTTTTCAATGATTACCCCCAGGTAATTGAGGGACAAAGAGTGGAAGGTGCATTTCTCCAGTTTCAGGTATAAGTCGTGTTCTTCTAAGAGGTCCAGGATTGCGTGTATAGCCTCCATGTGGTCTTGTTCTGTGGTCAAGGTTGCTACACCAATGTCATCCATGTATGCCTGCTATGATGGTTCCTTTGGGTTTGAAGAACTCGATGATTGGTTTGAGGATGTAGTTCATCATGGCTTGAAAGGTGGCCAGCGAGTTTGTCATCCTGAAATACATTACGAGCGGTTTGTATAAGCTGTATTTTGTCTTGAATGCTCCTTTTTCTTGGTCTCCATCCTTGACAAGTATGTTGTTGTACCCCCACCGTATGTCGAATTTGGAAAAGATCTTTCTGCCGCTAAGGTCTGCAATAAGTTCCGGTATGAGGGGAAGTGGGTATTGGTTGCGTATAGTCCATTTGTTGATTACTCGATAGTCCTGTACTGGTCGTAGCTTCCTGTCCTTCTTTTTGATGAAGAAGAAAGGGGATGCATACAGGGATTTAGAGGGTCTGATATACCCTTTTGCCAGTTCAGCTTCGAGCCATTCTTTAAGTGCCTTGTCCTCTGCTTGGTTCACTGGGTAGACTTTGCAATTGATGGAGTCGGGAGCTCCTGGCTTGAATTCCACTGCGTGGTCCCATGGTCTTGAAGGTGGGAGACGATGTGATTCCTCTTCGCTGAAGACCTTGTGTGTCGCTTGTATTCGTCCAGGATTTCCTTTTTCTCTGTGTATTGTTGTGCCAGTGATCACGAGTTCTGTTGCCGTACTTCATAGATGGATGGGTAGTGAGTCCTCTTCCAATTCAGGCGAGGATGTGTTCCTCCTCCTGGTAGATGCATTGCTTGAGTGTTTGTCATAGCTGTTCCATTGCTGTTTTTACGGTGAAGGGTCTGGTGGGATTAGTCAGTTCGTATGACGATGGGATATTGCTTCGTGTCCATGGTGGCAGTGGCCCAGTGGATTTTGGGTTGAAAAGTGGCCAGCCAGGGATATCCGAGGATGATTGCTTCCCCTCCCATGTCGGTGATAAAGAAGGGGATGGTCTTGACTTTTCCATTGGTTTGAATGTTCAGGTCTGTGTAATGGGTAATCTTGCCCCCTTTGTTGTGTGTCCCAGTCAATATTCCAGATATTGCTGGGGTTGTTCTAGTTCTTTAATCCCTATGCCCATTTGCTTGGCAAAGTTGGGATGCATGAAGTTATTAGTGGCTCCAGAGTCCACTAGTGCTTGTTTGTCAGCCATTGAGTTACTCAGTGCGAATCGAAACTGAAACATGCATAGATCGATAGTGCGTTATGAACTGCAAGTTACATTGTGAAGCCCTCACCCAGGCCGATGGGTTCAGGTGTCCTGAAAATCCTTTGCCTTCATCATCTCCCCTATCTGATTTTGGAGCTCTGCCATCTTGCCCATCATGATGGCTACTTGTGCTTCTGGTTCTTGAGATGGGGGCATGGGGTCGTCCAGGTCGATAAGGGGTTTCCCCACTACGCTTTGTGGTGCGGTGGGGACTTCTTCTATGTAGGCACTCCATCCTTGAGGAGGCCCTCATTGTTGGCGTGGCTGGAAGCATTCTCATGAGAAGTGGCCCTTGCGCCCACAATTATAGCAAGTGACGTCCTTAGCGTTAAAGACAGCCTCGTCCTCCACGTCCACATTGGATAAATCCTCCTCTGGCTGGGAAAGGTGGGCGATTGTCATTGTGGTTGATTTCGGGGCAGTTTGGGTTGCCCACTTTGGCCACTCAGGCTTGAATTCTTCCTGGGGTGGTGTCCATTGCATCTGGGTGGTTCTGGTACTGCCGCCACATCGGTTGGTTTGGCCTTTAAGGCGCCTGGAAGTGCATTTGCTGCTGCTTGGGTCATCCTTGAGTGGGTTGGCGTCCAAACCCTTCTTGTCTAGCCTTCATATGAAGGTATTCGTTTTTGCTGCTCGATGACTGCAGTCTTCCACTGCTGGTAGTTCCTTGGGTCGTGGAATTGGTATGTGTTGCAGTATAGGTCTATTGGCAGTCCTTGGGTGAACTTGTCGAGGACCAGCAGGTTCATCTAAACGATAGCCAGCTAAACAGACCATCTTTTCAAATTTGGTTACGTAGCTGTCAATGTCTGTGCCTGTCATCTTGAATCCTTTGTCAAGCTCTAGGTGAGCATTTTCTTGCTCTAGGTTGTCGTGGAACCTGTCTTTTGAAAGCGATTTTGACGCTGTTCCAGAGCCAGGGGTCGTTCTGGTCTACTTGCTTGTCGAGCCATTCCCCTGTCTTGGTGGCCCATTCATCAACAAGGTCTCCCTGCATATAGGTGAGGAATGTCATTGCTTTGGTGTAGGGGTTTCGGATGGTTCTGTTGAACTTGTTGACCCCCATGAATCGGTTCCATTGGGATAGGAACACTTCAGCTTTGTCACTGTTCGCCCTTGAAGATGGGGGGTTCCTTCCCGATGAATTTGTTCGGTTAGCATGGTTGGGTCTATGGGTGCTCCTGTGGCTGGAGGTCCTCCTCTGCCTCCTCCACCGCCACCACCAGTGGTGGTCTCCTGGGTCTCCTCCTGGGGGTGGATCGTTGGAGTCCTTGGGGTACTGGTCAGTGAATAGGGCCATTCAGATCTGAATTTCTTCCTGGGTGATTGTTTGGCTCATGGTTGGAATGGACTTAGCGATTTGTTCCAATTCCTCTTCCTCTGCTTCATCTTTGATGTGGATCTCCTCTGGGTTGCTTGCAAGTGATGGGGATACTGCGGGTGTCTTGGGTGTTGGGGATCAGGCTAGTTCTTCTTCTTGTCTGTCGAGGGGTCCCCACTGGTTGTGGGTGACTGTGTTGCTTGCAAGGACATCTAGTCCAAGCGCTGAGGCTGTGGGTTTGGTGACTTGATATTTGTTGTTGGTGTCACTCCACATGATTTCCGCCCAACAGGTGTAGTCGAAGTTGAACTCAACAGGAACAACTGTGTTGTCAGTTTTGCAAGTCAATGTAGTAGGTGACGTATCTGGGGATTTCAGCACCATCTTTCCAGAGAGCAGATTTGAGATATCTCTTGGGAACGTTGCGTTCTCCTCGTCGGTCGATGTAGTAGGGGTGGAAGGGCACCCAGTAATCTTTGGTTTTAGGATTGGCCACGATGGATCTTGGTCTTAATGTAATGTCTACCATGGACGTTTGCCTGACTTAGGCCTCGGTTGATGCGGTGATCCTAAATGGTTGGTAGAACAAGCAATTAGAGGGTGCATCTGGGTACTCAGCTGGGTGAGGGGCTAGATCCCCATTCAAGGCAATGAAGGCGTGGATGTCCTCCTCTTGAGGAATACCGACAGGGGGTTCGTTGAGTGTGGTGATAGAAGTCCAAGTGGGATGATCGACAATGTAGATATACCTGTAGGGTTGTCCTACATGCTCATTGTGATAGAGGAATGCGCAATGGTATACCGATCCTGGAGGATACGTGTCCACTGCCCACAAAGGGGAACTCAGGATAAGCTCACGGGGATCCCTGGTCTAAGGGGATATGCCAGAGGTGACTCACTTCAAGGGGGAGGGCCCTGCAGAGGAAAGGAAACAGAGAAGATGGTGGTATTCAAGAAGACCAAGATGGCAATCCTGGTCTTCAGCATCGACTACTTATACAGATACGTGCGGGCTTTCAAGCGCCGCTTCAAGCTATACTAGCCAATAGCGTAAGTAGAGCAAACCCTAGTACAGCTATCCTAGTATGAGTCATTATGAGTCATGATCCGATCTGTTATCATACACAATCACATGTGCCAGAGCTTACCTGGCTGACTGATCCCATAAGTCCATGACGATATACTGCTGATGTGGTGTCATCCCCGAGCATCAGTGTCCACTTCCAGGCCGAAATGTAACAATACTCATCGATGCAGCAAAGCCATATAACCCCTCGCTCAACTTCTACTGAGTTTAAGGCTGAGCACGAGTCCTGGGTCACTCATAGGTACCCATGAGTTGACCTGTGGGAATACCCACCATGAACAGGATCCATGGATCCAGATCCACTCATAGTGGTGGATCCTCAGGGATCTGAGTATGACATTTGGGGGGCAGAATACCCACCACGGGTACTCACAGACTTGGGGGAAATTTTTGGGAATGAAATTTTGAAATTTTGGTAATAACACTTGGTCAACCTGTTTTGGCTCCCCTGTCTCCTCCCTTTTGGGCCTCACCATATTTTGATTGTCTCCATGTCTTATCTCATTTCCTATGTCACCCACTGGCACTGCATCTCCCTCTTTTTCTACCTCTCTTCTACTTTACCTGTTGAGATGCAACTACATAGCATCTGTAAATGCAGTAGGTGTTCAGAGCTGTTTGGAGCCATTCAAGCACACTCTGAACAGCTCCAAACAGCTCTGAACACCTAGTTGCATTTACAGATGCCTAAGTCACATGTCTCATGGGATATGATTGAGTCTGAGACAACCCATGTGCTAAATATGGTATTTATCCCTTATGGACTGATTTGGACTTTCTGGGCTTGTATGGACTGCTTTCAAGTTTTGTTTATCTTTATTGTCAGAGTCATATATGACTCTTATTGTTCTTTATTGTTAAATACTGGTATTGTCTGCTTTAGGCAGCTATTGTTTGCCCTCCTATGGCATTTCTCCCTCTGGTGCACAGTCCACCTGTATTGTGTTTGGATCACCTGTCCATTCTTACCTAAGCATCCTGTATATAAGGACTGCTATTTTTGCCTCTACACTTTAGAGGCACCAAGTTCCTTCACCCTCTGAAGTGTGGTTCCCTTTTTCTTTTACTGTACCTTACCTTTGCTCATAGATGTTCCATAGAACTTGTCCTTTAGGTGTGTAGTAGTAATAACATAGACTTCCTTCACCCTTTGAAGTAACTTGTCTTTTATGTTATGTTTCGGCCCGGAAGTGGACACTGACACTCGGGGATGACACCACGTCAGCAGTATATCGTCATGGACTTATTGGATCAGTCAGCCGGGTAAGCCCCAGTGCATGTGATTGTGTACGATAACGGATCGGATCATGACTCGATGTGACTCATTCCTAGGATAGCTGTACTAGGGTTTGCTCTACTTACGCTATTGGCTAGGATAGTTTAGAGCGGCGCTTGAAAGCCCACGAGTATCTGTATAAGTAGTAGCGATGGAAGACCAGGATCGCCATCTTGGTCTTCTTCAATACCACCATCTTCCTGTCTCTTCGTCTTTGGGACTCTCCTCCCTGTGAAGTGAGTCGCCTCCGGTATATCCCCTTAGACCAGGGATCCCCGTGAGCTTATCCCGAGTTCCCGTGACGGGCAGTGGACGCATACCCTCTTGGATCAGTATTTCATCGCGTATTCTTATACCACAACGAACGGGTCGCCAACCGTACGGCTACATCTACATCGTCGATCATCCCTCTTGGAGAACCATCGTCCCACTCGACGAACCGCCAGCAAGCGTACCACAAGAAGAGGACTTGCACGCCTTCATCGCATTGAACGGAGATCTAGCTCCACACCCAGCTGAGTATCCAGACGCCATCACAAACCGCCTATTCTACAGATCGTTTAGGATCGCCGCAACTACCGAGGCCTAAGTCAGGCAAGCGTCCGTGGTAGACGTTACATTAAGACCAAGATCCATCGTGGCCAATCCTAAAACCAAAGACCTCTGGGTGCCCTTTCGCCCCTACTACATCGACCGACGAGGAGAACGCAACGTTCCCAAAAGATACCTTCAATCAGCCTTCTGGAAAGACGACGCTGAAATCCCTGGATACGTCGCCTACTACATCGACCCACAAGACCGACAACACCTCATTCCAGTCGAGTTCAACTTCGACTTTACCTGTTGGACCGAGATCCGTTGGAGCGATGCCAACAACAAATTCCAAGTTACAAAACCCGCATCATCTGCACTCAACCTCGATATCCGCCACAACGAAGTAGTGACCCGTGACCAGTGGGGACCCATTGACGGAGAAACAGAAGAACCAGCCCGATCCCCTACTCCCAAAACTCCTGCACCATCCCCATCACTTGCCAGCAATCCGGAAGAGATCCAAGTAATCCGAGACGAACAAGAAGAAGAAGCCCTAGAGCTTATCGCTAAGTCCATTCCTACCACTATGAGTCAGACGGTCACCCACGAACAAATGCGAATTGGTACAGCGCTATTCGACACCAAATACCCACGACACCCCGATGACCCGCCACCCGGGGGAGACCCCGGAGACAACAAAGGCGGAGACGGAGGTGGCGATGGAGGAAACGGCGGAGGAGAACCAGCAGCTGCGGCAGCACCCATCGACCCTACCCACCTTACGGACAGATTCGTCGGCAAGGAACCCCCCATCTTCAAAGGAGAACGAGACAAGGCTGAAGCATTCCTATCCCAATGGAATCGATTCGCAGGGGTCAACAAGTTCAACCGAAGCATCAGTCACCCCTACACCAAAGCAATGATGTTCCTCACCTATATACAGGGGGATCTCGTCGACGAATGGGCCACCAAGACAGCAGAATGGCTCGACAAACAGACAGACCAGCACGACCCTTGGCTCTGGAGCGGAGTAGAGATCGCATTCAAAAGACAATTCCGCGACAACTTGGAGCAAGAGAACGCTCGCCTAGAGCTTGACAAGGGATTCCACATGGTGGGATCAGACATTGACAGCTACGTAACTAAATTCGAGAAAATGGTCCGCTTAGCTGGCTATCGCCTAGACGATCAACTGGTCCTCGACAAATTCACAAGGGACTACCCATGGACCTCTATCATAACGCCTACCAATTCCACGACCCCAGAAACTACTCGCAATGGAAGACTGCCGTAATCAAGCAGCAAAAGAAGTACCTTCACATGAAGGCTAGGCAAGACGGGTTCGGACGACTACCTGCACCACAAAGACCCAAGCAGCAACAAATGCGCTTCCAAGCACCGCAGCGACCACACCAACCGGCGTGGCGGCAATATCAGAACCACCCCGACGCAATGGACACCACCCCAGGAAGAATCCGAGCCCGAGTGGCAGAAGTGGGCGACCCAAAACCGCCCAGAAATCAACCATCGCGACAACCGCCCCCCATTTCCACCAAGGGGAGGATTTATCCAACGCGGACACGGAGGACGCGGTGTCTTTAACGTTAAGGACGTCTCCTGCTACAACTGTGGACGCAAAGGCCATTTCTCACGCGATTGCTCCCAGCCTCGCCAACCACGACAAGGGTTTAACGGGCCTCCTCAAGGATGGAGCGCCTACATAGAAGAAGTTCCTACCGCACCCCCTAGCGTAGCGGAGGAACCGCTCATCAATCTAGATGAGCCAACCACACCACCCCAAGAAACCGAGACGCCAATGACCCTGATGATGGGCAAGATGGCGGAGCTTCACAATCAAATGGGGGAATGGATGAGGAAGGATTTTCCCGACGCCTGAACCCATCGGCCTGGGTGAGGGCTTCTCAATGTAACTCGCAGTTCATAACACGCTATCGATCTATGCACGTTTCAGTTTCGATTCGCACGAGTAACTCAATGGCCGACAAACAAGCACTAGTGGACTCAGGAGCCACTAACAACTTTATACATTCCAACTTCGCCAAGCAAATGGGCATCGGGATTAAAGAACTAGAACGACCCCGCAACATCTGGAACATCGACGGAACACACAACAAAGGAGGGAAGATCACCCACTATACCGACTTGAACGTGCAAACAGACGGAAAGGTCAAAACAATCCCGTTCTTTATCACAGACGTAGGAGGCGAAGACGTCATACTCGGGTACCCCTGGCTAGCCACCTTCCAACCCAGAATCCACTGGGCCACCGCAACCCTGGACACCAAGCAATACCCCATCATCATACGCACCACAAACCCCATCAGACCCTTCACAGCACGATCCGCAATGGAACAACTACGGCAAACCCTCGAACAATGCATGGACCAACACAAGGAACGTATCCTCGCAGACTTAGAAGAGGACTCGCTACCCATTCACCTACGAACCACAGCAACGGAACTGGCAATCACGGCAAAACAGTACACGGAGAAAAAGGAAATTCCGGACGAATACAAGCGACATGCGAAGGTTTTCAGCGAAGAAGAATCACACCGCCTTCCACCTTCCAGACCATGGGACCACGCAATTGAGTTCAAACCGGACGCCCCCGACCACATCGACTGCAAAATCTACCCGATGAACCAAGCAGAGGACAAAGCACTTAAAGAATGGCTCGACGCAGAACTGGCAAAAGGGTACATCAGACCCTCTAAATCCCCGTACGCATCTCCCTTCTTCTTCATCAAAAAGAAGGACGGAAAGCTACGACCAGTACAGGACTACCGAGTAATCAACAAATGGACCATACGCAATCAGTATCCACTCCCTCTCATACCCGAACTCATCGCAGACCTAAGCGGTGGAGTAATTTTCTCCAAGTTCGACGTACGATGGGGGTACAACAACATACTCGTCAAAGACGGCGACCAGGAGAAAGCAGCGTTCAAGACAAAGTACGGATTGTACGAACCGTTGGTCATGTATTTTGGACAAACAAACTCACCGGCCACCTTCCAAGCGATGATGAACCATATCATCGCTCCACTCATTGAGTACTTCGAACGCAAAGGGACCATCATACGGGCATATATGGACGACATTGGTATCGCGACAACAACAACGGAACAAGATCACACGGAAGCCGTACATGCGGTCTTAGACCTCCTCGAAGAACACGACCTCTACCTGAAACTGGAGAAATGCACTTTCCACTCTTCCTCCCTCGATTACCTGGGGGTAATCATTGAAAAGGGGGTGATTCGCATGGACCCCATCAAAATTTCGGGCATACGCGAATGGCCTACCCCAAAGACCGTCAAACAGGTGCGATCATTCCTAGGCTTCTGCAACTTTTACCGCGCTTTCATCTGAAATTTTGCCACACACGCACGACCCCTCAACAAACTCACCCGCAAAGACACGGAATGGACATGGGGAACGGAACAGCAACAGGCATTCGACAAACTCAAGGAGCTAGTAACACAAGAACCGGTACTCAAACACCCAGAGCTGGACAAACCCTTCGAGCTAGAAGTCGACACATCAGGATACGCTGTAGGAGCAGTACTGCTTCAACGAAGCGAAGACAACAAACGCCATCCCATCGCATACTACTCAAACACCCTCAACGCAGCCGAGCGGAACTATGACATCTATGATCTGGAGTTACTGGCCATAGTCAAAGCCCTACATAACTGGAGGCAATACCTTGCAGGATCACCACACAAGATCAAAGTGTTTTCGGATCACATGAACTTACAGTACTGGAGATCCCCGCAAAAAATATCCAGACGCATAGCCCGGGAAGTACTCGAACTTTCTGAATACGACATAGAGATTCACCATATCAAAGGCACCGCCAATGGAAGAGCAGACGCATTATCTAGACGACCAGACTACGACCAAGGAGACCACGACAATGAACAGGTCACAGTACTACCAGACCACATCTTCGTCAGGGCAGCAGAAATCGACACTACAGAAGACCCAACGCGACTCGGAGACACGGTAACCGTCACGGAGATGCAACTTGCGAACCCAGTATACACTCAAGATGAAGAAACCATCCGACGATGGGTTGACCCCCACAAACTCAAAAAGATCGAAGGTACATGGTACAAGGACGGACGACGTGCGGTCACGGGAGACCAAACTGAGCGAAGACACATCATCCGAGTTCACCACGACCCACCTGTACACGGACATCCGGGAATCAACCGAACGATCAAAATGGTTGAACGATACTACTGGTGGCCAGGACTACGACAAGAAGTACAGGATTACGTTAAGGGATGCGCAGACTGCCAAAGAATCAAAGTCAACAACCGCCCCACACGCGCACCACTACAACCCATATTCCTGAAACCGGAAGCCACGCCATTCGAAACCATAGCGCTAGACTTCATCACGAAATTACCCCAAGCGGATGGCTGCGACACGATACTGACAGTAACGGATCACGACTGCTCAAAAGCGGCCATATTCATTCCCTGCCTAGAAGAGATTAGTGCAGAAGGAACCGCAGCCCTGTATGTAAAACACATCTTCTCCCGATTCGGACTACCGGCGCGTATCATCAGTGACAGAGACCCGCGATTCGCATCCAAATTCACATGCGAATTATGCAAAATACTAGGGATAGAACAGAACATCTCCACAGCCTATCACCCTAGGACGGACGGACAATCAGAACGCACCAATCAATGGCTGGAGCAATACCTACGATTCTGGGTTAACGAAAGACAAGACGATTGGGTTCACTACCTCCCCATGGCGGAATTCACTCACAATAACTGGCCCAACGAATCTACCAAGGAGTCCCCTTTTAGCATCCTCATGGGATACAACCCACGCGCCGATTGGACGGACAGACCCTCTCCTATTCCCCAGGTAGCACTCCGCGTCAAACAGTTCAAAGAGGCTAGATTACGCGCCCAGGAACTGATGAGAAAAGCGCAGCAGGGGTGGATCAAGCACAAAGATACGCCCAAATACAAAATTGGAGACCTCGTGTGGCTAGAAGGACGCCACCTACGTACCAATCAACCAACCGCCAAGCTTGCGCCCAGGAGACACGGCCCTTTTAAGGTTATCCAGGTGATGTCCGCAGTCAACTATCGATTGGAACTTCCCACACAGTGGAGTATCCACCCAGTGTTCCATACGGATCTTCTGACTCCTTATCGCGAGACTCCCACACACGGCCCCAACTATCAGCGCCCACCACCGGATCTGATTGATGGCGAAGAAGAATACGAAGTCGAGAAGATTCTAGACTCTCGGCGCTTCGGCAGAACAAAGAAACTGCAGTATTTGGTCAAATGGCGCGGATACCCGGACTCCGATAACCAATGGGTCTCGAAGGATGACGTATTTGCTGATGAAGCGATAAGGGAGTTCAAACATTCAAACCCCGCCAGAGAAACACATATAAGCGCAGGACTTTCCCAAGAGACGTCCCCATCTCCCTCTCTATCACTCCCATCTACTCATGTCCCACTCTCCAGTAGAAGTACACTATGTCCTCGACGACCTACTCCCCATCTCAGTCCAGCCCACTGTCATCATTCAGAACGCCCCGCCATCACCATCCCTGTCGCCTGCCCAGTCCGTTCAACCCAGCCCCAGTCGTCCAACTACCCCCATTCCATCCCTTCTTCCTTCGCCAACACCTACAGCAGCGGGCACACGAAGCCCGTCTCCGCAAGGCTATGTTCCCACGAGACCTCCGTCCCGTCAAGACGAGGCTCAAATACAAGAAGATCGAGCATACGACCGGTACCTGTCGCAGGAGCATTGCCCCCTCAATCAACATCTCACGTATGGGACTCACCTCACGGAAACTCACGACGAAACCCCGCCGCTATGCAGCACGGACGGGGAACCACTCACTCTCCCCCCATCGGAGAGACCCGAGAAGCGCCGCCTCTACCGTCCGGAGGAACACAGTCCAGTTTCCCGATCTCGCGTGGAAACTCCGCCACTGCGCGGGTTCCACCACAACAGGGGAGTTCATTTCATCCCCTTCCAGATTCGCGACGCTCAGGGCCGGCTGCACCCAGCTCGGTATACGCAGCTCGTCTTTACGGTGGACCCCTTCGTCCTCGCCTATCGACGAGGCAGCAACCAGCAGTACGGCAAGTCGGTGCACGCCGCCCCCAACTACGACCAACCCACACCCACCTACCACGACGACGACCTGGTCTTTCTAGACCAGGACAGCAGCTACCGCGAGTCGGTTGACATGGCCTGTATGGCCATGAACGATCTGACAGTCACAGCGGAAGTCCACCGCTACCACTGCCTCCAAGCGGGTTACACAGCCAAGGAGGAAGAGCTCAAGAAGAAGATCAACGAGCTCGACAAGATTGGGCGTATGCGACGGGAATGCGTGTTACGCCTCCAGCGCGCCAACGCCATCAAACGCATCGAAGACGAGCGGGACTCCTACCGCCCTGGAGTCGAGGAGGGAGCCCGGATTGCGCGCCTCCGAGAGGAGATCTGCCGCGGTCGGTCTGGGGCCCGATCCTGAAAAGGGGGTGATGTTACGTTTCGGCCCGGAAGTGGACACTGACACTCGGGGATGACACCACGTCAGCAGTATATCGTCATGGACTTATTGGATCAGTCAGCCGGGTAAGCCCTGGTGCATGTGATTGTGTACGATAACGGATCGGATCATGACTCGATGTGACTCATTCCTAGGATAGCTGTACTAGGGTTTGCTCTACTTACGCTATTGGCTAGGATAGTTTAGAGCGGCGCTTGAAAGCCCGCGAGTATCTGTATAAGTAGTAGCGATGGAAGACCAGGATCGCCATCTTGGTCTTCTTCAATACCACCATCTTCCTGTCTCTTCGTCTTTGGGACTCTCCTCCCTGTGAAGTGAGTCGCCTCCGGTATATCCCCTTAGACCAGGGATCCCCGTGAGCTTATCCCGAGTTCCCGTGACGGGCAGTGGACGCATACCCTCTTGGATCAGTATTTCATCGCGTATTCTTATACCACAACGAACGGGTCGCCAAACCGTACGGCTACATCTACATCGTCGATCATCCCTCTTGGAGAACCATCGTCCCACTCGACGAACCGCCAGCAAGCGTACCACAAGAAGAGGACTTGCACGCCTTCATCGCATTGAACGGAGATCTAGCTCCACACCCAGCTGAGTATCCAGACGCCATCACAAACCGCCTATTCTACAGATCGTTTAGGATCGCCGCAACTACCGAGGCCTAAGTCAGGCAAGCGTCCGTGGTAGACGTTACATTTTAGCTCTTTGCTATTAACCCTCACTCATTAGTTCTGCACTCAACATTACCCTTTCTCTGGTAGCTATGGGCTTGCTTATATTTGAACCATATTGTTGCTGAATAGGCCATCATTGTTGTCCCTCACCCTTCCCCCTTCTCATCATTCACTTGCATGAATCTCGAGGTTAGGTCACTCAACAGCACCCAAATCAGACAACTCTTAGCAGCATCATAATCCAAGGTATGTGAGGTTTGTACAAGGGTTCATATTCAAGGCATTGATTGAGTTGACAAGATTAGATCTGATGATGGGAAACTTCACAGTGTGATGCAAGCTTTCCCAGACCTCTGCTGCAGTAGGCAGTCAATGCAGCTTCAAGTTGTCCCCAAGGGCAACAATGGCAGGACAGACATTCAATGGTTGGTTCATGGTGTGGATGTCAGCACAATGTTGTAGAGGTGTCCACAATATCATGTTTTTAGTGTCACCCAATGTCTAATCACCAGTGGACTCAGAATAATCCCTTAAGGGGATTCTGTATGTTTATTGTATGACTAAATACTCTGAATTACATAACTAATTGTACTTCAATTCCTATGCAATGAGTCTTATACTAGTAAGTATTATGGCTCAACTTGAACAATGTCAGTCTACATCCAGGAAACAACTGCATGGGTACCCATAAGTATACCTGTAGGTACCCATGAGGATCCATCTATAGAAATAACCCATGGGTACCTGTGCACCCATGGGTAAGGCCTCAGTGGGTTGACCCATGGGTTTCTCATGTCTTTTTGTGTCAGGCTTGTAGATCTTGAAAGTGTGATCCAGGGGCACTTGTTTTGGTGTCAAACGGTGCAGAAATAGCATATTTATGACCTCTGCAAGTTTTGAGCCTCTAGCACTGAAACTGATGCCACAGTGCTGTCACAAACACAAAAAACCTGTGACAAACCCTTACCCTCTATGTCATGGGTTTTTTTCCCAACTTGTGGTCATTTACAACAGCACTGTGGCATCAGTTTCAGTGCTAGAGGCTCAAAACTTGCAGAGGTCATAACTATGCCATTTCTGCACCATTTGACACCAAAACAAATGCCCCTGGATCACACCTTCAAGATCTACAAGCCTGATACAAAAAGACATGAGAAACCCACAGGTCAACCTGCTGTGATACCTAGGTAAGAGATCCATGGGTATGGGTTACCCATGCAGCAGATCCTTGAAGGATCTGGGTTTAAGAATTAAACAAAAGAATACTCATGGGTAAGGATCTGGATCACCTGTGAGTGCACTTGTGCTCAGCCTTAACTGAGTTACAGTAGGAATGTGGTCAAGTTCAACAGGCAAAGGGAAGAAGCATCAGTGTTTTCACACATTGCTTTTTTAGCTGGTACAAGCTGGTACCAGCTTAAAAGGTAAGCAAGTTTCCCCTAAAATTATAAAGTTGACCAGTTGGCAGGCCATGTCAAATTTTCAACAATCTCCTCACAGAGCAATGACCAGCAAGTAGCACAAGTTTAGAAAGTCATACAAGTCCAAGTATTAGTGATATCATACATTTATCATACCATATATTAGTCATATCATTTATTAGTCATACCATATATTAGTCATATAAATATATTAGTCATAAGCATAAGTTATCATAGTCAGGTCACACCAAATCACAGTCACACCATTTATGCATAAAAATAATATATTACTTAAAACAAATACATGATATTAGTACTACTGTAGGGAGGTGGAAGTGCCATAGATGGCGTAGATGTATGGAGGCGTGGATGGGGTTGGGGTCGTGACAGGTCAATGGGGTGTTGCACGCTGCATTGGGGCAATGTGGCAGGTTGGTGGTGGCGGGTCTTGGTGTGGCAGTGATTCGGTGTGTGGCAGGGTGTTGCACACTGTGTCAGGGTGTCGTGGGGGTCAGTGGTGGCTGGGGCCTTGCATGCTGCATTGAAGGGGTGTGGCAGGTTGGCGAGGTCTTGCGTGTTGTGTTGAGGTGGCATGGTGGGTTGGCAGGGTCTTGCACGACATGGTGTGACGTGGCAGGCAGGGTCTTGGCATGTGTTGGGTCGGGGTGGCAGGGTCTCGTGTGCTGTGTCAGGATGGCATGGGGGTTGGTGGTGGCTGGGCCTTGCGTGCCATGTTGAGGCGGTGTGGTGGGTTGGTGGGGTCTTGGCATGCCGTGTTGGGTCAGCAAGGTGGGTTGGTGGTGGCAGGGCAGGATGGAGGTGGCTCATGTGCACAAATGGCCTGCAATCTCCAGGGTGAGTGGGAAACAAAAAGAAGAAAACAAAAAAAATAACATATCTTATTCATTCGGCTGAAGGTCTTGCGTGCCATGTTGGGGCAGTGAGGTGGGTTGGTGGTGGTGGGGTATTGGGGCAGGATGGAGGTGGCTCACATGCACAAATGGCCTGTAATCTCCAGGGTGAGCGGGAAATAAAAAAGAAAACAAAAAGAAGAACTTATCTCATTCATTCAGCTGAAGATCTTGCGTGCTGTGTTGGGGCAGTGAGGTGGGTTGGCAGTGGCAAGGTGTCAGGGCAGGATGGAGGTGGCTCATGTGCTCGAATGGCCTGCAACATGCAGGGTGAGCAGGAAAAAAAAAAAAAAGATCTTATCTTATACATTGGGTTGAAGGTTTTGCATGCCATATTGGGGTGGCATGGCAGGTTGGCAGTGACGGCATGTTGGGGCGGGGATAAATGGAAGTGGCTCACATGCATGAGGGGATGGCAATGGCCTGCAATGTTGAAGGTGAGCAGAAAGAAAAAAGAAAGAAAAAAAAAAAAAAAAGAAAACATATCTTGTTGCACTGCAACAAAGCCCAGTGCATCATCTGCCATGTCTTGACCACAAATGAAGATGGGAGAGGGGCTGGAAAGGGAGGGTCTGGGGAGGCCAGACAAGGGGTGGAAGTGGGAGAGTAAGGTGGAGAGAGAATATGATACATCGTGTCGAGCGGAGGCATAACCTGTGGCATGGGAATGTGTGTTGTTGACCCGTTTCTCCCATATACGGGCAAGTTTTTTTTTATGTTCTTCTCTTACCACCACACACTGTCATTTCACGTGGACTATTCCCATGGCTATGCAAGATAGAGGACATGAGAATGAGCTGGCCTTCAGCCCAATGCACAAGATATGTTCTTTTTTTTTTTTCTTTTTTTTTTTTTCTTTCTGCTCACCTTTGACGTTGCAGGCCATTGCTGTCCCCTTGTGCATGTGAGCCACTTCCATTTGTCCCCACCCCAACATGCTGCCACCACCAACCTGCTGCACCACCCCAACATGGCATGCAAAACCTTCAACCCAATGTATAAGATAAGTTCTTTTTTTTTTTTTCTTTCTTTTTTTTTCCTGCTCACCCTGCACATTGCAGGCCATTCGTGCACACGAGCCACCTCCATCCTGCCCCAACACCTCGCCACCACCAACCACCTTGCTGCCCCAACATGGCACACAAGACCTTCAGCTGAATGAATGAGATAAGTTCTTCTTTTTGTTTTCTTTTTTATTTCCCACTCACCCTGGAGATTGCAGGCCATTTGTGCATGTGAGCCACCTCCATCCTGCCCTGACACCCTGCCACCACCAACCCACCTCGCTGCCCCAACACAGCATGCAAGACCTTCAACCAAATGAATAAGATATGTTATTTTTTTTTCCTGCTCACCCTGGAGATTGCAGGCCATTCGTGCACACAAGCCACTTCCATCCTGCCCTGCCACTGCCAGCCCACCTCACTGACCCAACATGGCACGCTAAGACCCTGCCATGCCGCCTCAATGCAGCACGCAAGGCCCAGCTGCCACAGACCCCCATGCCATCCCAACACGGTGTGCAAGACCCTGCTACCCACCAACTCACCACCACCCCAACC
This sequence comes from Lactarius hatsudake, assembly GCA_024734325.1. NCBI lineage: Eukaryota > Fungi > Basidiomycota > Agaricomycetes > Russulales > Russulaceae > Lactarius > Lactarius hatsudake. The sequence goes on along the minus strand of JANSJP010000001.1, from coordinate 3,126,933 downwards.
CATCACATGCCAAGACCCCACAACATCACACCACGTTGTGCAAGACCCTGCCATGCCACCTCAACATGGCATGCAAGGCCCAGCTGCCACCAACCCCCACGCCATCCTGACATGGCGTGCAAGACCCTGCCACCTGCCAACTCACCACCACCCTAGCCCAACACATGCCAAGACCCTGCCTGCCACATCACGCCATATCACACAAGACCCTGCCAACCTGCCATGCTGCCTCAACACAGCACACAAGGCAGCCACCACCAACCCCCACAACATGGTGTGCACGACCGCACCACCCATCAACTCACCACCACCCTGACCCAACATGGCATGCCAAGACCACCACATCACCCCAATGCAGCTGGTGACCACAATCACGAAGATGATGCCTGGCCTGGTGGAGCATCCTCAGTACTTACAATGTACATATTTTAGCTTTTGTTTTTGTATTGTTGTAATTGAAATATATATTTTTCATCTATCAAAAAGTGGGAACTGATTACAATTATTATATTGCCTTTTAAATGGTTATAATATCATTATAAATAGCTTGTTTTTTCTGACATATTATTTTAGTTTAGCAATAAAAAAGATATTAAAAAATAGTGCAATGTTATGTTTAACTTTGCCAACTTGTCCAACTGGCACCACTTTCCTGCTGGTGCACCAGCAGAAAGTTGGGAAATCCCTGGCAGTAACATGTGTTCTTACTGATGACTCAAGGCCAACCCAGGTGGTGCAGATACATTAGAGTTGTCCAGGGCATGCTCACTTTCATGATAGATGAGCACACCCTCAAAGAGGTATGCAAAGGCAAGTACCCCAAGGAGAACTAACAAACACAAAGCCTAGATTGGGATTGAGACATGCTCTCTAGGGGTCTGCAGCACCCAAGGCCCTTCACTCCCAAAGAATAACCCAGTCCACCTGCTAATGTCTTGAAGGGTGATGGTAACTTGCAGTCTGCTTAAGGCCACCCACCACAGCACCATAAAAGATGTCAGAGCCACCATGATCACCATTGAACTCCCTGTCACGGACGCGTATTATTTTTATCTTATTTTTGCGTATTTATACGCATTTATTTGGTAGAAATATAAAGGGCTGAAGTACTGATACCAGTAAGTCACACGGGCTGCCACCCATGTGCACGTGATCGTGGGACAAGAGTCCCTTATACGTTTAGCTAAGTTCTGATTGGATGGAAGGAGATGGAAGACTCTAGAAGGATCTAGAACATAGTTACATCATGATTAGTAGTTTACGCTTACTCGCTGTATTAGGTTTTACTCAGCAAGTGGAGCCGCTCGTAAGCGCGATGACATGTGCATCAGTAAGCACAATAGGATGCGCTATTATTAGACACGACGCGTCAGCTCCTGAGTCAAGGAGTCTTACTGTACACTTAGTAATAGTGTTCAGACTCAGTTCAAGCTCAGCTACAGTAGCGTATATAAACACTCATGTAGCGTCCTGAGTGGAACCAACTTGTCCTCTTGGTTCTCCACTCAGGTGCGTATTCACTGTACTTCCACACCCCCCAATCTAACTTGTCCTCTTGGTTCTCCACTCAGTGTGCCGCCGTGTGATCACCTGTGGTCTTGGACTTGTATAAAGTCCTCTACGCTCCACGTTCTCCACGTCGACTGCACATCTAGCGCGTGACTTGTCTCCGCGTTAAGTTGGGTGTGTTACCGGTTCAGTTCACTTAACCTTCGCCTTGCTTAACGTAGCGCGGCAGTCGCACCGCTACATTAGGACAAGTTCCTTTTCACACTCCTGAGCCCCGTTACGCTCACCAGTCCCATTACTCCTTTCAGGTGGTTGACGACCATCAGTCCCTTGTGTTATCTACCTCATTCTTTGCCTGGGGAAGTCCGTAAGCAGAATCTGCGCTATTGTGGTACAATTCTAGTGTCCGTAAAGTCGGCATAGATTGTGCTTGCCTATAGGCTTCCATCTGAGTTCAGTGGAACGCTTGGGTACCCTCTGCAGAACTGGTCACCACGCCAGATAAGCTGCAGTTGGACGAGAAGCCAGCCAGGCCTAGCCTGCGACAGCTGTACGCGTACCAACCAGAAAAGTTTGAGAGCGCTTCGGCGTGAGAGGCAGCCAACAGGTCGAGGAGACTGCGGCAGACAGCCTTGTAGCTCTACACATATCATTACCCCACTCCTGAGTGTTCCGTTATCGCCGCAGCCTCGCGCAGTGTGAAACAATCACTGTGTATTGGTCTCGCTTGATCGGACTCTCCTATCATCTTCGAGTTAGCGTTTCGCGCTCGTCGTAACACGTCGTCACTTATTCCACCTATCCCCACACACATCTCCACACTGCCTCGTTTATTCGAGAACGTTCGCACCCGTCTACGCCGTCTCTTTAGGAGGAGACAAGCTTCTATCACACCACCCCAGACCCAAGCCTCTGCCTCGGCATCGCTTCACGTACATCAGGACTCCCAGTCTGAACAAGACCGGATTCCTTCACCAATCTTTACATCCCGCTCACGCACATTATCGGCCGAGTCGTTCCACTCCGCCCACTCCTCCTCCAACGAGACACTCGCCCAGTCAGGCGAAAGTTTTATAGACGAAGACGGTGTCAACATCCGAGTTCAAACGTTCCAGTTAGAAAACCCCCCACGTAACCTCGCCGAACAATACGTTCAGGCAATCTACCACGAGCCCGGATTTGTCAACGGACTCCTTGAACTTTACGGCTTCCAGTACCAAGTAGACGGTACTGACTTCACTGTCCCTCAGCTCGTAGCAGCCGCTGCAGCTTTAATCCCACACCTCTCTCCCCCTCCCTCCGAACGTGGCTCCTCCCCGGAAAGGGAAGCAGACAGCTCGTCTAGCTCAAGCTCAGTATCCACAAGGAGCTCGCTCGAAATTCCACCTCCCGCCGCCCACTAAAGCCGAAAGGGAATACATCTCTCGTATCCAAGACTGGGACGAGATCTCCCCCGACGAACAGTTAGAACTCCTACAAGAGTTCCAGAGGGCGCAGGACAAAGCTGAGAAAGAAGAAAGACAGAGGGAACTAGACAGGATGAGTCAACCAGCCGGAAGTTCGACAACCCCCGCTGCCCCCGCCCCACCACCGACGCTAGACGACTGTCTAGCACTCATAAACCAACTGGGCCTCGCGATGGGCCAGCTTGCACAACAGGTCGCAGACCTAACAACGCAAGTTACCATCAGCTCGAGTCGCCCCTCGTCCGGAAAGCAGAAGGAAGTAGTGGCCCGTCCCAAAGCCTGGGATGGGAAAGGCAACTCTACGGATGCCCGTCACTTCCTTGCCGCCTTCCGCAACTGGGCAGGGTCAACTGGGGATGCGATGAACACGTGGGACGCCACCACAAGCACGTGGTACGCAGATGAACACCGCTGGATAGCGGCTGTTCTCAATTTGATGGAAGGGGATGCGAAAACCTGGGCTCTCCCATACTTAGAGCAAGCCAACTCAGGTGGAACTCCTTTTACTGGAACCTTTCAAGGTTTCGTAAACGAGTTTAACCGCAGGTTCAGCCCCCTGGACGTGCAAGAGATAGCACGAGAAGAACTGAAAAAGACAAAACAAGGGAAGAAGCCAGTCTCGGAATACATGTCGGTATTCGAGCAGTACTCAGGACAGACAGGGTGGTCCAAGGAGGACCTACGTACCCGATTCTACGATGGACTCAACGAGGACATCAAAGACGTCCTGGCCTGGTCAGAGAAGCCTTACAAAACCTACGAAGAGCTCAAGCAGTCGGCGCAAACCATTGATCAGCGTATGCGCCAGCGAAGAGCTGAGAAGTCTGGGAAACCAACTTCATCAAACCAAACCTCGTCCCCCGACCCTAATGCCATGCAAGTAGACGCCACGCGTCAGCAAGGCACCCAGAAGAAAGGGGACATCTTTAAAACTAAGGCCGAATACCAGAGCTGGATGAAAGGGAAGTGCTATGGGTGTGGATCACCCGACCATGTCAAAAAGGATGGGAATCACGAGCGGGACGTATGCAACCACTGCCAAAAGGTTGGACATAGGTCCACCGTCTGTCAGCTTAAGAAGATGGGGAAACCAGGGAAGGCCAAAGTAGCGGCCACTACCACGGAATCCCCAAGCCCACCATCCCCGTCAAGTACTGCGGTAGCTGCCGCTTCACCAAGCACCACTCCGGCAAAGACGTCACAGGCAGACGTAGCCAAATTGATGGAGATGGTAACCCGCCAGCAGGAGCAATTGGAAGCTCTCAAGGCGGCTTTTTGATTAAGGGGTCGCGTATAGCTGCGACCGACCCCTTAACAGTAGATGAGACGGACTTATGTACCTGTACCATATGTTCTCGTGTTTCGGACTCATTTTCTGTAATTCGTACTCACACAGTCTCTGCCTGTAAGTTAGATAGTAGTGTCGGTTCCGTTTCTTGTCTTCCCGGTCCCTCCACATTTACATCTGCCTCGGAGATGAACAATACTAGTAGTGTTTCTGTTGCTCCACCTTTTCTCGAAGCAGCGCCGCACGTGATGATTTCTGATGCAGCACTGTCTTCAACTATTATTCCCGAAACTAAAGATAAAAAGTCACACTTTCATATTCCTGTATATTTAAAAGGACGTCATCGTACTGTAAAAGTAGCAGCAATGGTAGATTCTGGAGCAACTTCGTTGTTCCTAGACAAAAAGTACGCTGACCGCCACAAGATGTTGCAGGTTCCTCTAGAGCACCCCATCACCTTATACAATATTGACGGGACGCTCAATGAAGCTGGCAGTATCACCCATAAAGTTCGGCTTACCCTCCAAGTCGGACCCACTGAAGACAGTCATGACTTCCTAGTCACTTCACTGGGCCCAGAGGACGTCATTTTGGGACTGCCATGGCTAAGACTGAGGAACCCCAACATAGACTGGCAGGAAGGCACCATGCGCCTCAACTCAACCGCTGAAATAGCGCAACCAGAGTTGGAGGTAGAGGTGACGCGCATCATGGCAAACCGTATGGAACGCCGCCGTCTCCTTGCGGAGAAAGTGCTCGACACGGCCCAAGACGAAGTGTTCTGCTTAGCAGGCTTCACATACTCGCAACAAATCGCAGAAAAAGCGACAGCTGCTAAACCTAAGAAAACCTTCGAAGAAATGGTGCCAGAGCACTACAGAGACTTCGCGAAAGTGTTCTCTGAGGAGGAATCCCAAAGGCTCCCTGAACATCAACCATGGGACCACGCCATTGACCTAGAGCCAGACGCAGTTAAGCATTGGAAAGTCAAGTCGTACCCCATGTCGGTCAACGAGCAAGAAGAATTGGATAAATTCCTGCAAGAGCACATTTCAAAAGGATACCTGGTCCCATCAAAGTCACCGATGGCGTCACCAGTATTCTTTATAAAGAAAAAAGACGGAAAGTTACGTCTAGTGCAGGATTATAGGCGGCTTAATAAGATCACCATTAAAAACCGCTATCCACTTCCACTTGCGGCCGACATTGTCAATCGGTTGAAGGGAGCCAGATACTTCACTAAGTTCGACGTTAGATGGGGCTACCATAACATTCGCATCAAGCCTGGTGACGAATGGAAAGGTGCAATAGTCACAAACCGCGGCCTGTTTGAGCCAAAAGTAATGTACTTTGGCATGACCAACAGCCCGGCCACCTTTCAAGCCCTGATGAACGCCGTATTCGCCGATCTCATCGCCTCAGGAGAAGTCGCAGTCTATATGGATGATATCCTCATCTATAGCCAAGACTTAGAGCATCATCGCCAGGTAGTACGCGAAGTGCTCAGACGTCTAAGAGACTACGACCTCTACCTCAAACCTGAAAAGTGCGAATTTGAGAGGCAAGAGATGGAGTATTTAGGGATGATAATCCGTCCCGGAGAAGTGCAGATGGACCCTGGCAAGGTCTCTGCAGTAAGGGAGTGGCCAACACCTACAACGCTTAAAGAGGTTAGAGCGTTTGTTGGGTTCGCCAACTTCTATCGTCGGTTCATTAAGGACTTCGCGGCCATTGCCCGACCCTTACATGACCTTACGAAGAAGGATACTCCATGGCACTGGCATTCGGAGCAGCAGGCTGCGTTCGACAAGCTTAAGGAGCGTTTCGTACAGGAACCTATCTTAAAAGTGTACGATCCAAACCTCCCCACGCGCGTCGAAACCGATGCCTCTGGATTTGCTACTGGCGGGATACTCACTCAAAAGTACCCAGACGGTCTTTGGCACCCAGTCGCGTATCGCTCAGAGTCAATGAGCAAAGAAGAACGCAACTACGAGATCTACGATAGAGAGATGCTCGGCTTAATTCGCGCCTTAGAGGACTGGAGACATTTCCTCGAAGGCATCTCCTTTGAAGTGATCACCGACCATAAGAATATGGAATGGTGGGCAAGCATGAAAGACTTAAATCGCCGGCAAGCTCGCTGGGCGTTATATTTAAGTCGTTTCGCCTTCAAAATCACTTACAAGAAAGGAGACTCCATGCAAGCCGACGCATTAAGTAGATTCTCAAAAGACCACGTTAAGGATAGTGAGGATAACCGCCAGGTTCAGGTGTTACAACCTAAGCATTTCCTCAATGCCGCCCAAGCCCACTTCCGCCCAGAAGTGGATTCCCTGGGCAGTCGCATTAAACTCGCGTCTATAAGAGAAGCCGAAGTCATAGAGGGTCTTAAAAGTTTACAAAAGACCGCTCCAAAGGCTCTTACAGACGGAGTTGCGCTGTGGGAAGAAGAAGACGGTCTCGTTTATCATAGAGGAAAGCTCTATGTACCCAGCGATCGTGCCCTGCGAAGAGATGTGGTAAAGTCATGCCACGACTCGATCACCACAGGGCACCCGGGTAAAAACGGAACGATCGAGCTAGTCAGTCGCTACTACTGGTGGCCACGCATGGCAGGCTTCATAAGCTCATACGTAGAAGGATGCGATCGATGCCAACGTTATCGCAAAGATCTGCACCCCAAAGCTATCATTCAGCCGCAAGAAGTACCTGAGGGCCATGGCAGCTAGTTGGCGTCGATCTAATCGGCCCACTGCCAATGTCACGTGGAAAGGATATGATCCTTAACATAGTGGATCATTACACGAAACAGATCCATCTATTTCCAGTGACTTCTCAGATTACGGCCGATGGGGTAGCATCCATCTACTTTGAGCAAGTCTTCCCCTTGCACGGGATTCCTCGAAAGATCATTAGTGACCGAGGACCCCAGTTTGCTGCAAGGAGCATGCGAGCACTATACAAGCGACTGGGGATAGACGCAGGTCTTACCACCGCCTATCACCCTCAAGCTAATGGACAGGTAGAGCGCAAAAACCAAGAAGTAGAAGTCTACTTGCGCTTGTTCATTAGTAAGAGGCAGGATGATTGGGCCGACCTGCTCCCTACAGCGGAATTTGTGATCAATAGTAGGCTCAACTCTGCAACGGGTCATACACCCTTTGAGCTACTATACGGCTATACGCCTGACTTCACAATTCCTGCTGGTAGGCCTACCGGTATCCCAACGCTCGATAAGCGTCTACAGAACTTAGTTTCCACAAGGAAGGATGCAGAGGCCGCTCTACGCCTAAGTAAACGGCGAATGCAGACAGACGTTGAACAAAGACATAAGCCATACGTCTTCAACGTCGGGGATAAAGTCTGGTTGCAAGCTAAGCAAATAAAGATTCACCAGCAGTCGTCCAAATTGGGACCTAAGCAACTAGGCCCATTTGAAGTCACTAAAGTCTTAAGTGACGTCGACTACAAGCTTGCACTCCCCCCTGCATTACGGATCCATGATGTATTTCATGTAGACCGCCTCTCCCCTTACAAGGGAAACGAAGTCAACGGGCTTTTGCCACCTCCACCAGACCCCGTCACAGTCGAAGGCGAGGAAGAGTACGAAGTCGACCACATAAGAGACAGTAAACTCTTTGGTCGTACGCTTAAGTATCTCGTTCGCTGGAAGGGTTACGGTGAAGGCGAGGACACTTGGGAACCAGCCAAAAATCTAGCACACGCCCCGGAAAAAGTACAGGAGTTCCACTCCATAAACCCGGGCGCACCTAGAAAAATAGCTGCTCTCATATACGCGTCCTTGCCTTGGCAAGCTTCTCATCAGTACACAGAAGCCAACGCGGACGTCGACCCTTAAGAAGGGGGGTGATGTCACGGACGCGTATTATTTTTATCTTATTTTTGCGTATTTATACGCATTTATTTGGTAGAAATATAAAGGGCTGAAGTACTGATACCAGTAAGTCACACGGGCTGCCACCCATGTGCACGTGATCGTGGGACAAGAGTCCCTTATACGTTTAGCTAAGTTCTGATTGGATGGAAGGAGATGGAAGACTCTAGAAGGATCTAGAACATAGTTACATCATGATTAGTAGTTTACGCTTACTCGCTGTATTAGGTTTTACTCAGCAAGTGGAGCCGCTCGTAAGCGCGATGACATGTGCATCAGTAAGCACAATAGGATGCGCTATTATTAGACACGACGCGTCAGCTCCTGAGTCAAGGAGTCTTACTGTACACTTAGTAATAGTGTTCAGACTCAGTTCAAGCTCAGCTACAGTAGCGTATATAAACACTCATGTAGCGTCCTGAGTGGAACCAACTTGTCCTCTTGGTTCTCCACTCAGGTGCGTATTCACTGTACTTCCACACCCCCCAATCTAACTTGTCCTCTTGGTTCTCCACTCAGTGTGCCACCGTGTGATCACCTGTGGTCTTGGACTTGTATAAAGTCCTCTACGCTCCACGTTCTCCACGTCGACTGCACATCTAGCGCGTGACTTGTCTCCGCGTTAAGTTGGGTGTGTTACCGGTTCAGTTCACTTAACCTTCGCCTTGCTTAACGTAGCGCGGCAGTCGCACCGCTACACTCCCAGCCTTGATGGCTAGGGCCTCATCACCCATGCAAAACCTCACATGGGCCAATCTTATGTTAATGTATCTATCTATCTAAACTGTCTGATGAGATGTATCACTCACCATATTCTCTAGGCTGCTGGAGGTGAAGACTGCTAGAGTGAATCCTCCTGCTTAACTCTGCACACCCTTGCCAAGTCCCAAATACAACTAGTGTTCAAAAGTCTGGTCCTATGAACTGGAAAAAAACCGGGACCAGACCGGACCACAACCAATGGCAACTGGACCATCAGTTGCAGTTCATCCAAATTTGGCATGTGGGTGAAACTGCTGCGGGACCAGTTAGGACTGGTCCTAACCAGTAAGCTGGCATCCACTGGCACACGTTGACAATCACTGCAACAACAACAACAACAACAAGACCTCCCAACAACCACACCAACCACCATGGCCACCACAGCCATCATGATGGCTACAACAACTATGACAACAACTACAGCGACTAGGGCAATGACTACAGCGACAACTATGGCTGGGCAATGACTACGGCAACAACACGGCAACTTGGGCAACAACTAGGGTGATGACTAGGGCAATGACTATGGCATCAACTACAGCAACAACTATGGCGACTAGGACAATGACTGCGGCAACAACTACAGCAATGACTGTGGTGACAACTTGAACTACAGCAACAACAACTACAATGACAACTATGGTGACTACAGCGATGACTACAGCATCGACAGAGACAGCTACAGCGACTAGTGCAACAACTACAGCATCAACTAGGGCAACAACTAGGGTGACAACTTGAATGACTATGGCAACAACTATGGCAACTACAGCAACAACTACGGTGTTGAGTCGACTATGGTGACAACTACGGCAACAACTTGAACTACGGCGACAACAACTACAATGACAACCTTGGTGACTACAGCGACAACTATGGCAACAACTACAGCGACAACAACTACAATGACAACTATGGCGACTGTGACTACAACAACTACGGTGATGACTACAACAACTACGGTGATGACTACAACAACTACGGTGATGACTACAGCAATGACTACAGTGACTATGGCAACACTGCGCAGCTCACCAACTGACCGCTACGACCACTACAGCCATAACAACAGCTACGATGACTACGGTGATGATGACGGCGACACTGCGGCAGTTCACCAACTGACTGCTACCCATATCACCGATGACAACAACGATGACAACAACTGCAATGACAACAACTGCAACAATGACTGCAACAACAACTGCAACAACAATGATGACAACGATGACTGCAACAACAATGACGACAGCTGCAATGACAACTACAATGGTGACAATTATATTAGCTAGATAGTCTTGTACCAGTAGTACTAGTAGTATTATAAAAATATAAATTGCATTGTTATGACTGCAGTTCCAGTCGGTCCATAGAGGTTGGTGACCAGTTGTGATCCTGAGCCAGTTCAGACTGTGAGAACTGGTCTTTTCGTTGGTCTGGTCCAATTCTGGGAAAAGGGGTGAACTGATCCATTGGTTGCAGTCCCAGTCTTTCCAAATTAGGCAAAAAAACCGGACTGGACCGGACTTTCAATCACTAAATACAACCCCCACTGGTTTTTGATGCCTGAACCTGCTGTGGATTGTCTTACAAGAGAACTGGTGGGCAAGGTAGGACTTTACAAAATTGTGTCACATAACACTCATGAATGTGAACTGACTCACAGGACATTGGCTACTTTCATGGCAGGTCCAGGATCTTCTTGAATGGAAGTGCATTCTGTTCTACATTTGAGGGTTGGGTGATAGTTTGATGGATGCCCATGATGCGAACCTGGCCAAGACAGTGCCAATGGACCAGTACACCTTGTCTCCTCATGAAGGCAAGATTATCATGAAAATAGTCAAGTGTGCTTGCCCAAAGCAAATTTTGATTCATCCTTGGTTTCTCATGCCATGGAAGCCCTTGATTGGGTACAAAGTGCTCATCATAGTGTTGATAAGTGACCTGTGCGCACTTAGCAACTCAATGGACACACAGATAATGGACTACTTTAGATAAGATATATTGGACTTATGTGGATTAGATTATGCTGTATATGATCTTTACAATCTTGGACTTTCTTATCTATGACATCACTGTACAATGACATCATAGACTCCTCTGGACTTGTTACGATTTTCACCTGCTGACTTGGTTGTACGATTACGATACGATTCGATGCCTCGCACCTCATGACTCTTATCTCGCACTTTGCGCCTCGGCGATAGGATTGGTCGATTTACGCTTCTTTTCATCCGCTGACTATTTCTGGGGCGCGCGTGACCCCGCGGGATTCCCTTGTACTACTTATGACCACTCCCCTTGTTACGCTTCGGGACTCTTGACTCACACTTGCGCCATATGTTTGCTCGTCGCAAACATCCTGTAACAGTATATAAGTCACGCCTTACCTAGCTTGTATGGTAGACTTGACTTCTTGTGTAATACCACATCGTCTTTGCCTCACGAACGACCCTCGACTCGCCTTTGCGCTTGAGTCTATACTTTCGCTCGCCCTTCGCGCTTGAGCCTCGACTATCTACTATTGTCCTTGGTTCCAGGGAAACCAAGTGACACTTGTGCATCACCGAACTGAGTCTTAACCGACTCGCGCTCTTCCGATCCCGTTGACTTAGTGAGGTACACGTCGTACCTAATGCCCCTGTGGTGGCGTTACAGGACTCCTATTGTATTTTGTCCTTGTACTGTGTCCTTTGTTCTTATCTTTATTATGATGTTACTATGATATCATAGTCTGGACTTTTCTTGTTCTATACACCTTGTTCTCCAGAACAATACATTCCTTTGTCCACATGTAGAACAATGTGTCTTGTATTTACTGAGACTTGCTGTTACTAGCGTCACCCCCTGTAGCAGTATAAGTAGTGTACCCTGTATGCTCTGGCACCAGTTCTCATCTGTTGTGTGCCAGACTCTCCATCTGCTTCACTTGCTAGATTACTCTGTTGCTGCTTTCAAGCCTACCTGCATATCTCACCACAGTCTTCTTTGTCACTGTGAGTATGCTCTCTATGTATGCTGTTCATCAATTGGAAGTTGACATGGTCAGAGAGGAGGGCCTTATGGATTGAAGGTGAAGGGGTGGTGGCAGTAGATTTAGGAGGAAACTAGGAGGATGGCCTGGGTAGGTCCATCCAGACCTATACAGATATGTTGTGAAACATCCTATTAGAGGAGTGTAGTTTCATTGGCAGCATGTGTAGTGTCATACAGGCCAGGCACACACTTTACTTGCCAGCAGCTTGGGCTCCATCCATTGACCCACACAGGCACATTTCAGAAGATGTTTCAGGTAGATCATATGAAGCTATTGAGTGTTATTTGCACTACCTACATGGACTGAAGTGGTTGAACTGGCAGTCAGAATGCAAACATATGGCAGGCCTCAGTGTCTAGCCTGGCAGCTCTCTTGCTTTGGGCCCATCCTGGCTAATCAGAAGCAAATATAGTGTAATGTCTACCACGGACGTCTGCCTGACATAGGCCTTGGTGTGTGTGGCGATCCTGAGCAGTCGGTAGTAGTTGCAGTTGATGATGGTCTGAGGGTACTCAGCTGGGTGCGGGACGAGGGGTCCATCTAATGCAAGATAACCGTGTAAGTCTTCAAGGAGGGGTACCATAGTTGGTCAGTAGTTGAGGACACAAAGGTCATCCCACTGAGGATGGTTGATGATGTAGAGATGGCCATATGGACGGGCAACACGTTCGTTGATGTAAAGATATACGCAGTGACACACACAGTCAATAGGGAATATGTCCACTGCCCATGAGGGGAGCTTGGGATAAGCTCATGGGGATCCCTGGTCTAAGGGGATATGCCAGAAAACTCACTTAACAGGGGGAGAGCCCTTTCAGAGATGAGAATGTGAGTGGTATTGGAAGAAGACCAAGATGCCATTCTTGGTCTTCGCAGTACCCTACTTATACAGTTACACGCAGGCTTTCAAGTGCCGCTTAAAGAAGTACTAGCCAATAGCGTAAGTAGAGCAAACCCTAGTACAGCTATCCTAGTATGAGTCATGTCAAGTCATGATCTGATCTGTTATCGTACACAATCACATGTTCCGGAGCTTACCCAGATGACTGATCCAACAAGTCCATGACGATATACTGCTGACACAGTGTCATACCCTTGACATCAGTGTCCACTTCCAGGCCAAACATAACATCACCCCCTTTTCAGGATCGGACCCCAGGCCAACCATGCACAATCTCCTCCCAAAGGCGCATGATGTGCTGCCCTTCCTCTACGCCTGGGTGGTACAAGTCACGTTCGTCCTTGATGCGCTTGATGGCATCAGTGCATTGGAGGCGTAAGACGCACTCCCAGTGCATACACCTGATCTTGTCCAACTTGTCCATCTTCTTTTTCAGCTCCTCCTCCTTGGCCGCATAGCTCACTTGGAGGCAGCGGTAGCGGTGGATCTCAGCCGTGGACCATCAAGTCATTCATGGCCATACAGGCCAGGTTGACCGACTTGCAATAGCTGCTGTCCTGATGCAGGAAGATCAGGTCATCGTTGGTGTAGGTGGGTGAGGGGTGGTCGTAGTTGGGTTCAGCATGCACTGACTTGCCATACTGCTGGTCACTGCCTCATCGGTAGGCGAAGACGAAGGGGTCTGCCATAAAGACAAGCTGCGTATACCGAGCTGGGTGCAACCAGCCCTGAGCGTCGCAGATCTGGAAGGGGATAAAGTGTACTCCCCTGTTGTGATGGGACCCGTGCAGTGGCAGAGTTTCCACCCTCTGTCGGGAAACTGGACTGTGTTCCTCCGCACAGTAGAGGCACCGTTTCTTGGATCGCTCCAATGGCGGAAGAGTGATACATTCCCCGTCGGTGGTGCATAACGGCAGGGTTTCGTCATGAGTAGTGGTGAGGTGAGTCCCATACACGAGATGTTTGTTGAGGGGGCAATGTTCCTGCGACAGGTACCTGTCATAACTTCAATCCTCTTGAACTTGAGCTTCATCCTGACTGGACAAAGGTCACAAGGGAACATGGCCTTGCAAAGATGGGCTGCATGAGTGTGCTGCAGTAGGTGTTGGTAAAGGAAGGAGGGATGGAATGGGGGTAGTTGGACAACTGGGGCTGGGTTGAATGGACTGGGCAGGTGACATGGGTGGTGATGGAGGGGTGTTCTGAATGATGACAGTGGGTTGGACGGAGATGGGGAGTAGGTCATCAAGGACATAGTGGACTTGTACTGGGGATTGGGACATGAGCAGATGGAAGTGTAGAAGTGGGAGATGGGGATGTCTCTTGGGATGATCCTGAGTTTATATGCACTTTTCGAGCGGGGTTTGAATGTTTGAACTCCCTTATCACTTCATCAGCGAAGACGTCATCCTTCGAGACCCACTGATTATCCAAGTCTGGGTATCCACGCCATTTGACCAAATACTGCAGTTTCTTTGTCCTGCCAAACCACCGAGAATCTAGAATCTTCTCGACCTCATACTCTTCTTTGCCATTGACCAAATCTGGTGGTGGGCACTGATAATTGGGGCCGTGTGTGGGAGTTTCGTGATAAGGAGTCAGGAGGTCCATGTGGAACACTGGATGGATGGTCCACTGTGTGGGAAGTTCTAGGCGGTAATTGACTGCAGACATCACCTGAGTAACCTTGAACAGGCCATGTCGTCTGGGTGCAAGCTTCGTGGTTGGTTGGTTGGTATGTAGGTGGTGTCCTTTGAGCCACACAAGATCTCCGATTTGATATTTGGGCATATCTTGTGTTTGATCCACCCCTGCTGTGCTTTGATCATCAGTTCCTGGGCGCGCGTTCTAGCCTCTTTGGACTGCTTGATGCAGAGTGCCACCTGGGGAATGGGAGATGGTCGATTGATCCAATTAGCACATGGGTTATAGCCCATCAAGACGTTAAAGGGGGACCCCGTGTGGATTCATGTGGCCAGTTGTTATGCATGAATTCTGCCATGGGTAGGTATTGCGTCCAGTTGTCCTGTCTCTTGTTAACCCAGAATCGTAGGTATTGCTCCAGCCATTGGTTAGTTCGTTCTGATTGTCCATCTGTGCGTGGGTGGTAGGCAGTGGAGATGTTCTGTTCGATGCCTAGGATCTTGCATAGTTCCCGGATGAACTTTGATGCGAATTGAGGGTCTCGATCACTGATAATGTGTGCTGGTAGTCTGAATCAGGAAAAGACATGTTTCACGTACAGGGCCACAGTTCCTTCAGCGCTGATTTCTTCAAGGCATGGTATGAATATTGCCACTTTTGAGCAGTTGTGATCCATTACTGTCAGTATGGAGTCACAGCCATCCGCTTCCGGTAATTTGGTGATGAAGTCTAGTGCTATGATTTCGAACGGCATGGCTTCTGGTTTGGGGAATATGGGTTGTAGTGGGGCGCGTGTGGGGCAGTTGTTGACCTTGATCCTTTGACAGTTGGCACACCCCCTGACATAGTCCAGAACTTCTTGTCGTAGTCCTGGCCACCAGTAGTATCGTTCCACCATTCAGATTGTCCTGTTGATCCTGGGATGTCTTCGGACTGGTGGGTTGTGATGTACATGTATAATGTGGGTTTGTTCATGTTGGTCTCTGGTTACTACTCAGCGTCCTTCTTTGTACCACGTGCCATCGATCTTCTTGAGTTTGTGGGGGTCTACTAGTCACTTTATGATTTCCTCATCTTGCTGATATATGGGGTTTGTTGGTTGCATTTCTGCAACAGTGATGGTTGGCTCCATGCATATGGGGTTATCAGTGGTGTCGACTTCTGCTGCTCTTATGAAGATGTGGTCGGGTAATACTGTGACTTGTTTGTTGTTGTTTTCACCTTGGTTGTAGTCTGGTTGGCGGGATAGGGCATCTGCTCATCCATTTGCTGTGCCTTTGATATGGTGAATCTCAATGTTGTATTCTGAAAGTTTGAGTACTTCCCAGGCTACACATCTACTGATCTTTTGCGGGGATCTCCAGTACTGCAGGTTCATATGGTCAGAAAATACTTTGATCTTGTGCAGGGATCCTGCAAGATATTGTCTCCAATTGCGCAAGGCTTTGACTATTGGTAGGAGTTCCAGGTCGTAGATGTCGTAATTCCTCTCTGCTGCATGGAGGGTGTTGGAGTAATATGCAATAGGGTGTCATTTGTTGTTGGGTCCTCACTGGAGTAGTACTGCTCCTACTGCATATCCTGAAGCATCCACTTCTAGTTTGAAGGGCTTGTCTAGTTCCAGGTGTTTAAGTACTGGTTCCGCTGTTACTAGTGTCTTGAGTTTGTCGAATGCTTCTTGTTGATTGGTTCCCCATGTCCATTCAGTGTCTTTGCACGTTGTAAGGATAGCTCAGGCGCTGGCCCCGAAATCATCTATTTTCAGTCTTTTTGGTCTCAGTCCGGCGTCGCATGGCCTACTGCCATTTTGGATTCGCGTTCTCATGGTGTTGTGCTATGCTATCAATTCCCTGCTATCAATTCTCTCTCTCTCTCTCCTCCCGCTCATTACCTCCGTCGTTCAACTACCGTTGTCTGTGCTCGCCCTTCAAGAGGCTTGCAAGCCATTCGTAGACAGGCCGCACGTCCCCGCACCTCGTGTCACCTTTGTCCCTCAACATCCCAGGCCCATCGCATCGCTCATCCCAGGCCCATCACATCACTCATCTCCCCTTTCCTTTCAAGATGTCAAGATCGACAGCCATCCGCACTCTACCCCTGAAGCCACCATCAAGACACCGTTGGAGGCCGCACAGACCGTTGCGCTCACCAAAGGACTCTATTGTCGTGCGTCATTGTGTCTCGACCCCCTTTGACTGTTATTATCGCTACCTTTCACCTAGATAATATGTTTCAGATTCTCATTTCCACGTCCATGCACCTTTGTCTCGCCACTCATACCTTACCCTTCTCGTCTCGATTGACTCCGCGTTCCATCTTGTTTCACCTTCCTATGCCACCCTCATCCCTACCTACTAGACCAAGGTAGTAGCTACAGTTTTGCATGTATAAAACCATGCGTTCTTGGCTCAGAATAATCAGTTCAGTCTAGCTTTGTGTTTCCCCATCTCATCTCAGCATGAAATCGGTTTGAGTCAGGCCCACCGCTCGGGCACTCCTACCCACTTCACTAGTCGTCTCCTCGCTTCATCTTGCCGCCTCAGACGGCTTTGTCTCTCGTTTCACTCAGATCTCGCCTCGCTCGTCCCCACTTGTCCTGCTTGTCCCTGCCCTCGTCCGTTTGCATTCACACCGGCTGTCGCCATCACGAACGCTTCGGACTCGGCCTCCTCTCCCTTCTGTAACACCTGCACAGAATCCCCTCTGCCTTCGAACTCACACAGACTCAGCTCCGTACAATGTAAGTTTGTTGAGAGGTCGTGCGTGGGTGGCAAAATTTCAGATGAAAGGGTGGTAAAAGTTGCAGAACCCAAGGAATGATTGCACCTGTTTGATGTTTTTGGGGACCGGCCATTCCTTGATGCCCGAAATTTTGATGGGGTCCATGCGAATCACCCCCTTTTCAATGATTACCCCCAGGTAATTGAGGGATGAAGAGTGGAAGGTGCATTTCTCCAATTTCAGGTAGAGGTCATGTTCTTCTAAGAGGTCCAGAATGGCATGTACTGCCTCTGTGTGATCTTGTTCCGTTGTCAAGGTTGCAATACCGATGTCGTCCATGTAGACTCGTATGACAGTCCCTTTCTTCTCAAAGTACTCGATAAGTGGTGTGCAGATGTGGGTCATCATGGTCTGGAACATTGAAGGTGAGTTTGTCATCCCGAAGTACATGACCATTGGTTTGAAGAATCCATGCTTGGTTTTGAACACCGCTTTGTGCTGGTCTCCATCTTTGATGAGTATGTTGTTGTACCCCCATCAGACATCGAATTTGGAAAATATCCAACCTCCACTGAGATCCGTGATGAGCTCTGGGATTAGGGGTAGTGGGTATTGGTTGCATATGGTCCATTTGTTGAGCGTTCTGTAATCCTGCACCAGGCGTAGCTTTCCATCCTTCTTTTTAACAAAGAAGAAGGGTGATGCATACAGAGATTTAGATGGTCATATGTATCCTTTTGCCAGTTGTTCATCCAGGAATTCCTTGAGTGCTTTATCTTCAGCTTGGTTCAGTGGATAGACCTTGCAGTCAATGGAGTCTGGTGCATCCAGTTTGAGTTCGATTGCGTGATCCCAGGGTCATGAAGGTGGGAAGTGTTGTGACTCCTCCTCACTGAATACTTTGGCATGCCTTTTGTACTCTTCAGGAATTTCCTTCTTTTCCATGTACTGTTGTGCCGATATTGCCAGTTCTGTTGCTGTGGTCCGTAGGTGTACTGGGAGTGATTCCTCTTCCAGTTCATGGAATATCCATTCATTGTTTTGTTCAGTGATTTGTGTCACAATTCGCTGAAGTTCTGCCTTTGCTGTGGTGAGGTTGAATGGTTTAAGGGGGTTAGTAGTCCTGATGATGATGGGGTATTGTTTGGTGTGTAATGTAGTGGTGGCCCAGTGAATCCGAGGTTGGAAGATTGCTAGCCATGGGTAGCCTAGGATGAGGTCCTCCCCTCCCACATTGGTGACGAGGAAGCGGATGTCTTTGAGCTTTCTGTCAGTTTGTACGTTAAGGTCAATGCAGTGAGTGATTTTCCCTCCTTTGTTCTGTGTTCCATCTATATTCCAGATGTTGTGGGGTCATTCCAGTTCTTTGGTTCCCAAGCGCATTTTCTTGATGTAATCTGGATGTATGAAATTGTCAGTGGCTCTGGAGTCCACCAGTGCTTTTCCTTCAGCCATAAAGTTACTTGTGCGGATCAAAACTGGAACATGCATAGATCGATAGCATGTTATGAATGACAAGTTACAATTTGAAGCCCTCACCCAGGCCGTTGGGTTCAGGCGCTCTGAAAACCCTGTTCTCCCATAATCTTTCCTGCCTCCTCCTGCAGTTCTGCAATCCTTCCCATGAGATCCTCCACTCGGGAGTTAGAGGTGGTTCTGTTGATAAGTGACCTGTGCACACTTAGCGGCTCAATGGACATGCAGATAATGGACTGCTTTAGATAAGATATATTGGACTGTGTAGATTAGATTATTATGATCTTTGCAATCTCAGACTTTCTTATCTATGACATCACTGTACAATAACATCATGGACTCCTCTGGACTCCTATTGTATTTCGTCCTTGTACCCATTCCCTTTGTTCTATCTTTATTGTGATGTCACTATGATATCATAGTCTAGCCTTTCCTTGTTCTTTGTGCCTTTGTTCTCCATTCACACACTCCTTTGTGTCCCTCTGTAGAACAACGCTCCTTGTTTTCTGTGACCCTATGTTACATGTGTTGTATGTTACATTTTCACCTGTGACAACCCCTCAGACACCCCTGACCAAGACCCTGAACACCACGACCTGGAGACCGGCTGACAAGTATGCTGAAGAAGAGGCAGAAATTGCCCGCTTGGTGAAAAGTCACCTGATCACTAAGTCACCAGACTTATATCACGTGACCAATAAGCACTCACCAACCATGTGAATAGCGCACATGATCTTAGCGCCCGCCCGTCACATGACCCTGGCACGTGACCTGGCTAGACTCGCACCAGAAGGGTCCAGATGAGCTTGTGCCTGGACCGGCCTAGACTGCCTTGTGTTTGATGACTCGTACATTCCTATCAATAGTGCCTTGATTCTGATGGATTCTGTATGCTTTCTCTTCTCTGATTTGCTGATTCCCTTATCTCTGACTCATACCTTTGTGCCTTACTGCCATTGGTGGATTGCTTACCTCTGACTCATTGTGACTCATTCCTAGGATCCCCTTACTAGAGTTTCGGAGTTCCAAGCTGGGGTTCAAACCTCCTTGGACATGTATAAGTAGATGGGCTTATGGTCGCTGAAGACCTAAGCTTGACTTCTTGGATTATACCACCCATTGTAGTGCCTCTCCTGTGCTGTCTTGCCAGCAGAGTGCTGTTAGCTACCTTTGGTGCATATACATCTCTGTTTGTCCTTAGCTGGCCTTTGTGGGTAACCCTTGGCATCCCTTCTCTTTCCGCTCTCCTCTCTATCTCTTCATTGTTGGTGTGCTGCTCCGCCGCCGACTCTCATCTTATATCCTTGCGCTGTATTCTGCCAAAGATCTCCTTCAATACCTCATGTTCATCACTGCCCATATCCTCTGGGCTACCCTATTACATCTCACTTGTGAGCTAATAGGCGATTGTGTACGTGACTTCGACATCTCTTGTGATCGTTAGGCCGTTGCTATTCCCTAGAGCCCGACAAGGACCGCGCTGCTAGAAGAACGTCCGGTGGAACGTTACATTGTATTAGTGTCACTCCTCTGTACAGTATAAGTAGAGTACCATGTATGCTCTGGCAGCACACCAGTTCCTCATCTGTTGTGTGCCAGGTATGTATCCCTCTCTGTAATAACACCAGTTCCTCATCTGTTGTGTGCCAGACACCCCATCTGCTTCCACTGCAAGTTTACTCTGTTGCTGCTTTCCAGTCCACCCACATATCTCACCACAGTCTCCCTTGTCACTGTGAGTATGTCCTCTATGTGCACTGTTCATCAGATAATGCATGGAACGATTGGTTGGCAGAAGCAGAGGGCATTGATAAGTGTTCGCGCGAGTGCAATATCACGTCGCGCATCTACCCATTTTTACCACAACCCTTGCCCCACGGTCTTCTTGATGTCTACCACATGAGTGACCCAGTGTCTAACGATCACAGGTATCGAGCGCATCTTGATAATCTTGAAGGCATTGCTCATCACCCTGTACCCCCTTGTCCACCTCTCCCTACCACATCAGCTCCACCTTGTGCTCCTCCCCTCCCCTTTCCATGACTCCATGACAAACCGCCACGTGATGTCTGCTGCACATTCTGTGACAACGCTCACATGTCACAGGAGTGTCCACGCCCTCACCAATTCTGTCTATGTGGGTCACAATGCTACGTTCCAGTCTGCCACCCCCATTTCTATGACCCATGCACTCATCACACTGATACCCTGTGTTATGTCCCATACGACAGGACAAGTCTGACATGTCGTAACACATTCCCAGGTCCCATGTGTGAAGGCAAGACGCCTTCGGCTAGTAGGGGGGCTGTGTCACAATCACGTAACACGTGACATGACGAAAGAACCTCAGGTTGACAACAGTATTCTCTGATGTATCCTTGACTTGCCAGCGAGGCACTTGCATAGGCCTCTGTCTTTACTTACAGAAAACAGTCCCGAAAATACTAGTATGTACAAGTATAAGTACAAGGCTGTATCGTCGTGTAGTCCCTGTCTTAGCTTTGAAGAATCCCAGCCATAGTTTGCTCGTCTCGAGTGACTTGCGCATCCCTCTTGTCTCTCAGCATCTTCCTGCAGAGTGACCCTCTGCCCTTCATCATCCCTTCCAATCCCAAACCCTTGCCCTTCAGCACAAACAATCTGGCTGGATCATAAAACTCAATGACAGCTGTCTTCCATTGGGTGTAGTTCCTGGGGTCGTGGAATTGATAGGCATTTTGGTAGAGGTCCATGGGTAGCCCTCTGGTGAATTTGTTGAGTACCAGGGGTTCATCTAGGCAATAACCAGCAAGACGAACAAGCTTTTCAAATTTAGTGATGCAGCTGTCAATGTCTGTGCCTGTCATCTTGAATCCTTTGTCTAACTCTAGGTGAGCAACTTCCTGTTCCATATTGTCACAGAACTATTTGCAGAACGCGATTTCAACTCCATTCCAAAGCCATGGGTCATTTCGGTCAGTTCTGGAGTCGAGCCACTCTTGGGTTTTGGTGGCCCATTTGTCAACCAAGTCTCCTTGTATGTATGTGAGGAACATCATGGCCTTGGTGTAGGGGTGTTGCATGCTCCGGTTGAACGTCGTTGACTCCCATGAAGTGGTTCCATTGCAAGAGGAATGCTGCAGCTTTGTCCCATTCCCCATGAAAGATGGGGGGTTCCTTCCCAACAAATTGATCGGTTGGTTGTCCTACTGGTATGTGGAGATCGGGGTTGTGGGCTTTGTTGTTGCTGTCACCTCCTCCACCTCCATTTCCCCCATTTCCCCCATCGCTGGGGTCTCCTCCAGGTGGAGGGTTGCTTGGGTGTACAGGGTATTGGGTTGCAAAGAGCACTGGTTCTGATCTGCATCTCCTCTTGGGTAGCTGTCTGACTCATTGTTACGTTTGGCCTGGAAGTGGACACTGACGTCAAGGGTATGACACCTGTGTCAGCAGTATATTGTCATGGACTTGTTGGATCAGTCATCTGGGTAAGCTCCGGAGCATGTGATTGTGTACAATAACAGATCAGATCATGACTCAATGTGACTCATACTAGGATAGCTGTACTAGGGTTTGCTCTACGTACACTATTGGCTAGTACTTCTTGAAGCAGCACTTGAAAGGCTGCACTGTAACTGTATAAGTAGTGTACTGCGAAGACCAAGAATGGCATCTTGGTCTTCTTCCAATACCACTACCAGTTCTTCGCTCTATAGGGTCCTCCCCCTGTTAAGTGAGTCCTCCAGCATATCCCCTTAAGACCAAGGGATCCCCATGAGCTTATCCCAAGTTCCCCTCACTGGGCAGTAGACATATTCCCCATCGACTGCGTGTGTCACCACATATATCTATATCTCAACGAGCGCAGTTGCCCATCCATACGGCCATCTATACATTGTTGACCATCCTCAGTGGGACAACCTTCACATACTCAACTATTGACCGAACACTGTTCCCCTTCTCGAAGACCTCCATGGATATCTGGCACTAGACGGACACCTAGTCCCTCACCCAGCTGAGTACCCTCAGACTGTAGTAAACCACAACTTCTACCAATTGCTTAGGATTGCCACACACAACAAGGCCTAAGTCAGGCAAATGTCCATGGTAGACGTTACATTAATACCAAGATACATCGTGGCCAATCCTATCAAAGTAACAAGAGACTACTGGGTCCCATTCAGGCCCTACAACATTGACAGAAGAGGAGACCAGCAACGTACCAAAACTGATACCTAGAGACAGTGTTCTGGAAAGATGACGCTGAAACACCAGGCTATGTCACCTATTACATCAATTGCAGAGGAGAGCAACAGATCATCCCCATAGAATTCAATTTTGAGAATACCTGCTGGGTAGAAATCAAGTGGAACGACCTCAGCAACAAGTGGCAAGCAACCCAACTGGCAGCATCAAGCCTTAACCTCAACATCCCACTAACCAATGTAACCACCAGAGACCAGTGGGGACTGATAGACAGACAAGAAGAAGAGCCCGCTCAATCACCCACTCCAAAAATGCCAGCACCATCCCCATCCCTTGCAAGCAACCCCAAAGAAATTTGAGTTCACACAGATGAACAAGAGGAGACTGCAGTTAGAGAATATCAGCTAAGTCTATTCCAACCAAGAGCCAGACAGCTACCCAAGAAGAGACACAGATCACGACCACGCTTTTCGCGACTCAATATCCCATACACCCAAGCAATCCCCTGCCTGGAGGAGACCCCAGTGATGAGGTGAATGGAGGAGACAGAGGCAGAGGGGGCGACAACAATAACACACCCCCAGACCTTCACATACCAGTAGGACAACCTGACTGACCACTTCATAGGAAAAGAACCTCCCATTTTCCATGGGGAATGAGACAAAGCCTGCGGCATTCCTCTCCCAATGGAACCGCTTCGCAGGAGTCAATGCCTTCAACCGAAGCATGCAACACCCCTATACCAAAGCCATGATGTTCCTCACCTACATACAGGGGGACTTAGTCGATGAATGGGCCACCAAAACTCAAGAATGGCTTGACTCCAGAACCAATCAAAATGACCCCTGGCTCTGGAACGGAGTCAAAATCACATTCCACAAGCAGTTCCATGACAACATGGAACAAGAAGTCGCTTGTCTAGAACTCGACAAAGGATTCAAGATGACGGGAATGGATATTGACAGTTATGTCACTAAATTTCAAAAACTTGTTCACCTCGCTGGCTATCGACTAGATGAACCCCTGGTACTTGACAAATTTACCAGAGGGTTACCTATGGAACTCTATTGAAACACCTACCAATTCCACAACCCCAGGAACTACACCCAGCATCAGGAAAACCTATGTTTTACTTATCCACACTTTTCTGTACTTTTCCATTCTTTTCAGGAAAAAAATTAGAAAAAGTAAGAAAAAGAAATCCCTCTTTCTTTTTTTTTTACTTGCTGAACTGCCAAAAAAAGTACAGGATAAGTAGAGTACCAAATGACCAAAAATGGACAAAATAAAATGACCAAAAATGGAAATATCGGACCAAACCTTATATTTTGGTCCGAAAATTACCATATATGGTAATAAATCAGACCAAAATTCAAAAAAAAAAATAAGACCAAAATCTAAAATTTTCCCCAGAAATATGCCTAAAAAGTATAAAAAGTACAGAAAAGATGAGGGGATTTCTTTTTGCAAGTAGTTGGTTCTTTTCTGAAAGGGTCCTTTATTCCCTTGCTGAAAGCAATAAAAGAACAGAAAGTATAAATAAGTAAAACATAGGTTTTCCTGATGAGTGGAAGAATGCTGTCATCGAACAGCAGAAACACTATCTCCACATGAAGGCACGAAACGACAGGTTCAGAAGACAACCACAGATCCAACAGCTGCCCAAGGCAACAACCCGCTCGATTCCAAGTGCCACAAAGGCCGTCCCAGCAACAGGGATGGCAACAGTATTGAAACCACCCAGATGCAATGGACACCACACCTGGAAGGATCCGAGCCAGAGTAGTGGAAGTGGGCTGACGCAAACCACCCAGAACTCAACCACTTTGACAATAGACCTCCTTACACACCACGAGGAGGCTTTATCCAAGAGGTAGAGGAGGACGAGGTGTCTTCAACACCAGGGATGTAACCTGTTATAACTGTGGAAAGAAGGGGCACTTCTCACGAGAATGTTTTCAACCACGACAGCAGCACCAGGGACCTCCGCAAGGCAGGAGCGCCTACATCAAGGAAGTACCCACTGCTCCACAAAGCGTAGCTGGGGAACCCCTTATCAACTTAGACAAACCCACAACAATTAACCACAGAGCCACGAACTCCCAGGTAGAGGATATCATGGGGAGGATTGCAGAACTACAGGAGGCAGGAAAAATCTTGAAGGAGCAGGATTTTCAGAGCGCCTGAACCCAACGGCCTGGGTGAGGGCTTCAAATTGTAACTTGTTGTTCATAACATGCTATTGATCTATGCATGTTCCAGTTTCGATCCGCACGAGTAACTTCATGGCCAAAAAGAAAGCACTAGTAGACTCTGGAGCCACCGACAACTTCATACACCCAGACTTTGTCAAACAGATGCATCTAAGAACCAAAGAACTAGAACACCCCCACAACATCTGGAACATAGATGGGACACATAACAAAGGAGGGAAAATCACCCACTGTGTCAACCTAAACATGCAAACTGACAGAAAAATCAAGGACATCCAGCTTCCTTGTTACCAATGTAGGAGGAGAAGACCTCATCCTAGGATATCCATGGTTGGCAGTCTTCCAACCCTGGATCCACTGGGCCACCACCACGCTGGACACCAAGCAATACCCAATCATCATTAGGACCACTAACCCCCTCAAACCATTCAACCTCACCACAGCAAAGGCAGAACTTTGGCAAATTATGACACAAATCACCGAACAGAATAACAAGCGGATATTCCACAAACTAGAGGAAGAGTCACTCCCAGTACACCTACAGACCACAGCAATGGAATTGGCAATATCAGGCACAACAATACACAGGAAAAGAAGGAAATCCCCGATGAATACAAGCGACATGCCAAAGTATTCAGCGAAGAGGAATCACAATGTTTTCCACCATCACAACCCTGGGATCATGCCATCAAACTCAAACCAGATGCACCCGACTCCATTGACTGCAAAGTTTACCCACTAAACCAAGCCGAGGACAAAGCACTCAAGGAGTTCTTAGATGAACAACTGGCAAAAGGGTATAGACAACCTATCTAAATCCCCATATGCATCCCCCTTCTTCTTCAGTTAAAAAGAAGGACAGAAAACTACACCCAGTGCAGGACTACAGAACACTCAACAAATGGACCATACACAACCAGTACCCACTTCCCCTAATCCCTGAGCTTGTCGCAGACCTTAGCGGAGGCTGGATATTTTCCAAATTTGACATTAGATGGGGGTACAACAACATACTCATCAAGGAAGGTGACCAGCACAAAGCTGGCATTTAAAACCAAACATGGATTCTTTGAACCAATGGTGATGTATTTCAGGAATGACCAACTTGCCCTCAACCTTCCAAACTATGATGACCCACATTTGCACACCACTCATCGAACATTTTGAAAAGAAGGGCACCATCATACAGGTCTATATAGACGATATTGGAATCGCAACCTCAACCACAGAACAAGATCACACCAAGGCAGTACACGCAATCCTCAACCTCCTGGAAGAACACGACCTATACCTGAAATTGGAAAAATGCACCTTTCACTCTTCATCCCTTGATTACCTGGGGGTAATCATTGAAAAGGGGGTGATTCGCATGGACCCTGTCAAAATTTCAGGGCATCAGAGAATGGCCAGTCCCCAAAAATGTCAAACAGGTGTGATCCTTCTTAGGGTTCCGTAACTTTTACTGCACTTTCATTTGAAATTTTGCCACCTACACACGACCCCTCAACAAACTCACACTGCAAAGAAACCAAATGGACATGGGGAACTGACCAACAAGAGGCATTCAATAAACTCAAGACACTGGTGACAGCAGAACCAGGTACTTAAAACACCTGGAACTGGACAAACCCTTTGAACTGGAAGTAGATGCATCGGGATACACAGTGGGAGCAGTACTACTCCAATGAGGAACTGACAACAAACAGCACCCTATCACATATTACTCCAATACCCTCAATGCAGCAGAAAGGAACTATGACATTTATGACCTGGAACTCCTAGCAATAGTCAAAGCCCTACACAACTGGAGGCAATACCTCGCAGGATCCCCGCATAAAATCAAAGTGTTCTCCAACCACATGAACCTACAATACTGGAGGTCCCTTCAAAAGATCAGTAGACATGTAGCACGGGAAGTACTCGAAACTCTCAGAATATGATATTGAAATTCACCACATCAAAGGCATGGCAAACAGACGAGCGGATGCCCTATCCCTGCCGACCAGACTATGACCAAGGAGAAAACAATAACAAGCAAGTCACGGTACTCCCAGACCACATATTCATTAGAGCTGGAGAAATCGACACAACAGACGATCCCATTTGCACCGAATCTACCATCACCATCGCAGAAATGCAACCAACAAACCCTGTCTACCAACAAGACGAGGAAGCCATAAAGCGACTAGTTGACCCCCACAAGCTCAAGAAAATCAATGGCATGTGGTACAAGGATGGACACTGGGTCGTAACCGGAGACCAACATGAAACAAACCCATATCATATGCGTACACCACTGACCCGCCGGTCCATGGACACCCAGGAATCAACAGAACAATCCAGATGGTAGAACGATACTACTGGTGGCCAGGCCTACACCAAGAAGTTCTAGACTACATCAGGGGGTTTGCTGACTGCCAACGGATCAAAGTCAACAACTGTCCCACTCAGTGCCCCACTACAACCCATATTCCTGAAACTGGAAGCCATGCTGTTCGAAACCATAGCACTCAACTTCATCACCAAATTACCAGAAGTGGATGGCTGCAACTCCATACTGACAGTAATGAACCACAACTGCTCAAAAGCAGCAATATTCATCCCATGCCTCAAGGAGATCAGTGCCAAGGGAACTGCTGGCCCTGTACATAAAACATGTCTTTCCCTGATTTGGACTGCCAGCACGCATCATCAGCGACCGAGACCCCCGCTTCACATCAAAGTTCACCTGAGAACTGTGCAAAATTCTGGGCATTGAACAAAACATCTCCACTGCCTATCACCCACACACAGATGGACAGTCAGAATGCACCAACCAATGGCTAGAACAGTACCTATGATTCTGGGTTAACGAGAGACAAGACAATTGGACACAATACCTGCCAATGGTGGAGTTCATGCACAACAATTGGCCAAATGAATCCACAAGGGAGTCTCCCTTTAATGTCTTGATGGGCTATAATCCACGTGCTGATTGGATCGAATTGACCATCTCCCATCCCCCAGGTAGCACTTCGCGCCAAACAGTTCAAAGAGGCTAGAACGCGTGCCCAGGAACTGATGATAAAAGCGCAGCAGGGGTGGATCAAACACAAAGATACACCCAAGTACCAAATTGGAGACTTATGTGGCTCAAGGGACGCCACCTACGTACTAACCAACCAACCACAAAGCTTGCGCCCAGACGACACAGCCCATTCAAGGTCATTCAGGTGATGTCTGCAGTCAACTATTGCCTAGAACTTCCCACACAGTGGAGCATCCACCCAGTGTTCCATACAGACCTTCTGACCCCTTATCACAAGACTCCCACACACAGCCCCAACTATCAGTGCCCACCACTGGATTTGGTTAACGGCAAAGAAGAATACAAAGTCGAGAAGATTCTAGACTCTTGGCGGTTCAGCAGGACAAGGAAACTGCAGTATTTGGTCAAATGGCGTGGATACCCAGACTCGGACAAACAGTGGGTCTCGAAAGATGATGTCTTCACTGATGAAGCGATAAGGGAGTTCAAACATTAAAACCCTGCTTGAGAAACACATAAAGTGCAGGACTTTTACAAGAGATGTCCCCATCTCCCACTCCTGCACTTCCATCTACTCATGAGCCAATCCCCAGTACAAGTTCACTATGTCCTTGATGACCTACTCCCTGTCTCTGTCCAGCCCACTGTTATCATTCAGAATGCCCCACCATCACCACCCATGTCGCCTGCCCAGTCTGTTCAACCCAGCCCCAGTCGTCCAACTACCCCCATTCCATCCCTCCTTCCTTTGCCAACACCTACAGCAGTCAGCTCACAGGAGCTCGTCTCCACAAGGCTATGTTCCCTCGTGACCTTTGTTCAGTCAGGACGAAACTCAAGTTCAAGAAGATCAAAGCTACGACCGGTACCTGTTGCAGGAGCATTGCCCCCTCAATGAGCATCTCATGTATGGGACTCACCTCACCTCTACTCACAACGAAACCCCGCTGCTATGCACCACCAACAGGGGAACCTATCACTCTTCTGATGAACAGCGCACATGAAGGGATCATACTCACAGTGAACTGGGGACTGTGGTGAGATATGAAAGGTGGCTTGAAGCAGCAGCAGAGAGATCTTTGCAAGTGAAGCAGATGTGAAGTCTGGCACACAACAGATGAGAACTGGTGTTTATACAAGAGGATAAGACATACCTGGCACACAACAGATGAGAACTGGTGTGGTGCCAGAGCGTACAGGGTACTCTACTTATACTCCTACAGAGGGTGACGCTGGTAACAGCAAGTCACAGTAAATACAAGACGCATTGTTCTGTACACAGACAAAGGAGTGGATACAAAGAGAACAAGGCGTAAAGAACAAGAAGAGTCCAGACTATGATATCATAGTGACATCACAATAAAGATAAGAACAAGGGAAAGTACATAGACAAGTACAAGGGCAATCCAGAGTGGTCCATGATGTCATGTACATGTGTGATGTCATAGATAAGAGAATACAAGAAGTCCGAGATTGTAAAGATCAAAATAATCTAATCTATAAGTCCTGTATATCTAATCTAAAGCAGTCCATTATCTGCATGTCCATTGAGCTGCTAAGTGCGCACAGGTCACTTATCAACATCTTCTGCCATCGCAGCGATCCGAGAATGGCGCCTCTACCATGTGGAGGAACACAGTCCAGTTTCCTGACAGAGGGTGGAAACTCTGCCACCGCATGGGTTCCATCTCAACAGGGGAGTACACTTCATCCCCTTCCAGATCTGCAACACTTGGGGTTGGTTGCACCCAGCTCAGTATACGCAACTCATCTTTACTGGTGGACCCCATTGTCCTCGCCTACCGATGAGGCAGCAACCAGCAGTATGTTGATAAGTGACCTGTGCGCACTTAGCAGCTCAATGGACACGCAGATAACGGACTGCTTTAGATTAGATATACAGGACTAATAGATTAGATTATTTTGATCTTTACAATCTCGGACTTCTTGTATTCTCTTATCTATGACATCACACATGTACATGACATCATGGACTACTCTGGATTGCCCTTGTACTTCGTCTATGTACTTTCCCTTGTTCTTATCTTTATTGTGATGTCACTATGATATCATAGTCTGGACTCTTCTTGTTCTTCACGCCTTGTTCTCTTTGTATCCACTCCTTTGTCCGTGTACAGAACAATGCGTCTTGTATTTACTGTGACTTGCTGTTACCAGCATCACCCTCTGTAGGAGTATAAGTAGAGTACCCTGTACGCTCTGGCACCACACCAGTTCTCATCTGTTGTGTGCCAGACACTACCTCTGCTTCACTTGCAAGTCTACTCTGTTGCTGCTCTCCAGTCCACCCACATATCTCACCACAGTCTCCCTTGTCACTGTGAGTATGTCCCCTATGTGCGCTGTTCATCAGGTTATGGGCCCTGGTGCCCAAGCCACTCCACTTGGCTGGTCACTGTGTTCTTAGGATCACACACCAGGTCAAGGTCTGTCTGGGGCCTCACCAGCCTTGCCCAAGGCAGTTGACACTGGGGCACCAGTTGTCACTGCTGAGGAACCTCCTGTTACATGTACTGCCCAGTAGTCCTACTTTCATCCCTACTGTTTTCCTAGCCCCTGCGCTATGCGCAAGGAGATTGGATCTGGTAGCCCCTTAATCCATATCCAGGTGTGCATGGCCCACTGGGCTGTGTATTGTGGAGCTTAGTGCCAGCTGTCTCTGGTGCTCCACACTGGGCGCAGGATCTCCTCACCATGGGAGTGTAAAACCTGGTTCAGACTCTGGGGGGTGTTCACCTTATGGTGTTCTGCAACCAGATACCTGCCTTGTAGTGGCAATGGGAAAGGATTCAGTAAAGCCACTTGTGGCGATGAGGCAACCAATAGGCCGAGGAGGCTGAGGTAGACAGCCTTGGGCTCTGAAAGCACACCCTTCATTTCCCCCTGACGCAAACTGGTGAAGCTGTGTCTTAGACACATCCTGGCTGGCAGCTAGCTTCCAGTATGGCAAAGGGATTCTCCATCCTGGGCCTAGCCCTTGTATCACTGGCATACCATCAGGAGGCAGGACGCGTTAGCGTTCTGGCCTTACAGATTCACAGACTGGAGTGGTTACCCCCATCCTATCTTGCAACTGTTCTGAAGCACTATCGCTGACTGCTCCTCGGCAATAGATAAATCATCCCTATGGCATCTTCTAACAACTCCTCTCGCGCTGCCTCACCCACTGGTGCCACTGGTGCAGCTGCAGGCGCCACAGCAGGCGGGTCACTCCCACCTGCTACTGGGTCCACACCCTCCTCGCGTATCTCGAACGTGTATGGAAACTCCTTCGGCATGCCTTCAGGCATCCACCTTACCCAATTTGATGGGTCCAACTGGAACGAGTGGGCCGGGACTCTGGAGGCTATCCTCACGCTGCATGAAGCTGAGGATGTGTTCTTCCTCCAAGTTCCCCCCTCAGGAGTCACCTCTGATGAATGGGACTCTGTCCAGCATTGGGCAAAGGCGTACCTCCGCCTCTACCTCAAACCTGACATCTATTCCCTCATTGCTGACCCATTAGTCTACCCCACCTTCAAGTCGAAGTGGGACAAGCTGAAGGACATATATGCTGGTGCTAGCAGCAGCACCACCATCTTCAATCTGTGGATTCAATTAACCCAAGTGTAACGCCACCACAGGGGCGTTAAGCACGACGTGTGCTATACTAAGTCAATCGGGATCGGAAGTGCATGAGTCAGTCAAGACTCAGTTCGATGATGCACAAGTATCGCTCGGTTTCCCTGGAACCGAGGATAATAGTAGAAGGGTGAGGCTCAAGCGCAATAAGTGAGCAAAGGTAATGACTCAAGCGCAAAGGCGAGTCGAGGTTCGTTCGTGAGGCAAAGACGAGTGTGGTATTACACAAGAAGTCGAGTCTACCGTACAAGCTAGGTAGGGCGTGGCTTATATACTGTTACAGGATGTTTGCGGGGAGCAAACATATGGCGCGATCATGAGTCAAGAGTCCTAAAGCGTAAACAAAGGGAAGAAGCATATGTGGTACAAGTGGATCCCGCGGGGTCACGCGCGCCTCAGAAATGGTCAGCGGATGAAAGGAAGCGTAAAATGACCAATCCTATCGCCGAGGCGCAAGGCGCGAGATAAGAGTCAGGAAGCGCAAGTCATCGGATCATATCGTAATCGTACAGCCAAGTCAGCAGGTAAAATCGTAACACCAAGCCCGCCTCGAACGACTCCGCACCCATGGCTTCTCAGTTGGCCAAGCTCAATGAGCTGCAGGTCGGCCTTTCCAATGCACAGATGGGTGTCACTGACACCCAATTCTGTCTCATACTTCTCCACGCCCTGCCAGCCTCTTACGAGGTTCTGGCCTCTACCATCCTTGCCAGTGGCACCCCCTCCAAGCTCAAGCATGATGAAATAATTGTGCGCATCGTATCAGAGGAAGCGCGCCGCACTGGCCCTTCTGGCTCCTTGCTCAACAAGGCTGCCCCCAATAAGCCCACCAGTGGTGGCCATAAGAAGAAAGATCATTCTCAACTTACGTACCATTATTGTAACAAAAAGGGGCACATCAAGCCTGATTGCAGGCAGAGGAAGAAGGATGAAGCTGCGGGGAAGTTAAAGGACACATAGCAACAAGGCTGCCAATAGTCATGTATTAGTACCAACCACTGCCTCCATTAAGGAGGTCGATGACGAGCCCACCATTAACTGGGTGGACAATGCAGTTGGTGTTGCCTTGTATGCTGCCTCACGTGTGCGTTGGATGATGGACAGTGGTGCCACACACCACATCACACCACATCGGTCTGATTTCAAGGACTATACTCCGTGCAAAGGTGCTGTGCGCCTTGGAGATAAGTCCACCATCGACCAAGTTGGTGTAGGCTCTGTCATCTTCACTACGAGCCAAGGCATTCCAATCACCCTCAGTAATGTGCTGCACCTTCCACAGGTGAAAACACACTTCTTGTCAACGTGTGCCTTAGCACAAAAGGGTGCAGAAGTGGCCTTTGACAGTGGCTCATTCAAAATATCTGTCAGTAAACAATGTGTAGCTGTTGGCTACTTGGAGGACAACCTTTACTGGTTGGACACTTCAAGCATTGGCCTCAATGCTCACGTCAAAAGTGCTGCCACCACTCTTGATATCTGGCATCAGCGCATGGGACACATCTCCCCTGCTGCTCTCAAGTCATACGGTCCCTCTGCCACTACCAGCATGGACATTGACAGCTCTACTACACACACTGCTGTGTGTCGTGGGTGCGAGTTAGGCAAATCCACTCACCAACCCTTCTCTGCATCCTCCACCAAGAGGACAACCTGTATCTTTGAGATTGTACACAGTGACGTAGCCGGTCCAATGCAAACTCAGTCCCTACAAGGCTCCGCATACACCGCCACCTTCATAGACGACCACTCCAAGCATGCAGTGGTGTACTTCATTAAGTCGAAGGATCAGTTTGTGAAGGCGCTGCAGATGTATTTGGCCTGGGGTGAAACCCAGACATCCCATAAACTGCACGCACTCCACTCTGACCGCGGAGGCGAGTACATGGCAAGCCAAGTACAGGACATTCTCAAGCAGAGAGGGATAGAGCATCACCTTACGATGCCAGGTTCACCACAGTCGAATGGGAAAGCCGAGTGGTTTAACCGCACCATTACAGATAAGGCAATGGCCATGCTACACACAGCAGGCATGTCTAAAGGCTTCTGGGAGCATGCTATGAGCACTGCGGTACACATCTATAACCGCTCTCCCACCTGTACGCTCAAGTGGCGCACACCTTATGAGCTCTGGTACTCTGGCAAGGTACCAGATGTCTCACACTTACGTGTCTTTGGATGCAAGGGGTACATGCATGTACCCGCTGATAAGCGTCACAAATTGGATGTGAAGGCCATTGAGGTCACGCTTATTGGGTTTGAGCCCGAATCTAAGGGCTATAAGCTCTGGGACTGCCAAACCCACTCTGTCCGTTTGTCCAGGGATGTGACATTTGACGAGAGTAGCTTCCCGTCCCTCCAGGGTGTTCCACACCCACAACCTTCTCAAGTGGTCTCACAGCCACTACCTCCACCAGTGATTGCTGCACCTAGCATGTCAGCGTTACCACCACAGCGAGCACCCTCCCCTGCACACTCAGACAGTAGTGAGGAGGAGGATGTTGAAGACATTCTAGACCCTAAACAAGAGCGTCCCCACATGCCACCACCACCTGCACCACCACTCTTCCTGTCACACCCAAGCGTGAGCAGCCCACTCCCACTTCACCACCGCCACGTCAAAGCGCAACGCGCATTATGCGCCATGTCCCTCCTCCCTCACTGGATATGCCAGGAGGTTTTGAGGACTGTGCACAGTGTAGTCAGCTGTTGTGCGAGATGGACAATGCGCCTAGACGCTCTGCCCATGCACCTGTGCCCAACCCCCGCTACTTCTCAGCGGATAATGTGGCCATGCACGGCAGACAGTTGGGATATGCAGAGCTGTTAGCTGCAGCTTACATAGGAAGAGATCCTGCATCTTACGCAGGGGCCATGCGGTCTGTGGATGCAGATGAATGGACTAAGGTGTGTCAGTATGAAATGGACGCACTTGCCCATAATGGCACCTGGGAGTTAGTAGATCTCCTGCCTAATCATAAGGCAGTAAAATCCAAATGGGTCTTCAAGCTCAAGGCGGATGGCCGCTACAGAGCTTGCTTGGTGGCTAAGGGGTTTACGCAAATCCCTGGCATAGACTTTGATGAAACCTTCTCTCCTGTTGCACGATTCGAGTTGCTGAGATTACTTCTGGCATTGGCCGCGCTGGAGGACTGGCACATCCATCAGATGGATGTCAAGTCTGCATTCCTCAATGGCGTGCTTGACAAAGAGATATACATGGAGCAACCACAAGGGTTCATCACCACTGGTGCAGAGACGAAGGTGTGTCGCCTAGTCAAGGCGATATATGGTCTCAAACAAGCCTCCCATGCATGGAACTTGCAATTCCATGGAGTGCTACTTGCACTCGGCTTTAAGCGGACGTTTGCCAATGCCGGCGTATATGTGTTGCCTCAACAAGAGGGGGATGATCCACTCTTCGTTATCATTTACGTTGATGACATCACTATATTGGGTGCTTCATTGGAAAGGATTAAGTGTTTAAAGTCAGATCTTTCTGAACGCTATGAGATGACAGATCTCGGGGAGATAGAGTCCTATCTTGGTATGCGCATTGTGCGCAACCACTCCCTCAGACGCATCGAAATAGATCAGTCTGGCTATGTCAAGGATGTCCTTGAACACTTTGGCATGTCTGATGCCACTCCACACTCCACACCCTTGCCCGCTGGTGCTGACGAGCACCTTCATAAATATACGGGTCAGGCTACTGCCTCTGACATTACGCACTATCAGTCACTCATTGGTAGTCTGCTGTACTTTCAGATTGGTACTAGACCGGACATTTCCTTCGCTGTATCACATCTGGCGCAGTATGCAGCTAATCCCTCACCACAACATCTGCGGCTTGCGCAATACGTTCTGGCTTACTTAGTAGGCACTATGGACATGCGGATAGTCTACGATGGCGCCAGTGGAGACGGCCTTCATGGCTACTCTGATTCCTCCCTGGGTGACCAGGTTGACGACAGACACTCCACTTCGGGTTATGTGTTCCTTTTAGCCAATGGTGCAATAAGCTGGTCTTCACGAAAGCAAAAGACAGTGGCCCAAAACACTACAGAGGCGGAATACATGGCCATGACCGATGCAGCCAACCAAGCTGCTTGGTATCAGAGCTTCCTTGCGGAACTCGGGTACGAGGTCGACGACCCCATCCCACTACATGGTGACAACAAGGGTGCCATTGACTTGGCCTTGGACCCTGTCACTGGGAGGCGATCGAAGCACATTGCCATTAGGCATCATGTCATAAGGGAGTACATTGAAAAGGGGACCATCACCCTCATTAGAACCCCTACTGCGGAAATGGTTGCAGATGGCTTTACCAAGTCGCTTGCGCGTGTCCTGCTGCAGCAACACAATGTTGACATGGGCTTGTGCCAGTCCTAGATTGCTGATCACGGGGAGATGTTGATAAGTGACCTGTGTGCACTTAGCAGCTCAATGGACACGCAGATAACAGACTGCTTTAGATTAGATATACAGGACTAATAGATTAGATTATTTTGATCTTTACAATCTCGGACTTCTTGTATTCTCTTATCTATGACATCACACATGTACATGACATCATGGACCACTCTGGATTGCCCTTGTACTTCATCTATGTACTTTCCCTTGTTCTTATCTTTATTGTGATGTCACTATGATATCATAGTCTGGACTCTTCTTGTTCTTCATGCCTTGTTCTCTTTGTATCCACTCCTTTGTCCGTGTACAGAACAATGCGTCTTGTATTTACTGTGACTTGCTGTTACCAGCGTCACCCTCTGTAGGAGTATAAGTAGAGTACCCTGTATGCTCTGGCACCACACCAGTTCTCATCTGTTGTGTGCCAGGTATGTCTTATCCTCTTGTATAAACACCAGTTCTCATCTGTTGTGTGCCAGACACTACCTCTGCTTCACTTGCAAGTTGTCACGATCATGTGCCACGCCACAGTTTTGGTTCCAGATCTGAATTCTTGATTATCTTGGACATCGGATTATCAGATGTCCTTCTGTGTTTCACTTGTGCTTCAGACTCGGTTATATCTAGACATCAGCTTATCTGATGTTCTGCTGTTCCTTTCTACGTCTCAGTTGTGTTTATATCAGGACATCGGCTTATCTGATGTTCTGTTGGTTTCTCTGAGTTTCCATCTGATGTCGTGCTTTGGCTGTCATGTCTCGCAATCTGCTTATGTAGGACCACTAGAGACGAGGTATAAAAGATGTACAGAGTGGTCATAGATACCTTGTCTCAGTCTTTTAATAATATAGCCCACTTCTTGTCTCTTGTCCTTCAAGCTCGACGCTCTCGCGCTTAGTCAGTGCCCGGTCCGGTACCTCAGACCCTTGCCAGCGTGCAAGGAAGAGTCCCTTGGACTGTAAATGTTGCAGAGTCGCATCGACTATAAATGTAACCGCGTGGAACGATCCGGGTGCTCGTAACACAAGTCTACTCTGTTGCTGCTCTCCAGTCCACCCACATATCTCACCACAGTCTCCCTTGTCACTGTGAGTATGTCCCCTATGTGCGCTGTTCATCACAGTATGGCAAGTCGGTGCATGCCGAACCCAACTATGACCACCCCTCACCCACCTACACCAACAACAACCTGATCTTCTTAGATCAGGACAGTGGGTACCGCAAATCGGTCAACCTGGGCTGCATGGCCATGAATGACCTGACTGTCACGGCCGAGGTCCACTGCTACCGTTGCCTCCAGGCGGGTTATGTAGCCAAGGAGGAGGAGCTGAAGAAGAAGATCAACAAGTTAGACAAGATCTGGTGTATGCGCCAGGAGTGCATCTTGCACCTCCAGCACACTGACACCATCAAACACATTGAAGACGAGCGCAACTCATACCATCTGGGGGTGGAGGAAGGGCAGCACATTGCGTGACTCCAAGAGGAGATAATGTGTGGTCGGCCTGGGGTCCAATCCTGAAAAGGGGGTGATGTTACGTTCAGCCTGGAAGTGGACACTGACGTCAAGGGTATGACACCACATCAGCAGTATATTGTCATGGACTTGTTGGATCAGTCATCTGGGTAAGCTCCGGAGCATGTGATTGTGTACAATAACAGATCAGATCATGACTCAATGTGACTCATACTAGGATAGCTGTACTAGGGTTTGCTCTGCTTATGCTATTGGCTAGTACTTCTTGAAGCGGCACTTGAAAGGCTGCACGTAACTGTATAAGTAGTGTACTGTGAAGACCAAGAATGGCATCTTGGTCTTCTTCCAATACCACTACCAGTTCTTCGCTCTATGGGGTCCTCCCCCTGTTAAGTGAGTCCTCCAGCATATCCCCTTAAGACCAAGGGATCCCCGTGAGCTTATCCCAAGTTCCCTTCT
This sequence comes from Lactarius hatsudake, assembly GCA_024734325.1. Lineage (NCBI taxonomy): Eukaryota > Fungi > Basidiomycota > Agaricomycetes > Russulales > Russulaceae > Lactarius > Lactarius hatsudake. The sequence goes on along the minus strand of JANSJP010000001.1, from coordinate 3,088,808 downwards.
CAGGCAGTGGACATATTCCCCATTGACTGCATGTGTCACCGCATATATCTATATCTCAACGAGCATGTTGCCCATCCATATGGCCATCTATACATCATCGACCATCCTCAGTGAGACAACCTTCATGTACTCAACTATCAACTGAACACTGTTCCCCTTCTCGAAGACCTCCATGGATATCTGGCACTAGACGGACACCTAGTCCCTCACCCAGCTGAGTACCCTCAGACTGTAGTAAAATGCAACTTCTACTGATTGCTTAGGATCGCCACACACAACAAGGCCTAAGTCAGGCAAATGTCCATGGTAGATGTTACACTCATGGTTGGGATGGACTTAGCAATGTTTTCTAGTGCAATTTCCTCTTGTTCATCTTTGTAGATGCAAATTTCTTCGGGGTTGCTTGCAAGAGATGGGGATGGTGCTGGTGTCTTAGGAGTAGGTGATCGAGTGGGTTCTTCTTCTTCTCTGTCGATGATTCCCCACTGGTCTCTGGTGACTACGTTGTTTAGTGGGATGTTGAGATTGGGGCTTGATGCTGCGGGTCAGGTTGCTTGCCACTTGTTACTGAGGTCATTCCACTTGATTTCCACCCAGCAGGTGTTTTCGAAGTTGAACTCTATGGGGATAATCTGCTGCTCTCCTTTGCAATTGATGTAATAGGTGACATAGCCTGGTGTTTCAGCGTCATCTTTCTAGAACACTGTTTCTAGGTATCATTTTGGTACATTGTGGTCTCCTCTTCTCTCGATGTTGTAGGGCCTGAATGGGACCCAATAGTCTCTTGTTACTTTAGTAGGATTGGCCATGGTGGATCTTGGTCTTAATGTAACATCTACCACAGACATCTGCCTGACTTAGGCCTCATTGGGTGTGGCAATCCTGAACAGTCAATAGAAGTTGTGATTGACTATGGTCTGAGGGTACTCAGCTGGGTGTGGGACTAGGCATCTGTCTAGGGCTAGATACCTGTGTAGGTCTTCAAGCAGAGGGATGGAAGTAGGGTGATAGTTGAGTACATGAAGGTCGTCCCACTGAGGGTGATCAATGATTTACAAATGGCCATATGGGTGGGCAACACATTCATTGAGGTAGAGATGCACACAATGACAAACACAATCGATAGGGAATATGTCCACTGCCCATGAAGGGAACTTGGGATAAGCTCATGGGGATCCCTGGTCTAAGGGGATATGCCAGAGGACTCACTTAACAGGGGGAGCACCCTATAGAGTGGAGAAGTAGTAGTGGTATTGGAAGAAGACCAAGATGCCGTTCTTGGTCTTCGCAGGTACTACTTATACAGTTATGCATGGGCTTTCAAGCACCGCTTCAAGAGGGTACTAGCCAATAGTGTAAGTAGAGCAAACCCTAATACCACTATCCTAGTATGAGTCACATCGAGTCATGATCTGATCTGTTATCGTACACAATCACATGCTCTGGAGCTTACCCAGATGACTGATCCAACAAGTCCATGATGATATACTGCTGATGCAGTGTCATACCCTTGACATCAGTGTCCACTTCCGGGCTGAACGGAACACTATGATGTCTACAACACCTATAGTCTCTACCATGTCTATCAGGTATTTCAGGGTTTGCTACCAACTCTCTACCAATCTACTACCAAATAACTATGACATCTATGACATCTACAGTCTCTACCATCACTACAAGAATTTCTGGGGCAGCCCAGGGTTTGCTGATGCTTATACTTTACAGAGGAGTGACACTAGTACAATACAAGTAACATAGAGTCACAGAATACAAGGAGCGTTGTTCTACAGCAGGACACAAAGGAGTGTGTAAATGGAGCTTGAAATGGAGAACAAGGTGTAAAGAACAAGGAAAAGCCTAGACTATGATATCATAGTGACATCACAATAAAGATAGAACAAAGGAATGAGTACAAGGACGAAAATACAATAGGAGTCCAGAGGAGTCCATGATGTCATTGTTCAGTGATGTTATAGATAAGAAGGTCTGAGATTGTAAAGATCATATATAGTATAATCTAATCTACATAAGTCCAATATATCTTATCTAAAGCAGTCCGTTATGTAACAGTCCTTCTGGCCCATTGGGTGTTCTTGACTTGAGGGGTGTCTGCCAGTTCACTGGGTTACACCATTGTTGTTGTCGTAGAACCAAAAGGTTCAAAAGAGTGGTAGAGTCAGCCAAAGGAGGCATGACTGTAGTGGGAAGAAGAAGTAGAGGAAGAGGAAAGAGGAAAGGTCACAGTGGATGGACAGGTCTCTGAGGTCACACTGAGGAGCAGAGAGATCGGCATGAATAGCATTCCGTAGTTCAGAGGTAGACACAGTGCAACCCAGCAAAACAGCACAGCATCAGCAACTACATGACTAGGAGAGTAGATAAGGGATAACTGGGAAGGGGGAATCCAAGATGTCAAAGCTGATGAACAGTACACATATGGGACATACTCACAGTGACAAAGTAGACTGTGGTGAGATATGAGGGTGGTACTTGAAGCAGCAACAGAGATGATCTAGCAAGTGAAGCAGATGGAGTCTGGCACACAACAGATGAGAACTGATTATATATAGAGGAGAGGAGACATACCTGGCACACAACAGATGAGAACTGATGTGGACCAGGAGCGTACAAGCTGCACTACTTATACAAAATACAGGGTGACGCTAGTAACATAGAGTCACAGTAAGTACAAGAGTTATTGTTCTACAAACGGACAAGGGAGTGGACGTTCTGAGAACAAAGGTCAAGAGTACAAGGAGAATCTAGACTAATGATATCATACTGACATCATAATAAGGATAGAACAAAGGGAAAGTATAAGGGCGTTGAATACAACCCAAAGTCCGGATCCTATGATGTCATAGTGTACAGTGATGTCATAGATAAGTAAATACAATAAGTCCGAGATTGTGTGATCATAATAATCTAATCTACATGAGTCCTGTATATCTTATCTACAGCAGTCCATATCTGATTGTCCTCTGAGCCGCTAAGTGCGCAGGGGTCACTTATCACAAAAGCTGCCATCTTAGGGCCAGCAGCCTCCTCTACTTATACTACTCAGGGGAGCTTTCAAGCTCAGCCTGAACTCTAGTCCGAGTCATGAACCCTAGTACCATGCCACAATCTAATAATAGCTAACCAATGGCAATAAGGCGCACTTGGTATGAGTCAGAGATAAGGGGCACAAGGTACGGTCAAGTCATAGATAAGGGACCATGAGGTGTCCCATGTGAAAGTCCACCAGCTATACACATACTGGTTCCATAATCACAAGCTAACCCAGGCACATGCTCATCTGGGCTCTTCTGGAATGTTCTAGAGCAGGTCACATGCCAGGTCACATGATGGCCATCAGTGAGTACCCTCGATCGGGGATCTCAGACTTTCCTGACAACTTGTGGCCAAGTTGTCAGAATTCCCACAGATCAGGATTCTCTATAACTCCCACAGTCACGTGCAGGGGTGGTCAAGGGCAAAACGTAACACATTATCTGTGTGTCCATTGAGCCGCTAAGTGCGCACAGGTCACTTATCAACATGTTCTTCATCATGAGCATCTGTAAATGCAACTAGGTGTTCAGAGCTGTTCAGAGCCATTTGGAGTGTCCTTGAATGGCTCCAAACAGCTCTGAACACCTACTGCATTTACAGATGGCCCCATCTTGTGATTGTTGTGATCAGCATGTGATTGCATATGTGCATCATAAGTGATGATTGTCTTGTGATTGTCATGTGATGAACAGTGCACATAGAGGACATACTCACAGTGACAGGGGAGACTGTGGTGAGATATGTGGGTGGACTGGAAAGCAGCAACAGAGTAATCTTGCAGTGGAAGCAGATGGGGTGTCTGGCACACAACAGATGAGAACTGATGTTTATACATGAGAGAGGAGACATACCTGGCACACAACAGATGAGAACTGATGTGGACCAGGAGCATACAAGCTGCACTACTTATACAAAAATACAGGGTGACGCTAGTAACACAGAGTCACAGTAGGTACAAGGGTTATTGTTCTACAGAGGGACAAAGGAGTGGACGTTCTGAGAACAAGGGTCAAGAGTACAAGGAGAATCTAGACTAATGATATCATACTGACATCATAATAAGGATAGAACAAAGGGAAAGTATAAGGGCGTTGAATACAACCCAAAGTCCGGATCCTATGATGTCATAGTGTACAGTGATGTCATAGATAAGTAAATACAATAAGTCCGAGATTGTGTGATCATAGTAATCTAATCTACATGAGTCCTGTATATCTTATCTACAGCAGTCCATATCTGATTGTCCTTTGAGCCGCTAAGTGTGCAAGGGTCACTTATCAACATCTCCCTGTGATGAGCAATCTGGACTAGCACAAGCCCATGTCAACATTGTGTTGCTGCAGCAGGACACGCGCAAGTGACTTGGTAAAGCCGTCCGCAACCATTTCCGCAGTAGGGGTTCTAATGAGGGTGATGGTCCCCTTTTCAATGTACTCCCTTATGACATGATGCCTAATGGCAATGTGCTTCGATCACCTCCCAGTGACAGGGTTCAAGGCCAAGTCAATGGCACCCTTGTTGTCACCATGCAGTGGGATGGGGTTGTCAACCTTGTACCCAAGTTCCGCAAGGAAGCTCTGATTACCAAGCAGCTTGGTTGGCTGCATCGGTCATGGCCATGTATTCCACCTCTGTAGTGTTTTGGGCCACTGTCTTTTGCTTTCGCGAAGACCAGCTTATTGCACCATTGGCTAAAAGGAACACATAACCCGAAGTGGAGTGTCTGTCGTCAACCTGGTCACCCAGGGAAGAATCAGAGTAGCCATGGAGGCCATCTCCACTGGCGCCATCGTAGACTATCCGCATGTCCACAGTGCCTACTAAGTAAGCCAGAACATATTGTGCAAGCCACAGATGTTGGGGTGAGGGATTCGCTGCATACTGTGCCAGACATGACACAGCGAAGGAAATGTCCGGTCTAGTACCAATCTGAACGTACAGCAGACTACCAATGAGTGACTGGTAGTGCGTGATGTCAGAGCCAGTAGCCTGACCCGTATATTTATGAAGGTGCTCGTCAGCACCAGCGGGCAAGGGTGTGGAGTGTGGAGTGGCATCAGACATGCCAAAGTGTTCAAGGACATCCTTGACATAGCCAGACTGATCTATTTCGATGCGTCTGAGGGAGCGGTTGCGCACAATGCGCATACCAAGATAGGACTCTATCTCCCCGAGATCTGTCATCTCATAGCGTTCAGAAAGATCTGACTTCAAACGCTTGATCCTTTCCAATGAAGCACCCAATATAGTGATGTCATCAACGTAAACGATAACGAAGAGTGGATCATCCCCCTCTCGTTGAGGCAACACATATATGCCAGCATCAGCAAACATCCGCTTAAAGCCAAGTGCAAGTAACACTCCATGGAATTGCAAGTTCCATGCACGGGAGGCTTGTTTGAGACCATATATCGCCTTGACTAGGCGACACACCTTCGTCTCTGCACCAGTGGTGATGAACCCTTGTGGTTGCTCCATGTAAATCTCCTCGTCAAGCACGCCATTGAGGAACACAGACTTGACATCCATCTGATGGATGTGCCAGTCCTCCAGCGCGGCCAATGCCAGAAGTAATCTCAGCGACTCGAATCGTGCGACGGGAGAGAAGGTTTCATCAAAATCAATGCCAGGGATTTGCGTAAACCCCTTAGCCACCAAGCAAGCTCTGTAGCGGCCATCCGCCTTGAGCTTGAAGACCCATTTGGATTTTACTGCCTTATGATTAGGTGGGAGATCTACTAACTCCCAGGTGCCATTATGGGCAAGTGCATCCATCTCATACTGGCACACCTTAGTCCACGCATCTGCATCCACAGACCGCATGGCTTCTGCATAAGATGCAGGATCTCTTCCTATGTAGGCTGCAGCCAACAGCTCCGCGTATCCCAACCGTCTGCCGCGCATGGCCACATTGTCCGCTGAGAAGTAGCAGGGGTTGGGCACAGGTGCACGGGCAGAGCGTCTAGGCACATTGTCCATCTCACGCAACAGCTGACTTCGCTGTGCACGGTCCTCAAAACCTCCCGGCATATCCGGTGAGGGAGGAGGGACATGGCGCATAATGCGCGTTGCGCTTTGACGTGGCAGTGGTGAAGTGGGAGTGGGCTGCTCACACTTAGGGGTAACAGGAATAGTGGGTGGTGCAGGTGGTGGTGGTGTGTGTGGACGCTCTTGTTTTGGGTCTAGAATGTCTTCAACATCCTCCTCCTCACTTGTGTCTGAGTGTGCAGGGGAGGGTGCTCACTGTGGTGGTAACGCCGACATGCTAGGTACGGCAATCACTGGTGGAGGTAGTGGCTGTGAGGCCACTTGAGAGGGTTGTGGGTGTGGCTCAACACCCTGGAGGGACAGGAAGCTACTCTCGTCGAATGTCACATCCCTGGACAAACAGACAGAGTGGGTTTAGCGGTCCCAGAGCTTATAGCCCTTAGATTCGGGCTCAAACCCAATAAGCGTGACTTCAATAGCCTTCGCATCCAATTTGTGACGCTTATCAGCGGGTACGTGCATGTACCCCTTGCATCCAAAGACGCGTAAATGTGAGACATCTGGTACCTTGCCAGAGTACCAGAGCTCATAAGGTGTGCGCCACTTGAGCATACAGGTGGGAGAGCGGTTGTAGATGTGTACCGCAGTGCTCATAGCATGCTCCCAGAAGCCTTTAGACATGCCTGCTGTGTGTAGCATGGCCATTGCCTTATCCGTGATGGTGCGGTTAAACCGCTCAGCTTTCCCATTCAACTGTGGTGAACCTAGCATCGTAAGGTGATGCTCTATCCCTCTCTGCTTGAGAATGTCCTGTACTTGGCTCACCATGTACTCACCTCCGCGGTCAGAGTGGAGTGCACGCAGTTTATGGGATGTCTGGGTTTCACCCCAGGCCAAATACATCTGCAGCGCTTTCACAAACTGATCCTTCGACTTAATAAAGTACACTACTGCATGTTTGGAGTGGTCGTCTATGAAGGTGGCAGTGTACGTGGAGCCTTGTAGGGACTGAGTTTGCATTGGACCGGCGAGGTCACTGTGTACAATCTCAAAGATACGAGTTGTCCTTTTGGTGGAGGACGCAGAGAAGGGTCGGCGAGTGGATTTGCCTAACTCGCACCCACGACACACAGCAGTGTGCGTGGTAGAGCTGTCAATGTCCATGCCAGTAGTGGCAGAGGGACCATACGACTTAAGAGCAGCAGGGGAGATGTGTCCCATGCGCTGATGCCAGATATCAAGAGTGGTGGCAGCACTTTTAACGTGAGCATTTAGGCCAATGCTTGAAGTGTCCAACCAGTAAAGGTTGTCCTCCAAGTAGCCAACAGCTACACATTGTTTACTGACAGATATTTTGAATGAGCCACTGTCAAAGGCCACTTCCACACCCTTTTGTGCTAAGGCACATGTCGACAAGAAGCGTGTCTTCACCTGTGGAAGGTGTAGCACATTACTGAGGGTGATGGGAATGCCTTGGCTCGTGGTGAAGACGACGGAGCCTACACCAACTTGGTCGATAGTGGACTTATCACCCAGGCGCACAGCACCTTTACACGGGGTGTAGTCCTTGAAGTCAGACCGATGTGGTGTGATGTGGTGTGTTGCACCACTGTCCATCATCCAACGCACACACGAGGCAGCATACAAGGCAACTCCAACTGCATTGTCCACCCAGTTAATGGTGGGCTCATCATCAACCTCCTTAATGGAGGCGGTGGTAGGTACTAGTACATGGGAGTTGGCAGCCTTGTTGCCGGTGTCCTTAAGCTTCCCCGCAGCTTCATCCTTCTTCCTCTGCCTACAATCAGGCTTGATATGCCCCTTTTTGTTACAATAATGGCATGTAAGTTGAGAATGGTCTTTTTTCTTACGGCCACCACTAGTGGGCTTAATGGGGGCAGCCTTATTGAGCGAGGAGCCAGAAGGGCCAGTACGGCGCGCTTCCTCCGATATGATGCACGCAATTATTTCAGTGTGCTTGAGCTTGGAGGGGGCGCCACTGGCAAGGATGGTAGAGGCCAGAACCTCGTAAGAGGCTGGCAGGGCGTGGAGAAGTATGAGACAGAACTGGGTGTCAGTGACACCCATCTGTGCATTGGAAAGGCCGACCTGCAGCTCATTGAGCTTGGCCAACTGAGAGGCCATGGGTGCAGAGTTGTTGAGGTGGGCTTGGGTTAATTGGATCCACAAGTTAAAGATGGTGGTGCTGCCGCTAGCACCAGCATAGACATCCTTCAGCTTGTCCCACTTCGACTTGAAGGTGGGGTAGACGAGAGGGTCGGCAATGAGGGAGTAGACGTCGGGTTTGAGATAGAGGCGGAGGTACGCCTTAGCCCAACGCTGGACAGAGTCCCACTCATCGGCAGTGACTCCTGAGGGCGGGATCTGGAGGTAGAATACATCCTCAGCTTCATGCAGCGTGAGGATAGCCTCCAGGGTCCTGGACCACTCATTCCAGTTTGACCCGTCAAATCTAGTAAGATGAATGCCCGAAGGCATGCCGAAGGAATTGCCATACGCGTTCGAGATACGCGAGGAGGGTGTGGACCCAGTAGCAGGTGGGAGTGAGCCGCACCGGTGGCACCAGTGGGCGAGGCAGCGCGAGACGAGTTGTTGGAAGATGCCATAGGGATGATTTATCTATCGCCAAGGAGCAGTCAGCGATAGTGCTTCAGAACAGTTGCAAGATAGGATGGGGGTAACCACTCCAGTCTGTGAATCTGTAAGGCCAGAACGCTAACGCGTCCTGCCTCCTGATGGTATGCCAGTGATACAAGGGCTAGGCCCAGGATGGAGAATCCCTTTTGCCATACTGGAAGCTAGCTGCCAGCCAGGATGTGTCTAGGACACAGCTTCACCAGTTTGCGTCAGGGGGAAATGAAGGGAGTGCTTTCAGAGCCCAAGGCTGTCTACCTCAGCCTCCTCGGCCTATTGGTTGCCTCATCGCCACAAGTGGCTTTACTGAATCCTTTCCCATTGCTGCTACAAGGCAGGTATCTGGTTGCAGAACACCATAAGGTGAACACCCCCCAGAGTCTGAACCAGGTTTTACACTCCCATGGTGAGGAGATCCTGCGCCCAGTGTGGAGCACCAGAGACAGCTGGCACTAAGCTCCACAATACACAGCCCAGTGGGCCATGCACACCTGGATATGGATTAAGGGGCTACCAGATCCAATCTCCTTGTGCATAGCGCAGGGGCTAGGAAAACAGTAGGGGTGAAAGTAGGACTACTGGGCAGTACATAGTACAGGAGGTTCCTCAGCAGTGACAACTGGCGCCCCAGTGTCAACTGCCTTGGGCAAGGCTGGTGAGGCCCCAGACAGACCTTGACCTGGTGTGTGATCCTAAGAACACAGTGACCAGCCAAGTGGAGTGGCTTGGGCACTAGGGCCCATAACCTGATGAACAGTGCACATAGAGGACATACTCACAGTGACAGGGGAGACTGTGGTGAGATATGTGGGTGGACTGGAAAGCAGCAACAGAGTAATCTTGCAGTGGAAGCAGATGGGGTGTCTGGCACACAACAGATGAGAACTGATGTTTATACATGAGAGAGGAGACATACAGTGATGTCATAGATAAGTAAATACAATAAGTCCGAGATTGTGTGATCATAGTAATCTAATCTACATGAGTCCTGTATATCTTATCTACAGCAGTCCATATCTGATTGTCCTTTGAGCTGCTAAGTGCGCAAGGGTCACTTATCAACATCATGATCAGCATGTGATTGTGTGTGTGTGCAAGGGTGCACCATTGCACCCTGGTGGCAAATGGCCTTAGCAGATTTTTGTAGTACATATGTAAAATTTTCATTCTGCACACCCCTTGTGACAAGTGTTATGAAAACCACTATCACACAAATATTCACACCTTTACATGGACTTCCAGAATATTATAATCAATTCCCATACTGTATACCATTTCCCTGGCCCATGTCATCTAGGCCAACACTTTTTCACTGATGCCATGGGACCTCATTGAAACTTTGCACTATTGGGCACACTAGTAAGGAAACCACAAGGGCCATTCGGCTTAAGATAATGTATAATTTGGGTCATCTACACTTTGAATGGTGCGCGTGGGCTCCAACGAGTTGGCTAGCAAGAAGTGGCCGTCTGAAGATAAAATGATTAGTGATTCAGTCGTAGTCGGTACCACCTGGTCGAAATACGGACTAGGGGTATCATTTTCCACAGATCGCCAACGCGCCTCTTCCAAATCCTTTGCGACGCCACTCACAACGTGTCGTTTCACGATCCTATTGGAGGCGACTGTTGGGTCTAACTCGATGAGCCATCTCTCGTCCAAAAGCCTCCCCGCCTCAGCCCACGGGGGAAGTGAGAGGAAGGTATACAGTCCTTCTATTATTACAATCCTGTGCTCAGGGAGAATTCTGACAGCGTGAGGAGAAGGGTCCTTGATAGCATGATCGAAGGACGGGGCAGTGATTGTGGATGTGCCTGACACTGGTTCTCGCAAGCTGCGAACGAACAAGACATAGCCGTGGCTATCGAAGGTCCAGTGAGAGCCCCGTCGGTCGTAGGCGAGCTTGGGATCAGGGAGTGCATCGAGTTGGGCTCGCGTTAAATGCCAGCCATCGAGGCCCACGAGAATAGCTCTTGATCTCCCGAAGGGATTATGGCTGTGGGTTGAGGCTGCGACTGACTGGTGATGTACCTCATCCATGGCCAACAATTGGTTGGTTTTGCTAGTGACGAGCACAGCCAAGGTAGATTTACCAGAGGCTGGTACCCCAGAAATTCCGACTAGCAGGCGGGAATTAGAAGGAATGCTATGTCCCGTTGCCAATGAGACGACCAAAGTGGCAGTTATTAGGAACAAAAGGCTCACTGGGAAAGTCGGTCAACGACCCCCTCGGCGAGGTCTTGGGCGATCGACTCCATACTTGTGTCTGTCACGGTTGTGTCTGTGTGTGGCGTCTAAATGTGGTTTATTTATAATAAGTTACCCTGACCCCTCGACTCCATTACTCAAGCCACTTGTACGCTCCTCCCATGAATACGAGAACGAAAATCAATTTAGCACTCTCGGTTGACAGCAATATACTTCGGTATGTCAGAAACACTTCTTCTCCGAAATGCCTGACAGCTGTCTCCTAGTGCTGACCCAACCACTATGAAGAACAAGTTCATGGTCGGGTACCAAGGATGGTGTGTAATCAACCCTATCCTGGCTGTCTTTTACCCTCATGCCCTCCTTTTAACCAGGTTTTATTGCCATGATGACGGTGAACCCGTTGGACCAGGTGCGCTCCCTCCCTTGCTCTATTCTTTTGACTGACGTCGCTGTATTGTGCCCAAGGACATCATGGTTGGATACACTGGTTCACTTATCCGGTCCCTGATGGCGGGTCCCCAAACATCGATTACTGGCCCGATACTTCACAGTACACCCAAGAAGAGCTTTTTGTCGCTCCAGGATTCAAGCACAAGGATGGCAAACAAGCTCATCTGTTCTCCTCACGCAACCCTAAGACAGTACAAAGGTCTAGCGCGCATTTCACGCTGATCACACGTGCTGTATTAATTGCATCGTGTAGACACTTCCATTGGATGGCACAGAACGGCGTGGACGGGGTGTTCCTCCAGCGCTTCGTTGGCCTATGCGATATTGCAAGCGGAGGAAACGACGGAAACAGGCGCATCCGCGATGAAGTTGGCGACCATGTCAAAAGGGCAGCTGAAAGAGAAGGTCGAGTTTATGCAATCATGTGAGCGTACTCGTCCTTACTCTCTCAATGTTTTAACGTCTTTCCCGGGTCAGGTACGACGTCACTGGTGTCCAGCCGGATCGCGTGCAGGAGATAATCGAAGCAGACTGGTATCATTTACTGCAAGAAAAGCGCTTTCTGCTCAGCCCCAATTATCTGCGAGAAGATGGAAAGCCCGTGATCGCAATCTGGGGTGCGCAGCTCTCCTGACACAGTTGTAAGCAATTTGCTTAGCTATATTTTATGTTTCCCAAGGTTTCGGCTTCAAAGACAGCAAGCACACACCTGCCCAAATGCGCGCCTTGACCACCTTTTTCCGTAACTCGACGCCTGGCGGTGCCTACCTCTTGGGCGGTGCTCCTGCACATTGGCGTACTTCCGATTCCGATGCAGACAGTAACCCAGAGTTTGTCACTGCCTGGATGCAGTCGTTCGACGCGATCTCCCCTTGGACAGTAGGACGATATTCAGATCAGAAGAGCGTAGATGCTTTTGCTGAAGATCGCATTCAAGGTGATGTCATGTTCCTTGCCAAATGGACAATGACGCGCGGCAAGCGTGTAGATTACGTGCCTGTGGTGCATCCAGGTGGTTCGGTACGCCACCTCTCCATGGTTAATTCGAAGACTGACAAGCACTCAAAGGGATTTAATACGTCTGATGGGCACTGGGCACGGAACGGCGCACCACGCGAAGGTGGGCGATTCCTATGGAGACAGATATACAATGCCCGCAAGTGGGGGGCTCGCATGATGTATGGCGCGATGTGGGACGAATACGACGAGGGAACCCAATTTTTGCCCGCCATCACGAAAACAGAGGACCTTCCTCACGACCAGGACCATAAGTTTTCGCTTATCGCGTATGATGTAGACGGCTACGAAGTCCCTGCGGATTGGTACATGCGTATTGCAGGCTATGGATCCGAACTGGTGAAAGGTGAGCGACACCTCGAGGACCGATTCCCGGAAAAGGAGCTGCGCGATTGGGAGTACTCTCACCCGAAGACCGAGATTCGACCGTCTGTAGAACCTACGCATGCTAGTGGGAGTGGCATCAATGGTGGCGGCAGTAGCAGCGCGGGCGGAGAAGGGCAATCGTACGAGGACTGGTTAAAGACAGAGGGACAGGGCAATTATAAGGAAGAAGTACCTCCACCACCTTACTCACTTGAAGCAGAACAAGCCGCTGGTGTGCAAAGCGTCACTGCACAAGGCCCGCCAGCCCCGATCACAACACGTCCCTCGCCGCCTCAGACGGATTCACGACCGCCTCCCCCCGTCCCTCCGCGACACGACCCACAGTCCGGTCCCTCTACGCCGTCTCAGAACGACACAGGAACCGCCCCTCCGGTTCCCCTCAGCTCTCGCCCCACATCCACAGCTGCTTCTCCTGGTCCTTCTCAGTTGCCCTCTCTTCTCGGACATGGCCCACCCCAGTCAGCATATCACAGCCAAGCTACTTCGTCCAACCTTGCAGCGTCGCAGCCGGTATCAGTTCAGTCATTCTATCCCGGACAGCACGCCTCAGCGCCTCAGCCCCCATCGCAGTATTCACAAGACACCACCGCTGGCTCGAGCTCATATACACGACCTACAGTCCCGCTCCCGACACCAAACTTCACCCCATTACCGCAGCCAGCGAGTCCATGGTCTTCTCAGCCCTCACCCGTGTGGCCACCTCAGGATTCCTGGAATCATCCATCCCAATCGTTGCCTCGGTCCCGATTCCCAGTTCCTCCTACCCAAGCCTCATATGGCTATCCCAGCGGGTATGGTGAACCAATCGCTTTCCCAGAAGTCATGCGCCCAATGGGACCAGCCGACTACGGGTTTACAATGCCACAAGTCACTCCAATTTTGGAGTCTCAACAGTTCAATCCTGGGCCGCCGCCGCCTTTGGAGCCGCGTGAGTCTTACAACCGTGCCTCATCAGGCGACTACTATGCGAATTCGCATATACTGAACAATTGGCTTGGCACTGACCAACGTGCTAGGCCCGCACAGTACCCTACCCGAACCCACTCTGCAACTGCCGCAGCCCCGCCCCGGCAGCACACGCCTCTCCCCGCCGCCGACGCACCCTACCTCAAATCGTCTCTCCCCTCGCCCTGGGGATTTCCCCCCTCCCCCGACGCGCGTCCACCCGAACGTGTCGCCTTCCCCACCCCAAGCACTGGGGCAGGACTTACCCGCGCGCGCACTGAGCCTCGCACGCGGTACGACTGATAAGGCCATCAGTTTGAGTTCAGGGTCGGAGTCGGGGTCTGGGAATACCGGCGGGGACACGACGCGGCGGGAAAGCATTATGAAGCGTGGACTGGGCAGCGTCTCTGCAGGTTCGTTCTCAAGGGTTCCACCTATGATAATTTAACGTTCTCGTCACAGCGGGAAGTAAGGTTTTCAGCAAGTTTTCAAAGTGACCGAGCGTGTCGACGAACGATCATGGATTGTGTCTTTTTTGGACGTCAATCAGTGTGCGCCGTGGGGTACGAAACCTTGTGTAACACTTACCTACGTGTACTTTCCCGGACTTTGAGTGTTGAAATAACCCGGACTTGTATGGGCTGGCACGGTGGACTTTGGACTGTTGAACGCATCGGGCGCCTGTACCATAGGATACCGAGTTACTGCGCTGCTGAAGCCCGCAATGGACCGGGAGATGCACGTCGTCAGGACGGGGTTGTGAACAATAATGGCCGTGTACTTCAACACTAGCTTGGCCGATCTTCAGAAAAACGATCCCTTTTATTGTGAGACGGAATAGAACATTTTCAGGCCGTGCACTCGAAACAATTTTTTTACATCCCGTATGTTGGCACAAAGGGACTGAGCACCATCCACATATGATTCACGGCAGCGAGGACCTCTGCAGGTAGTGGCCCCTTTGCACTGCGAAGTCCTTTAACGTCCGAAACAGACCAGGCAGAGTGAAGTCTTAACTGATTCGCGAGATATTCTTCTAGCTGGGAGAGCTTGCTCGCACCATAAATAATGCCATGGTCATCTGGACGCATTTGGCTGTGATGCACAAGCCAGCGCGCGGCCACTTCGGACAACGTCAATCCGTGAGTCGCCTACAATGGACATGTTACCAGGTCGCTCGTGTTTGGGGCAGTGTCGAAAAGAAGGTACCAGGAAAGGCTGGAAACGTTGCAACACGGCTGGAGCGCGTGCGTAACGGGTACGATACCAGGGTACGCCCTCCGTGTTAAAACGAAAGTTCGTTTCCAACAAGGCTAGATCGGGGATACGGTCGGTGAGGAGGCCACCGCTGCCAGTTAATTGAGACATTGAACTCGATCCAAATATTTGGGTCTTACGCTAGAGGGGAAAATGCTGCGAAGCGAATGCCGAACCGTCTGAGGCAAGGGAAGAGCCTTGGCGCAGGATGGTATCAGGTTGCGCGAGAAGAATGCATAACTTACTCGGCTTCGTTAACCCGATCGATAAAGTTGTAGATCCCTTGGTAGACCGTCGGAGCGACGTATCCATTGAGTCTGCAGATCGTGACGATCTCCGAAACCTATCGACGACACGCACGAAGTCGTAGCGAAGTTGCCAACCGTGACGCATGACGCGTGACTACCCACCTCCCAAGATAGGTAGTTACTCAACCCAAAGCTCTCGCTAATTAAGTCAACCCCAGATAATTCGACGTTATTTGAATAGAACGCACAAGATGCCCCGCTTATAGAGCTCGTCGATAGCACCTACCGTTTCCGCGAATGGCACAGATCTATCTGGTTTGTGAAGATACAGCGTTCGGATCTTGACTCCATTCAGAGCTATCACGGATTCTTGTACGAGCTCCTTGAGGCGCGCAGTGGAGTGATCACCGGGATTGTCAGGCCAGACTCTGTAAATAACCCAGCAGTTAGAAGCGGACAGCCCAGGTTTCCAGTCGTCAACCCAGGCCGAACTTTGTATCCACAAAAACACCCTTCAAATCTAGCTTGGAAATAATCTGGCCAAACAATACGACCTTTCCTTAGAAACGGGATGATCTTAATGGTACCCGCAGCATGTGCTGACCTGCTCCGTCGTTCCATCCCCATATGTACGTGCCGCATCGACGGCGTTGTGTCCTTGACTCACGAGGAGATCGATAAACTTCTGGGCGTCAGCCGGATCACTGATTGTCCCGGAACGTCCAGCTAAACCGAACGTAGCGGCACCCTACAGTAACGCAGGGAACGGCTCGTGCATTAACATACACGGCAGTAAAAAATAATAATAAAGTCTGAAATGGAAATGCCTACACAGATCGCAGGTACTCGCGCGGCGGGTGTCATTGTGGTGGGCAGATGATAACGAGGATCGCCGGCCAGACGTCAAAGGGTCCAGCCTTTATAACGAAGCCGATTAACTCAGGGCCATCGTTTTACTTGAATTGACCGTGGGCTTGGACGGCTTTCTTCGGAGAAGGGCGATCTTCATGGTGTTCCGCGGCCGCCGCGGAAGGCATGACCTCACGCGGTCACGCGGCCCTTTGTGAAACCCTACTAGACAACGCATCTACAGTATCCGACCAGGTCAAACGTCGTGCATCATGCTGTGAACCAGTTGTAGGCGATGGCAACCTTTGTAGTTGCAAGGCGGCAGACTAATTTTACCATTCAGGAATACTCGAGCTGTAACTGTCGGCGCGTCACGATCATGAAACAATATGCCCGACTCGGGCGCGATGCTCGCGGTTTGGAAGTTCTTTTGTTGCTCCAATACTACAGTGAATTGGTAGTGCTGTGATTTCCCTGAGCAGTCTCCCCAACATCGTCCTCGTAGTAACACGCTTCCCCTAAGCGAAAACCCCTAGCTTTGCACCACCATCGTGATGGCTCCAAGTCCAAGCAGATTACTGAGGGCCGCCGCGCTGTATCCGAGAAACGCTCCGCTCAAACCGCACTACGATGACGAAACACTCTCCCCTCCTTGCGTAATATTATTCTCGGCCTCGCTCCGGTACTATTGGACTTGGTGCTAGACCGGTGGCCGCCGAGTTTCTGAAAAGAACGACAGATGGGAATAGGCCATCTTCCAGGTTGCATTTACTTCTAGAATTCGGTCTCTCTCCTTTTGTTTTCTTCCATGGTCATCACTCGCTCCATACTGAGTTCTGGGGACCCATTTAGGTGGTCGACGTAAAAACCAGTCTTGTTGCATAAGGTGAAAGTTTTTTAAAAGAACCCGACGAGTCCACGAGGTTACGTATCTGTGGCACCCCCTTTGTCGTCGAGTTCCTACATGACTAGGCTACCGACTTTTTTGCCCGTTTCACGTCAACCGATTCAATGATGGCAGATCTAGAAGGATGAATCTATTCAGAACCTTTGGAAAGTGTTCGAAAGATCGTCGGCCATCGGCGGAGTTTCAGTGGGGTTTCTTTGCCGTAACCGCGGTGGATGATGCATGATGAACCAGAGGATGATGCGATGATACACGATGCATGGGTTTCCAGGGTCCGAGGGAATCGAACGGAAGAAGATGTATCCATAGCAAAAATCATGCTCACGCAGGCGACGGAGTGAGATTTTACTTTGGATATCGTTCGCGCCATTCCGGTGGTAATCAGACCCACAAAGGCGTGCGGTGCGCGCGCTCGCACAGCGTCTTTGTCGACAGTGAGTATGTTCTTTCATTGTTCTCGACTGCGGCAATCGGAAACACTAATCCTCTTGACCGGCGGAAGATACGCCGTCAGCCGACACCTGGATACGAACGAAGGCGCGATTGATCCGCATGCAAGAGGAATCCACACCAGATGCGTGCGTGTGTGCGATTAAGTCGCAGTGGCTTCTTCTGGGAGCAAGCTGTCCTCATTTTACTGTCTGGAAGAAGGGCTACAGGCAACCGCCAATGAATCGAATCAGGGTCTTACCGGACAAGGACAAGAAGCCGGAACGTCGTTTCGAACAGTTACGTGAAAGGGGTTCCGCCGCGGTGCTCCAGGGGTTGCGCAGGTGGGACCAACAGCATTACAGGTATATGATCCATTCAGTGCTGAAGGCAATGAGCTAGCAGGACCGCCGCGTCTGGCTCAAGAGATACGATGGTGCGACTGATAGTACGCTGCGCGCTGCAAGCACTGGGGTGAACGGAAGATGCAACCGACCAGTTTATGGGATTTAATACCCAAAGACAGAACGGAAATGTCCCACTAAGGCAAAGAAATGCCGAAGCGTAGGGTCGCCACCGTTCGGATATCGTACTGTACCGGCACGCTGCTAGACGCTCATAGATAATCGAAGATTCTCGAGAGAAACGGACCAGAGAAAAAAGACAAGAAGAACGTGATCGTTTTGAGCCCTATTCGCCGCGCCCTTGAAGAGTACACGTTCAGACCCATTTGGGGAGGGGAAGGAGCTACTATTTACCCAGATTAGAATTCAAAGGGCTGGCAGGAACTGGAGCTTCACCTTCGAGTTTGTTTTTTTTGAATCCATTTACCTTGGAGTCTTGGGATGTGCCAAGTCACGAACCCACTCGTAATTTCCTGGTTTCTTGTTGTCACCCAGTGAGGAGTCCGCTCAACGACGGCGACCGTCATTTCAAGTGTGAACCGGGTTTGTTGTTGCTTTAATTACTGGAATAGGCCAAGCTCATCACCTCCTGAAATCAGCCGAAAACTATCCAGTTTTGTTTTAAAACTGTTTACCGTCCAGTCATTTAGGGGGGACGATAATTGTCCCTAATTTGCTAAATGATCATCACTCAAGGCCCTTTTTGCGCCATCGCTGTTGCCGCGTGTGACAGAAGAGGCAACGGCGAGCGTCTGCGGGATTCGTGTCAAACCGCAGAGACCAAGAATAACGGTAGCCAAAACCTCCGAAAATTCGTAATCGGCTCTCTGATCATGATCATATATTGTTGTTGCTACAAAGAGTAAACATGTTGGGTGATAGCGGTCAGTGCAGGCGGGAACAAAGCGGCCTATGGGGTAGGGCAATTGATGGTAGCGATGCGAATACTGGACGATAGCAAGCTAGACAAACAACCAAGAGATGGCAAGAAGTCTACGTACAGCGGGGCGACACACATTAGTACATCGTAAATCAAGCGAGAAACAAGATGCCGTCAATAGAGCTCAATGCGCTGCACCATCATTCCAGTATGAATCGGACGGAACACTGGCCCTGGCAGCTTCCCTAACCAACCGTCGGGGTGGTATGGGTTGTGTGGAAGTTCGTCCATGCAAAATGAATCGCGTTCCTCGCCGTCCCATGGTGAAGGGCGCACCGGCGCAAGTGGGATGGGACAAGACTTGCGTGATGGTGTTAGATCAAAGCCTCGTAAGCTCAGCGGGACCCAGGGTGTAGGTGTAGGTGCACGGCGAGGGCGCTTTTTCGCCGGCCGAGGGGCATTTCCATCGTAATTCGCGTCGGAAGTAGAGGTGCGCTTGGGCGATGGAGTGGAGCTACGTGGCGAGAGAACGGTCTCCGACAATGTTCCAGTGCTACTCCCCTCGCTACCCGACCGGATCGTGTGGGACATTGTGGAGGTAGAACCCGTGTCGGTGGATTGCCCTGCGCTACCAACTTGTGCGTTGTGCATGGTGTTGACAGGCCGAAGTACGCATCTCCGGACGTGACGATTCAGATTTGATGCAACACTAAAGCGGCGACTACAGATGTCGCAGACGTGCACTAAAAGGAATGGTCGTCATAAATGAAAGCGGTGGAACACCGGAGAGAAAACGCACATTTCTCGCCTGTATGGACAAGCATGTGCTACCGAGGGGGGGTCAGTTGAGTAATGGACCAAAAATGACAATGAATGGACCTTTTTCAGAGTACTTGGGCGATCAAATGCCTTTTCACACATGGAGCAAGAGTGAATTCTTTTGCGACATCGTGCTGCGGATTTGAGCGGGGAAGGCGGGTTCTCGTTTTGAGGGGGAGATGGGGGCCTCATAGGAGGGATGGCCATGGCGGGGGGGACGATCTGCTCTTCGAGAGTGGCTATGGATGGATACATGAGCCTTATATGCGGCGGGCCGGTCGCTTGCGGCACGTGGGAACTGGAGAAATTGTTGCTCGGGGATGCGAACAGTGGCGGCCATTGATATTGAGAATGGCTGGCCGTGTCTGTGGGAATATCGCCCAATATAAACCCGGCGAGTGGGGATGTGAACTCGTGACCACCCAGCTGGTGTGGTGAGGGGGATCCCCCCGAGAAGCTGGCCATAGCGGCACCTGACGACGTTTCAGGCACGGGGGGCGGATATTGATTAATGAAGTTGGATGCCATAGATTACAGAGAGAGAAAGAGAGAAAGAGAAAGAGTGCGAAAGTGAGGAAGGGACATCCACAGTAGCAATGATGCTGGAAGCTATATA
This sequence comes from Lactarius hatsudake, assembly GCA_024734325.1. Classification (NCBI taxonomy): domain Eukaryota; kingdom Fungi; phylum Basidiomycota; class Agaricomycetes; order Russulales; family Russulaceae; genus Lactarius; species Lactarius hatsudake. The sequence goes on along the minus strand of JANSJP010000001.1, from coordinate 3,068,692 downwards.
CGCATGGCGAAGGAACGGCGGGATGGGGTTGGCCAAGGACTGAGAGATCGGACGCCATCATGGATCTCCGCGCGGCTTCGCGGAACTTGAATTCTTTCAGACCAAAACCCGAGCCTGACCCTGAGGCGTGAGGTCGCCACGAGCGTCAAGCCAACCTGCCCCCTGTGCCCCCTGCTTCTGCGCCGCGAGTTTCCGTACACCCACCCCAGCCCATCTTGGTCCATCTCCTGCACATGAGCCAGAGCCTTTCCGAGAAAAACAAATCGATCACTGTATTGCTGAAGAAGCGAGTCAGATGGGCTTACAACACTTGCTATCTCCTGCCTGGAGGGAAGATACCTCCTTCACCGACTGTCTACCTTTCCGCCGTGCATTACAGGAATCTCTTTTGCCCTAATCCCTGCTCCCCCGACAAGCGCCCAACGGAATTCTGCTTACCACAAGGTCTATGGCACAGTCGCCGGGTGTGCCAAATCCGTGTCTGACATCCAGCTTAGTGTCGTGTTTGGTCTTTTGACCTCAAGGGAACACGCGTAAGAAGAATCACACAAGGCAACGCGATATGCATTAGACCTCTTTCGGTCACCTTCGGCGTTCCGCCACAAGCAACAAGTCAGAAACACAAACCATGCCCCAACGACACGCACGACAGGTCTGTGGTCGAAAACGACCGGAGAGCCGCATGGTGACGTCAGGAGTACAATGCCTTTCGCGGCTCTTGGGTGCACACGATCGGGTCACCAGACTGTTCCAGACTTTCTAACAAGGGTAGGTGTATTAAAACGCAGCGTAGCTCTATTATTAAACACAGCCCAGCCTAAGCATAAGCGCGAGGTGAGACAGGGTTTTACGTGCCGTAATGTCTGTGGGACCTGTTCATTCATTCATGTCAAAGTCAGTCTAATTGCCGACTCCATGTGACAAGAGTGTGGTACATTCTTCAACCCAATGAAGCGAATCGATTAGAAAGTGATCCGAGATCCCGAGATAGGATGAGCGCAACGCAATTGCTCGACCTGTCGTCTTTTTAGGGGTTCTGGTTCTATCTGAGCGTTGTGTTGGTTCTTGACATGTGTGATCACGGAAATCCCCGATTCCAATTGAAATTCAATTCACATAACATAACATATTTGCATAAGTTATTTCGTAGAAACAAATAGTGCAAAATAATCCCGGCGCGTCGCTGCTTTCTGCACCGAACGAACAGACGAGCGCGCGTATTTTTAGGATGACCATCAGTTCTGCTCAAAAGACAGCTATCGAGGACATCGTTGACGCTCTCAAGAATGCTACAAGTCCTAAGAAAAAGCGCGGCCTTTCAGAGTTGTTCTTAGAGTTGGTAGACAAAGCTACATGGGCTAATTACTATGAGGCAAGAAGTTTGCGCGCATATACACGCGTTATGCATATCTGACTGGCCACCACTCTATCTGAAGGTCATTCCCCAGCCTAGGTGCCTGAACGGCGTCTTGCGCAGTCTCCAAGCCGGCTCCTACAAGGAGCCACTAGAAGCGTACGAAGACTTGAGCTTGGTGTTCCTCAACGCACTCTATTACAACGAACCAACTAGCCAAATATACAAAGACGCGGAAACACTCAAGGCACGTAGAGATTTGCCGCACTTTCTTTGACTTTCTGATCCTGTTTCTCCTCTAGACCACGCTCGAGAATGAGTGGAAACTTCGCACTGTCTTACCTGTCTCCACGCGCACTTCTCCTCCTCCGACTTCTGCGCAGAAAGTGCATGGGCAGCTTGCAAACCAACAACAGAAAACCGAGACTCAGGTCGCTCGTCCCCCTCCCGTCACTTTGGGAGTACCAATCAAATCCGTGGGACATCAAGCTCCAACACAGAACGGTACGCCATCAGCACCTGCTGTCGACTCGCCCCCTCCACCGCAAGCTTCCACATCAAATCAGCCGAGTTCCCCCCCGCGCATGTCATCACCGGATATGGACGTGGATGTTGGGGGAACGCCAGAACCCGAGAGTATGGGTGTCGACGACATGGCCCGAGATGGCGAGAGCGATCTTGTAGTTCAACAGCTGGATCGTGGTCTGCCGCGATGGGAAGGCCTCAGCGACGCTGGTTGGATGAAAGAGAAAGAGGGGTCAAAGATCGCTGGCTGGAGCTCGTCCTCGCTATCAAAGGGCACAAAGATACCGTGTGCGTGTTTTACCTTCTTCCCTCGGCGGACGCACAAGCTCAGCGCTCCACTAGTGGTAATCGCTACGCGACAGCGATTGAAGCCATGCCAGAAGAAACCAACATCCCCTATTTGTCTTTCAACGTACGTGGCATCCACCGGTCCTCCCGGCGCGGCGTTTATGTCTGACGGATCTCAACTAGTTCCCCCTTTCGTTAAAACTGGTCGAGGTAGTCCCCCCTCAACCTCCTAACTTTTTTCTACTCACTTCGGCATAGAGCCGTGCGCGTGCCAAAACTTATGCGTCAAATAAGGCTTTTGATAAGGAGGTTGCCCAGCTATTTGAGAAAGCACGCAGGTGGCATGAACCTGGAAGCGACGCATATGGGCATGTCTTGCTGCTTCAAGTACGGTTTCGCTAGCCATTCCTCGCCATTTCCATGCTTACCTTCACCTCTAGCGCCTGTACCAGGCTCTCACGTCACCCTCCCCACCCTCCGGACCTCCTTATGTCTCTTCCACCAATTTTGCCTCGCTCCGTGCGGGCCCTGGATCTGCACGCCCACTGCACACAACTTCCGATTCCGAAAAGCTCCCTGCGGTCACCACGTTTAGGGTGTCTTCGAAGGACCGGACGTTTGTTGACGAGGTGACATATCGTGGATGGAGCGTCAAGCTTGCAGACTGGCTGCATTTGAGTAACCCAGATGACCCCTCAAAGCCGATAATTGCTCAAGTGTTCAAGTGCTTCGTGTCTGAAGAGCCGTGAGTGGATTTCAATTTAGGGCGTCTATCGGAGATAAGAGCACGTCCGCAATAGGGCACGGAAGGGCCAGCCGGGCGTTACTGCGTGTTGGTACTATCGACCCGAGCAGACATTTCATCCGGCACAACGACAATTCTGGGAGAATGAAGTTTTCAAGACAAGTAAGTAGTATTCGTTTACTCTTTGAAACCTGCGACGATATGCTGCGTACACAGGCCATTTTGCGGACCATCCTGTGGAGGACATTATCGAAGGGATTGCTTGCCAGTTCACCGCGCGCCACATTCGTGGGCGTCCACGGCCACCATCTTGGTACCTTGGGTGGCCCCTATATGTCTGCGACTCTCGGTACAATGATCGAGAGCGCATTTTCGTCAAGATTAAGAACTGGAACTCATGTGTGCCAGAGGAAGTACGCAAATCTGCGGACTTCATGCCCATCTACCCGTTCGAGCGAATGGTTTTCCCACGTCGCTTCGGCAGTCCTTTCCTTAAGGGTTCGCGCATACGGGGACCAGGAGGCATCGGTGAGAGTATCGACCGAGCCGAAGGGGAGCGGATTGAAGGTGGCGGCACGGGAAGGAAGCGTACTAGAAAGGCTGGTGCTCCAACTGACATTTCAGGTCCGAGCAAGGGATTATATGTTGGTGTGGGGCCAGCGAGTGTGCCGGGAGCCACGCCTCAAGCGACAGTGTACTCTCCGCAGCCCGCGAGTGTTCAGCCGAGGACAGAGGACAGGTCGATTGTCACGGCAGCGGGAGGCGCAGCAGTGTTGGGAAATAATGCAAACATGGAGAAGCTGTCAGCGGAGACTGGTGCGTGTTGTGCTGTTCTGTTTTGAACTTCCCCTCAGCTTCCATTGCAACCAGCGAGGCATTTCGACCGGGACCCAGAAACAAACGAGGTACTATGGTTCGCGGCACCTCCGCTGAACATTGCGCGGAAGCCTGCGCCTCGGCACAGCCTGCAGTATTTGCATTGGCTTGCAACGAAGCGCAAAGCGATAGAGGAAGATAGGAATGGGGCCGAGGGCATGAATGTAGACACGAACGAAGAACGCGTGAAGCGCACTCGTAGTTGGGCAGTGAACACGACAGCTACGGAGAGGGTAGATAGATTCTTAATGGAGTCGGGTCAAGACTGAGACGATTGTAGTCATCAGATGGGTGATGGATGGGACGTGCCTGGGGTGCCTCGCGGCGTTACAGTAGCTTTGTAAATACTCATCTTCACCTTTGACCACTTCGCACGACTCAACTCTGTCCTTGGTGCGCTATCAACCACCCTTCCCCCTACCCCTACCCCCCCACCCTGTTTCCCTCTCATGCTATCCGATTCTCTCGGTCAGTCCTGGTCCCCTTCACCCACCCAAACTTCCGCCCAGGACTTGGGAGAAGACGATCAGCAACCACAACCTCAGCAGGAAGATCCGGGAAGTGAGGCGATTGTATTCGAAATGAAATGGATGGTGACAGATGTCGGGGGCGAATGTGCGTTTCCATGTTCCCTCTACCTTTTCCTGACCCTTATCTACCCTGACCCACCTCTAGTGGTGAGTTTCGCAAACACCCTTTTTCTGCTGCCAGGTTACTATGGTTGTTAATACTTTCCAGGACGGTATCGAGAAGAACGGCATCTTCATAGACCCTAACCTCGACTCCGGTTCGGAGAGCACGGGAGGTATGCAGTTCCTCTGCGTGAAAATCACAGGCTTCACATGTTTCTCCCCCTCCACGGTTCCTTTGTTAGAATGGGAAGATGAGTCCCCCTATCCCGAAGTGCGGGCTGCCGTCTCCAACACAGACGACATGGAGATGCCCGTCGATACAATTCGCGCTTGGATGATCGGGCTCTTTTGGGCCATTATCATTCCCGGTCTCAACCAATTCCTTTACTTCCGATACCCCAGTATCACCATTGGTTCGGTCCGTTGTACAGCTTCTGTGCAGAGTCAAGTTCTAATGTGATCCACAAGCTCGTAGCCCAACTTCTCTCATTCCCGCTCGGGTGCGCGTGGGCCCGTTCAGTTCCCGGTGTTAGAATACTTGGAGTTCCCCTCAATCCTGGTCCCTTTTCGCTGAAGGAGCACGTCCTTATCACTGTGATGGCGACCGTGGGCTCTTCAAGCGCCTATGCGGTACGTTTCCCCTCCGGTCATGGGTATCCGGTTGTTCCGGTTGCATCGTCTTACGATCACTCTCCTTGCTTATGGCAGACCGACATTCTTGCTGTGCAGAGAAAATATTACCACCAAAATTGGTCATTCGGCTATCAGTGGCTACTCGTGATGTCCACTCAACTCATCGGCTTCTCTATGGGTGGCGCTATCAAGCGCTTCCTTGTGTCTCCGCCTTCTATGAGTCCGTGCACAGTTGTTTTCCGATTATTCTCCTCTAACAGTCGTGCCTTTACGATGTAGTTTGGCCCGCGAACCTTGTCACTTGTGCACTTTTCAATACCCTACATTCCCAAATTTATCCAGGTTTTCGCGACACGGGAATGAGTCGTGAGCGCTTTTTCCTCTTTGGCTTCCTTGCCTCCTGCGTCTGGTGTATGTGCCCCTTGCCTCCTTTTGCGTTCTTCCCTGTGAACTTCTTATAAAGATATCTTCCCCGGATATTTATTCACTGCACTATCTACCTTCTCTTGGGTGAGTGTGGTCCCCCGCAATTAGTGCATCAATGATTTATCTACTTCTATGATCCAGGTGACATGGATTTGGCCACATGACAGTACGTTTCAGTCTATAGTTTCTCCTCCCATATGGTTTTCAGATAATGACCTGGACCATTACAGTTGTATGTTCATTTTCCCCATATTCTTCGTAGGCGCGACTCACCACGTTCCATGTTCATCTAGGCGGTCAATCAGCTCTTTGGTTATAACTCGGGCCTAGGTAGGCAATACAGGTACTTCCGCACATGTCGTTTGTAATTTACTTTAACTCACAGGAATGTCTGTTCTCACTTTTGATTGGAACAATATCGCTTTCGTTGGAAGTCCGTGAGTGTTTCCATTCCCTTTTCGTCACCCTGATCGATCTCTGATTCGCAACGCATCAGACTTGCAACGCCGTGTACGTGATTCCGCGAAAGCGCTACTTTGTGTTTTCCGAGAACTGATGGCTTCGGGGATCAGGGTGGGCAGAGGCCAATGTCATGATCGGCTTTGTCTTCTTTTTTTGTCAGTGTGTTGTTGTATTTAGTCTGGGGAAGTCGCATCTCTCACGGGTTAACTTTTCTTACAGGGATATTAACCCCTATAACTTATGTGTGCATTTTGCACCTTTATTATTTTGTTTGAGAGGCTGATTTTTCCCCAAAGTACACAAATACCTGGTATTCAAAGTTTACACCGTGCGGAACGTTCCATCTTTCTCCTTCGTTTGTATCACCAACCTTGCTCCCAAGGATGATGTCGCGCCATATGTACGACAACACTGGGGCGCAATACAACGTCTCCCGGATATTGTCTCCACAGGCAACGCTCGACGAGGATGCATACAAGGGGTACAGCCCACTATTCTTATCGTATGCTTTTATCAGGTTATTCCATTGTCGGACAATAATGGGAAGTAGTGCTTCATTTGCCATAGCCTATGGCACGAGCTTTGCGAGCATCACTGCGACGTTGGTGCATTCCATACTCTACTTCCGCAAGCAGATATGGCTCCAAGCAAGACGATCATTGAGTGAGCAGCCCGATGTCCACGCACGACTAATGGCGCGTTACCCCCAAGGTTCGTGAATCAGTACATAAACGACCACTCTCGTTGCCTGACATTTTCCAGTCCCGGAGTGGTGGTATTTCAGCATTTTTGGTAAGTCAACACGTCCAGTTTTATTCGCGTGATCTCATCCCTGGACATATAGTTATTGTGTTCGCGATGAGCGCAGTGACTATTGAGGTTTGGCCTACCGAGATGCCAATATGGGGATTGATCCTTGCGCTATCTGTTGCTGCAATCTATATCGTGCCGACTGGGATGATCCAGGCGATCACAAACCAACAGATCGGCCTTAATGTGCTCACTGAGCTTATTGCTGGATACGCCCTCCCCGGCAAACCCCTTGCCTTGATGATTTTTAAAACATATGGATATATCGTAAGTCACATTTCAGTACAGCTTACGACATTGCTAAACCCGGATGGTTTGATTTCGAGCATAGATGATGGCACAAGCATTGCAATTTACATCCGATATGAAACTAGGCCATTACATGAAAGTTCCACCAAGGTCAATGTTCTGGTGCCAGATTATTGCCACAGTAGTCGCAGGCACTACACAATTAGCCGTACAACAATGGTTGGTGGCTTTTTTCTCACCCAACCAAATAATCACCATTTTAATGACCCTGCGAGTAGGATGTTTGCCGACATACCAGATTTCTGCGAGCAGCACCAGAATAGCCAGTAAGTTACCATTGCGGTGCACTTTAAGAATTAAGAATAATCGTCCCATCACAGCTTTACGTGTGCTAACACAGAAGTCTTCTTCGTTGCTAGTGTAGTTTGGGGTAGGTTTTGGTTATCGCTTGTCCCCGCGCCCCCGCGCTTGACCAACGCTCCTTTTTTAGGGGTAATTGGCCCCAGGCGCCAGTTTTCCCCTGGACAAATATACCAGTGAGTGATACGTGCCGTAGTCCTCTTATTTTTACTGACAGCCGTGATAGTGGTACACTCTAAGTCAGAGACCGGCCACGTTCAGCGCTGAAGAGTCGATTCCTTTCAGGTCTTACATATTTCTTCCTGATGGGGGCCCTAGCACCACTGGTTGGATGGCTGATTAACAAGCGATGGCCGAAAAGCATCTTCAAATATGTTAAGTGAGTCGGGATATTTTTTAGGAGCGGTGACAACACCCAACAGTGCACATTCGTTCAGTATCCCTGTTGTATTAGGCAGGCACAGGTTGGATCCCACCAGCAACAGCGGTCAACTATATCCCCTGGGCACTTATCGGATTTATCTTCAACTACGTGATCCGGAAACGTCACTTCAACTGGTGGGCAAAATATAATTGTGAGTATCACCTTCGATCCACTCTACCTTTCCTATCATTGACGGCTTTCATATTTTCGCAGATGTACTCTCTGCTGCACTCGACTGCGGGACAGCGATCGGGACCTTGATTGTGTTCTTTGCGTGAGATCAATCCACCCATTTCCCCTGGCTTCGTTGACAGGCTTTTTTTTCAGCCTGCAATATCCGCGGCGTGGGACCATAGGGAAAAATACGATTGAGAGCTGGTGGGGAAATACTGTGTACATGAAGACGGCAGATCAACAAGCACTGCCATTGCGACAAGTTGCTCCAGGAGAATTTTTTGGGTTAGTCGCTGCGGTTGAACTGTTCTTAAGCCTCCATAGAGCTGACATGGTCACTACTTTTTCAGACCTAGATCGTGGTGACGGGTCAGGTATTATCACTTATTGTGGGATCACTGTTGTTGTAATTTTATTATGTATTTCGTATACTCGGATTCTCTATAGACACCACACGCACGTACACAATCTAATCTGAACATTATATCGGACACGTCAGATCTGCGTTGGTCCCTACCATCTCAATGTCTTCGAGTAATGAGACTCTCCCTTCATCCGCTTTTGAATCGCTCCTTCCAAAATTATTGACTATCCTTCAAGTCACTCAACGTCCGGAAGGGACAACCAACGTACGAAATAAACAAGATCTGTTGCAGGCTGTAAGTCAAGACGAATTCTCTTCTCGGGGGACGCCCCGCCTATTAATTAAACCCCTTCACAATAGATTCAAGCGTTCCGCGAAGCTATGAGCCATGCGCGCGACGTCGCGGGTGCACTTCCTGGTGGAGAATTGCTCATAGAGGAGCAAGATGAAATAATTGCTATGCTAGAGAGGTTGCGGGAAAAGAAACGGTACGATCTGAAACTGCTAGAGTCGCCGAATCGGTTGAACAAAAAAAAAACATTCCTCGTGATCCAGATTACAATTGCAGGACTTTTCGGATAAGGTGATTGACACCAAGGGGCACGACGTACCCCAGTACGGCGTCGGCCAGAACCCGCAGATGGAGGTAGACTCCAACGCGTCCACCCCCGCTTGAAGGTCCCTACATGTTCGACCTCGGGAAACATGACGTGAAGAGGGAAAGGTGTGCTTACCACTGTTGTCGATATTTATTCATCTGTACGTATGGCAAATGTTTGTTGGTCCACTGGTCCAATGTGCGATCACTAACCAACTGGCGGACATGATCTCCTCGCCAAACCACCGCTTCACGCTCCCATTTGTTCTACTCCTTCACTTTCATCGGCTGGCCCGGTCATATCAGGCAGCGCCTCGTTCTTTGCTTCACTTCATTCACTCTTTTTTGTGGTTTGAAATTGGTTATGCTTTGTCGTCTTTTAGCTGGCTTCCTTCTCGTCACTTCTCGGCGACTCGCGGTGCTCGCACAGGCTTCCACCGTCGTCTGGAACAGTCCTACTCCTGGCGACAGATTCAGCCCGGGGGACACCATCATCGGTAAATGGCAGACTCCCGGAAAGGTCGTCTCACCTTCTTTCGGGCTCTGTACCGCCGGCGAAAACCATTGCGGGGCCACGGTGTGGCCCGAGGTTAAAGAGAGCGCGGGATACTATTTGGTGTCCCTGTACGGATGAGTCCCACGTCTAAAATCGAGCAAAAAAGTCTTTAATTGCTGAAAACAAAGTCATTTGGTAGAGCCGTTCCGGACGTAGACAAAGAGTCGGCTTATTACCTTCGGATGAAGGACGATTTTGGTCACACCTACTCTTCGCCGATATTCACCCTCACATGTGAGCAGCCCCGCTTTGTTCTTCTCCCGTTCTCTTTCCGTTCTTCATTCTCGATAAAGAAAAAACAACGAAAAAAGCCATGTTCTGACATACGAACGCCCGCTTCTTTTCATCCTTAATAGCCTATCCCCAAAACGAGAATAACCCCGCAACACTCCCGCCTGATGTCGCTGCCCAACCTCAATCTGAATCCGACCAAGCGCCGATGTCCTCTGTCACAACTCCTTCCGCCTCCAACTCATCGAACCCTGCACCGGCAGATCCCGCGGCACCTTATGCTCCGGACCCAAGTTCTGCCGCCGTACCGAACCCACTCGCGACCTCGGGACCACTGGTCGCCGCAGCGCACGGCGCACCACCGGCTGCAGCCCTGGCCGTCCCCCTCTCACTCGCGGGGGCCATCATCGTGCTCGCGGGTGGCCTCGCGCTACACCACCGCCGGCGCCTCGTCGCTGAGAAGGAGCGCGCACGCGAAAAGCTCGCGCGCAGTACCTCGCGACTGCGCTCCACCGGCCTGGCTCTGAACCTGGGTTCAGGGGGCGGCGGCATATACAGGGGTGCGGATGACGTGGACGCAGACGTGGACATGGAAAAGGCGCTTTTTGCGCGCGGTGGCGCTTTGCTCCGAGGAAGGGGTGGAGAAGTTTTTGCCGATCATACTGCAGACGCGTATTACCCCCGGGTGTCTGCTGAGGCAGCCCCCCTTTACCCTTACTATGGACCCGAGCCGCGTCAACGGACGCGACATCTGGCCCTAGACCTGTTGCCAGCGCTCGGCTATCGACGGCCCCGTCCGCCTCCTCCGCCCCTATCGTCTTCCTCCGCCTCGTCATCACTCCGCCGTGGGTATTTCGGTGACGTCGGCCGCACCCGCAGCCGCGGATCCGGATCGAGAAATAGCGGCGGGTCGCTCTGGCGTTCGCTGTCGATCTCACGTCATCGTCGCAAGGTCGCACCGCCTTCGACTTTGGCCTCCTCCCCGTCCATGACCGAGTCGGTGACGTCGGAGGTCCTTACATCGTACTTGCCCTCCCCGGATTTCGTCGACCAGGGACACCGCAGCCACGGTGCCGGCTACTTTGAATTCGAAAACGTGCCGCTTAGCCCGCCTCTGCTGCATACGCGCGAGGCTTCGGAACCTGAGGATTCGCGCATGAAGGAGCTGCGTGGGGTGTATGAGGCCGTTGCACGCGCCTTGGGGAGCACGCGTGCTGGCTAACGCTTTGTTTTATATATCCTATATATATTGATTGCATGTTATTGTTATTCTTCTTGTCGACTTAGTGCCAAACAAATGACAGGGCTATCTCCGAAAACTGCCGGTACATCGTAGGGTAAAGAAAACAAAGTGTAATACGACCACAAAGTGTGGGGGGGTTTGATAGGTATAAACTAAAAGATGCATGTATCGCAGACGGGAGTGGCGAGGATACAGAGACAAGTACAGATAACAGCGAGTGTTGACCAAGTTTTACAACGGGTAATGAGGGAGTGTTTGAAGGGTATCAGCGCCATGATTACTGAAATTCACTGAAATAAGAAATAATGGAACGAGCGTGGTGTGAGAAACAAATCGAGCAGAAAAGAGGAAAGGTAAATGAGTTAACCATAGTCTCTTTGAATGATGTGGATCATCCCGCGGTGTCGCGATACCGTTAGGAAGGTATGTCTCCTGCGCGCATGACAAGATCTCGTAGTGTTGTCGGGAGGATAGTTATGAACGCTGAGAGCGTTCTGCGCATCTCACCGTCGTGAACATAGTTTGAGAACCCTTATACCCGAGAAGGACCGTCATGGAGTGGCGGGGTGCCTTCGAGCGCCAGGGCGCTCCACTCGTTACATGCACTTTGTAAAGCGATCGAGACACGAGGGACGGCGGGGAGATCCGACAGTGGGTAGGATCCAGGAATGCGGCGAGTAAGGTCGACATTCGTGCAGAGACTTGGGTGCCGCGGATAGAGCAGGAGTTCAACACTGTGCACCTTCCCAGAATGTTGAACTTTAATGACCAAGATATCTGCGATGCCATCGCCCCGGGTACTACCATCAAGGCGAAGAGAGGTGTTGTGGTGAGCATCGCAAAATTACGAAATTCGCGCCAATCGGTAGCACCAACTATTACCTGCTCACCACCAGCAAGTAACAAGTCGTTCGGGGGCTCATGCATTGTCCCTCCCTGTTTGAGATAGATACCTGCGGATTGAATAGCAAATATCTCAGTGGACGGGGAATCTATCGGTGATAGGGTACTATACATCTCAGCGCCGACAATCGTGCCGTCTTCGTCCGCGAGTACCTGGGACTCACGCCCGGTCTTGTCAACGCTCGTGTGTGTACTTATTGATGGAGAAACGGTGGTCGCTGCAGTCGAGGTCGTGGCGATCGAAGTGGATGATGTAGTCGTGGATCCGGATGCTGTTGAAAAGCCTGAGATAGCAGACTGAGCTGATTTGGCCGAAGACACGGAGATTTTCTTCCTGGCTTTGTTGGACTGCATAGAATGAACCAAGTAAGCACTCAGTTCTAGGTTTGAAAAAACTAATGCATAGGGCCATAACTCACGTTAAAATCCAAATCGGGCTCTACCTCAGAGTCTGTCATTGCCTCGGCGGTTTGGTCGATGGCTGGATCTGTCTGGGGAGAGGTGAGACAGGACGCCGCCTCCAATGCTCGCAGTCTTCCTGTCCGATCGTGCTTTACTTGTCCAGCCAAGAGTGGAAGTGGGAAGGGCGTCAAAGGACGATTCTTCTTCCGAGGAATGCGCCTCTCCGGAGCCCATCGGAAATCATGATCTTCCGCACGCGATGATGCAGCCCTGTACTGGTCAGTGAAAGAACTTGGAGATCTATCTGCCCGTGCATGCGAATGCAGCCGCCGTGCCGGTGTCGATTTTTGAACTGGTTTACTCAAATCCCTTCCTGAGCGTCTTCTACAAGAGGATCCCTCTTTAAAAGGTCCCTGTAAGGGCTCCGGGGGAGATGCATCACCTACGCTGACAGGAGGTGGGCAAGGCAGAGGTTCTAATGGTGGAGGAGACAACGGAGGCGGGTACGCAGGGGGGGGACTAGGCGCGGGAGGTGTCACTTGTACAGTGGGAACAGCGAAGGGCACGGAATCTTGAGGTGAAGGGGGGAGGGGAAACGTCAAGGAGAGTGGAGACATGTTGTGTCTCTGGGAAGGGGGGAGGGTGGTACAGGAAGTGCCCTGGCTTGGACCGGATGGGGAATGAGGTTCTCCACTCTCTCTTAGTGCACGGGCCGAGGGGGAAGGAGAGTCTGGACCAGACGACCACCCACTGGGAAGCACCGGTAGTGAGCGGGAACCCGTAAGGTGCTTACGCGAATCGCCGTGGGTTTGAATAAAAGTAGATCCGGGCGATGAATCGGGGAAGCGGGATAAAGTTAATGGGGCAGGTGCAACCTCATCCTTACGGAAAGGGTCATCCTCTGGAGTAAATGAGCGGTCCTCAGGTGGTTGTGCCGCGTACGGGTGAGCATGACCATTATCTGAATAGGGATGGTAAGAAAACGACGAAGGGGCCAGAGCCTGAGAGGTGTTTGTTGACGAAGAGGGTTGGGAATTAGGAGATACCAGCTTTGTGAGGGAAATTTTCGTACGAAGCCTGGATATGGGTGACGCTTTGGATTGTCGCTGTGTTTTTACAACGGCGAGGGGAAAAGGGACGGGGAGAACACCACGTTAGCTCAGAAAACGAATCGGAGATGTCACTCACTAGATCTGTTCGAGAATCGGACCTGAGGGTATCGCGTTGCTCTGCGATTGAGCACGAAGTCGGGACTACAGACGAGATGCTAGAGAGATCTGGAGAAGTGTGAGCAAAGGCCGAGGAGAGTCGCGAGTTGGAGTGCGTTGTTCTCCCGGGGTCCGTCCTACGATAAATTGAGAGACGAGATGGCGACAAAACACGCCGATCTACATTATCGACGAGGTCGTCATCGTCGTCAAAAAAGGAGCGTCGGGGGTCAGAATCTGGCGGGTGGGAGGGGGGAGGAGGACTTTTGCGAAAAGTGCGATTAAAGAGAGACCTTGCAAATGGAAGTGGGGTTGAACGGTCGATGTGAGGGAGAGCAGGTACAAACGACTCTGCGGGGTGCGAGGGCAGAAAGAGCGACTTTACGGAGCGAAGAAAAGAGAAGGGAGAGCGTCGAGTGGGCTTGGGAGTAGTCATTTGAGATATCCATTCCATTCCATCGCGGTCGCGGTCAAATATATGCGTTGGGATTCAGATTATATATGACCTTATATGGATCTGTCATTTTATTAGACTTCTCTCGTCCGGTCTCCGCGGCTTTCCTCCTTCTCGTTTCCATCCTGCTGACGTCCCGCCGTCCAATCCACCCCATTCGACAACTTGCAGCCCAGCGACGCAGATTTCTCCTCGATTCTTGACCCACTCAAGCTGCTGTGGTACCTGATACAGCAGTTCTACGATCCCTGCTTCTTCCCGCGTCGTTCCCGAGAGCGAAAAAGAAAAGAAGTGACCAAAGGTATCCTTTCGCTTCCGTTGGACCCGTTAATCTGCTCAGGCTGTTGTTCGACTCCACATACAGGACTTCTCACACAGGGACAATCATATTATCTCTGACAGAGGCGCCTTCTGTGTCATTGACAAACCTTTTTCATCTACCATACCCAGTCTCGAACTTCATTTTACTCTGTCGGTCTTTCGGTGGTGTCATCTGTAGACTGCTCGAAGCGCGCCACAAATTCAAGTGAGAGAAGAAAAACTATAGTACATTCCAGTAATACAATTCCAACAGAGACTCGGATAATTCAGCTACTCCCACAGTAAAACATATAGACATGGAACAAGACAGAGGGCTCATACAAAAACATGGGATCCGAAGAAGGGCAGAAGGGAAAATGCCGGGGTATCGCTTAAGAAAGACAGAGTATGACAGGTTCGCTGTTACAGCGGAACTAGTACATACTGTAGTTGATTGCCCACATGTTCAGCGCTCAGCTCCCAGCGACAGGGAGCCCATCAAATGTTCTGTCAGGGTATTAGGCACGGCAATCTCACCAAAACCAGAGTTCCCGATGACTGACCCTCTCTCCGAATACGATGACGGTCCAGGCCCAGATTCGTACCATTGCCTGCTTTGTGTCGGCCTGTTGGCACCTCCGGGCATTTCTAGTTGCTGCTGCGTAGCATTCTTCCTGCCCCGCCGACCACCTAGCCCTGCATAGCACCCCGCGGGAACTGCCTCTTCGCTGTACTCTCTCCTTGCGAACACCGGCTGTAATGCTACGGCGAGCCTGGGACTTGGGTTCCGACTTGGCAGTGAGAATCCGATTCCCAGCCCGATACGCTGCACACCTCCATCCCCGTCACTAAGCGCGAAAATTTCCTCGCGTGGAGTGGCAGTCCGCGGAGGGGGTGGTGGCGCGCGCGGCAACGGGATCGTCGGCGATGGCACAGATGGACTTGGGAGCCGCGGACGCGGTAGTAGCACATTCGAACGCGACTTGCGCAGGAGCGCACGCCCCTGCTCACGTAAACGCCTTGTCAGTGCCGTTAGCGTAGCGAAAGGCAAAGTGGTGGGATGAGCGTGGGCCTTTCTGCCTCCGAAATCGTGTTCGTGCGAGGGTTCCATCTCAAGCGAGGCGGTGCTCCAGCGGAATGTTGTATCCACACGCCGCGAGCTTGCCGTGTCTTCCCATCCCTCTGTATCCCTCTCCTCAGTTGGGACAGACGGTGGCGGCGAGCACCTGAAGGGGTCCTCATCTAGGCCGTGCCATGAGAGCTCTGGCGATTCCTGCCCCCCATTCTCGCGCGAGTGAACTGCAACTTCTCTTGCCACGCCGGCACAGGAGCTACTACGCCAACGCAGTAAGCGCGCCGGGAGGCGGGCTCGTGTGAGCCCCGGGGTAGCGTGTAACTCCGGTTCGCTTGCGCGTGGCGTGATGAGCAGTGGAATGGGAAGCGCGAGTGCATCTTGTAAGCTAATCTCCGGGGACCTACTAGAGTCTTCGCTTTCCTCCCGCCCCTGCTCATTCTCGCTGAGAAAAGTGCCAAACTCGTCGATGCACAAGCTCGATCCAACGCCCGTGCCACAGCCCACCTCGCTCAAATGAGGGAGAAAAGACCGCTCCTCCTGATGCTGTTGCTGTGATCGTAGTGTAGGCGTATCTCCTCCGCTGAGAGTGCCGAGGAGTGACGGAGGCGATGGGTTATGTGGCCGGCCTGACGTCAACGGCGCTGTGTCTGTATGCGATAGAATAGCAGAGTAGCCCGAGGCGATCGTGGTGGCACCCGGAGAGACGTGCCCTACCGCTCTGCCGATGCGCGCCGGCGTCCATAGAAGAGAACGCTCAATATCCATCTCCGTTCCCAATGAGCTTAGAGATGAATCAGGGGCAATGATGGTGCTAGGTATGTCCGTTGGCACTTCAGACGATAGGTCTGGTGTGGGTAGTGTGATCGGGATGTCTGGACCTTGTGCCAGTGAGATGTCATCCCAGTCGCTATGTTCACGAGCATCAGCATCCTTGTGGTCAATGGGACAATGGTATCAACACACATGTCCGCGAACCATTCGAATGCTTTAATCTGACCGATGGTAGGTCTCTTGGAAGGATTGCGGTCGAGGCACTGAAGAAACGATGGCACTTCTGAGTACTCATTCCCCCGCCCCAACTAGAACCTCACCCTCGTAATCAAGTGTTCGACAGCTGTGTCGGCGACCTCTAACGGGGCGATTGGTAATAAGGAGGCGCTCGTAATACAATCCCGGACAAAATCAGGGCGCTCTTCTTTGCCGTGATACCACGGTTGCTACACCCAGTCGGGTATGACGTCAGCTTATAATGAGGAGGCGTGCATTGCATTAGACATACCTGTCCAGTAATCATCCATATCAGTACAGCCCCGAACGCCCAGCAATCTACCTTGGGTCCTATATGCTGTCCTAAGAGCAATTCAGGAGCCATGCACCACTCCTGTGGACTCGTATCCGAGCCATCTTGTCCGTCCTCAACAGGCCATGCGACGCTCTGGCGTGTGGCGAGCACGATGGAATGCTCAAAGCCACTAATGCAAACGTGCCCATTTACGCGAAAAAGGATTGCCGATGGCCGGATGTCGTTGTGTATGATGCCAGCATTGTGTATAAACGCAATTCCTGATGCCTACCCAGGCTCAGCGCGACGCCAGCAAGGACAGTGAAAAAAATAGCCCACAATTTCGCACGCCCACCGCTTCGTGCGTATGTTGTCTACGGGACCCTCAGCTTGTATGAGCCCCATCAAGTTCCCTCCTCCACAATGCTCTAATACGATGAACAGTGTCTGCCCGTCGTCCCAGAAGCGTGATGCCCGTTGGACGTATGGGTTCTCCCCGCGATCTTGCATGCAGAGCACCTCCAGCGCCGCGCGCTCAACGAGTCCAGCTTGGGATAATGGCAGGCGATACGTGCGGATCGCGTATAGAGCGTGGCGAAAGGTAGATTTCCTGGTGGATGGTGCGCAGCCAGAGGCGACTGCCAGGGAAAGGTGGGATGTCTGCGTACGATGCAATGTCCGCAGAATAGTATAAGATTCTTGAGGCACGGTGGGCAGAGAGGGTGGTGCAGAACCTGATGGGAGGTCCAGGAAAGCCTCCAAAGTATCTTTTTGAACCAGAGAGGGATGCAGACTAGATTCCTCTGCAGAGCCAAAAGGGAGGGTCGGGAGGGTAGGAGCAAGGGACGAACTGACGAGAGTAGAAGATGTCTTTGGCTTTGGCGAGATGACCATAACCTCCTAGAATCGACTGAGTATGGACGAGACCGAATCCAGAACGTGCGTACCTCAACTTCGTCGTCCTCCCACTCGGAATCAAAGTCTCTGATATTGGTCAGTTGCTTGAGCAATATTAGCGTTTCGTATTTTCATATCGGAAGTCCACACCTCAACGTAGTAGCTAGTCTCGGCCCTACTTGATACACGCTTGGCATCCTTGACGGAATTTCGAACTGTGTCCGTCGTATCTGCCAGTGCGTGGCTCTGGAGGGTATCGTCCCGCGCAACAAGATCAAGGAACGTGGAAAAAGATGCCTGGAGGAATAATAAGGATCACGCCGCACGCCGCATGGAAACACATACGGAGAAAGGTACTGTGTCGAAAATATCCGCACTTAAGACAGGCGGTGTGTCTGGATACGTTTGGGAGGGGGGTGTCACAGACCCGCACTCGGAATGTTGGGGAGAGGGAGGCGAAATGGTCTCAAACGAGTTAAACGGCTGACATATGCTTCAACTGAGAGCGCAGACCTACCGGCGACGTTCGAAGGACTATGGACCTACGGGAGCCAGGAATCGTGAAAGGCATTACTCTCAAGATTACTCTAACGGAAGAACTAGAGAAAAGAGTAGAGACGAGAGTGTTGGTTTCGTTCGGGTTCAGTGCGAGTAATGCATCCGGCGGTTGGATTCCATTGCATCATCGCTCACAAAGTGAAATACAACCAGAAATGCAGTCTCCTTGAGTGTGCTGTAGTATCGTTGACAAGATCGTAGAGTATGAGACTCTGGTGGGACTATTGCGGCCCGACCGCAACCCAGTGGAGACGACACAACACATACAGTATTACAGTAGGACCTTGAAATAAAGAGCACTATCGTAATCTACGAGATTCCAGCCAAATAATCTAAGATCTTCTATGACCGAGCGCGGCCCGCAAAGGCCTGTCCATTGGTTGGCGGAGCAACTCGAATCGGTACCGTTCTGACAGTAAGGGCACACTTCTAGAGAACTGTTGCTGACAGCTGCTGGTGGAAAGTGCGGGCAGGAAACTAAGCGTGAAACTGAGAGAGATAGGGAAATCAGCTTTACGTGGACCGAGAGAGGTGAGATGAGAAAAAGAGCAAGGTCTGGGGCGCGAATGCGACAAATTCCCCGGCGAGGGCGGAACGTATCAGAACAGAACAACGCAACGAAAGTTACTCTGCCTGCGATCGTCCCAAGTGACAGCGCGGGACCGATACGATGCCGTCACACCAGAGGGAGATAATGCGATTCGGGTCTGACGTACAAGGACTGGATCCACCATACATAAAGCAAAAAAAGTCCTCCTGAGGTTCAGGCAATGTGTCTGTCATTTTGAGTCGCACACCGTGCTCTACACCGTGTTTCTACGCCTCTGGAGCAAGAACGAGGAATTCATCGGCGAATCAACAACCCCGCAATGTTGGTCCATTTTCCAGAAAGAAGGTGTCACCCAGCACCAGGGATAAGTAGAACTGGCATACCATACCTGAGGCCTGAGAACCGGCACTCATCGCGGAACTACGTGTGTGCATGGTAACCCGAGTGGCAACGCAACTTGACTATGAAACTGCGAAGACCGAAGACGAAAACACGGCGATCTACGAGAAGCCTCAGCTCGACCCATGTGAATACTCTGGTGCAGATGAAACCGATTGCTCGCTGGATGGTAACACAGAACAAGTTTCTTAGACCTTCAAGCTTCAAGCTTCAAGCTTCAAGTACATTGTGTCCCACCGCTGCTTCGCAGGCTCCGGGGCTATGCTATACGACAGCAGAGCGCGTCAACTGCGCCAGAGTCTGAGGTACTTTCTGAGGTCACCTCTTCGAGAATTTTTCGAAAATGGAACTAAAAGCCAAGAAGGATTCATCCTCCTTAACAGAACACTTATGACAACACCCCGGGCCAAGGCTCTCAAGCTAATTCCTGAATGGAGGTGTCCATTTCGTTTTTCACCCTATTCGAAACTATTCGTAATTGAATATCGTTCAACCTAACTCGAGAGGCCACTAGAATGCAACATGTTCAATACAAGGCCCTAAAAGGAAGACTCCAAAAAAGTGTAAAGCGGAGTATTATGTGACTGTCGTTGTGGGATAATAGCAGGAGCATGCATGACCCACCACAGATACCAATGGATGAGTACAAACAATGTAGTTTAACCAATACGGAATTAGTACCCCAAAACATCGGGATACGGTGTCGTAGAGAGAATGGTTGGGCTATACTTCCTCCATCGTCTCGATGTAGAGTGTTTGTGCATCGGTGGAAAAACTGTACCGCGACCCTCACTGGTCCCCCATGCCCAAGGTCGCCAAACTTCATATGTGCCGCCCCATTAGAATCTCAGAAACCAGTCACATTGATTCAGATTATCGATGAGACGGCGTAAACGCTGATAGATCAGAAAGGGCCTACCCGGTTGAGCTACCAGAGTCCAGCGGACCAGAGACTCGATATAGCACAAAGAAGAAAGCGGAAGTAGTAACTCGAAGGCCATGTGTGAAGCCACTCATAGGCTGATCCGAGAAACCCAGTGACAGTAGTCGAGAACAACCCAGCCTAGGAAATGAGATGGTAAGAACCAGAAATAAAAATAGCTGCGAACAGCGCCCAATACATCAGTCCAAGCTCTGGGTGAGAAGTCGGATCGGACAGATGCGAGGGAATAATGCCACTGTTTGAATCGTGTTGAATCTACAAAAAAAATTTACTACGATCGAAGAGGAGATACAACCGAGCCGAGCCAGCTCCTAGGCACGCCCTGTCCTATACCCGAAGCCCCAAAACTGCAGGAGTCAACATAGGTAACTTCGGTCACCAGATCGAGAAGCACAGACGGTAGACTATGTTGCAAAGCATTGGCAATTGCCTATGGAAGGGGATTTTTAATAAATAAAAATAACAAAGTAGCGGGAGGATACTTACAATATGTAATTCTCATGTCATGGGACATCCTGACCTCGACATCCTGACCTCCAGTGGCTTGGAATTCAGTTCCAACGTAGACTAGGAGGCCTCCCGACTTGACCACTCCAATCAGAGTCAACCAGCACCACAGAATCGTCCTTGCAGATGATATTGGCATGGCGCAATGCGACGCAACTGAAGTTATCGTGGACTAGGTCCATCGCATGAAAGTTGTCCACGGGGTGTTCAAGCTCCTCTATCCAACGGTCTCAGTGAGAGTAAGCTTGCTCTCGTAATTGTGGTGGAAGGTTCGACAAACTCCATCGAACCACAGGAAGTCATTCGTAACCAAGAGTCGACGGTGCGTGACCTACTTAGGCGCAAAAGTCGTGCAATTCGATCGAGTACCGTACACAAACCTTACCTTCTTACCTTATGAAGATGACTTACTATAGTTGATATTATAATAGTTTCCAGGAGTGGCGGTGCTTCAATTGCACGTTTGAGGCGTGAAAAAACATGTTCTGGCTCAGGGGCAGAGCGCTTGTAGCAAACAACCACGAGAGCTGAAGAAAATAGATAGGGTGCAACGGTGGTTGCGGGACGTGTGAATGTCAAAAATAAGTGGACCATCCGAGAAATAGATACAGTACAGATAAACTCGGGCTCAGCGCTCACCGGCCTTAAGGCGAAGTAATTCTATGGGACAGACGCGGTCATCGCAATAGCTGTAGAAACACTCTGTGCGATTCTCACTCTTTAAATCTGGCAACCTTCCTGTCCTTGGGAAACGACAACATTTAGAATGGCATCTGCGCCCTCAATGAAGCTCCACAGTTTGTAATCAGCCATCGAAACGTAGAGAAAAGCTGGTTCACGCTCGACCCTGCTAGATGGACAGCGCAAAGAACGGCCGGACTGACACCAGGGGCCCCAGTAGCAGAACCAGATTCTGGTGTGAGCGACAGTTGTCACGTTGTCGTTGCGGCACTAGACGCAGGAAGGACGTGGTACTGAAGAGAATTGAGGCAAACAGTCCAGAGGTTATAGTGATCATATGAGCACACTCTTGTATTGTCCTACGCGTCGAGTGCTTTCCACACGAGGGCTGTCACGCCTGAGCCCGCTGTTCTCCCCCATATTTCATTGGAGACCGGCCTCATTCGAGACAGTGCTTGCTGGGAACTTATAGTATTTGGATCGTCCCTTTTTAGCTTAGGACCGAATAGCTTGTTTTTGCAACGTATCTATAAGTAGTGACGGTATTTTGAGCAATGTCACAGTAACACCTTGGTGAAATCGATGCACATGCGCTTAACGTTCCGCTCCCGCGCAACTGTCTCGACCATCTCCCGCGAGATCGCTATCGTCGTCGCGGCGCCCTCACCGTCTCTTCGGACGAGCAGCCCGCACTCATTCAGCGCAAACGCGGCGTCTTCGACGCGCAAGTTTGTAGCACGCGCCAGGTCAGCGAGTGTACAGCGTGCCACGACATGCACCGCCGCGCTCCCGTCTGGAGCGGACACTGTCTCGTACGTCCTCTGCAAGTGTACCACAGGACCCGGTCCGGTCCCGAGGATATCGTGCGCCGCAGGAGACGCGCTGCCACCTTCTGGCGAGCTAGGTGCCGCGGACTCGCCGTCCCAGCCCTTGGTGCGCTTGGCCCGTTTCTGCGGAGAATGTGGCATCGTGTCAACTTCCATACGCAGGTGCGAGAGGTCTGGTAGGTGGCCGACCGTCTTGATTGGCGGCAAGTCGGGAGGAAGTGTGGATAGGAGTTGGCTTTTAATGTTGGAAGAGAAGGGTCAAATTGGTGGAAAGACAGAGAGGCCGAGAGCGTACCGGAGGAAACGGATGATGGTGGAGACCCAGTATGCTAGATAACTGCGTAGGCCAAGATCGGAGAGAGGACGTTCGGGGGTGCCAATGCGACCAGTACGGCGAGAGAGTTCATAACCTAAGTGGGCATATAGGTCAAATAACTAAAGACGGGAAGAGACTATCGCTTACTGAACTCAATCAAGAGCATTCCATAACCCTTCTTCTGATACGGGGGGAGAACCACGATGCATGCGAGATTATAGTCATCATATGATATCTTTTCCTGTCAAAGAGTTAGAATGATATCTGAACGATTCGATAAGTTGTTCACCTTGGAGAAGAACCCAAGAACGTGGTCTCTTTGTGAGTCGGCGTCAGTAAAAATATAGAATAGGACTACCCAGATATGTTGAGCGGGACAGTCTTGAATGGATTCTCAAGTTACACTCTCACAATTATCGCAATCGAAAAACAGCGTCTTGATGTCGATGAACAACTTTCCAAATAACGAGAGATTCTGACAATATAGCTGGACTCCTGTATGAAAAGAAGTCGCAGTTTCGAAGCGATATTTGCTTACTTTTTCCTTTGAGCCGTCCACCTCCCAGATCGTGTGCGCACCCCGCTGGTACACTTTCCTACCTGGCGGATGCTTAAGCGTGCACTTCCTCTGCGTAGTCACACGAGATCCACAAGTCAGTATGCGCCTCCTCCATGAGCTGAGCGAGCGGGGACTGGGTCGCACCATATGCACCTCCCACGATGTGCCATCGGCCATGTACTTGAAACACCGGTCGCATACCCACAGAATGCCGCCCGGATTCTCTCGGTTGACTGCACCCGCGAAGAGGTCCATCGTCCGTCCATGTCCAATGACGTCTTCGCCTTCCCCGTCCGTGAGTGGGTACGGGGAGAAGTACCTGCGGCAGGGCGACGCGATGGCCTGTTAGTTCCAAAAGCCCGCGAGCTTCCAAGAGACAGTGATGAAGAGGTGAGGTTGGAAGGGCCCACAAAATTCTCACCAGGTTTTGATTTGCCAGGACCCAAAGTTGACCTTGTCAAAGTTCCGCCGTGCGGAAGCCGTCGTGGGCAGAACCGGGGGCTGCGTTGCGTCTCGGTCATGCGCGTTGGTGGGCGATTCCATGCGTCGCCGCTTGCGTGTGCCCGTGCCGTTCGCGCGGAGCGGCGAGTTCGCGTCACAACCTGGGGATGCAGCATTACGCGGTGGGGTACACGCGCGGACGCTGTCTGCTGGGACCCACTCGTCCATGCGCTTGTCGGTGCCGATGTAGTGAACAAAGACCTCATTCTGTCGTCGGTCGAGAATATAGGCTTTTCCTGTGCTCGTTTTCGTCTGGGGTGGGTGTTTGGAATGGTACAGGACGACGACTTACGGTCAATGCTCCCGATTTTGGTCACGTTGTGAATTACAGTGAGACTCATGGTGGTTGCACGGACGAAATGAAAAAAAAAAAAAAAACCTATAAGTGAACTGCGGCAGCATGTTTGGCCAGTACTGGAACACATATTCATCACATCATCCTCATACACAGAAATACATGCGAGCATGCAAGTGGCCCGAAGTGAATTCGCGGTGGCATGTATGTGGCATAGCGGGACATAAAGTGGGGCGAAAGTGGGAATGAAGATACGACCAAGATAAAATCTCTCATGCTTTGGACCCCTCGTGCTCCACAGCAAGAATAGCCTCCCTCTTCTCCGCAATACGCGCAGCACGACGCTCCCGAACGGCCTACAAGATTAATGTGAAAAAAAGAAAAAGGTAATGAGGAACGCAAAGGTCGCACCTTGTTCTTTACACGGCGCGCCTCCATCTGGTCGGACAGGACCTTGGTACGGGACTTCTCTGCCTTCGCTTTGTGGATATACTCCATCAAGACCCGCTTGTTCTTGAAGACATTGCCCTTGGACTTTTGGTAGAGTGAGTGGTAGCTGCAATAGGACGGAAGTCATGAGACTAAGTGGGTTCTCAGGTAATAGAATATAGAGCGTACAGGTGCTTGTCAATCTTACCCGCCTCGCGGTACTTTCGGAGCAATCTCCGAAGAACTCGCTGCCGCCTCATCCAAAGGACCTTTGTTGGCATACGTGCCTCTGCGGTACCCTTCCGCTTTCCCACGCCGGTATGGCGACCCTTGCGCTTAGCAGCAAGGAGTGCAAGGGTGCGAGCACGAGAGTGGACGGTTGTGGGCTTGATGATGATGCGGCCGTCCTTGATGAGTTTCTTTACATGCGTCCGCGAGTTGGCATTACCAATCTCTGACTGTTCATTTGGATCGAGCCAGATTTTACGCTTGCCGACGCTCGCGACGGATGCGGCAAGCTGCTTTTGTGAGCGAAGGTTGACCATCGTGGTTCGTCTTGGAGTTATCGAGTTGATATCAAAGGACAACGACAAGAACTTGACGCGAACTAACCTTGTTCTTGAGTTCGAGGAGGAGACGGAGTCGTCGGTCGGTCACAGTCTGCGCCACAGCGATGGCTGAAAACTTTAATTCAGTCGAACTGTTATAGTTATTCCCACCGTCATCCGGCCCGGGTCTCGGTGTCTCTTGAAACGGACTAGCAGCAGTCGGTCTGCGGTCGGTTTCAAGACTGAGACAGGCGAAGGGCAAAAAGGACGCATTATTGGCAAATGGACCGTGATGGACACGGGTCCAGTGGAGATGGACCTAGCTGGGTCCATAAGGTGTGAGTAAATTGGAAGAATAGGCTCGCGACAGATGGGGAATAATATAATAATGATTTTTAATCGCGAGCAATATCAGCTCAAGCCTCGTGTGTCGCTTCTCGGGTGTTATCTGGCGGTTAATATTTATTTATTATTGATCAGGGGATACAGTGGTACCGGGTTACGCATCCACCGGACTTTGTAAATAGGTGCACCACCTCCTTTACACTGACTGTCTCGTGTCCGTTTGGTCTTATCAAGGAGAATTCACCTTAAATTCTCCTCTTTCCTTTCCTTCCTTCCCTTTTCTTTTCTCTTTTCTTTTTTCAAAGTTGCCTCGAACACTTGAACGTGACCCTTCGCCATGATCGCTCAATAAACCTGCTCCCAGAGTTCTACCCCTTCACGACACATCCAATACCCACGGTCTTCAATCCCAACCAGTCTTCGTCTCCTCGAACAGCCCCCCCCCTCCCTCAGCACCTCCTCCCTACCGCAGTTTCCCTAGTTCACGAATGGCTTTCGTAGACGGCCCGGATACTGCCCAGGTCGCCGCAGAAGGAGACAGCCAGGACAACTCAGAGCCCCCAAATCGTGATAGAGGGCTGTCCGTTACAGGCCCTCGCTCCCGTAATTCCTCCCACAGTAATGATCTCATTGCGCCTGTGGCAACGGCTCCATCCCATCAGAAGCCCTCTGAGCTTCATCCGCACGTTAACGGGGACGCCCATCACACACAACGGCGGCCGTCTACTTCGTCACATCATCCTCGCGAGTCCGGTCATAGCCACAAGGACTTGGAACCCCTTCTCGTAGCCCAACCTATTCAAGTCCAGGCCTCTCGTTCAACAACGACTTCAACTTCCCCCTCACCAACGAGTTCCCCTTCCCAATCAGAGAGCAATCCATGGAGTGCCCCCCCAACTCGGCCTCCGAGTCGGCCACCAAGCCAAGCTCCGAGTAGGGCGCCCAGCATGTCAGGCACTAGGCCGGATCTGTCGTCGCTGTTTTCGTCACTCACAAAGTCCAAGAAGGATAGAGCACCCCCGGTCACTCCCGTTGAACAGAGCCCCGACCCACGTTCTAAACCTCCATCAGTTCATTCTACCGACGGTGGTGGCACCAAGTTCAATCTCAGAGATCTCCTCGGACCAGCGCCCAAACTCTCCCGCAAGTCATCTGCGCGCTCCTCAGCCAGTAGCAGAAAGTCTGACTCCGAAGGTGGTCCAAAATCAACTGGCGGGGAGAGCACGGGTTTACTGAAGAAATATGGCACTTGTGAGCGTGTTGCCATCGGAAAGGGTGCTACATCCGTTGTACGCCTCGCACATAAATGGGATCGAACCGAAGAGAAGCTATACGCTGTCAAGGTTATCCACCTTCTCATTCATTGCGATTTTTATTAATCTTATCATGATTGGCAGGAGTTCCGAAAGCGACGGAAGAACGAGTCGGAAAAGGAATACGTGAAGAAACTTACCGCCGAATTTTGTATATCGTCCACCCTACATCACATCAACATCGTTGAGACCGTCGATCTCGTCCAGGATGAGAACCAACACTGGTGTGAGGTCATGGAATTCTGCCCCGGCGGTGACCTCTACGCCGCGATCAAGAAAGGGCGGATGTCTCCGAGCGAAATCGAGTGTTGCTTCAAGCAAATCCTGCAAGGAGTTTCCTACCTTCATTCTCAAGGTGTCGCTCACCGCGACCTCAAACCTGAGAATATATTCTTCAATAACAAGGGTCACCTGAAGGTGGGTCGCCTGACGCGCTAGGCATTATCAGCTGTTCATCTTGACCAGATAGGGGATTACGGGGCGTCGACCGTGTATCGTCTCCCCTGGGAGGCGACAGTACATATGTCCTCTGGTTTATGTGGCAGCGAGCCGTATATTGCGCCTGAGCAGTTTCTCGGAAAACGTAAGTGAAACATATTCTGAACCCCTTCTTTCCATGTTCTGATCACTCTGTGGGTGGCCCTTACAGCGTACGATGCTCGACTAGTCGACATTTGGGCCGTCGGCATTGTATACTACTGTTTGCACTTCCAAGAGCTTCCCTGGCGTGCGGCACAGGCGTCTGACGGCTTATACGCAGCATATGCGTCCGCATGTGCCAACCCTCAGCAGAGCGCCACTCCTCCTACGATCAATAATCTCGATCCTCGTGCCTGCCGTTCTCTGATTCGCCGCATGCTTGAGCCGGACCCAAAGCAACGCGCGTTAATTGAAGAATGCATATCGCATTCGTGGGTACAGACCATAGAGGTATGCCATTTGGTTCCGAAAGCGACGCATATACACGTGTATGCGCAGAGCCTCGCGCAGACGGTAATGCGTGGGTGAGGAGGTTGTCGATCTCCGGGTTTCGTTCACTTTTGTTTCTTTCACACTTGATTTTTCTGAATCGATCTTTTGGTCTTCACGTCTGGTCCGTTTTATCGACTCAGCATACTTCTCTTATTATTTTTGGGTTGTGTAGCCCTGTACCACTCGCGGTGTGGACTAAGCACCTATTCTTTCTCACAACCACGATGTTTCATCGATTTATAGTACGAACAAATCGCAATGATTGATCGAAGCGATGTTCGAGATCAACCCGTTTAAACGGCACCAGACAGCCTTCGAGTCACCAGGACGGACAAAGAAGAGAAGCTGACGCAAACGCGGATGGCACTCCGTCCGGCAAATTTGCCCTATTACCTGACAGTTGTTTCTCATGAGAAAAAAAGAGAACGAAAGGGGGCAGACACCGCAAAGTACGAACGTACGTGCGAGTATCCCTTATTCCTGACAGGATTTCATATTTCTACGCATCCTGTCACCACAATTGCATGTCGAGATTGGAGTGATGTGTTCCCGAACAGCTACTTTTCCTAACACTTCTTTATTTTGGCTGATGCCACGCGCAACAAAGCGCACGCCGAACAGGGCCTGAGCTATGGCTTTACAAGTTTGAAGCCTCTAACACTGAAACTGTTGTCACAGTGTGCATCCTTTACCTGGAAAGTCCGCTTAACCACCTCCACCTATCCTACAGCCACCCGTAGCCCAGATTCAAAGTCAAGTCGTCGCAGTTTCACATCATTCGGTCTCTGCCCCTTCGCTCATGTTCTCGACTGCCTTCCTATACCCTCAATGACTCAGTACTCAGCTATAATCCGACTTTCGCCTCCATGCCTCGTCGTTCTCTGCCTCGCCATCCTTTCTCTCCTGTATCACCCGCCCTTGCTGTCTTGACCCCGGACACCTGCACGATGCCACCCAATGCTCTTGTCTCGGAAGCTCTGCCCGAGCTCGCCTTTCGTCGCATCGCCCGTACCTCCGTCGATAAGTGTCTTTCATCCTGTCTGAACCATTCTGTTTCACTTTACCACTTTCGTCTCTCACACCATCACTTAGTCGGCTGTCTCTAGCCAGCCAAGACGCCGTTGGAGTTTGCGCGGATCGTCGCGCTCGTCGTTGGATTCGGAGGAGGTTATGTTTTGTTGTGCGTCATCGTGTCTCGGTTCTTTTTGTTCTCGCCCTCCGTTTTCCTCGCTTCGTCGCTTCCTTTCACTTGGATTTCACACCCTTTCCCGTTGTCTCTGTTCGCTCCTCCTTACCGCACCTCGTTCATCCCATCGAACACTCTACCCATCCTCCTCTATCCCTATCACTTCCTTTAACCTCTCTCCAGATATCCGTTTTCGAACGCATCGTACCGATCGCATGTATATAAACCCGCTTTATGACTCGATAATGATCGCCGCTTTTGACCTATCGTCTGCTTCTAATCTGTACACTCGCGTCACGCCTTTAAGCCCGGTCCCGAAGACCAGCCCGCCATCGCCCTCAGCCCCCGCCTTGGTTGTTGTTCGGACCTCTGCCCTCGGATCTCTCGCCATCGTCATCGCCGCTGACCTCAGGTCCTGCCGTCTCGCCTTGTACCGACCTAGCCGACTTCGGAAATCGCTCGCATCGCCATAGCCGTCATCCTTTAGGACTCTCTTCCGACTCTTCCCCCGTTCCTCTTCGCTCACATCTTCAACTTCAACTCTCGCACTCTTTCTCCCCGCAGCTCGGAAGGTCGACTTCCTTCGATCCGGCAAATCCTTACCTACCTTCCTTCTTCCCTAACCGTTGTGGAATCCGTCTCCGCTTTCGGACTTACAGGGACTCGGCTCCGTACAACGGATGGCTTATCGGTGATACAGGGACCAGTTCGGTTACAGGAGAGTGTGTACACAATAAAGATTGGGAAACGAGAACAACAGTGATTAAGATAACACTTCGAGCTTCGAGCTTCAAGGCTTAGTATACACGAGGACTAGGAATCGTTGTAAAGTGCAATGGAACAGTTATTCGACTTTTATCAGGATGTGTTTGATGGGCTACAACGTTTCAACACATTCCTCATCACTTGTAGTTCGCCACACCTGCGAGGTGGGACTTGCGTAGACAAAGCTTCATCCGATTCATCCTATTCTAATATTAAGTGTCAAATAAAAGGAGCAAACAAAATACCATACCAGATTTTCCACGCAAGTGTGTCTGGTACTACTTGAAAAATCAATCAGACGGAGGGACCCTCCGTCAACGCGTGCGACGTTTTGTGGTTCAAGGTCTCCGTGTATTATCCCTACTCTGTGGAGGTCTCGTACCATCCCATAGACCTGTTTTCTGTAGGAAAAAGATTGATGATGTGGGAAAAATCACATCAACACGACTGCTGGTACTCACAGCTCCGAATTACTGAGGTCGTTCCAGCCTTCAAGAGTGCTATTGCACAGTTCGAGAATCAGGGCGTCGAGCCTATCACCACTATAAGCCCCATGGCAATGCGGGGTGATGCGATCACGTAGTCGCCCAGATCTGTACGCTTCTTCCAACGTAAGGTAAACCTCAAATTCGTTGCACAACCGTTGTCGGAGCTCTGAATCAGAGCTTCGCAGAAGCTCAACGATCTTGATTGCATACAGGGTGTTACTGTTGTCGAAATGACCTTGCCAGACACTGCCGGTCGATCCATAACCTATGTGGCGGGTCAACCATATACGTTGTGTGCCTTTTCCATTCTCGGGAAGAACAAATGTGCTAGCAGGTGCAGTGCGAAGATGGATCCACAGTTGGAAAGATTTCGGGAATCGTGGGGAGGACGACGTAATCTGCAAGTAGGTCAGTGCGTGAACAGGAAACGATCAGGTATGGTATTGGACAAACCATCAACTTTGCAACCTGACGACTAGCAGCCGCACGGGCACTGGTATTCGGGACCTTTGATGGAGCTGTCCTTGAGCTACCCCGATAACCTCCTGAACTATCCTCAATGTCGTCTTCGGGTAGAGGCCCGCCATCCATGTCTTCCAGAATTTGACCAAGTTTCATATTGAGATTGTGTATGCTGGACTCAACGGGAAGACGTCTTACAGTGGACAAGATCGCGCCGAGAAATGCTCGGAAAGGCAGAGAGCTATTCTCGATACTGAAACTAGCTGAGTAGGCAAGAAAGGGATCGTTTCTTCCTGCTTTTTTGACGAGACGGCAGACGACCCAGTGATTATGGCATGTAAGAAATAGCCATTGTAGTTTCTTGATGCCTAGGTATAAGGCAGCCTGTACAGTTACATACATCGTCAAAATCAGTGCGCATTAAGAATTCACGCGATATTCACGCGCTCACCTTCTGGAGAACGTTCACCGCTAGAGGCTGCTTGGGAACCCAATTCAACTTGAATCCGTGTAGCGGTAGTGAATTGCCCACCGCCTCCATGACAGAGGGTGATTTCGCCTCGATGAGAACGACAGGTATGTTATCGACTAACCCAGTAAAGTCAACCCTCTCCCGATGTGGATCTTCCCCGATGGAGTCCTCCCTAGTGAGGTCAAGATTATATCCACCAAATAGCCCCAAACAGTAGCCCGCGACTGTAAGAAAACCTTTATTTAAAAGAGCCCGAGCCTGTCCAATGTCAGTCATAAGTGCTCAGCCGTGACGGAGTTCCTACATGGACTTCAGTCCGATTCCACATCCAGTCTCGA
This sequence comes from Lactarius hatsudake, assembly GCA_024734325.1. Lineage (NCBI taxonomy): Eukaryota > Fungi > Basidiomycota > Agaricomycetes > Russulales > Russulaceae > Lactarius > Lactarius hatsudake. Next base: position 3,037,767 of record JANSJP010000001.1, on the reverse strand, counting down.
TCCTCCACCTCTTGATTGCCATAGGTACGGAATTGTAGACGATGCCCAAACATTGATAGGAGCTGATGCTCAGATTCATGTGGGAAGGGTGTGTCCCCAAGGATGTCTTCAAGTGACTCACAAAGCTTCTCGGGAAGTCTGTCATCTCGTATAGCATGTTTAGCTTTCCATGCTGGAGTAATCTGTCCAGCGATAATGTCAGATATCTCGCTTGAGCTTGGATGGCTGCCTCTATCTGGCAGATGAGGGAAAGGAAATTTAGCATGTTCATCCAGAAAGTTTTTCCACGTCGTCATGATTGGAGTTGTGTCGGTTCAAGCTTCAAGCCTTCGCACCAGTGTTACGCTGGTGACGACTCGGTGACGTGACCGCCCATACATTCTGTGTCATGTGGAAAACTGAAAAAATACAATAACACCACTACCGGTTGCGATGTGAGTCTTTAGTCATATATGAGCAACGCTGCCACACCCCTGTCTCTTATGAACCAACAAGTTCGTTCAGCTCGTTACGCCATTCACTCTTCTTTAGCTCAGCCACCCATGCATCAAACCTCGGGGCGGAACCCGTGCTGGCAATCTTACTCAATGCCGCGACAGCGCGGAGCGTGCTCCTCTGAAGCTCGGCCGCGCGTTCTATGTCTTGCTTGACCGTGTCCTTTCCGACCGTCGGGCCTTTCATGCTGGCCTCGAGCAGCGGCGTGGCCTCGCTCAGACGCTGCGCGACCGCGGTCGGTGCGAGTGGCGCGAGGCGGAAGAGGATCATGTGACAAATGACCTTGATCTCGTCCGACACGTCCGCGAGCCCGACGAGGACGTGGGTGAGCAGCTCGTTCAGGTCGAGTTTTGTCAAGGATGTGTCCAGCTGTAACTATTATGAGCACCGGTGAGCAGACCCCGGCGTGTACGGACCAGCGTGTAGAGCGTCTCGTAGGCCGTCTTGCGTGCTTCGAGACCATCATCGACCTTGTGCTGCCAGGGACCCATTTGCACAGTACGGACGAGTTCTGGTCGCATAGTTGTCTCGCGATATAATGCGGGGAGCAACGTGTGTAAGTGATCGCGCAGAAGATGGGGCTTCGTTCGCGCTGCGGCATTGAAAACGCTCAAGGCAAGTTGGCGCACGTTCTACAAAGATATTGTGTTAAGCCGGAAATAAATCGCTATCCAAGATTAATCACCAGTTCTATATCATCCATGAGCGAGAGGAAGTCGAGAATGTATGGGGCCAGAACCTCGTCAAAGGCGGAAGACGAGTCAACAAAAGTGTATCTGATCGCAGACAGAACGGTTGCGCGAGTAGCGGCGTTAGGGTCACGAATGCGGGCCTGCGACGATCGTAAGCCCGCAATAGTAATGAATCACTCTGCACGCGTACATGAACCTGCGGCAGGTATCGCGCAGGATGAGTGGTGATAAGTTTGCCGATGCAAGCAGCAGCGACGCCGCGTGAGCTCTCATCTGCGCTTTCGGAGTTTTCGAAGAGCGGAGGCCACAGCGTGTCCGCAAGATTCTCTAAATGACTTGTGGATGTATGTGTTACCACTTCTTTCAACGCATGGAGCGCGAGCAGTCGTTTGGAGTTGTCTTGCTTAACGAGCTGGACAATAAAAGGAAGGAACAAGTGAAGATTGCCAATCGCGATATTACCTGCCAATAAACATGGTGAGACCGGGATAGCAATTAGCATTGGAGAATGCCTGACCCGCAGCGAAAGCTGCTGCCGTCCTGATATCTTCCTGGTCCGATGCAAATAATTCAATAGCGACGTCGAAGACGTCATGTTGAGGGGACATATCGCTGAGTATGTGTCAGTAATTGCTAGATGTTTGATGGGGCCGAGCGCACATAAAGCGACCAATTTCCCCGAGTATTAGGAGAGAGATAGAGAGCTCTCGTACATTTGAACGCTTCTGCGAATAATAGTTTAGGTAAGTTTATCCTGATCAATGGCATGGAAAGACCTTGAGATTTTTTGAGAACTCAGCGATTACACCAGCTGCGATTACTTGATGGCTCTTAACGACTTGAGCGACGCATTTCGCAACATTTGGAAATGATACATCCCCTTTGAGCTGTTCTGGAGCATTTCTAGTGAGCGAGCTCACAACGTGCGTCGCTATTTGGAAATCTGCCTCAACGAGCGCCGCGAAGAACGCCAGTACTGAATCAAGGGCAGCACCAGAGGTAAGAGGCGAGCACGAGATGCTATAGACATCCGTCAACACTTCACGCTCAACCTCCGGGAAGGTGGACTTGGGTGAGAGTTGCAATAGTAGCGCAAAGAGGGAAAGCGCGTGTGACTGGAGTGAGATATCCGTGGTTGAGACGTATGACTTGAGTTGAGGGATCAGAATGCGTAACAGATCAGCCGGCACGCCGCGCTCGTATCTGTCAACTGTGAGTGATCGACAATTAAAGCTGTACCATACAAAGAACACACCTCGAGAGGAGCACTGACAAACAATCGAAGACTTCAGCTTTGCCGGTCCTTCCGTTCTTCGTGAGCAGTTTGGTAGCCCAGTCTACGCAGCCATTGACCCACTGCTCCATAACATCGGCTTCGCGTGCGACGCGAGTGACGACCTTAACTGCGCCCTCCGTGCGGCCAGTGGAGCGACAGACGTATTCCCACTCTTGGCCGTCTTTGGCTTGCACGGTATCCGGTGCATTTATCCACAAGTCTCCTATGATGTCCTCCGCGCATGAGCGTACTTCTGCATCAGTTACATGATTTGCAAGGCGTGCGATAGCCTCTTGATATACTGATTCAACCCAGTCTTGGCTTTTTACGGGCTTCAGTGCTCCAAGCAAGGCGGACAGTGCCTTGAACGCCTCAGACGCAACGCGCGGGTGCTTCTCGCCAAGATTCTTGACGAGGACAGGAGTCAACACCGGCAGAGAGTTCGCGAATGTGGGCGGAGGGTGTGAGGCAAAGAATGAGGAAGTAAATTGCAGGCAAGAGATGTGAAGCGTAGGATTGGATGTCGACGGAGGTTGTGAAAGAATGATTTTGGATATAGAAACAATCAAGCCAGTTTGTCCCGAAAGCGAACCCGGGAGCACTTGCAGCAGAGTATGAAGAAGTCCAAAACCAGCTTGCAAAGTCCCACTGGGCGTTCTTGGGGACTTCAACTGGTTCAAAAGAGCCTTGGCCAACATAGGAACCTGAGACTGTAAAAGAGAGTACGCCGTTTCCTCGGAGTCTGATCCGTCTGGGGTCCGTTTCCGCTTTACGCCGACCGAGTCCCTGGACTGGGACCCTGCACCATACAGCCTAGTTTGTGTGAGGAGCGTGACGTAGGTTGCCCACACCTCCAATCGCACAGTTTCTTCGCGATCGCCGAACCGGGAAATAAGGACTGGAGATACCTCTTTATACAGAGGGACCAATAACTCCGGCCGAGTCGCGATGATTGCTGCTAAAAGTTTCGTAGCAGAGCGACGAATTTTGTACGACTGGTCTTCCTCATCAGACCACCTAAATGACGCTAAGTCAAAGATAAGGTATGATAGGGGATAATCTTACTCATCGAGATCCCCGTCGGCGTCTTCGTCTTCGTCCAACATCTCCTCGTCTTCGTCCTCTCCCCCTCCGGCATAATTCTATTTTAAACACGTCAATTCAACTTCAACGCACAGAGAGCATAGAAACCCTCACAGGATCAAATTTGATGTATTTGATTGCAGCTTGTATGATGGTACCCAGAAACTGGGTTACCTCGGCAGGTATTCTCAGCACGATCGATTCCAGAGCCTGAAAGAATCAGTACAAGGGAAAAGAAATACGAGTACGAGACCATCACCTGCAGTGCACCTTCTCGAAGTTCCTCATCGTCCAAATCAACGACGCGAAGGATGCCAGGGATAATGGCCCCTAAACTAGAAGCGAGTCGTTGTGGAGATGCGCGGGCAATCGCAGCTACAAGATTGACTGTTGTTCTCTGTTTTTCCAGAGGAGTGGAAAGCTCTAAGCTGGGGTTGATAACTGTCGACAGCAGCTGTGCAGACAATTCAGGAGCTGAAAGTGGGACAAAGTGGGAAAGTGTGACGATGGCCCGCTTCCGCACAGCAGGTCGCGAATGAGTGAGCAAAGGCGTGATGACCTGAATTGGTGGGGGAGAAAGGGGGAGGCTTGAGACATAGGTGGGGAAGTGGGTGACCAAAATGGACAAGATAGAAAGTGTCTCGATGAGAGTATCTGGTGGGATTCCTGGCTGTATAGAAACGTTATCAGATCGTCTGATTGGAGGCCAAATTGTGCGCGTACAGTCGCAAGCTGGGTCAATAACTTAGGGGTCAGCTTTGCGCATGCCTTTGACGCGATGGTGCCTTCGGTTGGAAGCTCAGCAGTGATCGTTTTGAGAGCTATTAGTTCGTGTCACCTGGGGCCAAAAATACCTATTCAACTAGAATGAGATATACCTAGACCAGAGATATCGCGGAGTTCTTCATCAGAGCTGGACGAAAACTCGGTGAGCTTGTCCACGACGAATTCCATTTGTGACTCCCGGATGATTTTGATTAACTGTCCTAAACTTGATCCACGGTCAAGGATATTCAGAATCGAAATGGACATGCCGCACCACTTCACCGCCTGATTCTTGACCTCGGAAATCTTGTCCTCCACCAATTGTAACACCTGTCCTAGAACCTTAACTTCTACCGATTCGTCGCCAAGGAACGATTGAGGATCCAGTTTGATCTCCTTCATCAAGTCGCTAAGCCCCATATATCTGTTCCAAAGTTCAAGTAAACGGCCAACTACGTAGGACACTGGGCAAGGATAGATACCGAAAATCCTGATCTTGGGATTGCATCTAATGTGACGATTGATTGACATACACGCGGAATCGATACACAGGAAAGATATGCGTACCTTCTCTATGAATCCCGTCATAAGATATGCTTTTGTCATGGTGGATAGTAGACTCGGACAAAGTGGCTGGCCGTGGTTCGCGACAGAGACACGTGAGATCCGGGGAAAGCCACAAGTCGGGCGTGGAAATGGAAATAACAAATTAGCAGGTCCAGTGGTGGCAGACTATAATACTACTGTATATTATAATAAATCGAGGCAAAGCTAGCTACAACCAACCGGCCTGGCGAAGTAAGGTACGTGTTCGCGGTGTATCCGGCTTAATCTCCCCATTCAATGGAGCAAAATGCTTCCTGATTCGCCTGCGGAATATGACGGGATAGAACAATCCCTCTCCCTGTATCGGGACCGAGGTCAATACCAAGACATTTCTCACTTGGGAAGGGCGTAGATACCTGTCGGGTTGGACCTCGCTTCACGCTCTTGCTGGATACTTTGCCAGAATACCAATTTCCCCCTTCAGTCCGTATCCATACGCTGTCTCCCATCTAAACGACTATCAGTATTCCTCGCGTGACGGGTCCTTGTGCTACTCGTTTCTCACCTGGAACGTATAAGGCCACGGATCATCAAGGTCTTCGGGATCCAACCCCTCAGAAGCTGCTTCCAGGTCAAGTCTTTCATCAACGGGTCCAGACTCATTGAGTTCGTTTGGTGTATCTGAGGAATCGCCACCTTCGGGGATTTGCGCCTGGATAGAAGACCAGCGCGACTGTCTGGGCAAGGTGGAAATCGAAGTATTGACACCAGTGTCGTACTGTTGAGATCCTGCAAGCCAAATCCCCTCCAAACGAGTATTCATCCGTATCACAGATTCGTCGTTGATACACAGAATAGTGCCGTTCATATTCGCAGAATTTTGAACCTCAAGATGACGATGCAAGTGACAATGTACGGTTGGGGGGCAGGCGGGAAAATAACGATCGGTTCAGCTACATCCGGAGACTATATATACCCAATGCTGTGGCTTTGGCACGGCTGAAGGAGACACAGCAGAACAGGCTTTTGTTCCTCAAAGAAAAGCGCCTGATCCACGAGTCATCGACCAAAGCGACAAAAGAAACGGTGCCAGATGCGGTGCATTCAATCTCCGCACCTGCAGACCCAAAGAAACACAACAGCCTGAGACTATTACATCCAAGTAAATATGAGGGCGTCGTCTCAGCAAGAGATGGAACAGAGCGGAACAATAACTTGAAGCATCCGGACTGATATTACCCCAGCACGTGACGCGCGGAACAGTCCACCCGGGATGACAAGTCGAAATGCGACTCTGCAGTAGCCTGAGTCCACTTTTAATCAATTTCTATGTCGCATGGCGTCCTCTGTGTTCTACAAATTCAAGTCTCAGAAGACAGAGTCCAGGGTGACTTTCGACGGCACGGGTATATCAGTCTTTGATCTTAAAAAGGAGATTATTCTCGCCAATAGCCTCGGAAAAGCGAATGACTTTGATCTCGTCGTGTTCGACGGCTCATCGGGAGAAGGTCCGTCTATCCACTCTCGATATCTTCTACCAACTGACGACCTGGTTCCTCTCCAGAGTTCAATGATGACTCGCAAATCATCCCTCGGTCATCTTCGGTTGTAGTTAAACGGGTGCCTCCCACTCGTCCTGGAAAGGGTAAGGCCGCGATGTATGTTGCAGGTCCGGGGGCGACAGTGACTCCCGAGTCAAGACCAACTAGCACATCGGGAAACACATGGTCTGGCAAGGGCTCGACGTCAAGGCGCTTTGACAAAGAAGCGCCAACGAAGCCGGCTGCCACCGTGCGTTCGCTCGTGTCCCCCACTTCTCCTCCCATACTGACCGAGTGGCAGCAGGCCCCCTTACAGGGTCTCGGTGGTGGCAAGGACGACGAAGCAGCCGCGATGGCTGCGATGTTCCAGGCCCAGTCCGCGAACTGGGAGGAGACGCAAGAAAAGATGTCGCAGTGGGTGTCGCCTCTGGCGGTTCTCCCTCAGCGGCTTTCTATTCCAATTAACTTGCGACATTCCACCCCCTCAGTCAGACACGCGTCTACACTAATTCGCGTGGGACGGGCTTCGGTCGGGGAGGCAAGCCGTTTACTCCACACCACCAGCAGGCCGAGAAACCACTCCCACCTAGTTATGTATGCTACCGTTGCGGACAGAAAGGTACGCTTTCATCGCGTGCAGACGGTGGTTGACTGACTTTAGTTTGAGGTCACTGGATTCAAGAGTGCCCAACGAATAACGATCGTGAGTTCGACAATAAACCACGCATAAAACGGACGACGGGAATCCCGAGAAGCTTTTTGAAAGCGGTCGACAATCCAGGTGGTGCGCGAATAGGCCAAGGAGTCATGGTGACACCAGAAGGTGGTTACGTGGTGGCCCAACCAGATTCGTGAGTATGCTCGCCCATTGCGCTCCCTCATACCCATGGTACCTGCAGGGCATCGTGGCAGCGGCAAACCAATAAATCCAAAAGTCTCTCTGAAGCCGAAGTCCGCGAGCGCCCTTCAAAGGACCCAACGATCATATGCTCTATCGATAATAGGATCTTCCGCGACGCCGTCAAGACCCCCTGCTGTGGGACGGCGTACTGCGAAGATTGCATTCAAACACATTTACTCGAAAAAGACTTCATCTGCCCGAGCTGTGCGTCTAAGGTCGCATCGTTGGACAAGCTCGCCATCGATAAACCGACGCGGATGAAGGTCGCCGAGTACATTGCTAGGGAAATTGAGGCGAGCCAGAAGGAAGAAGACGGTCCCACAAGCGAATCCACGCCTATCGGTTCTGTCTCCCAGGTGACCATTCCAGATTCCATCTTCCCCTTTTCACTTTATGTTTATTGCCTTTTCCACACTTGGACGCGCAGACACCCGTGCCGGACGACCTCCAGTCCGGATTGTACGCACAAGAGGACATTCCGGCAGACTTGGCGATGTCTCAAATGATCGTTGACAATATCCCTCAGCTACAGGCACAAATCCAACAGATCTCGCTGATGCTACAAAACAGCGGCGCGCTGCCCGCACACGTGCGCCAGCAGACGGAGATGCAGCGCCAGCAGCTACAGATGCAGCTCGCGCAGGCCCAGACGATCGCGGCCGCGCTCGCAGCGGCGCAGTCCGCCTCCGCCATTGGTCCGGCGGACTTGATGATGCCGATGGGGATGATGCCTATGATGAACCAGGGTTTTAATGTTCCACAGATGCAGATCCCACAGCAACAGCCCCAACAACAGCCCGGAAATGCGGATTCGGCCTATCAGCGTCAGCCAGTCAATAACCGTCGGAGGAACATCAAACGCGAGCGGCCCTCGGACTTCCTCGAGGTCGCAGGACCTGACGCGGAGAAGGATAATAAAGTCGCACGTTATTGGGAATAGATGGCTAGTCATGTTTCGTTCACTCTAGTATCCCTGGCTGTATTAGGCCTTGCAAATAGACAATTATCCCATACATTTGTTGATCTATCACTATTCGTGAGAGAACGCCTTCAAACACAATTCCTTATGGTATCAACAGGGGAGACGTGTGTGGATGTTTCAGGCTGTTCTCACGGGCGTCGACACTTACACCCGCACGCGTGAAACTATATAAACGCCATCTGTCAGGATTCAGGTCAGGGATCAAGTATCTAAGGGACGGCGGTGACTCACTCGGACGGAGTTAGCTAGACCGTGACAGGGCGTACTCGTCCGCGGTGCTCAGTACCAGCACCGGGTCCGCGCGAGACATAAGCGGACTCTGTCTCTTAGGCTTTTCAGTCGGGCTCTGCTAGCGCCCCGAAGTGAATGCGAGAGGGACTTTCCGTGATCCGAAGTAACCAGGTCGCTGGTTATCCGAACGCACTACCCCCTGACAGGCCTGACTGTTCATGCCGCTTGCATCGAAACGCGTTCGCATCCGGGCGGACGTGCTGCGAAGCAGTATTAGCATCCGTAGATCACGAGAGCAAGTACTAAATACGATACTCTGGCATCACAAGTGGCGCTGGTTGTTCTCATGCGGGTGTAGGCGCCAATCCATCTACCGAGCCTCTCGTATCGGAGTCCCAACTCACCGTCGTTCAGGGTTGTGGTCGCCGTGATCTCAGGGTTTTGAGCTTCCTTAGACATCCACGCCAGCGTCTTTCCAGAATGCCGCAACGTCGATCAGCTAGTCAACAAAGTACTGAATGTCAGTTACCTTGACAAATTCGCGTAAGACATCGCATCGGAGAACGTCTTCTACGTTACGCCAAAGTTGGAGCGCGTCCTATGTTCGCAAGCATTCGGTCAGATCGGCCATGCGCTTTGCCTTGTCGTCCCTAGGGAGCTTTCCCGTGCTAAGCGCAATCGCGGTGTCGGAGAAGAGGTGCTCAAGGTCTGATGACAGTGTTGATTGGATGGGGTTGATTCGCTATGGGGATTTAGCTGTCGGGCGGAGAGGTATTGACCAGAAGGACAGCTCACAAATCCATTGGATCTGTCAACAAAAAAGTAAATTGCGTGTCGATTTGCGCTTTGGTAACATGATATACAGTAGCAGATGCGAAAATTCCGTTGCCTTGTATGATTTGCTCGTGGGCTTAGCCAACTGGGCATGAGTCGGTGGGTGGTCGGGACAATGAGAGCCGCACCGATCATCGCCATCTTCACTCAGTCCACCGAGAGATTTCAAGAGAAGTGTCCGAGCTCAGGAGAAGACAGTCCGTCTGGTGAAGTGGCGACTCGAGGTGAGGGACGGACTCCGAGATATTGAGAAGTGCAAGTAGGTCCACAGTGTGGGATGCATAAATGGAGCATTGGGCGAACATTTTCGTCGCGGAGGTCAGACCTTTTTTCAACCTTCTCTGAACGACGCCCTGAACAGGAGAGGTGTCGCCGCAATTCCTATCAGGTCCTGCTGGCTATGCTGTGCATTGACAAGATGGGTGGTGTGAAACGCACGAAAAATTGAGACTTGAGATCTCCGGATGGCCATTTCAATTGTTCGTGCCCTCTTACCCTCTACTCTAGGTCCATAATAAATGCATTTCACTCAATGAGCCGGACAAGTTCTTTGTGTAATCTCGCAAGTCGGGTAGGAACGTATACACGCGTGAGGAGGCATTCCTATTTGTTGCGATGAAGGGATCGCTGTGGGCGAGCGGGGGATAGAGAGGGAAGTCGTGAGAATGTTCGCGTGTTTCGGGTTCATCGGCAAACCGCTCGACACGAGAGGAGCTCGGTATCGCATTTGTGCCTTGTAGCTCGTAGGTTCATGAAAAACGAGACAGCGGATGTAAGCGGCAAGGACCAAGGCGACTACTCAACTCGAGCACGGAAAACATACTTCCAGTCAGTCACGAGAGTGGTTTACACACACATCGGGGCAGAACGACAAGGGCTTGCTGAATGCAAAGAATTTTGGTAGCCAGTGATGAAGTGATACAGACAAAGAAATAACAGATATTGGTGGGTGCTACAATCGATGGAGTTCGTATCACCGCCGAATACCTCTTGCCGCCGAGGGGACACCGCGACCACGACGAGCTGTAAGAGACAATTAGCAACAGTGTATTGAAATTAATCATTGAAGAAACGCCACCATTGGCTACAAAGATAGATACATCAGTAGAGCTCAGAATCTAGAGAAAGAGACGGGACAAACCTCTCATGATCGTGGCACGTCCACGGGCCGTGCCTATACCCCGTCCCCGCATGGCATTAGGGCCGACACGTTTGAACCTACGGAAATTGCCTAAGCCAGAGACGATGAACATAAAAGATCGGACTACATACATGGGTGCATTTTGCAGCATGTCAGGGACGATGAAGAAACGAACCATGCTCCCTCGGATATAGACTTGATCAAGCTGAGAGACGCGGCCATCCCTTCCGGTGACAGTAATATCTTTTAAAGAAATGTTGAGATTATCCTCCGCTGTCGATGAAAAGATATCAGTTGAACCATCCAGGCTAATCGGGCCACAAAGATGGCCTACCTTCGGCGAGTTTGCCGCGATAAAGTTGCCCTGTCTTGAGCTCAACGGTGACTATATGTCCGAGTGACTCGTGTAATAGCTTTACAGGAACACCTAGCCCTGCAGACATCGTGGTGTGGTTGTGTGGTTGGTGCAGTGCGGCCGCGAGTGTGACCAGAGGTACGTGCGAAAGTCACATCACGAGACCATCCAACGCAACTCCCGAGAGCTTAACGCAACTCACCGACTTGAAGCGCTCAGCTCAACTCCTTCCGTCATGTCAGGCGGCACCAACCTCGACGTAAGCCATTTCAGTGTGGCACCCGCACCTAGATTGACTAGGCTTTTGCATCAGCGTGCGATCGAGCTCGTTCAGATCGCAATAGACGAAGACAAGAAGCAGAACTACCCCGAGGCGTACAAGCACTACCAAAATGCACTCGATTACTTTATGCTCGCATTGAAATGTGTGTATTTCCCCCGCTTAGGCCGGTACGAAAAAAGAAATAAACTTTGAATCTGTAGACGAGAAGAACGAGCGGTCGAAGGCACTGATCCGAGGCAAGATCGCAGAGTACCTCGGCCGCGCCGAGCAGCTTAAGGACCATTTGGCCCAGACAAATGAAAAGCGCGCTCGAAGGGCGATGGGAGCGAATGGGATGGCGAATGGGGGGCCCGGTGGGGAGGGCAAAAAGTGCGTGCTTCTTCCCTTTACGCTCTCACCTCGTTCAGAACGAGGGCATGTAATACGCGCCGTATGACAGGAAGGACGACGACGACGGAGATCAAGACCCCGAAGTAAAGAAGCTCCGCGCAGGCCTAATGAACGCTATTATCGTCGACAAGCCAGATATTCGCTGGGACGACGTCGCGGGACTCGAGGCCGCTAAAGAGTCCTTGAAGGAGGCGGTCATTTTGCCTATCAAATTTCCACATCTGTTCACGGGCAAGCGCACGCCTTGGCGCGGTATTTTACTCTATGGGCCACCGGGTACGGGAAAGAGTTACCTCGCCAAGGCGGTGGCAACGGAGGCGAAGAGTACATTCTTCAGCGTTAGTTCAAGTGATCTGGTTAGCAAGTGGCAGGGTGATTCGGAACGGTATGTACCCCTCCCCTCCCTACTATGGGTAGAAACACTTCATCCACGTCTGATGCCGCAGCCTCGTCAAACAACTCTTCCAGATGGCGCGCGAGTCAAAACCTGCGATCATCTTCATAGACGAGGTGGACTCACTGGCCGGGACTCGAAACGAGGGCGAATCTGAAGGTTCCCGGCGCATCAAAACGGAATTCCTGGTACAGATGAACGGCGTCGGCCACGACGATACTGGTGTGCTTGTTCTCGGTGCCACGAACATCCCATGGCAATTAGACCCCGCCATCAAGCGACGGTGCGTTCCTTTGACACATCATGCTTCCGAAGTTAAGGCTGTCCTTCCTCTTTGAAGATTTGAAAAGCGAATATACATCCCGCTTCCTGGAATAGAAGCCAGAATGCGCATGTTCGAGATACACGTAGGATCAACTCCTTGTGAACTCACACACAAGGACTACCGCACATTGGCCATTCGCTCCGAAGGGTACGTTTGCTGGTTGTTTTACCGCATTTTCTTGATGATTCAGCCCCACCTGCCAGATACTCAGGGTCGGATATTGCTGTCGTTGTTCGCGACGCTCTCATGCAGCCCGTTCGAAAGGTCCTCTCTGCTACGCATTTCAAACCCTTTCAGCCAGACCCGGACTCAGCCATCGTCAAGTGGATACCCTGTTCTCCCGGAGATCCGAGCGCCGTTGAGAAGAACTGGACTCAAGTAGAGAGTGATGAACTACAAGAACCGCCGTTACGTTTCACTGACTTTGTAAAGTCACTGGAGAGTGTACGACCAACAGTCAGTCAGGAAGACATCAAGCGACATGATGAGTGGACTAAGGAGAGCGGTACGTTTGTGGCCGTTGTACTCTCCCACTTTGGCTGATGGGCCTGAATCCTCAGGGGCTGACGGTGCATGACGACGCAGAGAAGGGATGACACGGTTGTAATAGACACATTTTTATATCTGGTTCCACGGATTTCTCATTCATGACCATGCAGTTCGTGTCGTGTAATATATCTATCGTCAATATTCAACTAGGGGTTGACTTCGTCGACTAAAACCTTGCTTGTCTGATATCACCGGGAGAGTAATTATATATTGTGTCTGAGACTTGGTCTGAGAAGTTAAAGGTGACTTGTATTACGAGATAAGGAGAGTAGTGTGGTGTTCCGTACTTATTTTTACAAGGATATATCGCGAAAATTTAGAGACGACAGGAAGAAACACAACAGTACATCGACTAGAGAAAGACCCACCGCGGCGCAAGACGGACCTCGTTAACTAATTCCATCAAATTAGAATCCCAACGATTGTCTTTAACCAAAGAAATGTCGCCAGATAGCATCAAATGCCTGCTTTCGTTCCACTGCAGCGTGGCCGTTGCCAAGGACAGACTTGTTCTCGATGGCACGTCGGGAGAGGTACGGCATCACCTACAATACTGGTTAGCAGGAGTTGACATTGTCAGGCAATGGGAGGGTATACCTCGGAAAGCGCCCCATATGGCACGTACTTGATGACGAAGGGCGCCCGAGTTCTGACTGACGCAGCAAGGCGGTCTGTGAGAGTGTCGCTCATACCTTACGAACCACACACACCCAATCAACGCCCTACCCCACTGAACTTCAAGGTCGATCAACATACCGTAAAGTTGAGCAAGCGCGACACGTTCCGCGGCGACATCATCCACTTTCACAGCACCGTCCTTCTCGTGAGTAGCGAGACCCGCATTAACGAGAGCATCCAACACCTTCGCGCAGCTCCCTGCGTTGTGCGAACCGAAAAGCACACCTACCCTTGGCCCAGATCCATCCGAATTTGCTACCGCACGCACCAGCTCACCAGCGGCGGCATCATAGCACCTGTCTGTGTCTGCCTTGTTCAAGAAGACCGGCGGCCAGGACACGTGGGCAGCGAGGGGGAGGGAAGGAGAGTCGGACTGGGCTTCTTGCTCATGGTAAGCACCACGGACAAGTTTGACACCGAGAGCGTAGTGGTGAGTGGTTGCGTCTTGAAGGGACTGAGTAAGATATTCAGGCGTCCTGAACATTGATGCAATCTAGAATTCCGAATCAGGATGAAGAGAATATGGACATACCGGCGAAGGTAGGCTTGAAGCGTTACATAGATCAACGGTGGTGGTACAGGGCGTGCTGGACGAGAAATTATATGCGATAACCAGCGCGAAGACGAGGGTGGGTCCTTGTTAAATTCGCGCATCAGGGACAAGGAAATTGAATCGATAGCAGGCTACGGACATGGTTAGCATGAAAGAAATCTGGGTGAAGCAACAAGTCGGACTCGCCTGGTACCAACTATATTCAGCGTCCACGATGAGGCGCACATTCCGTTCTCTCGCACGACTACAAATACGATTGAGATCGACGAGCAGCTCGCCTAAATCGGCCAAATCCTGCGCTGTAAGTGGCGAACTAGACGGGAGATCATTCGACTTGGTGACCGCGAGATCGTCCGCACGTGGACAGCCAGGAAATAGCACGGAGTCGGTTGCATGGAGCGAAGAAATATGCGCCGATAGATGAAGTAGCGTGTTCGGGTTGGGCAAGAGGGCGCTCTGCATGCATGAAGTGACATGTCTCGGTTACGTGCATTCCAATGTTAACATTCAAAGAGCCTTACCAACTTGATGGCAACCCATGTCCTTCGGCCGGAGCTTTCGTCAGCACGTGCTCGGGAGTCTTCAAAGTCAGCTGCGACATTAATGGAACGGATCATCTCCTGCACGATGCGTTTGTGCACCGGTTTACACAGAGAGCGAGCCTCACTAGCCGCGTCGTCCGCGTCTGCTTCCACGCTATACGCAAAAAGTACACCCTTATTCTCCGCACGGAGCTGACGTATCAGTGGTATGCATGAGAGTGCGGTGCTGCCACCAACAAACTGTTAAATAACGGTTCTTTGAGTCAGCGCCGCCGCCATGGGAGTTCAGTGAGTAGGTGCAACCTGTGTGAAGAACGTAGCCCGTACGAAGGCCTCAGTAAGCTGACGTAGACCAGGGACGGAGGTGCAGAAGGCGAGTAAAGTGGGAGAAGCGTCGACTAGCCCAGGGATGGAACATAGGGAATAGACGACATACGACGTTACAAGTTTAGACAGTGGAGTAGGCGCACGCTCCGTGGAAGGCGATGAAGTGTCTGTGTAGACAGTATAACCCAGTGCGAAGGACGCAGCCAACGCCCCGCCGCCTGCTATTGAGATCCGTGAAGGACGAAGGGTACTTCCCGAAAAACTCTGAGAACCTCTATAGCATCGCCGTGGAAAGCGTGTTATAAGAGCCGGTCGCTTCATTGATTGAGCCAGCATGAGATGCGAGGAAAGAGCGGAGTAGACGACGAGGACATGGCGAGCCGTTTAAATAGAATGATGGCATATCGCTGCCTGTAAGCTGAATGTAAGCTCTGTCCGAATTGGCGCGAATAACCCTAATCAACCCTAATCGATCATAAGCGTATAAGTACTTGTCCGAGTTCCGAGCCGTAGCACTTATCGAAAACCTGCCGGTGAGGGATGTCAAAGAGAAAACAAACTGACGAAGAAGAAGAAGTGGGCAGCGAAACAGAATCGGTCTGTCGCTGCTATTTCAACCCCCAGGAGAGTACCCCTTGGAGTACCCTCTAAAACTTATTTAGTAGGGTCGCGTCCAGGTCGACTTCGAGTTCTTTGACCCCAACCCAGACATAGACTTTGTCGCCCTCAAGCGCCTCATTGGACAGCTCTTCCAAGCGGATGCGGATATTTTTAGACCGCATTTGCTAGCAGAGCTCATTCTATCGCAGCCCCTCGTTGGAACCACCGTAAAAACTGACGGGAGGGAGAGTGACCCATATGCCTTTCTCACCGTACTCAACATGCATGTCCACAAGGTCCTTTTGTCTGTCGTTCGGTTCTCAGTTCACATATCTCACTCGGGAGCTGCGCCTCAGGATCACCCTTCAATAAAAGCTTTAACGGAGTACATACTTTCAAAATCTGAAGCCGACCCCTCCCTTCACCAAACACTCCAGCGTATCCTCTCTCCCAATGCGTCGTCTCACCTTGGATTCGTTTTCAGCGAGCGCCTTGTGAATATGCCAGTGGAAATCGTTCCACATATGTACCGCATGCTCGCAAACGAAATCCAATGGGCATGTGATGATGGCGAACCCTATCATTTCAGCCATATTTTGGTGCTCTCGCGGACATTTACTCTATCCGAGGAAGAGACAGAAGCGGCGTCGGCGTCGTTCCAGCAGCAGAAGCGTCGAAAGGGCGCACAGGATCCGTCCTCTACTGGGGGCGTGTTCTCGTTTCACCACGAGGACCAATACACCCAGGAGGTAAGTCGTGCTTTACCCACGCCCTCAGGTACGTGGCTGACCTCACTGAACTGTATTCAAAAGCTTGCTTCCCACTCGCTCGATTTTTCGTTGTCCAACGCGCTTCCACGTGAAAAAGAGTCTTTTGGACTGGAGCAAGGAGGTCGCCTCATTCTACTTCCTGCGGACAAGCTTCCGCAGCTTATCTCTAATCTTGCGGCCACGTTTCTCCCGTCGTCCTAATGTTCTTATCTTAGTCGTACCTCTTGTGGCAATGTATAAGCTAGCGTGCCTCCCTAGAAAGTCCTAGTCAGGTACGTAGGGCGCTGCAATCAGAAGTCCCATTATCACCACGCCTTTTCCTGTTGTCATCATCGCGTTAAATTCCAAAGGAAACTGCCCCCCTTCTTCACTCTAATTCTCCACCACACCACCTTTGTACTACTGGCTGCCCCTGGCGTCATGCACGATGGGCTGAAACCGAGTGCGCTCCACTCGGAGCCACCGTTTCATGCCATTCGTGTTTGCGATCACACATCCCAAGGATGTTGGAGAAGAACGTCCGCAGAATTTCTGATTACCATTTCCGTGGGGTCCTGTGCTCTCGTGCACGGCGACCGCCTTCCCTTCTAGGTATTAACAAACGAGTTGACGCGTAACTTGGTGAACACTGCCATTCCGGATGAAGGGGCGCAGCTATGATCCGAAAATCCATGTCTATCGCTCGCATGATCACCGTCCCGGGCACTTGGGGCGGCGGGGAGTACGCATACTGGCGTGAGGGCACCCCCGGTGTTTGTCGGTATCGGCGCAATTGGTTCGGAGATCAGGCATAACGACTGGGACAGCGCCAATTTATGGTCTCATGGAGAAATAGGAGCCCCTGGGGCAGATGTCGGGCCTGCTTTGTCGTACTTCACCCAACGTACGTTAAACTTGAAGGAAACTCGTCCAGAAAATCACTTCTTGTCTTAGTACGACTCAGTCCGAAACCAACTATTCCATCCGCGGATTAATATATTGATACTTCGTACTTCGTACACAAACTCCAGGGCTTCGTTCCCTGGAAAAGCACCGTGCCCTTGGTTATGAATATCAACGAATCGGAATACCAGTGCCAGTAGCGTACTCGGAATGCCAGTGAGTCAAATCCGGAGTAATACCACTGAGCAAGGAAATTTTTTTCTTTTCTTTGATTTAGCATTTCCATGACACGTATCGAGCAAGGCATCGAGGCACAGTCGTCTTGGATGAACTAGGCGGCCACAAGGGCTGGTGACTGGCACGATGTAAAGCAGATTGGGTACAGATTGGGTACCAAGATAGGGTGATATTCAATTGGTGACCGATCGCTTCGCGACCCTGAAGCGACCAGCCTGTTGGCAAGTTATGTCGGACACGTTAATTCGAAAAAGAAACTCTGCAGGCGGCCAAAGACTTTTCTGGTCCGCACCTGATTTCTTTCTGTCGCACCATGAAACGTTGTGCAAACGGCAGGACTGTAGGGCTGTCAGTACGCCCCGCGGATCCATTCGCGAACCCAACGTAAGATGGGCTTGCCATAAATGCTCTCCGCCTTCACATCATTCTGGAAGGGGGACGTGATCCGAGCGAAACGTGCAGAGTCGACGCCGCATGTAGTTGGTGCGGGAGGACGTCAAACATCTAATCGATCTGCCACCATATCGGGGATTAGGCGTATCCGCATCGCGTGCATTAAATCCCACCCACCCGATCTAACTTCCATGTGCCGAACTCTGAGATGAAAAGCTCGTGCAGGACAGCAACTTGGTGGAAATGGACTGCCATTTAAGCCTGTCGGCATCTGTTGTTAAAATGATGATCACGGCTTTTGGAAAAAGGTGTCCTCATAGATTCATTATTCGTTGTGGCCAACTGCTTCAAGCCGTCAGATAGTAAGAAAGGTAACGAAGTTGTTGCACCGCAGCCTGTCATTGGCGAGCCCCGTCGGTCGCGTGGAGTCAGAGGCGAACAGGTTCCACGAGCCTGTTCACGGGACCTTAGAGAACTCAGGCGTCCATTTTCTTTCTTTGTGAACAGGAGGATGGAAAGCCAGTGTCGAATCGCAAAGCCGCGATACGGCACGCTCCACAGCAACAGCTTTTCGGAAGGTTCAAAGGTCGCGGTGGCACAAACCAGTGGTGGCACAAACCAGTACGCCGATAGATGCTAAGCGAGATGGGCGGTTAGTTTGGTACCGGCGGTTGGCCACAAGGTTGGCCACAATTAGGCGAAATTGAAATGATAAAATAAAAGAACCGGGGTACTGAAGTCTGTAACTTGGACAGGAACGTCACATGCCAGTGCATACACCAGTTGTCCATATTTTGTTATCATTGCGAACTTACCGGAACCCGGACCTCGCGCCAGTGCCTTGCGCTGGAAAGTCTTTGGGAGAGTCGCTCGCCCGATCGGGTGAGTCAATGCCTGATGGCCTCTGGCTGAGTTCTTTTCGAATGACCATGGTTGCAAGCTTGACTGCAAGTCCTCGTCTCCGCTGAGCACTGTGCAAAATGCCAGCCAACGGCGCCGAAAAGTGACACAGACGGCAGACCCTGACCAGCTTTACTTGCAGTTCAGTTAGCTACACTTGAATTTCTACGACATACCCGAGACCTAAAAAAATTACCTGGGACCTGGAAATCATTATCGCTGGTAGCCTGGAACTCCCAAACGACATGCTAATTTCCGCTGAGTACACACCATGATTGCACCTGCAACCCACACAATTGTTACCGTACATCACGCGGTCCAAGTTTGAAGCCCAAATTCAGTCCGACCTTGCCCTCGCTTATTTCATTCAACGCCTTGCTTAACGCACGCTGTATGGGGCCGTCGCTGTACAGTTTCCGGTTTGGGGAAGAGCTCTTTCTGCCCGGATCATTCTCTGGTTGTGTCTATGGCATTCGATCTGGACGCGGAGTTACTTTCTGTTTGCGTTTTCCGGCAGCATCGCGTGTATTCGGTTCGCGCAACCCGCCCTGCATGCATTCAAGTTGAGACTCTGCACTCTCGCCTCGTGCCCATTCAGTGGGAAGCCGGAACCATTCGCTCCAACGCCGTCTGATATGGAACCTGTGCTCGGAAAAGCGACAGGTCTTAGGGCGTTATCTTTCCGCATACATCGGTGGCCCCGTGTTCAACATTATTGCCGCTCCAATCCAATTCATATGCCGGAAAGGGGGTATAAAAGCCAAGTGCAGTCGGTCCTTGAACGTATCTTCGCTAGTATCAGATCCTCGACGTCGTACGGAAATGTTCAACAACTCGACTGGGCAACCACAACCCCAAATTACGTCTGCCAGCCACGATTCCTCCAACCGGAGCTCGAGGACTTCAAACGAAACACCCTCTTCCAGGTCTGCGCTTGAGGTAGGACCTACTCTGCTGCTCCGACAATGTGCTCTAATATTCCCCTCTGGTCACAGCTTGAGGCCACACTTCACGAGGATCTCCCTAACAGATTCACAAAACCAAGGCCACGGACAATCCCTCGGCGTGAGTGCTGGTCAGCGTGAAGTGATTAGTTTTGACCACTAGAAAAAAAACGCAGCGAGGTACCCACGGATATCCTATCCCCTATCTACCCATGTACACCAACTTCTGGAATGGCGGCGGCGGCCGCCCGCGCCAGCTGGTTCCCTGGGCCCAGCACTGGAAATTCCGCGGGTAATTCTTCTGGGAGTGATGCCAGCGGGTATCCATTGGCGTTAGCGTATGGCCAGCCCATGCCGGTGAGCGTGCTTCGTACAACCTGCCAGTGAGGGCCGTTTCCTCAAGTTTGATATAGCCGAATTTCGAGAGCGGGCAGACCGGCGAACATAGGGGAATGTTTTATGGCGGCCCACCGGTCGCAGTCGCCACCACCAACCCGGTCCCCGGTGGCTACACAACTCACCCCCCCCGCCCCTCTGCGAGCGCGTATCCCACCCCAAATTCCCAGAGGGAGCCTGCTGCCGTCTGGCACTCTTACTGTTGGATCAACCGTGCGGAGCGCGACGAGATCCATATGACGATAGTTCTCAGGAGGTCTCCGCCAACATAGTCGTCCCGGGGGCAGCGATCACCATGACATCGTCACATTTACTACTACATTACAACGTTTCAACCTACAGAAGCCCTTGTATTCACTTGGAAATATGACATTTATCACGTAGCGCCCGAAGGGACTGACCTGGTTAAAGTGGCTCTGCCGTCATTGTCCGCCGTTCACACGCGTGTTGCGCTCGACACTGGTACCTGAAAAGGTGTACACTTTCGCATTGAAATATAATCGCGCCATTCACGACCGCTGGGGGTGAATTGATAAGAGATGCCCATCAGGCCGTTCAACCTTGCGGCGCAGTACGGCATAGAAGCCTGAGTGGGCCTAGGTGCCGTTGGCCCTCGGCGCTGGACCACGCAGGGACGAGGGCAGACCGTGACTCGAAACAGAATGAGACCTCGGTCGGACACCACATCTTTGCACAACCCACCACCAGTCATGACCTCAACTCAAATAACCAGATGGAAACAAAGCAAGCAAGAATTAGAAAGATATTTCCCTGCGCGACTAAATGCAACCGGTGGCAGTTCTACGATCATCTTCGATAGCAACAATGCACGTTATTGGTTTTTACCGGGAAGAAGGAACGAGTTAAATTGCCCAAGTTCACCGCTAATATGCCTGCTCTCTCCTAGAAAACCAGTAGTAGGGTGGGGATATAGTGTGGGCTGTATGCTTCACAGCACGGGAATGCGGACGAGCGTGCGGGAAGCGGGCGAGTTTGGACAAGCGCGGGCAAGTGTGGAGGGCCTGACGAGGGTGTGGAAACTGCGAAAACCGGTGTTTTTTCAGAGGCCAGGGTTCCCTTCCGGGTTGCCTGCTATGTTATTGTCACCTTTGTTGGTATAAAAACCGAGTTTACGCGTGTCCCGGCGATATACCCTTTCCGGAAGAAGGGGCGTTGCTTTGACCCGAACCTCCACGTCTACTATTCGCATCAAGATTCGCCTGACCGCTATCCACCTTGGCGCAGTGGAGGCAGTGAGGTGCGCACGCCTCTGCCTGAGAGCACTCCCAAATCTATCGCTCCGTAAGCGCCATTCTAGTATGTTGTTCGGAGATTAACACGAAGACTCGGACAGCGCCATTTTGGGGGATCTGCACCGGTTCCTTGGAGGAATATGAGGTCCTTGGGTAGATGTCGTACTCCACGCAACGTCTGGCTCAGAGGAAACCAGTCCAGTAACCACGTCGACTCCTTGACACGGTCAGAAACCAACTACTAGTATTCTATTTGCGGATTAATTTTTGATATTCTCGCGGGGCTTCCTTCCATAGAAAAGGTCTGTGCCCTAGAAGGAGAGCCTAGTATGCCCGACGGACCAGGGAGTCCATGAATCGGGGTAATATCAGAAACTTGAATTTCATTAGGCAGGGACGTCTTTCTTTTCCTTCGTTATTCGGTGTTCACGTTCCGCATGCGACACGCACCGAAGCGCAGACGCGGTCGCGTAGGATGAACGTCGTTGAAACTAGGATTCGGAAGCTATATTGCGGCGCGATGTAAAGAAGAAGTTTGAAATTACAGCTAAATCCAAAATGGGGGGCCCCTTGCGACCACATTAGGCGTACAGGCTGAGTCCGAAAGGGTGTTCTGGTAACCATGCCGAAGTATTTTCTCACGAGAAATCATTTGTAGTAATTAAAAAAACAAAAAAATAACTAATCTGCAGACAGATCCTTGGTTGCGTGCTGTCCAAGCATCACAAGATAACTATTTGATACTCTGGATAACTATTTAATAACTACATATTTGCGAGATACCGAATTTCCCGAGAATTTCAAACCACACTTAACTATGAACCCCGCACGTCAAATTTGGAGGTCAGCTGTCGTCCATAATTACTCAAGGGGCCCCCCATTTTGGATTAGCTGTAGTCGGTTCGATCGCTTCGCAGCCCAAGCGACACGGGGGTCCGGTAGCCGACTTGCGTCCGCCGCCGGTCCTCACAAGATTCGCAAAGAATCTTTGCGAAGGCGTCTTGTCGAATCTGTCCTCACCTGATATACCCTTTTGCGGCATGAAGCATATCCAAAGATGGATTTTCGTGATCACAAGCGTTCTCTACCTTCACATCTTTCACCCTTCAAGAGTCAAGTTCTGGAGGAATCCGTGATCCGCGGAGGGAAACCACCAGATCATGGGTGCAGCTTTGAATTAGGAAGGAAGTCAAACGTTTATCAATGCTTGCCCCCGTTTTCGTGGTGCGTGCCAGTGCTGATAACAACAACTTACTAGTACAGTAAGGAACGAAAGCAAACTGCCATCAATGCCTCGAGTCGGTTTTTAGGTTCGGAACTCGTGGCTTTCGGGAACAATAAACTTGTCATTTTATTTATTACGGCCAGCTGTCCCGAGACGTCATACTATAGCAAGACAAGTAACGATGTTATTCAGTGGCGAGCGTGCCATCAGTCGCATAAAATCTAAGGTTGACAGATTCTATGCCAAGCTCGTCCACAAGACAAGCGTCTGTGAGATCAAGGTTTTTGCTTCGAAAGAAAGAAACCTTGCCACTCCAGTCACGGAAATGCCGGTCAGGGAATTGCAGATCTAGAGTTCCAACGCGCTCCGATAGAAACGGCCTATCACATGTCAGATGGTTCTCAAGGTACCCGCTAAGCTAGGGTTGTCGGTTATGTGGCTGGCGTGCCACAGTTAGGAGTAGGAGAAGACGGTAATGGAAAAAGGAACGTATATCAATGAACACGCCACATGCGCTGCGTACGTGTCGAACCCTTCGGTTTTCATTGCGAACTTGTCGGACACGCTGAACAGTCGCTCCCAGCGATTTGGCGAGGATCGGGGCGAAACAACGTTGTCGAAGGCCACGATCGGGCCCAAGATCGGGCCTCTCCGAACGACCAAAGTTGGAAGTCGTCGTCCTCAGGCTCCGCCCGCCAAGCACTTCAGCTATGGATGCCTCTGCTCGTCCCTTTTGGCGCTTAGGTTCGGATCTTAGGCACGAGGCCACGGAATTCACTCACAGGGATGCGTTTGGCGGCGCCGTCGAAGACTCACTCGGAATGACTCAGACCGTAGACTCTGTCCTAGCCTGACATTGGCTACCAAGTTGGCTACACTTAATTACTACGACGTACTACCTAAGGCCCCCCAAATGACCTGGGACCTTGGAACCTGGCAGTCTGGGGCTCTAAAACGACGTATCGATCCCGCACAGTGCATCATGCATCATGATTGCGCAGCTAGCCGCAGTACTTGTACACTTGTTACTGTGCATTACACGGCTTTGGAACCAATTTCAATCTAACCTTGCCCAGTTGCCCTCGCTTATTTCATTTTTCACGCACGCTGGCTGTATGGGGACCGTCGTTGTACAGTTGCCGCTGTCGTGCATAGCTCTTGCCGCCGAGATTTCTCTCTTGTATCTGTGACCTCTTATTGGGATGTGGAGCTGCTTTCTTTTCGCGTTTTCTGGCAGCGGCGCGTGTTTTCGGTTCGCGCACCACGGAATGAGATTCCCGCTGCAGGCCTTAACGGATAAGTGTGCACACTTTCCTCGTGCCCATTCAATGAGAGGCTAGAGCCAGCTGCTCCAACGTCTGATAGACTGACACTAGAACGTGATCGGAAACGCAACGGGTCTCGAGACTCAAGGGCCGTTATCTTTCCGTATACGTCGGTCGCCTCGTGTTCCGTACTTTTCTACGATTTCTATCTAATTTCTATGATAGTTCGGAGGTATAAAAACCACAAGTGCAGTGGACCACTGGCAGTCAAACCCAAACCTGCCACTAGTTTCATAGCCTCGACGCCTAACAGAAATGTTTAACAATTCAACCTCACCACTGTCTGCTGGTCGCGATTCCTCTAACAGGAGCTCGAGGACTTCAAACGGCACACCCTCCTCTAGGTCTGCACCTGAGGTAGAACCTACTGTGCTGCTCCGCAAATGTGCTCTGATATGCCTCTGACCACAGTTCGAGACTGCACCTCATGAGGGTCTCATAACAGACGGACGAAACCAAGGCCGCGGACAATCCGTCGTCGTGAGTGCCGGATAGGTGGGGCGATTGGTTCAGATGATAATAATAAATCTAGCGGGACACCTATGGAAATCCTATCTCATTTCCGCCTATGTACGCCAACTTCTGGAACGGTGCCAACTGGCTCCCTGGGCACGGCGCCAGCAACGCTGCGGGTAATCCTTCTGGGGGTGATGCGTATCCCCTGGCGTCGGCGGCGTATCATGGCCAACCCATGCCAGTGAGCGTGCTTTTCGACAACCTGAGGGCCCCCACTAACCTGTCAGCTTCGGTGTAGCCCAATTTTGAGAATCGGGGAATGATTCACAGCGGGTTCCCTGCCACCACTAGCCCACTCCCCGGTAGCAACACGACTCATCCCCCCCGCCCCACACCGAGCGTATACCCTACCCCAAATGCTCAGGATGAGCCCGCTGCTGTCTGGTACTCTTACTGTTGGATCGACCGCGCGGAGCGGGACGAGGTACACATGACGGTAGTTCTCAAGAGGTCTCCACCGGCATGATTGGCCCCGGGGTAGGCGATCAAATCGCCACGTTTACTACTACCATTACAATGTTCCCACTAAGGAAGTCCTTGTATTCACTTGGAAATATGACAGTATTCACGGAGTGCGCCCGAGGGGATTGACCAGATTAAGGTCGCTTCGCCGTTCACATGCGTGTTGACGCTCGGCCCTGGCACCTGAAAAGGTGTACACGTTCTGGAACATAATCACGAGGGACGAATTGATAGGAGATGCCAATCAAGCCGCTTGTCTCCAATGAGTGGTAACCTCGCCGTGCATTCCGTGACGCTAGGCCTTCAGACATTGGACTATGGCAGAGTCCCTGGACAGCAAAAGCAAGCGCCATAGATTTGGGTGGACATCTTACTCCGGGTGTGGATATGGACACTGGGACGACCCGGACGGTTGATACTATCGAAGAGGCGGGGACAGGAAACTCAGATGTTGCTCAGTAATGCGCCCACCAGAGTCAGAGGAAGTCAAATAATTATATGACAGTAAGCAAGATAGCATAAAAAAAACACCGTATGTCATCGTGGCACCTTCGTATCCCTATGCATGGGAGACTATCGCGCTCCGAGTCCCATCTTCAACAACGCACCAACTATGTCCACGTCGTCCCAGCGTGTACCCGGTGTACCTTCGGCGGCCGACTTCTTGGCTTGAATATGCAAAAGGGTGTTACGGAAATGTCGCGTAATCATCTCAGGGGTCTGAACGCCTTCTAACAAGCCTGCGGGCGCACGCTGCGAGGGATGTAGATCAGGTGTGTTAATGGTGTCGATCGATGCTGTGATCAGTTCGACCAGTGAGTTGACAAACTTCGGCATCACCTGAGAAACACGTGGTCAGCTAGAGCAGGGGGAGATCCCGACAAGCACAGCAGGTACGCACAGCGGTTGCACCGCGGTCCAAGTAAAAGAGGTATTGATCGAGGGTATCGACATAGAGTTGCACCATGACGATTTCCTCCGTTGCAGAATTAGCGATGCGCAGGGACTTTTGAAGGCATTCAAGGACACGCTTGCTGTCTTGATGGGGGTACTGCAATTTTCGTAAGTTATCTGTACTGTTCAAAGTGATGAGTGCCTTGCCGCTTTCGGTGCATCCGTTCCGTCTTCGTCCTTGACCTGTGGTGGCGTGGTAGGCTTCTCAGGTGCAGTGGCATCCGCTTTCTCCGATGCGGAACCAAGCGTCGTCTCCTGCCACCACATATGACTTGCTAAATGCACTGCACTTGCCTGGTGTGGTTTCTTCAACAGCTTTGCGCCATGAAGAGCGGCCTTTGTGATCAAAGTATCGTAGTTATCTGTGCCAAATACCCGCGCTCCCTGAAGCGTGCCGATGACGAGCGTGATCGCCTGCAGCTGGGCGCGAGATTCTGAGATACCCTCCTCATATACGGTGAACGCCTCAACATATAGGTCGTAGGCGAGGTCCTCGAAACCACATTCGTCAGCGATCTGAGCCGCAAGGAGGAAGAGTCGGAGCGCGATGGTCGGTGCGTCAACTTGGGTGGCGAGGATTGAGGTGAGGTGCCGAACGAATTTGAGAATTGTTTCGACCTTCGCCGACCATTCGTCTTCGAGATGTTCGCGGTTTTTGTATCTTCGGCAGAGTTTGGTTGCAGACGTGATGACAGCAGGGAAGGTGAATCGCATGCGTTCTCCGCCAGCTTCGAGGTGCCGCTGTGCAATTTGAAGGAGCTTCGGTGCACAGATTAGCATCTGACCAGTTGAACCAAAGGGATCTCTCACTTCGAACTGGGTACCCAATGACTCTGACCGAAATAGGTGCACCATCCTCGCGATCCAACCCTGTTCCTCTGCTACATCCTCCCTTTCGCCACTGCTAAACGTCCCGCGACGTCCGCCAGCACCTGGGGGTAACGGAGTAGCGTCCTGTTGCTCGCGAATCAGGACTTGGCAAAGTTCGAGGATGCCGTCTACATCCTCAGGATCCGCGATAACAGTCTCGTTCTTAAGTACGCTGGAGACTATCGCGTGGGCGAGCATTCGGCGGGTAACATAGGGCTGTGCCGATAAAAGAGGAACATAATTGGGGAGTGCAAGAAGAGTGAGCACGGATTGATATGAATTGATCGGCGCAAGCAAGAGGCTAGCAAGATGAGATGTTGTCTGTTGGCTGTGCAGATCCGGACTGCGAAAGCCAGTCAACGTCTTTCAGTATCGCCATTTAATTGGTAGACGGACCTATCCGTAAACTCCTTGATTTTATCACGAGCAAAGCCCAGGACTTTATCAACATATTCAAGACGGTCGGGGTAGCAGCTGAGCGATAAGTTGGTCAGCGAGACGAGCAATGCGGTGACATCCTGAATAGACAAGTCGGGTCGGGCCTATGGACTTTGTGAGAAAAGTCGTCTAAAGCTGAAATAGTCAAGAATACCTTGATAAGCTCGACCACCTGTTCCCAGAACACTTCGAATAATTTCACGTTCTCGGGTACGCCTCGGAACTTGCGCACGGGTTCGCCTGCCTTCTCTTTCCCCTTGTCCAGCTTCTCACCGTCACCATCACCATCACCCATCGACGCCGGCTTCTCTTCGACGGGCGAAGATGAAGGTGGGCTTGTTGGTTCACCCCATTCAGTTTCGTTCTTGTACTCATGCACAGGACTCGTGGCACCGTTGGCACGTGCCCGGGCGCGCTGCGCCTTGACGCGTTCCGCAAGACGTCGCGCAGCAGCTTCTTCTTGCAGTTTCGCTTCCTCAGCATCCTCATTTTCGGCCTCGCGTGCGGCGTGCGCAGCCAATCGGTCAATTAGAGCGATGACGATTTGTTTGATGTTGACTTTGGGTTGTAACTGTGCGGTAGCGGAGAGGAACGGACCAAGAGTATGGAGGTGGAACTCATCCGTGAAGACCTTCGAAGGACTACTGGTTTGCGAGACTAGAGAGCGGGCGACGGGAAACGTACCTGGATGACAACCTCCATAAGGTATTCCTGAGCAATAATGTCCTTGCATTGGACGACCTGTTCAAGAATGGCAGGGAGGATGCCATTTTGGTAGAGGTCTAGGTCGACACCATCGAGTTGTGAGAGGCGAACAAGATTCGTGCCGACCTAGAATGCGAAGCTCCTTGCGCTCGAGTTCACGTCTCTCGCGGTCTCTAGAGTGACCTTGGTGCTGAAGGCGCACCCAGAGCTTGTTCATTTCAATGAAATTGGTAAGCTCGAAGCTGATTGAATCCTGCAAATTGCCAGCTGGCCTGCGAATGGTGGCCAGTCAGAAACCGAATATCGACTGAGGCGAATCGACATACATACCCTGTGTCTAAACCAATTGGTAGGTGGTCGCGTGTCTGGCCGCTCAGATAATGTCGAAGAAAGAGGCCGCGAATAGGGTGGAGAACGCCACGCGACATTTCCATCATGTCCTTCATGATTTCTTTCACAGGTGCTTCTGGAACGGACATGTAGACCGAGCCAACAGTAATCATGAGATATAGTCGCGGGACGATATTCCCCGCGTATTGGACGAGCTCATAGAGGTCAGCAAGGTGATGTCGACCTGTTGTATGTGCGTCGTAAAGGTAATTGGAGAGATGTCGAAGGGCATCGAACACAGCCATGTCTATAGCCATATCAGTGGGCCACTCGATAATACGGCGACGGATCGGACATAGAGGACTGACAAAGTTCATAATACTGTTTCGGGGAGAGTGATGACGTCCGTAGTTCGGCAAGCATCAAGCTTGAGCTCTTAAGCGCATCCATGAGTTGGTCTAACTCCTGCCACATGGTCAGTAACTACCGCAGAGCGCGCAGAAATACGGTGAACGGGAGACGTACGAGGTGTCTTTTCATCTGCTGTACTTGTATTTTGACCGTGTTGAGGGCGTCGCCCAACAACTTGGCCTCTTCCGTAACCACTTCTGCCATTTATACGGAGATGTGGTCGGTGAACGAAACAGCGCAAGTCTCGAGCAGACAAAATGAAAGACTGCCCCAAGCTGATCACGGTAGAACGCTGCCCTTGGCAATGGCAATGATCATATATTTGGCCCAAGTTTGGCAGTCTGCGTAACCTGTATTATCTAATATTAGACGTCGTCCGGGAAAACCGGGCCGTGGGCAAGTCTGTACACCCTTGCCCACTCTTTCAATTCGTTTGCTTCGGAATATGGCGCATATATTTTCCATCTCCAGCATTGCCGGTATTTTGATCAATGAACCCACGACGCAGCTCCATTGGATGGACGTCGTCTTTGGGGACCTTGTCTGGGACTGGTTGGTTATTTTTCAGTGTTCCCCTTGCTGGGTACCCATAACAGAGCATTCAATCAACAGGGAGAGTACTATTTCAGAATGGTGCACTACGACCAAGTCAATACTTTCGGGAGATATTTCGGCTGGCGGGTGGTCGTGCATGCTAATGTCACATGGTCGACGAAGCCAAGTTACCGTTCTTTGTTTTTTTATCATGACCATGATAGCGCAAATTCATTCGTTTACCGTTGGACTTTACGTTAGGAAAACAAAAACGCGCGAGCTGGCCCAAAATTTCGCCGCAAATGTAGAAGCCATTTCCCTCCGCGATGGCATTTATGAGCGTCACGTCCAAGTACACCAGTTGGCCTCACATGCTGACAGTTGTCGCGGTCTAAGGGCTCTGAGTTCGAGCTCAAATAGAACGTTGGGTCGCAACAAGACGTCACCACGTCAAGACAAGTCAGGAACGGCATACAGGGTATAAATGTTGACCGTATCACTGACATACCCCAGCTGCACAACTCACGAAATGCTTGCCTAGTCTATCGAGGGCCTACACACCCAGCATTCTGACGCCTGATGATGACGGCAGTTACATCCTTGCGATGTCTGTCACGAGCGAGAAAATGTCGTGTTAGTGTGGAGACGCCAAGAACTTGTCGCAGTACTGGGGATCGTGTTGCATTCGGCGCAGCAGCGATCGCGAGTCGTATTTGGATGCCTGGACTCTACGCAAGTCCGACTTGCACTTGATGCTTTCAGGGCAAGTGTTTCGCAAAGATGAACCCAGAGGGGACTTCTCATCAAAAGGAGCCGGAATTGATGAATGAGTTGAGACAAGGTCAAATCTGTGAGTTGGGGATAGACACTAGTATGAGAGAAAGAATTGATATTGGTGCGGGTGAGTTGGGTGTACAGTACTAGCCTCGACCACACATGCTTAAATACTATTATCCGCAGTGCAGGTGGCAAACACGAGGCGGTTTTACAGTTAGCAAGTCACTGAGTTCGGTTCACCGGCGACGTGGGGGCGAAAGAGGGTGAGACACAGCAATCGCGAGACGTATGGAATAAGGGCGATTATGGGTACCCTTGAAGAACAGTAAACCAAACGATAGGGTTTTGTATGACGAACTGAGGAAGACAAAATGGGAGTAGAAACGGTTGAGAAATGTGGGTGGCGAGCTTGCGAGGGCGAGGATGGTGCGAGGAATGGAAGCACGTGCGTGCATGCTTGCCTGGGTGCTCGGGGGGCAGTTAGTTGTTGCGGGTGCGGCGACGCCGGAGGGCGCCGCATGAGTGTCGCAAACGGCCTAGCCGTTCATAGGACGGCTCTAAACGGGTCCGACCCCCCATGTTCCAACCCTGCCAGCACGGCTGTGCGGACGGCAGCCAGATATTCCTTCAACCTGCGCCCGTTCTCACCCGCGAACTCCGTGTACAGCATATATCGCGAGTCAGCAACGACGTTTGTCAGGCGCAACGCGCGTCGGACGTTTCTGTACAAGCCAACAGGATTAGGATGTGGTGGTGCACGGAAAAATTTTTTTTGGAAAGAGACGCACTCGGGTATGTGCGTACGTGACGAGACAAGGAGCGTGTGCAGGCGCAATATGAGCTCCGGGACGAACAACTGTCGTATACGCCCCAATTCTCGCGCACGGCGGTCGGCTATAATCACGATGAACAAAAAAATAATCGCATCGATGACGTGCTGGACAGGACGTACTGGCAGGCGTCTCGGTCTCTGGCACAAGCCAATCTGTAGTCAGCAGCTTGACTATCTGCTCATGCGCGCTGGACACCAAGCCCTGTGACAGCCGCAGCAATAAACACGGAGGACGCCGGGAGAGAACAAAAAGGAGCCCCCCGCACCGTGTAGTCTCTGAGCCACGCTGCGTGCGTGTCCCGGCTCAACTGCGGCGCCTCGAGGGCCTGGCACTCTGCCACCCGCTCGAGCGTCTCCCACGCGATGAAGAACTGGCGGTAATCCAGATATTCTGCAGCCCTCTCCTCGGGCGTGGCGATCGCCGCCAGTTCAGGGGGCAGCAAATCCAAGAGCAAGCGCGCCACGTCGACCCTCCCGCGAGCTGTTCAACAAACACGACTGAGCATACGCCACGCGTGACGAAAGACGAGGGGAAAATCCGCGCACCGAGCAGGTACCTCAAGATCACGTTCGCCTGCTCCAGCGCAGTGTCGTACGTCTCGCTCTCGACGACCGTCCACTCGATGGATCGCACGAGTAGCATCTCCGCCTCTTCCGCGGGCTCCTGTGCCGCCCTGGCCAGGTCCGGTAGCTGTCCCTTCACGGACGACGGGAGGCTGTCGAGCGCCCGCTCGATCGTGCGCTCCGCCGTGACGATGGCTACGCGTGGGACGTCTAGTCCGTGCTCTCTCGCGCGCTGTAAGGCCGTGCGTCGCTCGACGGGGTCCGCAGAAAGCGCAAGAGAGGTCAAGAAGAGCGCGTAACGCTCGACAGCGTTATCGCCGAGCGCGCCGGCGTACATGGCAATGAGGGAGCGCTGCCCTGCGTTCTACCATCGCAGGTCTGTCAGAGAGGTTCGCAAGGAGGGAGTGGAAAAGATGTACCTCGAGGACTTGAAGGTAGGCTTCGAGGATGATTTGTATAGCCAGTGGGGAAACGGGGATATCAATCATTTGGAGGTACAGACACAGGTGTGCGAAGAAGCGCGTCATCGTCGGGTATCTGCCAGCGGGGTTCCATAGGCAACGTGAATATCTGTGAGCTGAGACAAACCAGTAAAAAGACTGACTCGGCTGATTCGCGGTCGTACGCTCCATCCCGGAGCCTGGACGCAAAATCGTCGAGTAATGCGTCTGTGCGGTTCAAGGATAATGTGCAACTGAGATACATGAAAAGGGTCGTCAGCGCCGGGGCCCTCCTGCGCCTGCACAGCCGAAAGGGCCTGTAGCTCTTGCTCGACGTCCGCACGCCAAGTGTCTTCCTCTTCCTCACCCGCTTCACCCTCCTCTCCTCTCCCAGAGGGCTCCCAGAATCCTCCCCCGAGTCGCGCGAGCGCCTCGCTGAGTCGCTCCTCGCACAAAACGGAGATCGACGCCCAAAGTGCGTCCTCCCACGTGCGACACGCGGATTTTAGTACGCCGGAGGTCTGGACAGAAGGCGCGAGCGCAGCGTACAGAGCGCGCTCTGCGGACGACAGGCGGGCGTCCAGGGCGGCACGCGTGCAAGTGGCCTTCCATAAGACGCGTTTTTTATTTCCGTGCCATAGATCAGGGTCGTCTTCCCCGTCTTCCCCCATCTCATCTTCCTGTCGTGCTGCGGCTGGTGGAACAAAGAGTCAGCCTGAATTAAGGGAACTGGTGGCGGCGACGTGAGGGCTCACAGATCGCGGGCCAGGAGAAGAGAAGAGAGCCACGGATGGTTGCCGCGCGCCAGGGCTGATGCGCATCGCGACAAAGTTTTATCGCGTCTTCGATGTTCCCTGCTCGCACATAAGCAAAAAGCGTGTGTGCCAGTGCCTTGTCGTAGCTCTGAGGATAATCATATCGGAACCAACAACACAGGCAACAAAATGGGTCATCACGCACCGCGTCGTCGGCTGCCAGACCGCGCCCAATTTCGGCCTCCCGCACCACCGAATCGGGGTCCATCTCGCGAACCACACTATCCGCCGCGCGTCCGGTGTTCCCGGTCCACAGGCCCTGGGTCACGCGGTGCTTCGTGAAGCGCCAATAGCCGGTCGACGCGTCCGGGTGTGGCGGCGGCGGCGCGGTGTCGTGGAGCCACTCGCGCACCACGACGAGCTCTGAGAGTGCGCGTGACGCCGCCAACGTCGCCTGGGCGAGCGTGGAGGTCGGCGTGTACGGGTTGGTAGCCAGGAGAGTGCGCGCTGAAGGTTGGGGTGGAGGCTCGGTCTTGCGAGCACTGTAAAAAAGAAAAGAGGTATGTTGGTTCATATTTTTCGCGGGTCCAAGATTAAAGTGGACGCACGGCATAACATCTTGGAGGAGAGCCCACGTGCTGCACTCCATCCTTAATGCCTCGATCTCCTCTGGCGATACGTTTCCCTCCTCCCGAAGGTCTGATAGCCTGGAATTCGGATGAGCGACGACTTGTGAGTCTTGGTCGCGACGGTACCCACTGTTGTTCACATAAATGACGAAGGCGTGGCGCAAAACCGGTTTGCGGGTCCAAGAGAGCCTCCAAGTTATCTTTTTGTGCTTGACATAGAGCAAGAATATCCGCGCAGGATGTGTAGAACGTCTCAGACATGGACGAAGTCTGTGAGTGTGTTGACACAGTGACACAAGTGGCCCGAATACCCGCTCAGGCGTCTAGTGCACAACATGTAGTTTCACAACTAAATTCTTGGGTTCGACTATTGTCCCAGACCTTACCGTAAGCTACAATACAAATGCGTGGAACTATGATACAATCGATTCGTATTACATGACCCAATATCTCAAATAGACGAGACACCCAGAGATTGTGACAATGGGAGCGTGGATGAGATTATTATAGAGTAGTATGTTGCCATTGGTGACTTATGTGTTTGCTGACCTAGAAGAGCCCGCGACGCGGGTGTAAGCTTTACCCTCACTTCATCGAGGATGGTACTTACCCATTGACTTTATAGCTGCCTTATGCTCCTGCCGTGCCCGCTCCAAGGTTTCAACGAATTTCTGCTGTGCAGAATCCGAGAATGTTTTGCCGTCCAGGCTACGACAAAGTTCCTCAAGGGTCTTCTTCGCAACGTCGAGATCTTCATGAGGTGAGTCCGTGAGGTGGGGGATAAGCGGGAGGACACGCGTGATGAATTCCGTCACCGCCATCAGACGCGCGTTGGCGTACTGGAAGGCATCAGGTTGCGCGACATGGTAACGCGCGGAAAGTGGGTCTCGCTCGTCGATGATTTTGGCGAACGCAGCGGACATCTCCCGGTGCCTGTCCAAGTCCCGACTGCTTTGCGAATCCTGGAGGTCCTCCAAGAACGCGCGCTCGAGGATCGCGATCGTGCTCAGCGCTGCGAACGCGACCGCGGCGTCGTGGTCCTGCGCTAGCTGCTGCAGGATCTTGCTGATGTGCTCTGGCACTGTCCACCTTGACCCGTTTGGACATGAACGCGTTCGAGATCTCCCAGATGGCACGCGCGCACGTGATCGCGCGTCGTCTGCGAGCCGTCTTGTCCATCCTCCCGTCAGCGTCGACGCACGAGGCGAAGAGCTGCACGATCTGCTGGCTCAGCTGGATGTCCTCGTCCCCCACATTGAGCAGTTCTCCGATGTCGGCGATGTGGGATCCACTGTCGTCTGACCGCAAGTAACCCGGGATCGCGTCGAGAAATGCTTCCAGGTCGCTTTCGTCGCGACACGAGCTAAGCGTCGACCGCAAAGCCTTTAGGTCGATCTCGTTCTTTTGGTCAGCCTTGTTTGCCAGGTGGTCCGTGATACCCTTGCGCATTCGCCTCCAACACTCCTCGATAAAGGCCCGAATATGGTTTGACCATGAGAACAGGGAAAGGAAGGCAATAACGAGGAGATGGCCGAGGTACCAGATGATGGAAGATAGCGGGGTCTGGAAGGGGCATTGTTGAAAGATGACTGGGAGACTTGTGAGCACAACGTAGATAGTCGCAAAGATGGAGACGGCCTATAAGGACGGCACAGGCGACCTCGTGGTTGATGGTGTAGAGAAACTCGACAAGGCCGGCGAAGAACAGGAAGATTGCCGCGTGCATCAAGAGCGAGATGTTCTCGACTATCCAACGTGTATGAAACATGTGGATTCCTTCATGGAGGTACGTGCGGATCCTGACTCGACGCAGGGCCGCTCTCTGTCCTTGAGAGAGCCGGAGGTACCTGCGAGCCCACTGCTGTACCAATGTGGCAGCGAGGGCACACGAAAGACTGATGCAGAGACTGAGGAACCACATGATATTCACGTGGATGGACATAGGGCTTGGGTGTGAATGGGTCGCTGGTCGGCAGCGCGAGCTGTGTTCCGTTGGATATCGCAGCCAATTGCTGTGTAACTTGTTGGAGGAGCTTCACGGTCGCCTCTCCAGAATCGGGTTTGAGGGTCTTGTAACTTTCTATAAGAAATGCGGCTACTGTCGCGGAGAATACACCCGTCTGGAAGCCAGTCAGTGCGAGTCCGTAAAGGTAACTAGGGTGGACTGGACGCACGTAAATGAGGATCCCATCCATATCTGCCTTCCAACGCTCAACCATCGCCGTGTCATGCTTATCCGCTTTGGAGATGCAGAGTGCCCACATCTTGGAGGAGGGGTCATGGAGGTCTCGGTTGTCTTCGGCCAGGAACGACGGTCGTTAGGATATGTGCATATGATGTTGGGAACAAACGCGCACACCTTTCACTACGTCTCCCTTCTCCTTGTCTTGACCAAAGGATTTATCAACGGGATCCATTGCGAGAAGAGAATGGGAGGGGAAGGTGCAAAAAGCGGGAGGTGTTCGGTGGCGCGGATAGTTGTAGCACGGCGCCCAAGTCGTACAGCCAGCGGGCGATGACTTGGGCGTCTGCGAGCACAGGACCGCCGAGATGTCAAAACCTGGATAGATCGCATCACTGCAAGGCACACGCCATTAGGCCTATCTCGGGGTGAGGTACTAGCGACCGCAGTCTATTATTCCCTTTGTTTGTTTTTGGACAAAACGGCCTATTCTTTTGAGGCGCGCAGAGATCCCCGTCTGGACGGATACAGGGTGCTTGTGCAAGTGGACAATGTCAAGGGGAACCTAAATCTGTTGCATATTGTAATGGTCAAATGAGACACCGAGTGATCGAAGGTACGAACGAGTACATGTGCGTATTCCAAGCTCCCACATAGGGCATGATATGCAAGCCTGAGAGTTTCCGTCAGGTCATGGGCTGTGTCATTTTTTTTTGGGAGGGACTGCCACGGCTCTGCAGAAGTCACTCTACGGGCCAATATGATTGACACCTGCCACTATACCCCGGTGCATTTTTGGACCCCTTTAATGCACACACCATCTCGAAGCGATTTCGAATCGACGTTCGTCTGCTTCCGAGTTATCGATAAACCTACTTCCCCTTAAGTCTACCCTCTTCTCTGTTATCTCGCAGCTACTATCTTACAGTTCCAACCAAGGCTACCTCTCGACCGGTTCGAATTTCCCCCCGTAACGCGGACTGTCCTTCCCGCTCTCACATCCTTTGGATTTTATGCGGACTGTTTCGAGGATCTCGCAGCCCAGATCGACAGCCCCAAACGTTCCAACTTGTTCGTTTTCCCAACTTTTCAAGTTTGTCAATCGTTCAGAAGACCTCGGCTGGATAGACTTTTCTTTTTCCCCCACCGAGATCTGCTTTAAGGCTCTTCTGTTTACCGGCATAGAATGGGGACTTTCGCACGTATTCAGCCAGTTCTCCCCCCGAGCTCTCCGACGTTCGCCTATCTCTTCAGTTTGCGTAGTTCAGCTCCAGGATGGGAAGACGTGCAACTCCTCCGTCCATTCACCACGGTGTACAAGATGAGTGCAGACGCTGTATGCGGGTGCGGGGCAGAGCACGTTGCCCTTGCCTTCGAAGACGTTGCCGGAGAGACGGTCGCTGAATTGTTACCAGCCCTTGATATGCTCAGCTTGGAGAGACCAGTGCCCTCCTCTTCCGAGTTTGGTACTGTCCGTCGGATCTCTCGTACCGTCAGGAGTGTTTGACCAAAAACCCGAGTGTCGTACTTGAGCGTATAGGGGAAAATCTTATACTGGTTGGAGAATCTTTTTGTTCTACATGTAACGACACGAGCGTTCGTCAAAGTGTAATATAATGGACTCGAGTAGATTGGCGTCTTGAGCGTAGGAGCGTGCACAACAGTAGCACCAAACTATGATGCACTGAGAGTTGAGGCCGAGATCTGTAGGACGTGTGAAGCAGGGGGTGATCGAAAGGTGCCATCATGTAGCAAGGACTAACAAACATCGGGGAGGCATGCACGCCTTACCCAGGAAGGTACAGACAAGGAACGGTCTGGTGAAGTCATGCCTAACACAGTGTGAGCGTCTCATCTGAGATCACGGAATTATCATCAAATTTGGCCTCTAAGAAGTGTGTACATCTTATTTTTCTTGGATTCTGCCTTTACCAGGACTACATTAGATGTCCGGCCGTCCCTTGTGCTTTCATTTTTCACTCAAGCGGGGGTGGGCCACTGTCCGAATCCGAATCCGAATCCGCACCTCCTTCCGGTGCTGGCGCGTCGTCATCACCAGGATTACCCAAGTTCATACCAGGATTACCCATACTTGCCATCATCTGTTGGTCGAGTAAGCGTCACGCTTGATTGAGGGCGGAAATACGGGCACACCTTCTCAAAGTCCATGCCTCCACCACCCAGATCGCCGAGACCTGGCATTCCGCCCATACCTGGCATCCCGCCCATACCAGGCATTCCACCGCCCATGCCCGGCATTCCACCACCCATCATTTCTTCATCAAGAGCATTGCTGGGACTCTCCTGCTCGTCCTCGTCTACCCACTTGGAAAAGTCGGTCTTGATGTACGGGCTCTTTACCTTGTCTTTGGTGAGGCGAGGCCAGTACTCCTGTTCGAGAACCTTTTTACGAAGGGTGAGCACCACAGAGCGTGACGATAAGTGTTTTCTAGATTCCTACGGGGGGATTGAATGGTGAGCACATGACAAACGCTATGTTATCAGATCAAGTACCTCGGGAATTATCTCCTTGTAGAACTCGACTTTGAATTCGAAATCAGATTTCTGTTCCCCTGGACTGAACACAATGAATAAGTCGCATGAACATGGTATCCATGGATTAAGGGATGTAGCAGACCCAGCCTGTGCCTTGAAAGTAAGTCCTGTAGGTTGAAGGTCATACTGGATAGATGATTCGACGATATCTGGAAGGTTGACTGTCACGAAGAGAAGATTCTGATTGGGTGTAAGATTGAGGGGTACACTAAAGACGATGACTCGTGGATAAGACCTTTTCTTTGTCTGATTCAGAGCTTCGTTGAGCCCAAAGGACCTCAGGGTGTTTTGACATGTTCAAGCCAAGTGAAGGTCAATTGAAAGAGCTTGAACACAAGGCACGAGTCATCCCCTGTGTATGACTAAGCAAGTCACAGCTCCTTCGATTCGACAACGACGACGACGACGACAATGTGGTCAGTCCTCTGATATTTCGACTTTTCGTTCTCTAAAATAATTCTTTTAGGTGCACTCGCTGGTTCATCCCGCTTTTAATACTCCCTCTTCCATCTGCGCCACCCTTCTTCCTCATCCTCTTCCTCATCTCGATGATCATCCACGCACGCCCATGGTATGTCTCGTCACCATTGTCGGAGTCATCTCAATCTCATTTATCTCTAGTTTTTATTGCATCATACTCCTCACCGCCCTTTTCCTCTCCTCTTGCTATTGGCAGCCCGTTCCGCTCATATCGTCCGTGTCCAGTTCTTGGGCCACAAACGCGACATTTGCGACCGTCCTCGCCTCCGTTCTCACGTCGCCCATTGCCGCACCACTGCCGGCGGTCATACACCTTGCAGATCGGTGTTGGTGCGACGTGTCCTCGTCTCAACTGTTCGAGCCATTTGACATTGCGCGTTGGGAGCGCGCGAGCGTCGAGCAACTCAAGGAAGAGTTGGAGCGTGATGCTGCGCGGATACAGCAACTATCATCAAGCGCAGACGAGACAGAACTACTGAATGAGCCAGACAATAGCACACAGCCGCAATCCTCGAGGTCCGACTCGACATTTCAAACACCAATGTCCCTTGAGCCATCACCCCCACTCGAGAACCCTACCGGGTCACTTAATGGCCCTCCAGTGGTATCTAGTGTAGACTTACCCCTGTTGCGACGAAAATATGACCTTCGACCTTACGGATTTTCGATGGTCCTCGACTTTGGTTGGACACGAGAGGAGTAGAGGGAACGCTATAGTGTATTTGTATACTACGATAATTGCATAACTTAATTCCAACGATTTACATACCCTTTTGGGGATAGTTTGCCTCTGCTCTCCAGGCCGAGTGGTCGAGCCAGTCGGACAACCTCGTCGACTAGACCACAAACTCACACCCGAACCACGATCTCCTCAAACTCATGGCTGCCTCGTCTTCGGGGAACAGCTCAGCGAAATCAGCTAGAAGCGCTGCGCCAGGTGTCGTCCGCACGGAAACCGCGTCAACGTCGTCGTCACATGGCTCCAAGTCAACAAGTCGCCTCGACGGCGTCTCGCGCACACTATTCGCGCCTTTTCACCACCGCAAGCGCGACTCGCACAAGATCCTCGCAGACCGTACGTGTTCCCATCCTCTCCTTCCCGTGCCGTTGAGCCCACACCACCGTCCGTCTGTCAACGCTGGCCAGTCGCACCAGTCATAATGACGCCGAAGATGATGGCGCACGCCCAAACCGTCTCTGCGCGACCGCGCGCCGTCGGCGTGTCGTCCACGCGGCCCACGCTCGACTTTGCCACCATCGGGCGCACGCCCCTCCGGCTTGGCCTCGGCGCGCGGCGCACGACCTCGCGCGAGCTCCAGGTGGTCGAGATGGCGTCGGAGCTCCTCGCCGCGCCGCTGCCCGACGCGTCGCCTGATGAGGAGGTGGGCATGCCGAGCCTGCTGCGCGGCTTCGAGGCGACTGTGCCGAGCGCAGACAGCGCACGTGTGCGGCGCCGGGCCACGCGGAATGTCGACGCACCACGGCTCGGGCTGAAGCGTATGTCACTCGGCGCGCGGGGGCTCTTGGCGGAGCCTGCAGCGGACGAGGCGGAAAGCGAGGAGGACGTCGTCGTCGTGACCCGGGAACGGGGGCGCCGCGGCCGCAAGAAGCGTGGACGAGAAAGTCTCAGCGCGAACAAGGTGTTTGGACGCGAAGAGTTGGAGCGCCAGACGCGCGAGATTGCCAGGGACAAGGAGAACCTCCACGTTCGGAGGGTGAGTTTATTTCTCTGCCTTCGTACAGCGTTCTGATTGGCGACGGTGCGGGTAGAGTCTCCTGCACAACGATATCACAGAAATTACGAGCAAGATCGCGGCACTCGATGCAATTCGAGCTAGATTAGAGGAGGATCTATTTAAATTACAAGAGGACGAGCTTGAACTCGATGACGAACGTGAGTGGCTTGAGCTGACTGCGAGCCTCTGTAACTCATGAGACACTACAGTGCTAATGGTTCAGGAGAGGCTGGAACTGGAGACCTCGCAAAATGGCCAGTCCGGCTCCAGACATGCCTCACTTATGGCTAGCTCACGGAGAAGAAAAGGTAGCGCTGCCCTTTTGTGAACGCGTTGTGCGTTACTCAACAAATCGACCCAGGTCCGGCATTTTTACCCTCAGAGCACGACGAATTGCCGCCGGGCGTTGCCTTTATGGTTTGTTGTCCTTTCATATCTACACCTACATGTACTAAATCGCCAGCTTAGTCTCTCGAGTGCGGGTCTTCTCCAATAACGTCGCTGGACTTCTCCGAACCCTACGGCACGCTCGTCACGGCATCACAGGAGGACGCTCACCCACGCGTCTGGGATCTCCTCACTGGTGAGGAGGTCGGTCGCCTACGTGGGCACGTAGGCACGATCAAGGCACTACAAGTAGAAGCGCACCTTTGCGCAACGGGCGCGACGGATGGCGCGGTGCGCCTGTGGGACTTGCGCCGCGTGGACGGGGACGTCGAGGACGTCGGAGTGGGACCTGAGCGATGTACTCGAAGAGGCGGAGGAAGACGGTGAGGGCGGTGGCAGTGTGGTCGTGGACCGCCCGCATTCTGGTCCGAACGGCACGGTGCGCGCCAGTCGAGCATCGGACGGAGCAGATGACGATGACGACGCACCCGGAGCGTGTGTACGCGTGCTCGAGGGACACAGCAAGGGTGTCACGGCGCTGTATTTCGAGAACGAAACACTGGTGCGTCTTTCTCTCTCTCTCTCCCCCCTCTCGGAAGCCGCTGAGTGCGGTGCAGGTGACGGGTGCGTCTGACAAAACCCTACGCCAATGGGACCTCACGACTGGGCAATGCGTGATGACGATGGACATCCTCTGGGCGATTTCGCACCCGTCCACGCTGTCCGCGGGGCACATGCCCGGTTTCCCCGTCGCCGGGGCCGCGGCTGCCGCGGGCGCATTCGCCGTGCCGACCCCACCGTACGCTGACGGGAGTTGGGAGCTGTACCAGGACTTCATCGGCGCGGTGCAATCGTGGGAGTACGCACTCGTGAGCGGGAGCGGGGACGGCGCGGTGCGAATGTGGGACATGCGCACTGGGCAGGCCCACCGGACGCTCCTGGGCCATACGGGCCCCGTGACGTGCCTTCAATTTGACGAAATTCACGTCGTCAGCGGAAGCTTGGATAAATCCGTGCGGGTAGGACCTTTATTTCTTGGCGACCAGGACCTCTTTCACACGCCGCCGTTTAGATCTGGGACCTGCGCACCGGGGGTATCTTTGAAACGGTCAAGTATGACCATGGGGTGACGGCGCTGCAGTTCGACAGCCGTAAGATCGTTTCTGCCGCTGGGGAGAATGGGGTCAAGGTGAGGACCTCTCGGCATGCACCCGGAAGAATGAATGAACCGGCCAAAACTGACGCGCATCACACAGATTTACAATCGCACTTCGATGCAGCATTCCACGCTGGCAACGAATGGACACACACGTCCAGTCGAGAAGCTGCGTTACATGGATCGCTACCTTCTCTCAGGCGGGCGCGACGCCACCGTGAAAATATGGGCGCTTTGAGCACAGTAAGTTAAGGCGCCTCGCCCTATCGGACTCGAGTTGCGCCGTTGGCAAGGTACATTCAAGCATGGACAAAACCAAAAGAGGACTCGAGCACGTCTATGTATCATACACACATCCGTTACCCGTATTCATCGGTCTACCTGCTAGAAGATACACTAACTTTTCGAATCAAACTCGGGGCCTTTGTGGAGTCTCTAGTTATTTGTCACAGTGCGATCGAAGTACATTGATCAAAGGATTCTCCTCTTTCATTCATTCCAGATGAGAACAAAGAAAAAAAAGATCGAGCGATCAGGGTGTCCATGCGGAGTCGACTCTGTACAGTAAGCTCAAGGTTCACATCGGAAAAACAATGGCCCATATCATCTGTCACGGTCAGGGCGAATGGGTTGTTGTCTCCAAGGGTAATGACCATGGGGATGGAACCAACCATGTCCGCACCATCCCCGACTCGCCGAACGCGATAGCTGTCACAGCTATAACGCGATACCGGTCCTGACTGGCCTGAACCCTGAACGAACCACCTGGACTTAGAAAG
Organism: Lactarius hatsudake; assembly: GCA_024734325.1. NCBI lineage: Eukaryota > Fungi > Basidiomycota > Agaricomycetes > Russulales > Russulaceae > Lactarius > Lactarius hatsudake. Next base: position 2,995,466 of record JANSJP010000001.1, on the reverse strand, counting down.
ATGAGCGACTTGCCGTTATTGCCGTAGTCACCCACCCAATTTCTCATTATCAACATGCCAACATCCCAGCACCCTGACTTTACGCCCCCCCCCCCCCTTCTCCCCCTCTTTTTCTCTTTACCCTTGCCTCCTGTTGTGACACCGGTTTCCCATTTGTCCACCGCTGAGACCCCTCCTCTATCCAGACGATACCACTTTCTACAACCGACCCCACCTCGGGCAGCGTGAAGCCCTCCCTCATCAAGTTAGCTGTTCAGCATCCGCCAAGACGACCGCGTTTCTCCAAACGATCAAGCGACAGGGTCGGTTTACGTTTTTGCGCGCCCTGCTGGCTGACGCTGTTGATTTGTTCTTCTCTTCTTGCGAGTAATGGGACACAGTACCATGCGAAACTGAAGTCTGAGTGCAGCCCGATATGGCTGGAGGTGAGGTATAATTTTGAAGACATGTGACGCGCGTCTTCAATCCTCCTCCTCCTACGCTCGGAGGCGTGGTCATCTTGGTTTAGTCAAGCTTGCGTTGTGGAACCTGCGGTACTAATTTGATCGAGAACACATCAGACAGATACCTTGCGTTTCGAAATTCAACTGTCATAAGATAGCACTAACTTCGGAGAAACCAGATGCCGACGTAACAGAACTAATACAAAGTCGGCGTAGGGCCCCAACCAGTTGTATGGTCCGTGGTGGCAGAGTCGGGAAACAAAAGCAGGTATTAAAAGAGAAGACAACAGTGTGCGGGGTAAACACGAATAATGCAACAGCTCGCGAAATATCATGTAAGTGACGTGGAGAAAGTGGACATAGAGATCATACATGCTGGTTTAGCGGGGGCGAGACGAAAGATGGCGACGTATTGCGTGGCAGAGCCAGGTATATCGAAATAGACTTGTCATAGCATAATGTCGCGGATCTGCGATAGTTCAAAGATGGTCAGTTCAAATGTGACGAGATCAAATCGGCTGGGCGTGGATGAATACCCCCGAGGCGCCACATAGGACTCACGTTTTTGCTTATGATAGAGCTGCATCGCATAATAATGAGGTTTGTGTTTGACGTATTTGTTTCGCGCGATATGAGAGAGATAGATATTGCTTAGATCAGAAAGACGGACAGACGGAAGCGCGGGCAGAAACATAAAGACCGAGAGAAAAAGAAAAGAATGGAAGGTGTAGAAGTGCAGTGGGGAGAGACAAATTATACAGCGATTGCGGTCAAAGTTACGAACGGAATAAGATAGTCTGAAAAGATATGTCATCCAGAAAAAAAGAAGGAAGTGACAAGCAGTCCCAGCCTCGTAAGGAAACGAAAACAGGCGCAACCAATGTGGTCAGATCAGAGCAGCGATTTCGAGATTTTGTCGGAGGACGATACTGGAGCGCAGAAGGGGAGTAAGAAAAGGAAAGTTCATGACCGAACTTGTGGAATGGGGCGACTGGAAAGCAATGGAAAAAATAAAGGTGAAGGACTCACTCTATGGGGAGACGACATAGATTAATCGGTTTGTCTACGTGAGTAGAACACGTAAAACGTACCTTCAACGGCCGCCATTACTACCCGTAATAGAGCGGTATCTGTCGCAGTGGTGACGCTGATCTAGCTTGAGCACTGATGGTTAGAGTTACGGGTTATAAGTGACGAACTGAATGTATATTTCACGCTCTTTCGAGCGGCCAGCTTTTTGGGCCAGTCTCGCAAACCGTTTCTTGAAGTAGTCTCTACCAGCGTGCGCGTCCCTTGGCTCACCATCGAAGTCCTGAATTGGACAGATCTCAGGAACCGTTTCAATAATGGTGACTGGAATCCCGCACCGGGAAGAATGTCTTTATGTCGGAGTGCTGTATTTTCGCCTGGAAAAGGTCATCCTTGTTTAAGAAGAGAATCTTGTTACATGCGTCAGCAAGGACGAATCGTCAAACACAGTACAGTTACATACAATTGATGTTGACTTGAACCACTGAGAATAACATATCGAATCCCAGATCGTCATGGCATCTTGCATTTGGTTCTGAGAGGCAACAGTAAGAACCGTCCAACTGACCCATTAGCTCACGTACCGCGTCCTTATCCTCGACGAGACACTGGTCGTACCCACTCAAGCTTACCAAAAACAGTATACTCGTGACGTCTTGAAAACAGTGAATCCACTTCCGCCGCTCACTCTTTTGGCCGCCGACATCTACCATCAACATCTCATGGTCTCGGAGTTGGAAAACGGTCTCCGTTATGCCGATTGTCCGTGCGCGGCATCGAACGATGTCCTGCTCTGTGGGAACGTAGTCCGGTAGGAAGAGACGATCCAAGTCCGAGAAGAAATACGCCAGACTAAGTTGGTCAATCACTAAGCAATTGAAAAAATTGAAAAAGAGTATACTTTTCAGGTAGGGCAGCCTCATTCCCGCGATCCCATGCCCGCTGAACACCCTTATCATTCCACAGTGCCCTAAGAGGCTCGTAAAACTGGCGAGGGAAGATTTCACCCTCGCGGAGATCGCCTGCGCTCTCGACGAGCTCGACATGCTCGCTGTTTTCGGGAGAGACCTCAAGCTCCATGTCTTCCATCGAGTCAAGGACATATTTGAGCCCATGTGTGAGGTTGACGAAAATGAGTTGCCTGAAAGATTCGACTTCTTGTGACGAGAACGGCACGCGATGAATAAGACGCATTTGCTAGATAAGATGATCGCAAAGTAGTTCACAGATGAGGGTCAGACCGCACACCTTGAGGATAGTAGATTTTCCCGAATCTCCGGATCCTAATAGTAATACCTAGCGGACATGGCTCAGCGAGGGTACTGAAGCTAGGAATCACCAGCGCACCTTGACTTGTGATGATAGTTTTTGCTTTGCCTGAGAGCACACACCAATGAGGTCCCAAGTAGATGAAAGGGAATTCGCTCAGAAGACACGCATATATCAACAGGATGAACGATACCCACCTCCTTGAGCGACTTTTCAGCCTCTCTGTGACGACGCTTGTCGTCTTCGGAGACCTCGACGGCTGCCGCCGACATGCAGATACCCATCTTTCTAAGTTGGCCAAGGAACCGAGATGGACAGGGCGATTATTCGAGTAGTGTGGGAAAGTGGTAGAGACGGACAGAGACAAAGAGGGAAAAGGGCTTGGAGCAGCAGAGCACGTGGAAGGGAGAAACTGCGAACGTACAGGGTAGTACAGAAATGGACGGAGAGCAAAAGTTAAGAACAGGAATGAGTGATAGTGAACTAAGAAAACAAGAAGGCGACGGCGAATGACAAGCGGAGGGAAAATCCATCGGTCATACTTAGTAACTCAATCAGTCTGGGGTCTGTCTTAGCGGCCAAGCTTGCCATCTTACACCGACTCTCCGTTTTGATTTCCTGTTGGCGTACGCCACAGTCACCGGATTTCTGATTTAATACATACTCTCCATCCTCCTGTGTTTGCCCAGCATCCAAGCACCACCAAAGTTCATACGGCACCTTTACCGCAATTGATCCGCCGCCCACGCTCAGACACTGCGTGAGGGACTGTCGGACTAGTTGGAGTCCGCACTTGAAGCGGAGAACATTTGATAGTCCCATATTCCATCTATTGATTTCATCTTCCGACGGCAATCCCCCCCCCTTCATCGCTTATAGTAACACTTATAGTAACATGGACAGTCGTTAGGTGCCCGCTCACGATGGGTCGGCCGTACTGTACCCGCATGGGCGAATCCTGAAGCCCCATTTGTGCCCATCGAAGATCAGCCACCTGCATGAAGGGGGAAAAAATCCCAGTGACTTCGAGTTGGTACTCCGCCTCCTTCTGGACTGAAGAATGCTGTGTCAACATGTCAACGGTGACGCCCTCTCCTCAAGATTCAGATTCAGAACAGTACAATCACGTCATTTTTGTTACAGAACTTCTGGCTTGCAATTTCCCTGTTCGTAATCGAATGGGCATATCCGTGGATCCTGAACTCCATATGGTGGTGTAATAGAACAAGACTTTGTTAGGAACAAATTTCCTAGCAGGGTGCCACATGCCTTGAGCCCAAGAAGTGATGGTTTCATGGGACGAAGAGAACGTGAACTTTACTTTGGTGTGTGGGATCACTTTACGTTATACTTTTAGAAAGGACTCTGTCTAGGCATTTAAAATGCGAATCACGCGAATCAAATGCCGAGAACGTTCTTGTTGCCACTGGTGAATGGCGAAAAAAAAGAGCACTATTGTGTCGTTTAACACCGTATTTTTCCCGAATGAACCCTTCCCAGTAGCAACAGACATGGTGTGACCGGCGCTGAGCGCTGGGAAGATTTTCTGCTTGAGCAAAAAGATGAAACGATACCGGACCAAAGGTGTCATCATTCCGTCTATCGTTGTCGTAAAAAGTGATGCGAAGAACGATATCAAAGCTTATGAAATGTCCGGGACTTCTGCGGGCTCAACCCATCAGCTACTGTACTCGGAACGCCGCCAACCCCACCTAGCACCAGCCCACCAGATGTGTGAGAAACACGACGACTCACAACAGACTTGCCGCAATGCCGCATCCGGTCGATCCGAGTGCCAAAACGCCATTGACATGATGTGTCACCTGCGGAGCACACCGCGAAATGAAAGGGTTTTGTTTTTCCACGTCGGTTTCCATGCATGACCGGCGCGTGGACGTAACGACTTCCGAGCGCAAAGAGCCGAAGTGATGAACTGAAACCAGATCTTCGTGCACACGTCCGCGTGGCCGATTTACACGCTCCATTGGCTTTCGTAAAAGTAGAATCGGAGCTAGTAGAGCCTGAAATACTTGTATAAGCGACTCTCACAGGAGATGATATGAACTAGAACCCCCTGTCTTCGATGAAGACTACTGAGGTAGTGTGCGACAGCTGGTATGGCGTGGTTACTACTCGACAGGTATTGTAATAACATGGTGGTCACGGTACCGATGGAAAAGACCCATGAGATATCCTTTGTTTTCAGTTGTCTCTTCGGAAAACTTGAACGGAAACGAAGCACCCAGGTACTAGCTATTAGGTTCCGGCGTTCCGCAGCATGCATGAAAAAAAAAGTGCGAGCGTTTCATCTCAGATCCCCGTAGTGAAGCCAAGTGGCCCATTGTGGATGCTATAAAGTAAAAGGAGAATGAGCTTTGGAGACTGGCGGCTTGCAAGTCAGACAGAGAAGGCGCAGGTTTGGAATAATGAGATCGCGGGCTGTGTTGAGACCTGTACGTAATGGAAGTGCACGAATCAGCCTGAGAATCGACCCCTCAATCTGCGGTCGGCACCTCGAATTGGTCAAGTGCGAGCACAAAGAACGGCCTCATCGCATACGAGTGACGAACACAACGCGTTCGAATTGGCACCGATTGGATTAGACAACGCAAGCGGACAGACACCTTATTTCCATCATATCGTAACTTATCTGCAGCAACAATACGTATGCCCCCCAAATTGTATCATAGCATGCTACATGTCGTTCAGTGTCCCTTGTATGTAGAAATATAGTAAGAGAAAGTACGCCGGCACTGCCATCTACACTGCCATCTATCCAATCTGGGTTGAAATCCTCAGGAACACCGCCAAACATAAACACTTCACCCGGAAATTTCAATAGACCTTTCTTTTCGTAACCAAAAAGATAAGTCCCTGGAAAACAATGTGCGTGTTACAGATAGCGAGAGAAGACCACGGGATTGTTACAAATCCATTCTATCGCGGTGTGTTTACGACAAACCGTGACTATTCCATGGACATTGCGACAGTTTCTCATCTGGACCTTTCCCGCTTCTCGCAATCGAGTCCGTTCTCCAAAAACCTTGGTTGCGACTCTACAAAAATACATCTGGTCTGGATTGTCCACTCATTGGAGGTGTGACTCTGATTGCAGTCACGACTCGGAGGCACATCGGAAGTAAATTTGCACCTCCGTCGGCACCAGTAGGTTTGTTTTAGACAAGGTTTTACATGGGCACGGAAAGGTAAATGGGGCCAGTATGCGACGAGATGGTGCCTCATAACTTACTCGTGAATCGTTCGGCCGCTTGGCATAGAGGTAAGCGGTAAGGGACGTAAGGTTTCTTGTTTGGACACCAAAAACGAGTACGCCTTTGTTATCGCTTCAAAAAAAACCTCTTCTTTGATTATACATATACCCAGGGGGTGAAGAGCCGGAAACACCAAGGCTGTGTAGAAACCAGGGTTGGTCTGACATAGTTGCTTACGGCTGTTGCATGCGCATTCGAGATGCAGTCCCTGAGACTATGGTACTGGAAAGGGGTTCGCAATAAGCCACATGTCCGCACAACGTACCTGAGAATGACCAAACCATAGCGGGAAGAATAAGTTGCCTGGAACTGGACAAACCTGGATTCCCGAACAGCCACCACAGTCGTGGTGAATGATTGCTACCGTACGGACTTGTTCGCTCTCGGACTGTGCACGCTGGCAGCGCACTGTAATGTCCACGCTAAGCCTGGTTACTTCAAGTGCAAGAATAGGAGGCTAGCCTCCCGACAGGTTGTCACGGTGGAAACGCGGGTTTCGGCAAGCTCTCTCGGTCTTTATAGCAACCCACACGAGATATCACTTTCTGGTACGGACACTGCCATAAGCTGTGAAGGTTCAATGTACTTGTTTGCGGGTATTCATGGCGCAACGTTCGCCAGCGATGGAGTGCGGCCGATAGGAGATTCGTGTCCAACTTTCCAGCGCCGGAATGATATGTTTTCCTTTGCAGGCTGGCCAAGAAATCCCGCATCGTCCGGCTTCGATTACATATATGGATGCTTCATCATTCTGATGGTGAACTGAGGTCGGTTCTGGATCCGTGAGTTCAGCAACATCCACGTAAGGATCCCGACTCGGTTGGTACCACGACGATGGGCCTTTTGCGGCCTTGTTGATACGGAAAGGAGTCGAGACAGTGTGATGATTTTCGAGAGGGTCTCCTCTATTTTTGGCCTGAGGCGAGGGGCCCGAGGATCGATTTACTGTATCCGAGTAAAAACAAAACTTCAAGTCGACTGGTAGAGATGAACACCATTTTCCATGAGCGTACCGAGTTGATGCGCAAGCGAGCCACTCCTGCCGGCTGATGAAAACCTCCGCTTCACAGAACTTACAGCGGCTAAGTTACCGTCCATCGGCTGTACAGCAAATACGAATACTGTGGGAAGGGTTCTCCGTTACTTCACGACCAACTTATTGCCACGGCAAGATGCGTGTAACCTACTCTAAGTTACACCTCCTCTCGGTCCGCTTCTCGAAGGCAAAACTCAATTCGTGTGTCACGTATCGTGTGCTGGACCGTTTCCAGTTCCGACTTTGGTCTTGTCCATTGCGAAGCCATCGGAAGTCAGCACGGGGAATAGCAAGACCCGAGAGGCGGTGCCAAACTCCATTTCGATTCGAAACCTACCGCAACAAGCGGTGTCAAAAGGTATTCAACCCGAAGGAGAAGAATTGGGGATAAGTGAGCAGGAATCGAGTTTTCGCACGAACTGACCCCGGCAGAGTCACAATGGCCACAATAGTAAGTCATCATCACCACCCTCACAGTGACGCGAGACTTCATATTTGTGCTACTCGCCTAGATCGTCATATACTCGAGTCGTCGGAGTTCCTGTGGGCAGAGGCTCTGTTACAATTCAGCCGAGAGACGAGATGGTGTTCCTACAAGGTTTCTCCACGCCAACCGTTCTATGAGGCGACCTAGAGCCGTATAATCACAAGGAGCATGGTTTGGAGGGATTCAGATGGCTGACGAACTAGTGTCGGACCCGAGGAATACATGCTAGACCAGCGGGGGCAACCCACATCCGTAGAGAGCTTTGGATCTAGATGGGTGGCACGCGGACTAGTTCATGAGAAGCGTAGCCAGACATTCTTGCACCCAGAAATGCACGTAGGCCCGATTATCTTCATGTATGGATCAGGTGTCATATCAAGCGTACAGAATAAGGGCTAAGGTTTTGGCCTAGGTAGTTGGATGAGAGAGCAAATGTGAAGGCTCTACCCCGTGGAGTTGATAGATACACGAAGTATCCGGGAAACGGGTGCATGTGCGACGGGTCGGATAGCTCTCCCTTCAAGGCAAAAAATACAACAGAAGTTCCATCCAAGTGGACGACTAGAGTCGTGCCATTGTGGGCTGAGTACTATTGCGAGTGGTCGTTCAAGCCAGCAAACGCACACGCATCCGGGCCGTATGCGGCCGAGATCGAATATGTCTGTCGGCTGCAGCCCGAAACGCGCATTCTCTCGATGGGCAAGCACACCCGCAAACGTCTGCGCAAGGACAAGTCTACACATGAACGTGCCATTCCACTCGGTGCGGCAGTACTGTCAGGCGATGATGTCGACAAAGATGACGAAGAACGCAGGCTGGAGAGCCTCCTATTTGGCAAACCGTCCGTGGCAAGACGGGAGAGAATGACTACGTGCGAAGAGAGGGCTTCGGAGTCGGACAACGACGTCGATGAGAACGCTGCAGAGCTGGAGGGTTTGCTTGATTCCGACGTAAGTCATTCATGGCTGGCGATCTGTCCCATAGCCAGCGATCTCACTCCCTTTCGTCCCCAAAGCTCTTTTTCGTAGATGATGGTGCTGCCTCCAAGTCCCAGCACGCGAAAGACGATTTCCCCGACGTTAGCTCGCCGGCGAGCGAAGAGCAACCTCATGCTTCCGACAATGGGGACGACGATGGCTCGAACGGTGCACAAAGTGAGACATCGAACGACACAGACACGCCCGAAGCTGAAGAGGCCCTTCCCACCTCTCCTGCTCCCCTCACTTCTCGTCATCCCAACCCCAAACCCAAAAACCGCAAGGCACCTGCGTGGACAGACCCCGACGATGCCTCGCTCGAGGTCTTGCTCGCGTCCTCCGCACGCCTCCGCAAGCTGCGTGATGCGCCAGAGGAGGACGCGATCAACGGGCGCGAGTATGAGCGGCGTCTGCGACGACAATTCGTGAAAATGAACCCGACCCCGGAGTGGGCTACCCCCGCCGCACGGCGGAAACGGCGGCGCACAGACGACGGCGATGATGATGTTGCGGGCCTCGATTTGGACACGCTCGTCACGTCGTCAGGTGGGATATTGGGCCACAGACGTCGCACACGTCTCGACCCAGGTGTGCTGGCCATAGAGCGGCTTCGTGACGCCAACCAGGCTGCCCAGGCAGAAGGCGAGGTCAACGCCATACAATTTCACCCATCTCCGCAAGTCTCCATGCTCCTTATCGCAAGCTCTGACCGCCGAATACGTTTGTTTAATGTCCGTGCTTACTCTTCTGCTCCATCCTCCCCACCCTCATTTCCCAATTGGCACGCAAAAAAAAACTAAAACTAAAACTAAAAAAACGTACATAGATTGATGGGCACACGAACCCACGCCTGCAAACACTTCACATCCCTGCGTTACCCGTCACCAACGCGCAGTTCCATCCCAGTGGCTCATCGATTCTTCTCACTGGTCACCGTCCGTTCTATTACACATACGATTTGCAATCTGGGGCAACAACGCGTTCGCCTCGCGGGTTGTGGGGCACAACGTTTACAAATGGCAATGACAACGCGGACCTCAGCATGGAGACGTGTGCCTTTAACACCGGCGGAGATGTCCTTGCGGTCGCCGGGCGCCGTGGATACGTGCACCTGGTCGACTGGCGCACCGGCGGGGGGCAGGCAATCGGAAGCGTCAAGGCAAACACGGGTGTGAGAGCGCTGTGGTGGTTGCCAAATGGGCGCGAGCTCATGACACTGGGCGAGGATGCAGAGGCGTATCTGTGGGACATCGGCACGCGGCGGTGTGTGCACCGGTGGAAAGACGACGGCGGATTTGGAAGCCGCGTTTTGGTGGGCGATCGCTCGGGAAACTACGTTGCTATTGGGTGAGCAAAGTTTTACAATCGCCTCGGGGCGTTGCACGCGGGCCGCTCAAATCGTCCTCTCTCCGTGGAACAGTTCAAAATCAGGAATCGTCAACGTGTATGACTCGGAGACGTCCACCACCTCGTGGAGGAAAAGCGACCGACCTAAGCCTTTGAAAGCAATTGGCAACCTCACGACCTCCATATCGGTGGCGCGATTTAACCAGGACTCGCAGTTACTCGCGATTGCGAGCAAGGCGCAAAAGGACCAGTTGCGTTTGGTATGACTCCCCGCGACTAACCGAAATGCCAGCCAGCACACTAACAGCGCGATCACCAGATTCACATGCCTTCTCTGACCGCGTTCTCGAACTGGCCCACGTCAAGCACACCTCTTGGGCACGTCACTAGCGTTGATTTCTCATCAGGTAGTGAATATGTTGCCATTGGTAACACGCGCGGTCGAGTTTTGTTATATCACCTCAAAGATTACGACGCACACAGGGGGTAATAATGATAACCCAGAACATTATATTACGTCCGTTTCATACACGTGTCTGAGAGTTGTTGCATACCAGAGAGCGGGGGCAGAACAGACCGACCCGAGAAGCACGGCGCGGGGATCAAGCAACGGCAGAGACAAACCCAGGCAAGAGCACCAAGAGGTACAAAGGTAATCGGACCCAGAATAGCTCATGAACCATAACGATTCATGAGGTGAGTGTATGTATCGGTAATCTGTCCCCCAGGAGGCATGGGAATAAGGTTTCAAGACAGGAGGGGTGACGCACTTTTTTTGCTCTGACTGCGCCGTCCGGAACATACCTACATATCCGACCGCTGGCCTCGAACCATCGCCTAGCATCGTCCAGCAAGCAAACACTTGAAAACATGTGTGAATGACGCGCGAAGTGCGTAAGGCGAAGCCATACTGAAGGCACTCAATCCCCGTGTTATAGCAAGTGGTAAGCAGCCAATAACGCTCATCTAACGGATATGTCTTGTCACCGGACATATGACAAAGGAATGGGTCGGAATGAGTCACAATTGGGGGGGAAGAGCGGAGTGATCACCTCGTCGTCATCGCCATCTCCTCCATGCTCCTCCAGTACAACTATAGCTTGTTCGATATAGCCGATGGCTTTTAGGCGGTCTGGGACCGTGTTCCGGGCGAGGAGCATGGTGCAGATCGCGCGCAGCCATCGCGCAAATTTTCCGACGGATAATGTGTTGCGGTCAAGGCTGGCGTGAAGTATTGCCTGCGGTCACATCGGGCGCAAGAGCGGCTGAATGAAGAGCGGGGAGAAAGAAGGATCGACAGTACCTCTAATGCCACGAAAAGAACTGTGTGGGTAGAGTCAGCTGATGTCGAAGGCACATCACAAATTCGCACCATCCAGAGGGCAGTCCTGGGCGGACCACTAGACACGGCGAAATTTGGTAGATTATTCCCCGTTGTTGAGTCACACTTACAAGCATGTCGCTAATAGCCTCGAATGTGTCAGAAGACAAAGTTTGGCATTGTCCGACTTTCTGCCAATATGATGGAAATTGGTCCGACAAGCCTCAATAGGCGAAGGAGGAAGGAACACAGACTTGGATGATTGTGGGTATCAATTGCCATTCCTTCATCCGACAGGCGAGTTCGGCCTCAAACATTAGCAGTACGCTGAGGCACTGGATGACACGAGGAGTGTTGTTGGCGTTTATGACACCTTTCTCTAGGGTCTTGCGCAGCCGTCCTTCGCAGTCCTGAATTTCGTGGGCGGTGAACTCAAGCTGAGTTGCAAAGACATATTAATGACACTTGAGGGGATAAAGGGGGGCGGTCTGGCACCTTATCAGAACTCGCCATCTGGAGTTCCAGTTTGCGCATAGCAAACACTGCCAATCGGCGTCAGGTGGGCGGAGGAAGTCGGGAAGGTGGATTGGAATATACCCCTGGCCGAGACAGCAGCAAAGGAGGAAAAGACAATGCACAAATGCATCTCTTCATCCACCTCGAGCGCCGTTTCCATGTAGGTCTCCAAAAGCTAAGGCCGTTTAGGTCACAAGGTAACCCGAGGGAAAAAAACAAGGAGTCGTGCCTCGCGTGACGCGTCAAAAAGAGGAGGTACTCTTTCTTCGGCGTTGTCCCATTCCGTACATCCTTGTATTGCACAATTGTATGCGGTACGCCACAGCCAGGAGATGTCCTTGATTATGAACGACACACGTCTCTCCTTGCGGGCTGCATCGACCAGTGCCCTCGCTTAATCAAGCAAAATTTAAGTGGCGGACTCATCACCATCCGTAAGAACTTACCTGTGGCGAAGTGCTCAGTCAACTTAATAATAAGCATGTCCCTAGTTTCGTCCGCGGTAATGAGGGACGCCGCATACACCAATAGATGGACCCCACTTACTTCTCCCCTACGTTCACGGGATCGGCTATGAGGCGAAGAACGAGTCTGATCATACAGCGAACCAAGGTGACGGGCTCGACATTCATTTCGGTCGTCTTCCGGGTTCCCACGAAGTCTATGAGTTCCTGTAACACGGAGAGGAGCACATTCTTCATATCAGATTCATATGCCAGCCGCGTGGCCATGAGCAACATTCTTTGGTCGAAGCAGGTACCATGAACCATGTCCTTGACCGCCCGGATTGCTAAGGGGAAAGAAACGCCATCAGGAGGGCACTAAGACGTTATCGACAAAAAATCAGTTGATCCATACCATCATTTTCCCATCCTTAAACGCGGGGTCAGTGGAATTGGCGGCCATGGCACGCAGTCCCGATAAGTATTCTTACCTTGTTTAACCGCGACCAAGAAGGTCAGATAGTGAGTCGCGGCTTCATCCCCGGGACAATGGCGGATTATGACCGAGGCTTGCGCGTATTCCTCCTGCTCGATATGACACAGGGCCGCCTTCCGAATACATTTACTCGCACAGGTATCTGCCACGCTCGAAAAAGCTTTTCGCGTTCCAAGCAGGAACCAGTCTACAGCATCCGAACAGCGCTTGAGGGAGCGTTTTCGCTCTCCGTATTGATAGAACAACTATGGACAGCTCCCATCATCATGGCACCTGACGGAAAACAAGATACATTACCATGAGACACGCAGTGGCGCCAACCTTCGGGAGCTCGAAGTCGGTGGACTCCAGCACTAGAAGCTCGATGGCATCCGAGTCGTTATGCGCCCGTGGAAAGCTTCTACGTACAAGAACAAGTTTCCCCAAGATCACGCATCGCCCTGGCATGATCCACGTCCTTGGAACAGTGAAATATTACGGCCAAAAGGAGGTGCTCTACAAATGGCAACCCTGAGTTCGTGACAGCCCCCAGGATGGCTCGGAGACACATTTGGATAACTTTGATCACGAGCCTTTCACAGAGATGTGACAGTCACGGTAAGGGCTACAATCAGCCGAAAAAGTGGAACTTACGGATGATGCGACACCGTCCTTAGATCAAGGAGGATGCTAGGATAGCATATGCGATTAGTCGTTACCCAGAAGATCTCAGGATGGATGGAGATCAACTTATTGATACTATCTTCCGTGAATTCCATATGTTCAATGATAGACCTGAAAGCTGCGTGCGCCGTGATCATTAATGGATCGAATTCAGTGCCATGCGATGTGGACCCGAGGTTGAGGCTCACATTCGAAAAGGGCGTCCTCGGGGGCGTTTCGCCGCTTTAGGACCGCAAGCTTCCACCAGCGCAGTTCTGCTGCGGCCTTGAGCTAACAGCAACGTTTAGACAGCAATAAGCCAGTGGGGTTTTGATGGATGCTTACGTGTTCCGGAGGTATCGAATCGAGCAACTCATTCAGGGCCGTCTCTGCGCGCGCAAGATTCTCCGCATTCAGACTGGACGAAAGGACGTATGCACGTGCTGGTGGGAACCGGGGGTTATAAACACGAAGCAGGGACGAAGGATCGGACGAGGTGAACCTAAATTTTTCAATATGCACCGCTGAGACCGTAAGCATCCAGTCAGTCACTTTGTCCGCCGAAAACAAAAACCCGACCTTCAGGTCAACAGCGCCGGCGGTTAGCGTGTCATCAAGGTGCTCCGCCAGAGAGAACGCCTTTTGCAACCACTTGACGGCCTCCTCGGCTCTTGCGTCTATTTTCGATTCGTCACGGCCCTCACTGATTAGAAGCGACTTTCCAATCTGGAGCACCTTTGACGCCAGCAGCTCACGCTGAGGGGACAGAAGGGCGAGACTTCAGGGCAACGGACATGAGGCGAAATTTGTAAAGAACATACGTCACGCGCGGACAAGTGGGCCAGGCGTTCAACGTGGCTTTCTGGGATGATCAGATGAGCGCGGAACCCGCCTTGGCACAGCAATCAGCAATAGCATCTTACCGGTAATATTCCGAAGCATGTATTGAGCGACGCTGTCGTTGCCCTCCTTCCAAGCCTGGGAATATGACTCAGCACGGGGATGCATGCATGCGATACGTTTTGGCAGGGCACGAGGCTTACTGCTTCCATTCTACTGCAGTAATAGACCACGGTCGCCTGCGCTATGGACTGTCGATGAATATTTTTGGGGTCATCTACATTTCGGAGGCATTGCTCAAACTGGAACCAATTAACGCGTGGAAATGGGTAACTAGTAACTCATGAAACACGCCGTTACAACGCGCACCTTGGCAGCGGATGTTAATACGCTGGAAGCCAATTCGTATTTTCGCGAGTCTGAGAATATAAGCAGTCCGGAAAAAGCAAGGGTCACACAGGGCGTTACAAAGACTTGTGGGACCCGTTCCTGGGAAAGGGAAACACTTTACCTGCTAGGGTAGCGCCAGTCTTGCTTGCCAACTGTAACATGTGAACGAGACCTGCATGAGACGTTGGGGAAGGGGGAGCGCCGTTCAATGTCCCACATCGCAACACATCGAAAGGGAAGGCTGACAATCCACATCGAGGTCCTCGGGTAAGCCTGCTTCGATAAGGCGGAAGCCGGCGAGTCTTACTAGAGTGGGGAAGATACATAAGAGGAGATAACGGAAGCAGGACAAGACCAGTGGATGAAGGTTATTGGATACACGTACATGCCGCAACGACGGCAGGAATCTGATCACCCGCCATGAGACGCATAGAGCTCGAATGGTTCCATAAATAAGTCCCTATTCAGGACGGATGTGGTAAGGAAGTCAAGGTACAGCGGGACGGACAAACCCTCCCGATCGAGGACATCAGCCTGACAGTGGTCTAGCAAGGACCGGCTAGAATTGGAACGTAGAAGGACGAGACGTTCGGACAATGTAGCGAGTTCGTAAAGCTCGGTGACGAGAGTCGTGGAATGAGCGCTCTGGGATTCCGCGCGGTGATTAAGTTTAGTTTTGACCCTCAGAACGAGATCTTTTGTGGAATGAGACAGACGCTCGATAATGATTTGTGAACACAAAAAAAAACACAACCTTGAATGAGATCAAAATTTTGGGAAATTGACGGCCGTTCTTTTCTCTCGAGAGCGGCGGACATTGTGAGGGAGGGAGCGAGAGTGGCACTTGGCAGAGATCGAATGTAACTCTGCGTGACATATAACGCGTGACACATTCTCTGTCACACCGGCCGACCGGAGGTGTCTCCGTCCGCGTGTACCAGTGTCCGAGTGTACCCGCGGCTACAAAGACGCATGGCCTCACCTCCGTAGTCTTGGTGCTGTACTTTGATGTCTCAATTCGAACAAACTCTCCCTATCGATGCCGTTGCTCGAGCTAATGGCGTACGTCCCACACGCTACCTGCCAACCTTCCCTTCTTCATATTTCCTTTAGAATGCCCGACGAGACGGTACATTCGCAGGCCTCACCGCTGGTCTCCTTGGAGGTCCGCTCCCTTCTCTTCCCATTCATTTCACACATGCCGTCTCAACACCACTCCGCGCTTAGCTATCATCGGTAGCAGATTAGGCCTCAGTAGAAACAAGACTTTCATTGCTGGAACAAGTGAGTCAGCCCAAGCCCCTGTGCCGACCCAAACTCCCGATTCCCTCTGAGGCCGGTCCTCCTATCTCCTCCTTCCCGTTCCCCCCCAAAATCGTCTCGGAAGTTCTCCCCTCGAGCGCGGCGTCCTGACATGATCGTTGCCTTTTTCTGCCATCAGTCACCGGAATACTTTCCGGTTATCAGTTTACCCAAGGTTTTGCTGCGGCTAATATGTCACGCCTGCGTGCCGAGGTAGCAGCAGTCCAGGAGGCAAAGCGCAAGGAACTGCAACTGTGACCTGTGGCGCTCGCGGGGGCTGATTTGCCCATCTCGGACTTTTCGGTGGCCTCATGTTCAGCTTTTTAACCTCTCAAGGAACAAATTTATTTATTCCTTATCTACGTTGGTGGGTGTCTCCGTATCCAAACGGTACATCATTGGGGGCACTCCTGTCATATGGCCCCGCTGTCTCTCATTTCAGGGCCGCATTGTTACAACCTGTTATGTCAATTCTAAGAGGGAGTCATCGACTCCACAGCACCGCGTCTCGGGAAGGTCTCGGGAAGCCTGAGGGGCGTGGATCGCATCGCTGGCGAATACCCCGGCAAGATCACGCGCTACGGCTAGACCGGACTCCGCCATTTCCAAACCTTGCGTGTTCCTACCCACCACTAGCCGAATTTGGCCGTCCGTGACTCGGATCGTTACGTCCACCAACTTGACAAGGTGGCGTGTTCATTCGCGACTCACCCTCCTGCGGTGCGTTTTTTAAAACCCCGGCAGTTGAAAGTGGGGGAGGGAAGGCCCAGAACAGAAGGTGAGATAGATACAGACTGTTCCAATATGAGTCTTCAAGTCCGCTGGCACTTTCAGTACCAGCATCATCATTTGTTCGAAAGAAAATAAGAAAGGATGACCTCTCCCGCGGGACCGTCCAAACGCCGCCTGTATCTATCAGATCGGTGGCACCCAAAGAACGCAAGAGTCCGAGTGGTGCTTCCTGTGCCGTCAGTGCCATGATGATGTATGTAGCCAGGATGGATCTTTACGCAAAAACCGCAGGTGCCCATATTTCTTGCGCTTGACGCGGGCACGGTCAGTTTCCCGCTGCGTGTCATGCTCAAACCCCATATGAGACGATTTCATGAGCGGTGTGACGTGGTTGTTCCAGATTTGACAGATTTCGTGGAATTCGGCCCTCTTTCCCCATGGAGTGGGTGAAATGTCCCAGCGTCCCTGGGACTGGAGTGCTTCCCTCTCCGCTCATGTTCCCTGACTCCTAACATAAGAATATGAACGATGAATATGGGCGTGGCGTGCTCCACGCTTGCATGTAAGGTTAAATCCCTTGCTCTCCGGAGGAGCAAGATGCATCCCTCAAACTTAAAACCAGAATTCATTCGTCAATACAAATGTTTTTTTCTTCCGAAAAACTGGTTTTTCCCTTCCACCTCTCAACCCCGAAGGGATGTGACTAGACCGCGGTGCGGTGACAACTGACAAAGGGGGAGGAAACTAACGAAGATCCGAATCCAATGCAACTAGACCGGATGCTAAGGTAGGGTTCGTGTGCTGGCTGATGGATCTCCTGTTCCTGTCTCGCTCCGAGTCTCAAGATTCGATGCGCGCAGCAGGTCAGCTGGGGGTTTTTGTTGCGAGTAAGTTAATTAATAACCGTGATCCCCTTGGCACCGAAGTCGGACGGCGGCGGATGTATCATTATTTGATGGTCTTAGTTTTAGCACCGCACCTCTAGCTGTCTTCCTTATTTCGATTCAGTGATTTTGATATGTCCCATAGTAGTGTTGAGGGTAAGTGGAAATCAAGAAGGAAGATTCAATCGAGCTCAAGCCCCATGCAATGTCGGGTCGGATACTGTATCGTACTGTATGATACGAATACGAATGATTACGACTTGGCTAATATCAATCAGGGTCCTTGCGGGAGAACGTATCGATATGGATAGGTATTTTTGACATTGTAGAATATCTATTCTCTGTCAATTCAATTTTTTTGTGTTTAAATAAAATAAAATGGAAAACTCGAGTACAACCTGCACTCGTGCAATGAAGCGGAACGAATGTGCGAGCGCGGCCCACACACATTCTATGCATAACTTCCATTTGGTGGTGTCAGTCGCGCCGCGTGATGACATTTTACTCAGCAGCAGCACGCGCGGGACCCGACCCTGGTCCGTCCTCGGTCGGACTAGGGGGAGGCAAGAGTAGGGCAGCGCAGATCGCGGATCAGACTCCATAGCATCCGAATGTCCCTTCCAACAGCTGTTGGCTGTGTTCATTAACTTAGTTAGCGGGGTTGACTAGTAGTTAACTAAAAATAAAACATTAACGAAATGGACGAAAAAGGGTAAATGAGCTTTGCGATACAGCAGCCACCGATATGAGTGATACGGGGCACAACTTATAGGAATTAGGCTTTTCTTTCCTCAAGGGGAGACACTCAAACGTTGGGACCTCACTGAGGTCGTAACTGGTGTGAGAAGCATGGCCAGGGTTGTGGAGGATCACGAAAACGGCCTAGAAGGAGGTGGTAGGGTAGGTGAAAGGAGGAAAGGACATCTGACACATCTGGCCCTGTCATGCATCCATCTACCTGTCGGCGTTCCCCTCTCCGACCGAACGAATGTCTTCCCCTCTGGCCACGCCCTGCACCTTTACAGGAAGAAGGCGGGGTCTTTTCGATTGGACTGGGGGGCCAACGGAGATCCTTCTTGCACAGTTCCTACATGTTTCGTGATCGTGTGGCGTAGAAGACGACCCAGTCTACTTCTGTTTTCCTCACGTCCCCCCTTTCCTCCTTGCTCTCTTCTTGCTTAATCAAAGGGAGAAAATAAGTGCCGAGAATGGCAACCGTATACCGGAATAGGGAACGGACATCGGGATCCAATTTAAAATGAAGAAAAGAGGGAGGTCTTTCAAGTCAATTCGTTTCGTTTGGGCAAGTCGGAACCCGGATTTTCCGTAGGGCTTCCGGATCGTTGGTTCAGATCTTCATTCACAAACACTCTATTCACCGGCAGCTCGGAACTTCGTTTGCTACCCTGCCCGGGCGCTGAACACATATGATAATTGCATCATGTTTGCACATGTGTGTGCGCAGTTGTAAAAGAAAGAAAAAACCGAAATCGAACCCAGGCGTGTGATACAGTATGCGAGGGAACGCGAAAAATGGCATGCTAAGGTTGGATGGGATGAATGAGTCCGAATGTATGCGAGTGTGTGGAAGCGGTAAGATGGATAATGGATGGCTGCTGGTGGTGTACAATAAGATTAAGTGATTGCATGTAGACAAAAAGTCAATTCGTGGTCGTGGCATGAATCGCCATGACAAGACATGACAAGAACAAAGTGATAATTAAAGGCGACGTCCACGACGCCAATGATAATCAGGGGAGTATGCGGGTGTAGGGTAATGATATTGTACGCCGGGAGGTCCCGCGTTGGCAAAAGGTGCCAGAAGAACCGATCCGTTGGTCGCCTCACGCAAGCCTGGAAGGGGTTCCTGTACTTCAATCCCGCGCGTGTAGCTCGGGTCGTGTGACACCGCAGCGCCTACACTGGTTCGGGTCCAGGAGACCGCCGTGTGTGAAGGCAACACAGGAGGTAACGTGACACTAAAATGATGGGGGCTCGCCGAAGCAGATTGAACGGCGTACGGCACAGGTGGGGGAGGGTATGCGATATGCGACGGCGCTGAAGTCTCTGGAGGTTGATGGTACCGCAATAAGCCCTTGCGTGATCGGCTGTCTTCCGCCATAGGGGATCCTGCCAAAGAATAGAAGTACAGGTGCTGGACTGTGTGTTAGCGCCAAAACCCATATGTCCGAATTTGTCCAAATGCCCACCTTTGGAACAGGCCTCGGTTTGGTAGGGTCCAATCGATACGACGCAATCAAAGTCTGCGGCGGAACATTCCGTACGGAGGCTGGTACGGAAGTTCCCTCAGCGGTCTGGGAGAGTGCAGGTGACGACCCGAGAGACAACCTCGAGAACGACTGTAGTGATTCGAGAGGGGAAGGGGTGTGCACCCCGGCAGTTGTAGACTGCGGAATTTCAACCGCAAGACTGATTGGCCTCTTTGTGGGCCTTGCGAGATCGAATGCAGTGGAGCCGGGTGAGAAGGCATCGATAGCGGAGCGCTTGCAACGTGAACGAAGCGGAGATTCGTGGTCAACCAACATCTCCGGGGAATACTGAGGCAATGTGTTGCCGAAAGAGTGGGGCGAAACCGGCACACGTGGTAAATGTGTCGGAGAGGAAGAGCGGGCACGAGCGGACCAAATCCTGCCCTTGGAAGGCACAGTCAACGGGGCCAACGGTCGTGCAACAGTGGATGAGCGTGGTGTTTGACGGGTCTTTCTCCATTGCCGACTACCCCTCTCTTTTGCCATCACGAGACCCTCCAGGAGACCAACCCAACGGACATATGTCTCCTTGTCTACGTAGAGG
Source organism: Lactarius hatsudake (assembly GCA_024734325.1). Taxonomy (NCBI): domain Eukaryota; kingdom Fungi; phylum Basidiomycota; class Agaricomycetes; order Russulales; family Russulaceae; genus Lactarius; species Lactarius hatsudake. The sequence goes on along the minus strand of JANSJP010000001.1, from coordinate 2,975,226 downwards.
TTAAAATCGATGCCAGCGAGAAACTCGCGCTCCATTTTGTTGATTTCGTTCAGATCAATTCCCGAGACCTCTGACCAAGTCTTATTTGTGTATGTGTTACTACGAGGCGATTTGGTTAGGAGACGTTCAAAAGACCATAGGGGTGACACATACTCGTCCACAAATTTGTTCGCCATCATGAGCGCAGCGACTGCAACGCGAAACTCACTCCCAGGATGTGCCACAGTGCCACAGTTACGCTCTTTGAGCCGGTAGACATAGTGTAGAGATAGTACAATGACGGATTGACTGAGCTGAGTGGTCTGTAGGAGCTTTTGCATGAAATGTACAAAGACGGAGGAAACGGAGAACTGAAGCCTGGCCGTCTTGGGGTTGAAGGGTATCAGAGGTTGTGAGGGAGAGGAGTTGACAGGACTAAGGTTGGAAGACTGGGAGAACCAAAGATAGCAGATCATTTCGCAAGTGTTCTCAGCCGTGTACTGAGAAGAGTGCGGACGCGAGTCACTAAACCAGCTCGCGACATGTTCTTCTGATGGTACATTATCTGGAGGGGGTGTTGGTGGCTTCTGGCCCCAAGCAGAGTTGGTAGCAGATGGTACGGAAGAACGCGACGCGTCGAAAGGAGGAACGTGAGCGGGAGGATGAATAGCTGCTAGAGGAGGTACTATCGGAATTGGATGAGAGAGTGAAGAGAAAGAAAGCAAGACAGAACAGAACGTACGGGCTGTGTCCCTGTAGTGGTGCTGACGTTGCAAAGAAGTAATGGGTGGCAAAGTTGTTGGATGGTGAAGTTTGGAAGACCAGGGAGGGGTGATTGTGTGGAGTGGTAGAAACTGCCATGAGGGATAGGACGCGGCGATGTTGAGGACTTCAGAAGGGAGAGAAGGGAGGTTCATTGCGTGATGCATAGGGAGAGTTGAGGGGAGAGATATAACAGCCATGGAGGAGAGAACAGAACATATTGCAAAACGGATAATAAGGGGTGTGGTATATGAAAGCGTATCGTATGCGTCTGTTCGACGCGACGGTGTAACGATATAGTGGACTGAGACTAGGGTTCCCTCCTTAAAATTTAATTATTACTTTTAATCCCTTTATTTAACGACGGCATACGGGATGCGGATGACAATGGAATGGCGTGGGTGGCGTGGCATGGCGTGGAGTGCCATTCGAGATCGTCCACTTCTTTCTCACCTCACCTCAACTCGTCTCGTACCCACTCATCACGGGATTTCCCTGGGGATTCCCCATAGTCTCTCCCATCCCTCCCCCCGTATCAGGCAAATCACATAAGCATCCTCCCTCTCCCACGGCTTCCTCCAACCAATCATCTGGGGGCTCGTCTCGTGCTCTTCTACCTCCCCTCGACAACCATTTGGATCTCTAGCCGCAACACTTGCCTCATGGGGTTATCCCCCCGCTCTCGACAATGCCAAACTCCAGGTCCCCTCGTTACCACACTTTCCATCTCCGCGCTCGCCATCTTTCTTGTCTCTTTGTGGCCAAACACCAGTTCTGTTCACTCCAAGAGAAAACTGCCCTGCCCTACCGTCCCTTCTCCTGTTCCGTAATCTTTCATCCTAATTCCAAACTGGCTTCTCACCCTCTGTTCTCCCTTTCTGCGCCTGCGCGCCCTAAATCAGCTAAACCTATTACCGCAACTTGCCGGGTAGCCTAATCCATGTCCCTTGTTTCTTTGGTATATATCGATCAGCGCTGTGTCCTCCAAGATCATGTTTGTCAGATGCGGCAACCATGGATCTCCTTCTGAGCCTTGATAAATCTGAGATCCATATTTTACTCTTCTCTTCCAACGATTCACATTTTCACATCCCGCGAACGGTACCATCCCTTTCCGCATTTGGGAACTACGGCTACTTGGCTTCCCTTTCACTCTGTGCCTAGCCCGGCATTTGTCATATAAGCCAATTGCGTGGATCTCATTTACAGATTCCAAGTGTGTGTTCCTCCACGTACGCTTCTCAACCCGTGCCCCTTCGTGCCATCCATCAGACACCTCCGACGCGCGTCCCCGTGCCACTATTTACAGCCTTGTTTCTTTACCTATTGTATACGGTGTTTCTCATCGTACTCAATGTTCGCTCGCGTACATTGATACTACGTCGCCTCCGGACTTACCTCTATACCTTAGTAGAATTCCTCTTAACATATCCGTACATGCATACCAATCCTTTCAATATCAGGCGGCTGTCGCACCCATCTAATTTCGTTTTGCCCGGACGGATGCGCACATCCGCCTCCCATAATTAGTCCTGCCATGACCCGGCCCACTTCCCCCTTTAAGGATCCTCGCACCCATGCCCCAAGCGATTCCCCGATAGTCGACGTCACCGCCCCTGCGTTTCCTCGTGTCCGGTGTCTCGCCGCTGGTGCCGTGCCCGCTTGTGTCATTAGGTTGATCAGGTCAGGTCGCCGCTCCTCCTCCCCTGTCCGTATCAAGCTAAACTCGTCGCTGCCTTTAGGGTGGATTCTCTTTGATCTGCGTCCACTGGTCCCCGCGGTTTTGCTATCATATTCGTCAATCGGCCGCCCGCGTATTGTAACGCAGATGTAAGATGTTTGATGAGGGGCCACCCATCTTAGATATATCCCTGAAAATAAATAGCATGCCGCAACTGTTCCCCTCGACTGTTCTCTGCTGTATTTTCCCTGTATTTTCCGTAATGGCTTCTGCCGTGCTTTGTAATAATATGAGTGGCTGACTGAACGAACATTCGCGAAACTCTGCTACAGTACCAGTAATACCCGGATCGAATCATCATCATCATCACGAACAATTCTGTCACTTAAACAAATATCACTGATCCTGATCTAGCAGGCGTGTGATCAATTCTAAGCCTTCCCCTTTCGACCCTCTCGTTTGTGAGTGGGGGCCCCTTTGTTCCGTGCCCATGACACCATTCTCCACATGTACATGATACCGTGCCGTCCGTTGTCAGAATCCGTATCCGTATCCGTATCCGCAGTTCAGTTGCGGCTAATGCGGGTGAGTATCTCGAAGAATGGAACGCAAGTTCCCCTCTCCTCTTCCACAGCCGCCCAGGCGCATGTGTTTTGTATTCGCCAAAATCTCAGGTTGTACGCTGAGACGTCCTTTATTCTTTATTCTTCTTCGGGTGTCAGGCATGTCAGGCTTCACATAAACGCTTCCCTTCACCACCAGTCAATGTCGCTAGGTTCAGTTTAGTTCCAAAACAAAGCGCGCGGCAGGCGACCTACCCACCTGAAAAAAAAAATTACTAAAAAAACCCCGTGTGCCCACCTATATCCGAATCCGCTCTCGTTGCAATTGAAACGCTAGTCCTGTCATCTCACATTCAAAATTATCCTCTTTGGAATTCAACTCAACTCCCGAGAAGTAGTGGTAAAACACTTCTAGCTCCGACGACCAATGGATCTCGACGTCTGACCGTATTATTGCCATGGGGGGGTTTCGGCCTAATGACACCCGGAGAAACCGCTTTTTTTACTTTGATCACTGCTTTACCCTCCCATCGTGATCGGGTGCGACAACGGAGCAATGACCACGGCAGGGCAATAAAAATAAGGCCAAAACCGAGCCCTCATCACGCTCCGCCCGGCGCGAACAGACATTGCATTTCGAGTGGATACGCCCAACAGGCTCCGTTCTCCGTGCTTCCCGCGGCGCCCTTTCTGGGTCACGCGGGTATACGCCTGAGCCAAACACAAACAACAAAAAGGAGAGGCGCCACTTTGCGGCAAGGTGGACCGTGACGTCGTATCTGGCATGTTTCTCGTACAACAATCGCCCAAACAAAGGCGATATTAGCCCCTTGCGTCTGCATTCATGTCGTTGACTCGGCCGAAAGGAAAGTCAATAACGCCCTTGACGGACTGGGCATAGTGGGCATGGGGGTGTCCGCAGCACGCGCGCCTTCACATCGAGATACATGCATGTGCAATACATGCACACGTCTACATATTTTATCGTACACGTTGCAACTCGGGGTTCCTCCGAGCCCGCTGCCACACGTAAACTCGTGACCTATATCGCAGGCGGTAGTGTCGTTGTTGTCGTTGTCATTGTTGCGTTATTGTTCTAGCCTAGATTCGTCCAATATCAATGTCGTCCTAAAGAAAAGTGACGCCGAACTGAAACACCGCAAGGCCCCTCCCAATTCACCTATAGTATGAAAGAAGATCGGCTCTAGCAAGGATAGTCTGTTCTAGAACAGCGGTCGGCTCTACACGTCTCCTGCAAAATTGTGTCTCTTTCATCTGCCCGGCAGCATGTGGCACAAAGACAAGACCGAAAAGCTCGAGGCCTTGTTGTAATGTGAATTGTTTTTAGTTCCATAAGCTGAACCCCCTAATTTGAGAAGCGGTGTTCCTTTGAGCATAATGAGGGTGCAATGCAAGGCGTATTACCGCCATTCGGTTGCTAGCGAGCGCCAGCGAGAGCACTGTGGTACTTTACCGTACACGATCTTTGTACACCCTTCCGAAAAATTTGACCCACAAGAACTAACTTAGCTTGCTGTAACCCCCATTTGGATAGTTAAAAATAAACTTAGAAAAAAAAAAAAATCGGGATCGGCCGGTGAGCACACTTGGAGTTACACACATCCTGTAATCGACTGTAGTGATACACTGCCCTGCCTCCCTCACCGATCTCACCGTCGGGCGCACCTCCTTTCCCCCCCCCAAAACGCCGAACGTACAAGGAGCTGACAGGCTGCTGGACAACAGCGAAAATATGTGACGTCTGACCCTACTCCTGGGCCTGGTCTCAAGGCGCCCCACCGTATGGTCGTATCAGATTCTGCTTAGATCGGGCGGCCGGAGATGGTTGTGGAAGTTTCCTCATGTGTACTAAGATGCCCGGGGCGGAACCGATTATTCTGGCTAAACCTCAGGGTTGTAATTAACGTGATGATAATCAATTGTGTTGATAGGGCCTAGCTGGAAGCAGCTTATCCTCATTTTTATTTTCTATTTCCGCGTGACCGACCTTATCTGGTGGAAGCGATCTCTCGGAGGATGTCTTGTGGCAACACGCTCGCCAAGGTGTGATTGTACTATGTCGAGTGGTCAGGCTTTGCGCTCATCTTTCATTTACTCCACGGGTAAGGTCCATGTACTGAAAGTACACCAACTATTCTCATTGTATCCACGTGTCTACTGATGATCCTGTGCCCCAATAAGCATCAGGGGGCGAGTCGACGATGTTGATTAAGCGCGGTCCTAATAAGACCCATCACTATCAGATCTATCTTGATTCAGGCGAGATCTGAACGGATATGTGTGTGTAGCCTGGGCCTGGATGGCTGCGCCCTCCTGTGCCAGTGCTTACCATAACGAAAAGTGGGGATACGAGTGGATAAAGCAGCGCGTGACTGATGGCCAGAACAGAAACCTGGATGTGAAAAGGTTATATAAGTAGCCGGGAAGTGCGCTCGATGATCTGGACCAGGGCCCAGCCAGTCGATGAGAATCGACTCGGTTAGGCACAGGTTGCATGCACTAAGGAGAACGCCGTCGCAGACGTCCAATCTAATAAGGTGCAAGTAATAATAGGAGTTATGACCGGAACGGGCCTATTGTGAAATTCGAGGTGAGAGGGAAACGCCGACAAGTGCTTATTTCCATGGTGTGAGCTATCATCGCAATGGTGTGCATATTAAAGAGGTGATCAACGAGATAGGCCGCGCCGAACATGGCCCGACCGAGGGATGGCACGATAAGTACAGCACCCGGCGTAGGGGTGGCCTGTATTGAACCCTGCTCTGACTTCCGAGCGAGGCGGAGTTGGTCACCCATCTTGCGCTGTGCCATCGGCTACAATAAATTATGGCAATATTGAGCCAAGGGTCAAAAGAGGTACGGCAGGGTGCTCGCCAGACCACGAGGCAGTCACGATGTGACCTGTCACTCGTTACTCGTCACGGCGTTGGCCTTGGAACTTGCAAGACGGGCGCTGAACATCGTCATCCTCCCGCTCAGTAACGTGTTGCCCGTCGCCATTCGTCGGCTCCCACGACATTCACGCCCTTTACTCCTATTCTTACCACCCATCAGCTTTTCATACCCATAGCTTTTCACTCTCTTCTTATTTTTGCACACTCTCGTTACTCCCTGGCTGCGGCATGGGGATTCAATTCGGCTCCTTCAACAGCATCTGCCAAACCGCCGCGCTGGTCATTTGTCCTCTAATAGGCTCCTGATCAGGGTATCGAGCCATCGTGCTACAGCAGAAACGTCGATATTGCTGGTACTCTCATCTTCCAACCTTGTGAGTTCGTTGTCCCCTTCTGCGTGTGGCGTTAGGCCATCCTATCCCCATATTTTCGTAAACCCTTTTCTCGCCTTCTAACTCCCTCTTTCCCTGCCCTGTCATCCTCAGCGACATGTTTCGTCCACGTCGTTGCAATTCTGATGACTGGGATAATGATTTATCACATACGGAGTAAATATACGGCAGTGGGTGAGTGCGACTTGCTATGCCGTCAGGCCGTCCATTCCAACGAGCAATTAATCATCCATCAGGTCGCAAAGAGATTGTCATGTTCTTCTATCTCTATGCGATCATCGAATTGCTCGCATTTTTCCTCGATTCTAACATTATTCCGACGGCAAACGCAAGCTACCCGGTGAGCCTTTTGGAGTACATCGCTTTTTCTGATCTTGCGATTGATACTTTTGGGGTGCTGTAGTGGTTCGCCGCCGCATATACAGGCTTGGTCGCCGCCGCATATTGCTGTCTTCTCATCAATGGTTTTGTTGGTTTCCAGTTCGCCGAAGACGGCACACCACTATCACTTTGGGTGCGGCCGGCTTGTCCTATCTCCGAGTATATCGGCACAACTAAGCCTGACTTCTGGTTGTAGCTTTTGCGAATCTGTTGCCTTGCAGCGTTTGGCGCTGCGTTCTTCATCGCCATTGCGACCTTCAAGGGCTATGTGGGGTTCAAGAACAGCAAGCCTACGGCGCTATGGATTATCTACATCCTCTGGCCGCTGGCCTGCACAGTTATATATGTCGTCTCGCAATTGGTCCTCGTGTTCCGCACGCTCGAGGACCGTTGGCCGATCGGGGACATCATCTTTGGGACCGCTTTCTTCACAATTGCGCAGGTTCTGCTATTCGCCTTCAGCGCAACGATTTGTGATGCCATCAAGCACTACATCGATGGGCTTTTCTTCTTCACGCTATGCATGCTTCTGAGTGTGATGATGGTCTACAAGTACTGGGACAGTATTACGGTGCGTGGGATCAGTGTTCGCGTCGCACATGCACGCACTCATCGGGTGGGATAAATTAGCGCGAGGATCTCGAATTCTCTGTCGGATCCAAAGCCTACCGTATGGGAAGTGAAGGACCCACTTTTAGCGGGGCAAGAGTCGGATCCATATGGGGAGGACGTCGCAAGCAACTATCACGGAGCATCCAGGCAGCCTTGTTGGTGGTATTAGCGGACAGCAGCTGTACCAGCAGAAGGGATATGGTTCCCGCGGTTACCCACCATCGTCAGACAGGTATTGACAATAAAGGACTGCGCTTTGCACTTACTATAGATACCCTTCTTACCTTCATCACACGGACGATTGCGATTAAATAAATTAGGGCAAATAGTTGTAGTCATCGTTGTAAATTTTTCAGTCTTGCAGATGATTGTATCTCGTCGCGTCCATCGACTGAAAATATGACTGAAAATATGTTTGAAAACCGTTTATTGATCTTAGTTATTCGTACAACACCGACAGCTAATACAGGAGAAGTAGAACAGCCCTCAAGCGCAAGTGCACTATCATAGGGAACAATGAAAAGACCAATTCCAATTGGTTAGTTTTTTTCCAAAAATTGCTGGAAGCCGGAGCTAACAGACGGGTTCGGATGTGTAATTTGCAATCAGCAAAAGACTGTGCCTCGGTAAAGACCTCACTGGCGACAGTACATGCCCGAGCACAAGAGATGGGGAATTAGTAACGTCGGCGGGGCCCTTTTATAGGGTGCCCAGTTTAGGGCCGGCAATTCACAAATGGCCATGGTCCGTGCGCGAATAGGCAGGTAATGGCCCCCTCCTGCTGAGTCGAGGCCTGCTGGGTCGAGGCTCGATTCAGAGTTGCGACAACCATCGGCTAAAATACATTTACTTGCGAAGTATAGACTATAGACGTACAAGTTCACAAAAAGTTGCCGCTCTTACTCTCCCCGAACCTTTCTGACAGTCCCTTGGCATCCTGTATGATCCTACGCCGATCTTTCTCGTCCATCAACCTGCCACCGAGAGCCATGTCCCGCGAGTGGTCCCAGATCGCGGAGGATTCCTCTTCTTGCGCGTCCTTTTTGCGCTTTGCCTCTTCTCGCGCGTGCGCGTCGATCAATGAAGAGCCCCGGTGTTTTCGCTAGAATTGTAATTTTTAGTGTTTGCTGGAAAGGTGGAGAGAGAAACGCACCGTGAACTCTTCGACCTGCCGCTGCAGCTCCGCGTCGCGCTTCCGCCGCTTGTTCGCGTCTTCCTCCGCGTGCGGGTCCAGGTCGGCGAGGTCTGCGTTCTCGACGCGGCGCTTCTTGCCCATCACCTCGTCGGCCAGACGCTGCTGCCGCTCGGCGGGCGTCTCCGTCCAGAGGGTGTTGTCGACGACTCTGGCGGGTGCAGTGGAGCGCGAAAATTGGCGGGGTTTGTTCAGCTTTGTTGGATCCAGCGCTGGTGTGCAGGACGTGCTTGAGTACAGAGGATAGAACGTGGAGCACGAGGGAAAGACGCACTGCTCAGCAGATCGGACGATGAGGGCGGTACGAGCATCCACTCGGGACGCTGCAGCGTCTTGGGGCGCGCCGCCTCCTACCAAAGCATATTACGAGGGATGAGTAAAGGCAAAGATGGGGGACTTCGACACACCTCGACCGCTTGGCGTCGCTGGGCCTCCTTTTGTATAAACTCTGCCACCGCGTCCTCGTGCGCGTTTGGCGGTCCAGCGCCCGCATGGGGTGGTGGCGGCGGCAAAGGTCCGACCTCGTCCTCGGACTCCTCTTCCTCTTCTTCGCGTCGGAGGGGGCCCCGCGCCGGACCCAGTGTGCGCCGTGGTGGAGCAGAGGCACTCGCGCGTGCGGCGGCGAGTTCCGGAGGAAGCTCGGGTGTGTAGCTGTCCTCGTCTTCCTCTTCCTCCTCCTCATAGCGCAGTACGGGAGCTCCAGAAGCTTGTAGGTCTGTTTTAGGCGGCCGCTGAGCGACCGAGTCTGATGAGGGGTGCTGAGGTCCTATCGAGGCCATCCTTGTGTCACTCACTCTTGTGTCCTGCTGCTGTTGCTCGTCCTGTATCTTTACGGCATGATTACCTCAGCACACTTCTCCTCAATCAATGACCGCAACTCCTGCGGACGCTGCTCTGCGTCTCCTCTCGCCTGCTCAGCTTGCCTTTCTCGACCGACTCCCCAAAGCAGAGCTACACGCACATCTAAACGGCTCCATCCCGCTCCCGCTCCTCCAAGAGCTCGCGCAAGAATATCTATCTGCACCGACGACAGCCACCGCCAATGCCGATGCCCTCTCTACGCCCGTCGTCGCTGCCGATGTCGTCTCTGGCTTGCAGCTCCTGAAAGCGGGAGTGATACTCGACAGGATCGATGATTTCTTCGGACTTTTCCCCGCCATCTATGCGCTAACCTCCACGCCCGACGCGCTCCGACGCGCCACGCGCGGCGTGCTCTCCCACTTCCTCGATGGCGCCAGTGGGGCAGTGGCGTATATCGAGCTGCGCACGACCCCGCGCGAGACGCCCGGAGTCATGACGCGGCGGGAATACCTCGAAGCGGTGCTGGACGAGGTCGAGGCGCGCGCGCCGGACGCCGCGGCGCTGATCGTGAGCCTGGACCGCCGGATGGAGCGTGCGGTCGCGCAGGAGGTGCTCGTGCTTGTGATGCAATTACGGCGCGAGGGGCGGCGCGTGGTCGGGGTCGATCTTTGTGGCGATCCGAAGGTACGTCTGCACTGACCGTCTGCCCTTGCATAATCGACGTGACCCCGTCCTCTGGGAGTCTCGACAAGGACTCACTCGACGTGCTTTCTTTCTCTTTCAAAGGCAGGGAATATGGAAGACTTCGTCGAGCTTTTCCGTACTGCGCGCGCGGAGGGGCTCGGCGTTACGCTGCACGTCGCTGAGGTAACGAACGCTCATTCTTAGTCCGAGCGTCCCCCAGAGACCTCATCGTATGGTTTCAGACAAGGGAAAATTCTGCGGCGGAGACGGTGAAACTCATAAGCTGTGAGCCCCAGCGCCTCGGGCACGCGACATTTTTGGATGACCAGGCGAAGGAGCTTGTGTTGGCACGGCGAACGTGCATCGAGATTTGTCTTACGTCCAACATTCTGTGCGCATTCCCGCACACACGTATACCTTAGAATTGTGGGTGACCGGCGACTGACATTATTGTCAGATGCAAAACCGTGGAACGACTGGAAGACCACCACATCAGGTATTACCTTGAGCGGAACCACCCCATTGCTGTTTGTGTACGTATCGCTCATATCTTCCCGTTATGTCTAGTCCGTCTCGGTTTACAGCGTGGACTTACAGACGGACGACATCCTACCATTCCGCAACTCGGTCCTGGCTGAATATGCCCTGCTAATGGCTCCGAAACCAGTGGGTCTCGGGTTATCAGAAAGCGAAATCGAAACCGTCGCCCGAATGGGGATGCAGAGTCGCTTCCCGAACCCAATCCCATAGGCACCGATCGGACCACACTCACTTGCACCTCGGGAATTGTGGCGGGAATAGATTGTATACATTTGAGTTTGGCAGGTACAACATTCGGAAATGCCACTCATCGCCCGCCCGTCACTTCGAGCGTATGACCCGTCACATAAGATGCGAGTGGAGACGCCAAGCTGTCCCACCCAAAGTCCATTGGTCAGCTCCAATTAACGGTTTCAGCCGAGACAAACGTACAAGAGCATAGCAGCAGCGGCCTCATCCGCGGTACCCGGACGAGCGAGAGGGATTAACGGGAAGCTCTTCGGGTCGGCGCTGCTCGTCGTCGCTGGCGTTTTCGCGCCGGGAATTCCGAGGGCAACTTTCTTGCCACCAATCTCAATAGCTGCACCCTCCTCCTTCGCCGCGGTCAACCTATTACGGTCAACTTAGGCCCCCCAAACTGGAAAGAGGAAGACAGGATATTTGCATACCGCGTAAGAATGTACCCAAACGCAATGGTGTTAGCGCGCACGCCAAAGGCACCCCACTCTTTCGCGATGGTTTTGGTGAAGCCTGTGACGGCAGACTTGGCCGCGGCGTAGTTGGCCTGGCCGACGTTGCCGTGAAGTCCGGACGTGCTGGAAACGTTGACAATACTGCGGTTCTCGGGCGTGCCAGCCCCGGGCTTGATGCGCATGAACGGTGCAGCGGCGCGAATAAGGCGGAACGGCGCGCGGACGTGAATTTTCAAGATGATGTCCCATGCATCGTCAGGCATTGTGTGCAGCATGCGGTCATACGTGAAGCCAGCTTTGGTAAGCCGCGTTAGTGACAACGGTCGGTAGGGACGGTGAAACTAGATGAATGCACCATTGTTGACTATGTGGTTCAACTTTCCATAGCGCCTGCGAAGAGTGAGAATGGAACCACAGAAGGAGAACCAAGGTGCATACTTGATGGTAGCATCGAGAATCTTGGCGGGAAAGTCGTCCGCGCCTACATCACCGCCTACTGCGATGGCATCACCACCAGCGGCTTGTATCTCGTCGACAACAGATTGGGCCTTCTTTTCGTCGAGACTAGGTTTGTGAAGTTGTCGCGCCCGGGCACGCGATCAGGAAATTTACGTGTACTTACTCGCTGACGACAACCTTTGCGCCCTCCTTGGCAAAAAGGAGGGCCGCGCTTCGACCGATACCCTATGAGAGTAGAGAGATTGTGAATGTGAAAGAAGAGAGTAACAATAGCATCGATGGATAATACCTGAGCAGCGCCTATGGAAAGAAAGTTAATCGAGAAAGCGGAGCGCCGATGGAGCTAGCTATAAACGTACCAGTGATTATGGCAACCTCACCGTTCAATAGGCCACGACCATAATTATTAGAGAGATGGTTAGCGACTTGCTGAAGACGATCAGAGGATGACATGGTGGATATGGGTGTGGTTGTAGTCTCGGACTCGGATACGGTGTGGATGAGAACCCGTCCGATCATGTGACCGGATGAGCACCGCCACCCCCACATAGGTCAAGTGACAACTAGCCTACTGCACTGTACTATTGTGGTCAACCATGGAACACTCCCCTCTCGAGTGCAGAGGCGTTCGTTTCGATGACGAGTGTATCCTCATTCCAGACCCTCAGCCTCGCTCTCGCATGCCAAGGCTGCTTATCAACCCTTTCACTTTCAAACGGAGACATTCCCAGGATTCGTATTCGCCAACATCCTACCACTGTGACGCCCCTCCCTCTCCCACCAGCACTTTTCCTAGACCCGCGTAAGCACCCATATTTCGTCACCACCGTGCATCCAGTCATCTCTTTTCAAGTCTTTCTAGAAAATCTAGCCTTAACGAGGGCCCGCCACTATCTCCTCCGCCTATCCATCGTCACGCATCCTTACCCCCGACCCCGACAACTAGCGCTCGGCCTCGTGCCCCCTCCCTTCCTCCACTCCAGCGCTCCGAACGTGATCGGGTAACTATACCTCTTCGCCCATGTTGCCCTGATTGCTTCTCTGCGACCGAGCGTGCGACTTTGCTGGGCGAAAAATGGACAGAAAAGTTCTCTCGTGCAGCACGTAGGCGCCGCAGCGCAAGCGCGGACAACTATTCTTGCCCACCTCACGTCCACTCCGGAAACCAGGCCACGATCCAGTGGTCGTCCAACATCACAGAGGACAGCACACCTGCCGCCTTCCACCCTATCCTCGTCGTCGACGAGGCTGACCACAAAGGAAGCCCCGTGACCAAGCCGAGCCCCGCGCCCGACGGCGAACAGGAATTGACCGACGCACTGAACGCCATCGACCGTCTATCTGTCCAGGAACCCGAAGATGGCATTCTCCCTCCACTGCTCACGCGCCAGAAACCGTGGCTCTCGCCGATTCCTAGTAACAACGCTTCGCTCGACGATGTCTCCCGTGAGCCATCCACGGTGGCCGCGGAGGGTGTGGGTGACCTCCCTTTGTATCTACCCGTCCAAGTCTCGCCTCCGCCTTCCCCTCTGCCCCAAACACCACCTTCTGTCTATTCGTCCCCCGTCGCCTCCCCGAAAATCTCATCGCCATCACCGAGCGAGCGTGAATCACCGCGCATCGGTAGTTCGTTTCGCATCCCCAAAGGGGCATCGCTTGTGCGTGCCGGTGCGGATATTCTAAGAGGTGTCAGTGTCATTGGCACGAGCCCAGTTTAGTTCATACAGCACGCCTTACTTCTTGGTCTCCCTCGCTACCCGTAAAGTATTTACCCACCCAACCCTGTTATGTGCTAGACCCTACTAACCGAACTAGACCCTGAGGTAATAATTTGTACCAAAGTAGTGTACCATGTTATGCGTAGCGCTCGCTCTCCATTCAATGTTCCCATATCACGTGACAATCAATCCTCGGCAGGATCTAACAGTGCGCAAAAGTCGCCGCTCATCATGCATCATTTGCCGAACTCGTGTCGAACTACGAGAGAAGTATTTGTTCCTATCATATGCCATCAGGGAGGAATGAATTGCTTCCAATCACCGCAGTTGTCTCTTGATCTCAATAGCTGCACTGCATCTAGATGTGGATGACTTTGCGGTGTTGACTGTATTAGGGATCGTTTGATTCTAGTCATCAGCGACAGTGCGTTCACTGAATCTAAGTTTTCAATTCTTATTAGAGCCAGGGTAATGGCTTTGGCATGCCATGCCACTACGTGCTTACTAGCATGCGGCCTTCTTATCCGTGCGTCGCGGATACGCAACACAACTAGTTTACCTGTACTCCCTGGAATCGAGTCCCGAGGAGATACACTCATTCTTAACGATCTCCGCGTCAACTGCTGCATGCTTCTTTACCTTTGCTTTTACCTGCTGAGATTATGGGGTTGTATTCGATGATCCGCGCACGTACACCTCACCTCCCTTTGCCTTACCTGTGTTCATGTTTGCGATCAAATGAAAACTCTACAGGAAATCCCAAGGGAAATCCACGTATCGGCTCAGTATCGGCTCACGTCGACCCGCGGCCTGGCTGCATATGATGCTGATTCTTCCCTCCCACTCCCAGGATCAGCCGATCAGCGTGCTTGTGACGAACCACAGTTGAAAAGTTCTTGCCTCCGATCGTCTCAGTTTTCGTCAAGGTTTTCGTTACGAGAAACGAGAAAAATAATCCATGTGAGACCATTCTCGTAGGGCCTTCTTCTGTGCCACGCACTAGCAGGGAGCGTGATTTGCTTTGACCCCACCCACACATAGCGATGATGCAATCACGATAGCATAACTGCATCATTCCTATGCAGAAACCGGATGACGTCCTTCGGACCGACTTTCGGAGCCCGGGACGGAAATCTTGCGGAGGTTATTTGAGATCTCCGGACCGGTAAACGCCCAACACCACCAACAACAACATCGCCCTCGCTCCGTAAAATCGGGTTTTCCTTACCTCGTCTTTTCGTTCGCACCACAGAGCGCAAAGAAAATGGAAGAGGAAAGGTATATTTGGCGCGTGAACGGTTTTGATAAATTCAGTGCGCGTCTTCCACAACTTTAATGAACTGAATGCTCTTTGGCATCGGAAAGCTGAATGGGCTTCGTCTTCTTTGTTCTGCGCACCTTCGCGCCTCGCCTCTCTCAGAATAGATGGGTGGGCGGATGGACAAATCGGTACTTGTTCCAGCTGGAAAGTTTTGCTCGTGGCACCGGCACACGCGAAACAATGCGCGAATCTCAAAAGTGCCGTACTGTATGATCTGTTTGTGTTCCGCTCAATGCAACCTCCTCGGTCGGTGGCGCGGGGACAACTCAAAAATTCTCTGGATGGGTCCCCCTCGCGAGTTCGATTCGATCGGTCACATTTAGCCTCAGCGCTGGACCTTCGTGAGTCTCACACTTCTTTTGTGAATCGCACCGCTCATTTGAAGAAGCTAAATAAATAAATAAACCAAAGCGGTGGTCCGTGTGGAGAGTCGGGCACATACCATATTCATTGGATGCGGCGACACATGGTTCCAGGATGGATCTAAAGGCCAAAAAAAAAACAATATGCGATGTCTCAGCACAGACCTGGCGGCCATCGATCTCCATCCTTGTCTGTCTCAGGGCGGAGCCACTCCTTTTCTTTTTCTTTTTCTCTGGATCGGACGGTTGAACATCGCCGCGGTGGGGTGCAGTCACCGAACGCACATGCGCCTCCTCTCATGTGATACCACGTCGGCGAATCGGGGGCCTAAACTTCAGAGGCCCTAACGATACGAATCCACACCCAAAGATGCAAGCGAGCCGATAGGACGATGAGCTGGCTCCTGCTGCGGTTGTGCAGTGGCGTTGGGGCTGGTTCGCGTCCGCCTTTCAACCGCGCTGGCGTGTCCTTCCCGTTCCCCGACTTCTAGATAACTTCGGACTCCGGAGAAACGCAAAATGACTCACGAACGTCTCCAATGCTCGTTGGCCGCCCTGAGGCAGCTCGCTCGTTTGCATACATGGCCATTTAGGTTTGGCTATTCTTCTCGTGAAAATCTACTTTCGCGGGATCACGGTGAGAAGAAGAACAAGGGCCACAGCCTGTACATCTCTGTACCGGAATAAGCTAACAGTAGCACCGCAGCACGCATCGCGACCTGAGACTAGGTCGAGCTGTCTCACTGCTCCCCTCCCCCTTCCATGTGCTCAGGGCCAACCTCTCCACTGGTCGTCTCGTTACCCACCGCTTCGCCCGCTGACAAGCTCCACCCCCTTACCCTCGGCGTCTAGGTTTACCGGTTCGTGTGCCACAGACGCACATTTCCAGATAACGAAGAGCAACGGCAAGCACTTAGCCTCATTGGGCGCGCGCCGAAATGGCGCGGTGAGGGCACCCGATAACGTTTGACCTTTACTTCGCTCCGGTATTCTTCTCGCGCTCGCTCGCAAAGGTTGTCGTTAACAGCTAAAGTCATTTTTGCATATCGCCAGAAGTAGTAAGCGCCCGTCGTGTCAGTTAGTGCTGTTGCGGCTGCACCGGACTGATGCGTCCTCTCGGATTTCCCAGCAGACTCAGACGCTGGGGGCCTGTGGCTCCCACTCAATCCCTTCTCTCCCCCACCCCCCCTGAGAAGGCTGACATCGGGAAAGTATCCACGCGGGGTGCGATGGCATCGAGGAGTCCCGCTTCTCTGCAAGTTTATTGCGACGATGACCCCATGCGCTCGTATGGTTTTCTCTGGACGGCTTTCTTCGCCCGATGGGGGGATATAGAAGAAAGGGGGGGTCGGGTAGCCATTCCCGCCCTTAGCATAGAAGTGGCATACATTATGCCAGGTTTCTCCCGATTCGGAGGTGATGCGGCCGGGCAAGGTACATTCACGTGGTCGTGTAATCGATTAACTCGCCCAGCTATCCAGCCGTCGTGGTGCAGCAAGCCTACACCATATGGGAATAGATCGTCGAAAAGGGGTGCGACCCAGATAGAGGTGTAAGTGTACTTGTAATTGTAAATGTGCATAGGATCGAGGTTATTGCCACACAAATGCCTAGGGTATTGTATTCCTTCCCTTTCGAACAGCCGCATGGACCCTAATACGCTATGATGAGCGATGGAGCAGTGGATCCTAAGAGTGCCCACCCCGTGACACACATGTCCATCTTATTTCCTCTTTGGAGGTGGTCGCTCCTGCACTCGCCGAACATGGGGATATTCTCTTGCTGTACCGCTGGCGCAGATCTGTTCCTGGCGCATGGTAGCACCTGATATGGATATGAAATCACGTCGCATTAGAATCGCAATGATGTGGTGCGGTAGCTGGCCACAGATGGGAAACCAAGGCGGGAGCGCGCCGCAAGCCGCCCGAGTGTGACTCTGGCAGGAACGGTCAGCGGAGATGATTCCGTCGTTGACAGATGCAATACACGCGAACGTGATTCAGCCTATTAATAGGCAGTATTTTCAGCTGAGTTGCGGGAGCGTGGTGCGATCTTTTTATGCACGCAAATAGCCTACCTTGTCTGCAAGGCGAGAGGCCACCTCGTACCTGATCGCACCCACTGTTGACTCCTGATCGTGGAAGAGGAGAACAAAAGGGGGTGGGGTAGACGCGCGTAAGTAATGGCGGAGAGGTCGGGAAATGGATGTGACGAACGGCTCAAATGTTTGTGTCCCACTGGAGACGAGGAATGCGACGTGTCCTGATCCCGCGCCAGATGTTTGTTTGTGCGCGCCATTGAGTCGAGTCAGGTCAATGACCCGGCGCGTGATAACCAGCAAACGGTGAGCAGTCGAAAAAGATCGAAGGCAGCTGTTCACACATAGCAGCTGGCCCGCTTGATCTGTGTACGATGGCAATGAAGGGCGTCGCCTTTGGCGCATGTATCAAATTGTGCAAGGATCGAATCAAGGTTTTTCCATGCGCGCGAGGCGACTGGACCGTTTCTGTGAGGAAGTGTGCTCCCCGTTTACTCACCTCATGTTGTTGCAGAACGGCATTGCCTCCTGCATGTCGTCTCCAAGATGACCAAAAGACGACCATATGCACACTCCAGAGCGTTTACAGCGCGTGCACACGAGAAGAGCTTCGAGAGACTCTGGATACTGCCAGCTCCCTTACGGCATAGTTGGAAATCAGTCGTGCTGTAATAACAGGGTTATTTCCAACAGAAAGGGTCTAAGGCAGATGAAGAAAAGGCCTGCGAAAGGAGATGTGCACCCTGAAGGCTAACGCGAAGCGAATGGATCCAGAAAGCCTGGAAGCCGGCATTGAGGGAGGACCGAGACCCGATGGTTAATAGTACTGCTTCCGTCTTTCCGTCGCTGGCAGAGCGTGTAGGAATGCCGTGGGTGACGCGTTTCAGACCATCTGGTCGTGTAGGCATCACATGGCAGTGTAATAGTACTATGCCGCATTGGCGACAGAGAAGCTGATGCACACACCTCCTAGAAGATCGTTGACGGCAGTAATCAAGAACCCTAGGGCCTGAGGGTTACCGTACATTGTCGGCGGTATCTTTCGCAATCAGTACTACAGGACTGGCAAATGGCCACCTGCTTCTTGTAATAATAGGTTCCAGAACAAACGTCTGGGTAAAAAGTTTGGACGACGTTGACGGTATCGAAGACGAACTACAGCTAATTCCTTTGGTGGCGGAGAACACACATGAGTTGGCAAGTGTAGCCGTAGACGTGGGTGTCGTGTGCATACACAGCGGCGCACGGCGGGTCACGGACTCCCTTCGCGATGGCCGTCATTGACGCTTCCATGCATATCTTCTAAACCACTTTGCTGTCCTTCTCGTCGTCGGTCTCGAAAAAGAAAAGAAAATTCTCTTCCGTATTCACCGTTACACAACACACGCGCCATGTCCGACTTCGACACGGCTCTTCGTGTCGTGGTCACACCTTCTCAGTCTTCTTATTTCGCTGGCGAACCCCTTTCCGTGACCATTACCATCACCAATGTACGCTCGCCCCAGGCGCAGGTCGCGCCGCCACGCTCAACACACAAGCGCAGTGCGCACTCCGTCAGTTCTGTGCGCCTTGCACGTCCACCAACATCTCCTGGCCTGCCAAAGAGTCCCCTCACTGCTCCGCTGAGGCACGTTCCCGTTAAGATCTCGGCGCCGACGCGTAAAGGCTTGATTGGAACTGCCCCGCCACGGAATGGGTATCCCGATGTGAGTTGCTCTGAGAGGCGTGTCCCGACCAGATCACTTTCCGTCGACATCCCGTTCCATGAACTTCCCACTTCTTTTCCCGATGACACGAAAAAACCGTCGTTGCTTCGTGCAACTTACCTTGCAGGCAAGCACCTTTTGCATCGCCATACCTGTTTAGCTTACACACGGCAGGCCAATCGTCACCGCACACGTCCTCCCCGTTAGCCCGCACGTCCACTACCCCCGTGCCCCCAAATCACCCGCACGCCCGCAAGCTTTCCGTATCAGATGTTTCTGCACCGATCCCGCAAAGTGCTTCGTCCTCGTCTTTCGCATTGTCCCTCGATCCTATCGCCGAAACCATGTCCCCTATCCCACCTACACCCACCTTTCCTTCACCCGCCCCCACGCCGTCCCCCTTTACTTCTCCTCATGCAGCGGGTACCTCCAAATCTCCTTCTTCTGCCTATCCGCCACGCCCAGACACGCAGCACTCTACACAATCCTTCCTAGGAAACGGGCGCCCCACCTCACTCAAGTCCCTTCCGAAGGACAACACCGAACTGGTCTTGTACGCCTACGTACATCTCACAGGCTCGTTCTTTCTACTCCCTTCTTCGTCGCTCGCGCGGCCATCAGCGCTCGCCGCGCTACAGCGGCACAAGCGCGGTCCGCGTGGTGGGGGCAGCATGGACATTGGCGTCGCGTCGCCGCCGCCCCGTGGCCATGAACGACGCAGCGCGAGTATTGCTGGGAGTTTATGGGGATTGATATCGTCACCCGCTTCTGCAGTGCTGAGTCCCGGCCACCGCGCCCGCGCTCCTTCGCACGGCGGTACCCCACATACACCTCCCATACGGAGCTTTGCGGGTGCGGGTGCGAAGGTAGCAAATCCTCGTGGGACGGAAGGCATTGGACTGGGTATAGGCGGCGTTGGCCTTGGTATGGGTGCGATACAGGAAGACGATGATGACTGGGACCCTGACCAACCGATGTCGGTGTTTGAGGTCCCGCCAGCGATGCTTGCTGTTGATTTGAGCCTGGGGCCGGGTGAAGAACGTAGTTGTGAGTGCAGCACGTAGGAAGGGCCTCGAACATTCATTTGACACGCTTTTGCGTCCTTAGACGTTTACACCGTGACGTTACCTCCGAACCTGCCGCCGACCTATAGGGGCCGCTCTCTCAGGTTTTCATATAATCTGTCCGTTGGTGCGTGTCGGGCAACTGCCGGTTCGCCGACTAGCCAGAGCAGAGTGATGAAAGTACCTATACGAATTTACAATCATGTTTCTGGTAGGTGCTTTCCGTTCGTCACACTCGTGAATACGATCTAATGGGATGTCCGCTGCAGTTTCCCAGCCGCCACGATGGTATGAACCTGCTTACGGGCTCAGTAGAGTACGGTGAAAGGTTAGAAGAGAAGATAGAGGAGAAGCCACGAGGTCCTCCCAAAAGTATGCGCCCAAAGCACGTTTCTCCGTTCTTCCACTCACATCTTCGAAGCATCGCAAGCTAGCTCACCGTCGGCTTCTCGCGGTTCCGTTAGTGATCTACGCACCTACGCCTTGCTGCTACTAGAGCCCAATTCTGCCGCGTTGTCTGCATTTCCCGCTGTGCATGTGACAATGGACGATCAGCAGGAGCTGACCGGACCCGATGGAGGCCTGACTGGATGCCGCGAGGCGGTCGAAGTCCTCACGCGTGTCTCTAAGAAGGTTTCCTACGACGTGAACAAGGACGGGGTCAAAGTCGCCGTGCTGACATTCGTGAAATCGGCGTGGCGTCTTGGCGAGACCGTTCTAGGCGTCGTCGAACTCAACGATCGCGGGGGACGCGCACGCATTCTCAAGGCGAGTGTTCATCGTGTCGCATTGGTACCTTGGACCATACATACGTGGCTGATCGACCCCCTCACACAGCTTTCGGCCATGCTCGAAGCGCACGAATCTCTGCCGTCCGAAATCGCGGCGTCCCCTGACGCGCGACACGCGTCCTACATGCGTCGAGTGCACGCCGAGCACCACGCGTCCTTCATCCCGCAGACGCAGCGCACGACCTTTGCGCTCGACATCCCCCCTGACGCCGCACCCGCGTTCCGGCTCTCGCTGGGCGGCGGGCCGTCCGAAGGCGGCCTGGCGTGGAAGGTGCGTCTCTGCCTCCTCGTGGCGATCGCCGCGCCGGGGGCCCAGGTGCGCGGTATGGTGCGCGACGGTCCCACGAGGGCAGTGGGGCAGCACGTGGGTCCCGACGGGCAGCCTTGCGCCTCGCGAGCGGCCGCCGAAGGTCGCTGAGCCGGCTGCGAAGGTGAAGCCGGCTCAGGCGTCGTCGCCGCAGGTGCGTTCGTGGGCGTCGTTCCTCGCGTCGACGTTCTTGAGCGTCTCTGAGGGTGGGTACCACGACGGAGACGAGGCGCTCACGGATGAGGAGGATGGGGAGGGAATGGCGGAAGGCGAAGTGGACATTGGGGCTGGAGAGGAGGGCTGGAGGGAGCTTGTTGTCGAGACGGTGGAGTGTGAGGTGCCCGTGACGGTGTGGCCCGGAAACACCGTGTTTAGACCTGAGGATGTTGTATTTGATGTTTAGCTTATGGACTCGTTTACCTTTTCTACGATAGACATGATTCGGGCATGTAGTTGCACGGAATCACACGACACAGACTGGGCAATCCAGTTACAAAAAAAAAAATTGAGACTAAGGTTACAATGTTGCTGTGAACAAGTCGATAGCTACTAGTATCCGTAAGAGGTCATCACATCCTGTTACGCTTCGTACGCGTCTTGACCATCTCCTGTGGTGCTCTGGGAAAAAAAGAGTTCGGTATCGAATCGAGAGAGACGAAATGGGGCGTACTTTCTGTTCTTGTTTCTGCCAGTCTCTGACCCCGCTGGCTCGTCGACATCCATACCGTCCTCGTCGCGCAAGTCCTTTCGTCCCGAAGCCCCACCGACACCGCGCTTACTCGTGTTTTGCTTCTCTCGTAAACGGTCCGCGACCTCTTTGAGTGCCGAGTTGAGTGCCTCCTCGTGCTCGGCGTGCTCCCGCACCTTGA
Source organism: Lactarius hatsudake (assembly GCA_024734325.1). NCBI lineage: Eukaryota > Fungi > Basidiomycota > Agaricomycetes > Russulales > Russulaceae > Lactarius > Lactarius hatsudake. The sequence continues at coordinate 2,953,397 of JANSJP010000001.1, read as the reverse complement.
CGGTGTTGTGTTCCGCGAGAGTCACAAGCTTCGCATCCAGCGTCTCCAGGACCGTTGCCGTTGTTTTCGACCTTTTCATCGAGTTAGATCGAGACGACGATCCCAATAAACACTACGGACCAGTTCTCCAAGGAAGACAGGATCCCCGTGACGGAGTCAGGGGGTACGTCTCTTCCGATGGTGTATTCGACCTCAAATTGCTGTTCCTTCTGGTCCAGCTTACCGCGGATGATGTCGAGATAGATTGCATCAATGATGAGATCTTCCAGCAGGCGAATCGTGGGAATGTCTAGGTGCGTTTGTAGGAAGGAATAAGGGAGGACCTGTGTAGCAAGTCAGATCGGAGGAGAGGGGGAGAGAGATAAACTGACGCGTTGTTGCATGGCATAGCTGAGAAGAGAAAGGTGCTTGAGCTTCGTAGTTTGCGTCGGTGAAAGATCTGGTAATGCCACCTTTTGTTCTTTCCAGGCGGACGTCAAGGCTCGACGCAGGCTGAATGAGACGAGGTCGTACGGAGATAATCCCTATACGTCTTGTATGCGAACGTCTCGAGCAACGCGTAGTACGTTCCGTATTGTTCATTGCCTGCGAGCTGGACAAATGCGGTTCAGGCGATCTCGACATATCGTGTTTATGATTTAGTACGGCGCACCTGCTTGATATTTGGTGCGTCGAGGAGTTCAGCGAAGAAGTACACGCCATGGGCGGATATGGCGTCCTGGATCAGTTTTGCGGCAGCCGCACCTTTCGCAGACTTTGATATGAGCACGAACGGCTCCAATTTTGTAGCCAGATGAGAACCAAGCTCCATGGCGGTCGAGGACAGCGTTGAGCGCGCGCGAGTGTCGCTCACGTGTGACTCAACTCGCTTCCCCCCTCATGGCAGCCATAAAGCCTCTCCTACGCTTTGCACCCTCTCCAACTGGTCCGCTTCATCTCGGAGGGCTACGCACCGCCCTATTCAATCATGCCTTTGCTCGCAGGACGGGTGGTCGCTGGATCCTCCGCATCGAGGACACCGACACCGTACGTTCGAGGTGTCCCCTATCTCCTTACCCCCTCATAATGTCCGCGCTCGTAGTCGCGAACTGTGCCACATTCTGTAGAGGGAATCCAGCACGCTCTCTCCTGGGCTGGGCTTGACTACGACTTTGGTAAGTTCCAGGGTCATCCCTTTGTCTGACGGCCTCTCAGCGTGACCCGCTCTCCCAGGACCGGGCAAAAATGGCCCCCATGGGCCTTACTTCCAGGTAGGTATACTCCTTCACGCGCTTCTCACTCAGAGCGGTCCTGACAATGCGGCCTCAGTCTGAGCGATTGGATTTGTATCAGCACTACGCAAGAAAGTTGCTCGACGTTCGTCCTCTTTCATTGCACTTCTTTCCCTCCTTACAACTCGTACTCGCAGGGTGGACACGCGTACCGGTGCTTTTGCAGTCCAGACCGCCTGGCCCAGACGCGCGAGCGTCTCGCACGTGCCGGGTTAAACTCTACCTACGACAAGCACTGCCTATCGCTCTCCTCCGAGGACGTCGCGCGTCGGGTGCGCGCCGGCGAAAAGAACGTCGTGCGGCTGAACGTGGGTGCCTCCGTCCGCGCAAGCCGACCGCTCAGCGAGAACCCGCCCTTCTAGGACTCGATTCTCCCAGCGTACCGCGCAGAGCCCGACCTCATTTTCGGCAGCCTGCGCGACTCCCACGCGTCCCTCCCCACCGACCCCGTATTGCTCAAATCGGACCTCTTCCCTACCTACCATCTCGCGTCGGTCGTCGATGACCACGAGATGGGTATCACACACGTCCTGCGCGGAGAGGTCAGGCGCGCCAGCCAGTCTAACGGTTGTGTGTATTATCCGCTAAAACAGAAGGGTTTATTGCGTTAGGAATGGTTAGCCTCGCTCCCGTTGCACATGGATCTCTACGCCGCTCTTGGGCTCATGCCGCCACATTTTGCCCATCTACCTCTCCTCCTCAACTCCGACGGAAGCAAAATGTCGAAGCGGAGCGGCGACGTCCAGGTTATGGACTATATGGTTAGCAACCACCTTTTGCGTGATAAAATATGATCCTGACCATGTCCCAGAGGCGCGGATGGGAACCAGACGCTGTGTTGAACTGGGTTGCGCTTGCGGGATGGGGAACCCATACCGACGACCAAACGTCCAAAACGGCCAAAGCGCCAGACAGCACGACGGTCATGAGTCTCCCCGAGATCGTCACCAATGTTAGTTTCCTAACCACTTTTTACCGCAAGTTGGTTGGCCTGATGAGTCTGCTCGCAGTTAAAGTTGGACGTGCTCACGCACCGGCGCACGATATTGGATTATGCTAAACTGGAGTATCTCAACAAGCACCATCTCATGCGCACTCTGTCCACCGAATCCGGCCTTCGTGCGTTGGCTTTGCGTGCTCAAGGACATGTCAAGGACGCGTTTCCTCATACGTCAGTGTGCCAATTTCACACCGCACTGGGTGTTTACTGTTATTCTAGGACGCTCGCCTCGGTCGAATACATCGAGAAGGCTATCTCTGCTCTTCGGGGCCGCCTGGTTACTCTCATGGACCTGCCCACCACTGGACCCTATTTCTTCGTGCCACCGGCCTGGGCAGATGCGGAAGCGCATGCGATGCTCGACGGAATTTCAATGGAAGACTATCAAAATGCGATGCGGGGCACAGTGGAACGCCTTAAATCCGCATCACCATGGGATACTCAGACCCTGGCGGACGCTCTGCATGCCGAGAGCAGAGCGATGGTGATAAAACCGGCCAAATTCATGACCGCATTGCGTCACGCTATGAGCGGCATAAAGGTAAACCTTCCTCGACCTTGGGGTGTCGAATCTAAATCGTTCATCACCACGACAGAACGGGCCAAGCATTGCAGAAATGATGGATGTCTTGGGCAAGCAAAGGACGATCGCCCGATTGAAGAGGCGGACAGTTCATCCCATGCTTGGTTTTCTACTAGCCGTTCTACTCATTCGTGAATATGATTACGGATTTACAAGTGTCTTCGGACGCCCCAATGACGCAAATGTCCTGAGTTGCAGACGACAAAAACGAAACAAACTTGGAAGATACTACATACAACTTTTTTTTTTCTGCTACAGAGATTCCCAACCACCGCTGTCAATAGTGCCCTCTAGCTTCCGCGCAACCAAGGTCGGTATCCCGTGATTGAGCCACTGTTTTTCTGACCTCTTCCCAACGAGCCGGATGTAAAAACTGCCTGCGCCCTCTTCTAAGAATTCGTAACATCAGCAAATTGAAGCCACAAATCACGGATGACAAAAGACGCGGAGCGTAAAAAGCGGGACTCACCGCATCGAAGTATCGACTTCGCCGTGAATGTCGAGGTAGGGCGCCAGTGCAAAGGTCCCGTGTCCAGCGTGCAGATACAGCAGGCAACATCGCTTGACCAAGAAGTAGAGTCCGATGACGCCTCCACACCTAGAGAACGACGTGTTAGCGGCGCGCGTAACCAAAAGCGTGTGGACTTACTCCCGCGTGTGCATGTTGCACTCGCCCTTATCCCCGTACTCCTTGTCGGTGCAGCAATGGCTCTGGAAGCAGACCGCGGCGCCGCAGATCAGGCATATGGCGGCGTCGAGCGGGAGGGTGTTACAGCGCTTGCACGTGAGTGCCCTGTCGAGCTCTCCGAAGAGGGTGTCGAGGACGACGGGGAGGCGCGCGATGCGGTACACGGTGGGGTTCTCGAGGATGATGCCGCAGTTGAGCTGCGAGGCGGCGTGCGAGTGTCCGTAGTGCGAGCACCAGCCCGCGAGGCTCGTCTGGAGCGTGTCCTGGGAGGGCAGGTCCGCGAGGGGCGGGATGCCGAGCATGGCGAGGAGGCGGGAGTACTCGCTGCGCTCGTTGCCGGCGTTGGTGAGGGCGGGCGAGGGGAACGCGGTGGGGAGCACGGCGCGGACGAGGATGGCGGCGCGGCGGAGGAAGGGCAGCGTGAAGCAGTACATGAGCTTCTCGATGCGGGCCTCGCCGTAGGTCGTGAAGACGATCTCGGACGCGTGCTCGACGACGGGCGAGTGGCGCACGACGGACGTGAAGAACATGCGCAGGTCGCCGAAGATGTTCTCGTGCGCGCGCTGGTTCGGCTGCTGCACCGGCCAGCTGCGCGTCTTGTTCAGCACGTAGATGAGCCCGATCACGGTGCGCGCGAGCAGGGCGTAGTACGAGAGCACGAGGACGTGGCGCAGCATCTCGGGAGCCACCGCGGCGGTCTCGACCACGATGGTGAATGGGTCGCGCAGGAGCAAAGGGTACGAGACTGGGTTCAGAGTCGAGAGACTCCACTCTGGGAGCAGACGCTTGATGATGGCCTGACGCAACGCCTCTCTCCCTTCGTCTGGCCGGCCGCGGAATGGCACGACGGCGAGTTTCCCGAGGCAAGTGATGAGGCCACGCAGCATCCTCGCTTGAGGCTCAGTAAGGTTGTCCGCAACCGTCCCGCCGGGGCTCCCCACCCCGCGCTGGGCAATTTCCAGACACGCAATCGTGTACCCCACGAGGTCTTCGGGCAGATATAGACCTGCGCCGCGCTCGCTAGCCTCGGGTTCCGGCCGGTCGCGTAGATGACGCGATTGCTGTGAGATGGCGCGGGCGATGTTCATCACGCTGTCGACCATCTTGTGCATGACCCAATCGGGCCAGCGGTCGGCCGCTCGGAAGAACGAGACGTAGCCTGGATCCTGTGCGCCCCAAAATACGAGCTCCCCCGTGCCGTTATTGACGAGCAAAGAGTCCAAGAGCGGATCGGACTTGGACTTGAGGACGCTGATGCCCGCCGCCCGCGTCCAGTCCGCGAACGGTAACGTGTTGAGCTGAATGGGCGCCGGGTGCGAGACGGGCAGGATGACGTTCCCCGAGGCTTTTGCATAGTGGACAGATGTACTCCTTGCGCGGTATGCTCTCGGGGTGATTGCGCGCGGCTTGTGTCCGGTGACGCTGGCGAATGGAGAGCGTGTACGCGTTGAAGCAATCCAAATGCATCAGATGGCTGCAAATCGACGCGTGTAGACCGAAACGGGTGTTCTGCGACGAGAACACCTCGAACGTCGTGACTTTGGAATCATGGAGCGCCTCTCCTCGCGGCGGGAACGTTGCATTTGCCGACGCAGGCGGACTACGGTCTAGGGAATAGGGGGAGGTCATCACGTCGTTCATCAGCCCGCCGTTTCCGTCCGGCTGCTTGCGCACGAGCTTGCTAGGCTGGACCAACCCCAACGCACCGAACGGCTTCGATGCGTTGAGCTCCTCCTGGCACACGATGCATGTCCCAAGAGATGCCGGTTCGTCCGCGTCGACGCTGTCCTCGTCATCGTAGTCGTCATCGTTTATGTTATTAACGAAACTCGCTTGCTGCTCCCTCATCTGTCGCATGATCGCCTCCTGTCTTGCGCGTGCGGCCCTCTTTTTCGCATCCTCGGGGCCCTCTCCAGCCTCCGGCAGGACGACCCGCCGGCGCACGCGGACAGCCTCCGGTACGTGCTGGGCAAGCATATTCAGGATCCAATCGCACCGCGCCTTGTACGCGCGATACAATTCGTGATGCTCGAGCACGCAAAGCATGTCGATGAGATTCTTGCCGTCTTCGAACGGCTTCGTTGCAGCAAGGTGACTGAAGGCGCCTGGCCGCTCTACCAACGCAAGCATGGTGAGATGAAGCATCTGGTCGAGAATAGCCTCGCCCGAGGACGGTGCGGCGGCCGAGACCTCGGTCAGCACAAGGATGTTGAACACGGTGTAGAACAGTAGTTGCAAGAACACCTCAGACTCTAGCGTCGCAGGAAGAGCGGTAAACGGGCCACGCGTGATGTCTAGCGGACGCGGGACGATGACGGGATCTTGCACGCCGCGCTTCTTCCAGTGGTTGCGCAGCACCGTCTCGACCTCCTCGCGCTTGTTGCGCGTGTAGTGGTAGAAGAACGGGTTGATTTCGTCGTACGCCTCGGACTTGAGTTCGTACATCCCCGAGTCTGTTGTAGCTTCGGGTGAACGGAAGTTCGCGACTTCACGCAGCACACGCTCGAAGCACGCATCCTCAACGAGGCGCTCTGCAACGCGTTTAACAAGATCGGTGAAGGTGCATGGTCCGACTGCTAGCGCGTGCACGATCTCTCGGCGAACTGCGTCCTTGATAGGCATCTTGCTCGCGTTGGCGCCCTCGCTGAGAACAGTGATGAGGATGTACAGGAATTCCTCCACCATAGTAAGTAACTGTTGGTCGTCGTACGAGGGATGCGCCACCCCGCCTTCGAAGAAGTGGAGTAGCTGGAAGCGATCCATCATGCTGACGAGAACGAGGTTGGGATCCAGGACGATGAGCGCCGTCTGGATGATGTACAAGTCTTGATCGTAGCACAGCTCGCGAAGCATAAAATCACGGTAGTGCAAGAGTTGCCCGCGGATGGCAAAGCCATTTCGTACCCAGAGACCGGTGCGGATCTGTGCGACCATTGCCAAAACTACCCCAATGACATAAGCTTTTTGAGTTATTAAACGCAGTATCAAGCTCACCTCGGAGCGGGAAATCGATTATAGTCAACACGGCCTTCTCACTCGTATTCCTCAACAGAATGTCCCGTATGCTCGGAAGACCAGCTTCACCGAGCGAGCTTTCTGAGAGCGCGTCCACGTGCTTGAACAGTTCTGCAAGTAGCCATTGCAAGGAGTGATGGAAGCTGACCCACCCCTCCAGTACGTCAAATTGTATGACCGAGTAAGGTGTGCTTCCAAAGTTGACGTCGTGGAATACGATAGGGGTGAACTTTGTCCTATCTAGCCTCTCGTCGGTGAGCGTGACCGACATGAGGATGTTGTGTGTGACGGTGGTGATGGCCGCGACTAGCTCCTCAGGTGTCGCATATTGAAAAGCCTCTCCGTATACCTTGATGACCCTCGATAGGGACAGCGTTACATTGAACACGCTGATCCACCCGTCCGTCTCGAACTCCACATGTGAGTTCGCCGCACGTTTGTTCGGATTGATGCACATAAATAACTGGCAAGTTTGGGCGAACTGTGTAATGAACTCGTGGCGGCGGGAGATGAGCCGTTGCACAGGCTCGTTGTGACAAAGATAGCGTAGATCGCTGAACACGGGCATGAAGCGTTTTGACTTGAATGGCTCGCTGTCAACGTCGATTTCTGCAGCGGCAGAAGCAGGGTACTTGATGCGTCTATCAGAAATCTGATTCGTGAAGAAGGCAGTGATGATATTGAGGATGCGTGTGACAATGTTGTAGTATTGAACGATGTGCAAGGCGGCAGATGGAACGGTAAATAGCTGCAGAGCAAAGTATTTGATGGACGTTTCGGCCTCACGATCGACGAGAAGGTAATTATCGATAACACGGGGATACACGTTGGCAAAGTGTGCAGCTTTTTTGTCATTCAGCATCAGCGAAGCAAGACGTGGCATAGAGAAACATACCAACGCTGAGCTTGTGTTGATGCGACAGGCCCAATATTGACGCGTATATCTCCTTCAGGCTTAGTCGTGGCTTCTTCCAGAGCTTCGTGTGATACAAGTAAAGCCAGGTTATTCGCACCGCATCGGGAACCTCGGTCTCGATAGATAGGACCTCAGGCGGCAAGTTGACCATCGCGTTGCTCCGTCTTCTTGGGACAAGCAGCTCTTCTGCGATCACCTCTTTCAAGACAACCGTGTCAGTCCCAAGGCGGGCGCGCGTTAAATCGAGCAACCACTCAATGATGACCGCAACGACCTGTTCGCGGAATGTATCATACGCGCGGCGCACCGTGACACCGAGCTCGATCTGGGCAATCTTTTGGGCGATATCGAGAACGCGTGGAACGTCCGTGCTCATCTCTATGACCTCGCGACCAAGGTCGTCAATGCGGTTCGCCATTTCTGCAGCTTCGTCGCGAGGGGTCGGAGTGAGCAAGCACAGGAGATCGATGACTTCGGTAAACGAATGCTTCTCGTCGTTCCAGAGCACGACGCAATAGTGGTCCTTCATCATCGGATCTGCGCTTGGCTGGAGACGGAGATCTGCCTCGTTAGTCGGTACGCTAGTCTCGTCGGGGGAGCAGTCGAGGGTCTCTAGGACGAAGTCCAGCGCATAGGCAACTGTGCGCGCCATGCTGTCGCGTAACTCAGGGGGGATGGGCACGCGATGCGGGTAGTTCTGTACAGGAGGAATGGTGCGACCCTTGAGTATGAGAGGGTGTTCGGCGGCATAAGCGACGAGTGAAGAGGGAGTTTCAGCACCGGGAGGGTGATACGGGCACGCGATGGGTATGCGCCACGCCCCTACATCGCCGCAATCACAGCACCCACCAGACTGCTGCGCAATAAAGAACGAAACGTTGTGGTCGGTATGGTCTGTGGCGTGGAAGCAGCGCGAGCAGAGGACGCAACTGTCGTCGAGTGCGCAGTCCCTGAATGTGTTGTGATTAGTCAGGATCCAATGACGTAGGTGCACAGTACTGACTTGCAGCGAAAACAGCTTTCGCCTTTCTTGAAGATGTAACCGCAGGGTCTCCCTGGAACTGGTGGGTCATTGAGAGCGGCGCCAGCGAAGTTAAGGCGTGCTTGCACCTCGGCCAGGGTGGTGGGGAGGGGAAGACTCGAGTTGGAATTGGGAAGGAATAGGTGGGAGTACGGTCCCCAGAAAGCGTCATAAAGTTCGGAGAGAATGTCTGTCCGCGTCGAAGGGGTGAACACGTACTTGCGGTTCCCAGGCATGGACTCTAGTGTGGCACGAAGACGGGATACAGGGTCTGGTGGACGATCTCGTGGGCCGATAGAGGAAAGGCCCTTGAAGGGAAATATAGAAGAAAGACCAGACATGGCCGTTGTCCAGTGAGACGCGTCTAGGAGAGTCTATGGTGGTGTGTGAGTATCATCATCGACACCCGGTCCGCGTAGCCCGTTCCACACACACCGTCATGAGCGCCGCAGCAGCAGCAGGTCCTTCGACCACTCCTTCGCTAGCTACTTTGGCAGACTCACAGCCGCGCTTAATGGATGCAGCGGCAATGGAATACTTTCTCATCGAAGCAGTGCAGACACTGCGTCATTCATCGGCCGTGGCTGATTCTCGTGCACAAAAGATAGAGAATGAGATGATCGAGGCAGGTCTCATCCCACCGCCACCACCACCACCACCCCAAGTCAAAGCAAAGAAGGACGCACAGCGCGATTCTGTTGCGGCTGGCCCATCAGCGCCGAGTGATGAGGAGGAGGAAGGACTTCGCGCGCGTTTGGAAGCCATAGGCATGCACGTGGGTGCAAATATCACAGAAAGGTGTGCAGGTCATATCATCCTGCAGAGTCGAACGCACACTCAACGTTCTAAGATTATGCCATGACCGGGCTGGTTTCGCCGACACCCTGGACATCGTCAAATTTGTATGCAAAGAGCTATGGTCAACGTGCTGGGACAAACAAGTCGACAACCTCCGAACAAATCACCGAGTGAGCTTTCCTGTTCGAAAGAGACACACCTACCAGCGCATCTCTTAGAAATGTTTAGGGAGTATATGTCTTACAAGATAACTCTTTTAAGCCCATCGCGCGCATCTCCTCTTGGGAGAGCAGAGCAGATGCAACTAGGCGCGCGAGACTTGTACGTGAAGTATCGAAGAAATCAGTCCAGGCTGACTAGAAAGAACAGTATGTCGCCATGTCGGCGGGCATGATTCGCGGTGCACTAATGAGATTGGGATTGCACGGAACGGTTACACCAGAAATCAACCTTCCTCAATGTGTGTTCCTTACAATTCTAAGCCGAACTCTTTGCTAAGGGTCGACACAGGTACATTCCAGGTCAAAATCCCAAAATTACCCTGATCCGTCGTGCACGCAGCCCGATGCCGATGGACGACTGATGCATGGTCCCGCTTCATGACTAATCATTAGTTCTCGTACGTTAGACCACGTTTATTGTGTACTGGACCGCTAGGAATGGGCATATGCAGTCGTATGGGGTTTGAAACTTGGGCAGGCACCGGGCAATGACATATGCATTGAAGCCGAGTCATGCGTAGAAGTACATGTACAGTACAGTAACAAGACGCGCTCACGACCTCACAGCGGCTGTGTCGAGGTCCGTCCGATGAATGAGGAAACTATATAGCACATGAGACGTATGACGCATTGCGGCCGTACCTCGCCAGCGAAATCAGAGTCTGACTCCGCGAATAGCGTAAAGTGGCAGACAAAATGGGACGAGGTTGACAGCGCATGGTCGAACACGGGGGCGTTAATGGACACATGGATTTACCTGTGACCCTTGTACAGTTTGTAGGAATTGTATAAGGGTAAGGTTGGGGCATCGGTGTACTAATTGAACAGGTGATCAGGCCGAGAATGGGGAAAGGGGGGTAAGGGCAGGTCACGAGGGTGCGGGGCTCCCACTCATAACGTTCGCTGAGACCCCACACAGACCCATGGTTCCTCCTCCCTAGTCTCTCTCTCTTCTCTCCTCCTCATAGACTGGCTTGTATCCCTCACATCATCCCCATTTCTAGATTTTTTTTCTTCTTTCCTTTTCTTGCAGCTTAGATCCGCTAGTAAGTCCTTTTTTCCGTTCATCCAAACTCCTTGCCTACGATCATCACCGTCAACTTCCAGGTCAGAAGAGTGAATCAGAAATATTATATGTACGTTCTTTCGCTCTCCCTTGCTTGTCCGGTATCTTACATACTCTTCAGATTGTACTTGAGTATCCAGACAAACAACCCGAAGAAGATCCGTAACGTCTTAAAGTCCAGAACCCTTGCCACAGCGCATTCTTTTGATCCCTTCATTTGGCTTTCGGCCTAACTCTGACCCTTCCCGCTCCTACTCCTACCATGATGGCACACCCCGTTAACTTCCCATTCCCGCAGCCAGAGGACGACGCGGATCGCAGGAATCGATTCGCTTCCGTGCATGGATTCGACTCTGCTGGCCCGGCGTCCCTTCGAGAGCGCGCTGCCAGTCAGCCACCGCGCACCTCCAGTCAGAATTTTCTCTCGTCCCACCAGGCCGTCTCGCCCAGCCTTGGCCGCGGGAACCCTTCCTGGGCGCAACGCCTCCCTTCCAGCTTCAATCCAGGCTCCTTCCCCGGCCGTAGTTCCTCTTTTTCCACCACTGCTCCACTCCACCCCAGTCTTTCTGCTATGCGCGAAGCCCGGACCTTCGGATCAACTTTCGAAGATGACGAATCAGAGGGTATGTCTGACACGTATGACGAGCGCTACATCCCCCCTACGCTATCGCGCGGGCGCACCTACACCGCCGATTTTACGCGTAGTCGGTCCCAGTCCCTTGCGACGCGCCCTGGTCCCGTTGGAAGCACCTATGGCCAACCTGCCCTTGGTAGCTGGAACGATTCTGGGTTTGGGTCCAATCCACTCAGTATCCCTGGGCGCCTTGAAGCATCCAAGCCGTTTGCGGGAAACCGGTACGATCGTTGTACATCGTTCAGATTGTCTTTTCAATAACTGTTTTCTCTCCTCCCCCGTAATCTCAGCCATGGAGTTGATATCTCCAACATGAGCCCATTTGTGCGTAACGTAAATGACATTCTATTGGATGATGGCTCTGCGTTCCGCGAATTGTGGTCGGGTACAGGCATGCATGATACCACAAACGGTGGAGGGAGCGGTACCACAAGCAGGCGACACAGTGTAAGCGTCGTGCAACCGCGTCGTGGGGTTGTCGGTTTCAATGCTCCAGGTGCCAGCGTGGACGACGAGCCAGCTCGCCCACCTATCCAGTTCTTTGGCCAGTCGGGCCGTGGCGGACTCTTGCTCAGTGACGAAGACCTCGCAGATGACCTTAATTTGCTATCTCTCGCCAAGGATGGCCCTGGCCCAGTCTCTTCGTCGTCTGGCTTACCACCGAGCCAACCCTCGTCGCTCCCCATTTACGCGCCACATGGTCGTTCCCCCGAGCGCTTTTCTCCGTATCAAAACCTAAACCTTTCAATCCCCGGAGGGCGTCAGACACTCAGGGAGCCGAGTGACAACGGATTGTCGACTGGTGGGTCTCCATCACTCGGCCACCACGACTTCCAGGAGCCGGGGACACCGAACCAGCACACCCTGACAGCACGCTTCATACCGGGACATGGCATCAAATTTGTCGCACAGCACGACATCGGATTTGCTGCGCGATCGCCCATTTCCCCGCGCGGTCTTCCGCAGCAGCACCACCAGGAATCCTCGCTCGTTTCGGCATCCTTACCACGCCGTGCGTCGGATGCACATACCCAGCTTCCACAGCCCCGTCAATCGATCAACGACATTGGCAAGGGCGTTCCGCTTCACGCTGTGCCCGCTTCGTGTCCTCTGTATATTGTCGAATTCAAAGCGGGTCGGACGGATCTGTTCTACGCGACGGACCTCGCGCTCGACATTCGCGTCGGCGATCTCGTGATTGTCGAAGCGGACCGCGGAAAAGATTTGGGCAAGGTCGTGAACGACACGATCACACTGGCCGAGGTCGAGGCATTCCAAAGGCAGCAGCAGCAACAGCAGTCGTCGCACGTCGGGTACTCCGAGACGCCTACGAGTCCTGGGGAGCACCCGTCGCTTAGTGCTGGTGGTACCGGTTCAAAGAAAGAGATCAACCCAAAGTTGATCTACGGAAAAGCAGGGACACAGGATGCGCAGTATGGCCTTTTTATTTTTTTGCTTCCTTCGCGGAGTTGACACGTCATTGTAGGCTCCTGATGACGAAGATGCAGGACGAGGTCAAAGCGTTGCAACTGTGCCAAAACAAAGTCCGGCAGAAAAAGTTGCCTATGGAAGTTGTAGACGCCGAGTATCAATGGTGGGGTTCTGTTTTTTATTATTCTCGGGTTGACCGGGTTGTCGTGTCAAATGTTCTAAATCTTTTTTCATCCCGTTAGGGATCGACGTAAACTCACATTTTACTTCATCGCTGACAAGCGGATCGACTTCCGTGAGTTGGTACGGGAGCTGTTCCGGTGCGCATTAGGTCCCTTTTTGAGATGTTGTATGGCGTTACTCACACTTTGCAAAGGTTGTACAAAACGAGGATCTGGATGGCCTCGCTGCAAGGTCCCGCTGGCTACGAACAGTGATCAGGGTTTGCCATCCCTTACCAGACCGCGCAACCTCAACCTCAACTCTTTTTCTCACCTATTGCTTCATTTTTTTTTGGCCCTCCTGTCTTCCTTTCCTCCCTATCTCTCGCCTAATCACTGCATGTCATATGTCCTGGCGTCAAATCGTTTTGTACGAATCAAGTCGTTGTGTGATGTCATATTCCATTCGTATATTCAACCTCTTGGACCATTTTCTTCGTCTGCCCTTGCTATATTCCCACGTTTGAATGCCTTACGCTGTACGCTAGTTCGTGCTGATCGTGCTCCTCATTTGGTCACACCCGCTTGTGTGTCCATGTGTTTGAGTACTAGGTGATTGAGGAAAAAGGTGGAGAGTACACCCGCGATATATATGTTCAGCTACTCAAATTCCTCCTTGTGTGCTTTTTTTTTTCTTTAGGTACTTGTATTGCTATCTTGAATAAATAACACCATGCATCATCTCTTTTGCACGTACTTTTACTTTTTGTGTGGGGTTTGGTTTGGAGACCGTGTTGTCGCCACCAGCCTATCGACGAACCGCATCCCGTGCTCTTTCTCACGTTCTCCGCTCCGCGCTTTTTCCCTGTGACTTTTCCATCCCGGGCCTCCGACGCCGAACAGACTGTACCGCCAACAACGAGCAACACTTTCCTTGGCTGCCAGTGATAAATCGTGACAGTCCCGAATGGCCGGCAAGTCCAAAGCTCGGTGCGTATCTACCGCCTACCCCCCCCCAATTTACCCTAGGCTGACTCGCGGACGACGACGAACGCACAGCACGCTGATCGTGCGCCTCCTCTCGACCGCACAAACGGGTTTCTTCTATACCACACAACGCGTCCGCACGGGGCCCAAGCTAGCCGCGGTTAAGTACGACCCACGAGGTGGGTGCTCCCCGTTCCCCCGTGTGTGAGTGACTGACTTTGACGCTTGTGTGTTTTCACAGTGAAGCGAAGAGTGCTATTCGTCGAGAGCAAAAAGACGAAGAAATAGGTGTGGTTCGGGGGAACTTTGGACAGGGGGAATGCTATACCATATCGTATGAAACAAAGGAGGACACGGCACGCTCGACCTCATGTCGGATTGCACGCTCAAACCGCGTTTTTCCACACTTTCGAGTAGTCTCTTCTCTTGTGTAGTCCTCCCACCCAGATTAATGAGCTCCATCGTTGTTGTGTCACACATTGTACGCTTCACACACACTCAAACCCCCCACCGTGACGGACCAATAAGTATATTGTAGCGTACAAACATCTATTACATGCATCTTCCATTCCCCCAAAATACAGTAACGTGCATGCCGCCCAGGATGCACACGCCCGCAGCGCATCACCTCGCGTCCAATAAACCCCGGGTAATGAGTATTCCCACTTTCGTGTATACAATCCCATATATAATAAAATACAATGTTGTCGTCGATCATCCGTGTGTGCCGTCTTGTTAGTAATTCATAGTCGGTGTCGTTGCATAGTGTGTGTGCTCGGTCGACTCTCGGTCGTTCTTTTCTATGACTTGCTCTGATAGATCTGTACACCTTTCACTTCCCAATCTGTCAAAGTGGAGTCAGTTCGACCGAGGGCCCAGAACGCAAAAAAAACACATGAGCCGGACAACGCACAGGCCTCAGAGAGTGCAGTGCCGTTCTGCCGTACGAACTGCTCGCACGTGGCGACCCCAGTTCGCTGCGCGCAGCTTTGTTCCTGCCCGGGAATGCCGGAGGCTGTCCACACGCCACTCGCCCAGTCACCGCACAGGGTGGTGTCGAAGATCACAGAATGGTTTTGGAAGAACTCGAACGGATTGCACGTGCTCGCGGGCCAGAACGCGCTCGGTGTGCCCCAGCCATCGGGTACGGGAGCGTTTGCGGTGATGTCGGACGGGATGCTGTCCCGGGCGAAGAACCAGATCGCGATGCCCGAGTCGTCCCACCGCACTGCCAAAAAAAGTATTTTAACATTCCCGTTACATCCGCGCAAAAAAAAAAAAAAAAACGTACTAGCGTAGACACCACCGCCGATGCTGTTGAACGCCGCGCCGAACGAGTTAGGTCTGACTCGCCCGCACACCGCAACCCTGGTTGCCCGTTTCTAGCGCCGCACAGTTCGTGCCCCCGACGATAGAGCCCGAGATACCAAGCGCGGTGACGTTGCTGGACGGCAACTCACAGCCCGAGTTCGTGTGGATCGTCGCCTGGTTGTTCGTGTAGTCGTTGACGCCCTCGACGATGTCGATCTCGCCAGTCTGAGGCCACGTCGGGCCGTTCGTCCAGAACGCGGGCCACGTCCCACAACCCGTGGGCATGTGGACGCTGTCCATGATGACGAGCCCACCGGTGAAGCTGTACTGTGATTGAATGCGCACGGACGGACGATTGCCGGACACCTGGGGCGTGGTATCGACGCGCATGATTAAATTCCCGTCACTGTTGATGGACGTAAGGTTGCTAGATTGCTATAGGGAGAACGGGAAGGTCATGAGACACGGGCGCTGGTGACAGAAAGCCGGTACCACACGCACCGCAGTCGCCTGGTCCATATATTGCACGATCCCATTGGTGGGATCACCACCAGTGAAGAAGTTCCATCCCGAGAAAAACGTGTTTCCAGACTGCGGAAACAAATCACGACCCCATTCAGTACAAGCGGGCCGGTGCGGCGCAGGAACAAAAAATTTAAACGCACGTAGGATTCCGCGAGTTGCCAATCGGACTGTGCGGTAGACGATGGCGTGCTGGTGCCAGGTGCTGGTGGTCGATGAGGGTCGCTTGCTCGTGCTCGTAGACGTGACCGCTGGTGTTGTGGTCGTGTTCGTGGTCGGGTTTGACTTGGACTTTGGGACGCAGAACGGTGCATTGCCGCCGTTCGTCACGGACAGACGTGCAGGACTAGCTACACCGAGGCCTCTGAGCGCGAGGCGCAGGTCCTGTGCGAGGCCGGCGCTGTGACGAAGGGCGGTCTTGTGGAAACCGTCGGTGGCACGCTTGAGCAGATGGCGCTTCGGTACGTGGGTCGGCATCGCGCCAACGGGATCTACGAGGGTGTTCGCCAACGCGAGAACGAGGAGGGCGGCGTCGATAGAGAAACGCATAGTCTAGACGAGAACGATTCTAGAGTGAAAAGGAGAGTAGATAATAAGAATGCAGGCGAAGGACCAAGGCGCAGCCGAGGACTTGGTTTAAAAATGAAAGAGAAAAATGCGAGGATGGGGAAGAAGGTGTAGAAACGGGGGTGAATTTAAGCAGAGATGCCGTGTCGACCGAGCGGTATAAATGGGCCATGGAGGGAGGTAAGTGTCCGGCCATTGTGGACACGAGGCAGCCTCAGTACGCATGACCACCGTGCCGGGACCCCCAAAAGTGACGAGTTGTGATCCGAAGAAAGGCAATTGTGAGGACATTGTGTCGCATTGTATGGCTTAACAAAGAGAACCTCAAATGAATGGACCCGCCACCTAAAGGTCGAACCGACACAGCCACAACCGCGGTGACCTGAATCGAGGCAAAAAAAAAAAAACTTATGATACATATATGAAAGGACACAAAATAATAAAGGGGGTAACTCATTTTGGAGGATGTAAAGTTGCCCTCCAATCCGCCCATGAAGAAAACGAAAATCAAGGGTGGTCAGTGATACGTGACCCGCGAACTTCCACCAAGTGCATCCCGTACGCTCCTCCTCAGCTCTTCATGGTCCATGCCACTAGCGTTCGACTCGCGCCCAACTGATGACCCCGGTTGCGCGTGCGACGGTGCCGAGCCAACGGGTGCGGCCGGCTCGTCCCCATCCACAAAGTACAAAATTTTTCGTGCCAGCTCTTGGATCTCTCCCTGGCCATCACCCGTCTCGGTTTCCTGATACGAACGTGCCTGAGACCGATGCGAACGGGGGGTACCACCGGCGGACGACGTCGGCGTTACCGAGCGGGAAACAGAGAGTTCCCGGACGTTGGGAATGAGTAGATTGGAGGAGCGGATGTTACTCATCAGCTGAGGGTCTGGCAAATGAATCAGCCGCAGTTATGATGGCGATAAGGAGACTTGCTCTCACCTCCAGATTCTAAAAGTTGCACGATGGTCCAAACGGCGATGTGTTGGAACGTGGCGTCTGGGCTGGTGAGGAAGCGATGGAGGTACTGGTGCATGCCTCCTTCTGGGTTGTCCCATACATCGTTAAAGGCAGAGTAATCGTCCGAAGCGGTGCGACCATCTGATGTCCAATGCGGTATCATTAGAAGCCGGCACAAGTAGAATTTGTAGAAGCTAACCCTTCGAAGAAAGATTTCCTAGTGCAGCGGCACTATTTCCTTGAACCTCCGAACTTGGCGAATTGGTAAGCGGGATCAGTACTTCGCAAATCCCCATTTCCAAGAGTTGGCCCTTCAAGTCGTCGCTTAACGCGAGCACAGCTACACAGGCCGTCATTTCGCTTTGCACGTTCATCGGCACGTCCAAAACAAGTTCTTTGATGGAATGTACCGCCCCCGCCTTGACGATCGCTAGTTTGTTCTTCTCCGAACTCGCAGCAAGATTACGCAACGTGGAAATGGCGTGACATTGTACCTCCTCATTGTCCTTGAAGGACAGGAGGTTAATGAGCGGTTGCAGGAAGCCAGACTCTATGATCGGGGACTCGTTTTGAGGATGAATGGACACGTTGCGCACACAGGCGGCAGAAGAGAGGATGAGCGGAAGATAGGTGGACTGTAAAAGGCGGAGAAGGGGCTGCAGACCATCCGCTTTGACGATTTCAAGCTGGTATTTCTCTGCATACCACTTGGCGTTCAACACATCGGACGACGGACAAGACAAACAACCACGTACCATCGCTCGCAAGATTTCGTAATGCAAGTGCGGCCTGACACTGTACCTTCAGGCTTGTGCTCTCCATGAGTTGAACCAAACTCAATACGAGCTTGGGCTCGCTTTGAGCCAATTTTTTCCGGTTCGAGCCTGAACGAGACCATTTTGGGCTTTATCAACAAACTCCGCTATATCGCCCCGGCGTATCTCACGCACCGTCAACAGCGATGTTGCTGAGAGCAGTCGTACAATAGTATTGCACGTCTGTATCAGGAGAGTTCAACAAGCCGACCAGAACGGGGATGGCACCCGCGTTGACAAGCTGTTGCCTGTTTTCATCTAAAATCATGGGCGTGTCCATCAGCCATTTCCCCAGAATGTGGTTAGGACGTTAAATGAACCTGAATGCGTCATGTTGAGTAATGCACCAGTCGCATTTCGTTGTACTCGCATGTCCTTGGACCGGGCCAGCCGGGTGAGAGGGACAAGAGCACCCGACTTGGCAATCTTCGTCTTGTTATCATCTGAGGAGAATATCAATATCAATTTCTCACGTTCCGAAAACGGGCAACAAAGGATGGTGTACCGTGTGTAGCGAGATTAGTGACACATCCGACGGCGTTGCATTGCACTTCGACGTTGGGACTGAGCATCTGGCGAATGAGAGGTTCAAGTCCACCCAACTTGACGATGAGCAGCTTGTTTTCGGCTACCTCAGAATTATCAACCTGATGAAGGTCAAATCTTATCGCGCCGACGCACTATTCACTGCCAAGTTGCCGAGGGCCGCACTAGCAGCTCGCTGCACCTCCGTGTCGTGGCTGGAAAGGAGGAACAGGATGGGGTCGAGAGTGTCGCGACCAACAGGGCGGACTTCTTTCTCCGTGATCTCAGCAAAGGCAAGCGCTGCACTGCGCTGCAAGTCGACATTGTCGGAAAAGGAGAGCGTGGTCAGCGCGGAGAGTGGCGACCCGGTGAAAAAGTTGGTTGTCGTCCGGTCTTCGGGGGGCAGGGTGAGGCACTCGGTAGCATCTGGTGGGAATAAATACGCACTCTCAAGGTACTGAAGGAGGTCAGCCACTGCCTCTCGTTCATTCTCAAGTAGTAGGGGTTCGTAGGATTGAGAGCTGCGGGATTGGACTGTAACGCGAAGAGGAGAAGTGTTCAAAGACGAGGGACTGTGTGAGGGGAGAGTACGTACAGCAAGACTCGCAGCAGGAGAATAGGTTGCCCATTAGTGTTAGTTGAAGGAAAGAAGGAGAGTGGAACTACACAGATGGGCGCTGCAGAGTGATGGTGGCTAACGGCAGGAAAGCACAGAGTGCGCGAGTTTGGTGCGACCCACGTGCACCTCTATGAATCTCCCGCTTAGCATCCCTGCGACGACGCCGCGTACAGCAACCGTCATATTCTTACATGTACATCGTTCTTGAGTTTCGCCGAATGGACGTCTCTTACAGTATATACGTATAGGGACTTGGGCACTCTGACGTAGCCTGGTATGGTATGATCCAATGGATGGCACTGCAGCTCCCAAGTATCGGCTGGGTCATACCCAATGCGTACGTCGTTATCAGAAACGTCTTCTCTTACCCAAAACGTCCGGTACCGCAGCCCAACTAAGCCCGTTGGCTATTACGCAGGCCAGCACCGTCCAAGCTGGTTCGACATCCAAATACTCCCTCCGAGCCATGATGAGTGGGACGAAGCCGGCATCGTGTCTTCTGTCGCATATGTGGAGGCCCTGATTCAAGCAGAGATCCATCGCGGCGCGGATCCTCGTCGCATCATCCTCATGGGCTTCAGTCAAGGGGCGGCTCTTAGTCTTCTGGTAGCGCTGAAGACTACACACGAGCTAGGTGGTGTGATCAGCCTGTCGGGCTGGATTCCTCACAAGGGACGCGATGTCAGTCACAACCGAACAGCGCCGTCCACGATGAATGCTTAGACGTTTTCTTGTAGCAAATCGCTCTCACAGAACCCCACGTTCCTATCTTCTGTGGACAGGGAAAGGACGACACGGAGATACCAATGTATTACTCAGAGGAGGCCATTGGGTTTCTGCGTAACGTCCTCCACTTCCAGGATACCTATTTGACCGTTAAGCACTACGAAGGGCTCGATCATACTGTGAACAGCACCGAGATACATGATGTAGTCGCCTGGATACAGAGAATTCTTCACTTGCGATCTACCACCACCCGCAGAATATGATGTAACGCTGCTGTCCTCGTAGTTACGAGACGTTGTCGTAGACGCTGTACGGTACCTTCTTCAAATGCGAGACGCTTTACATTAAGTCGGCGCTAAGCGGCTTGTCTCATGACTCATGTTCAGATCCCTACCCACACCACAGAGGATACGCGTTATGTCCCGTCTTGTTTCCTTTATGCGCACTCCTCTCGACCGAGACCGAATCCACATTCCTGACCGTTTGGACATCCGTCTCACAGAGGTCGAGTCACAGTTGTGTGTCCTCCTCGACGACTGCACAAAACAACTCGCAGAAAAAGGGATCCATACGTCATGTCGCATTGCTGGAGGATGGGTACGGGATAAGGTGGGAGCCTTTC
Source organism: Lactarius hatsudake (assembly GCA_024734325.1). Lineage (NCBI taxonomy): Eukaryota > Fungi > Basidiomycota > Agaricomycetes > Russulales > Russulaceae > Lactarius > Lactarius hatsudake. The sequence continues at coordinate 2,932,939 of JANSJP010000001.1, read as the reverse complement.
TTACTCTCCTTTCGAATAACATTGACCACCTGTAGCTATTAGGCTCCCACAATAACGACATAGATATCGCTCTTGAGAACATGACCGGGCACGCTTTTGCACTCGAGTTTACAGAGTTTGCCAGTAAGCTCAAGCGCCTACCGGTAAAGTCAGTGGCTGTCGTCAAGGGCAACCCTGGGCAGTCCAAGCATCTGGAAACTGCCAAAACCACCGTCCTTGGTCTTGATCTTGACTTTGTGAACTTACGAGACGAAGCGTATGCCGAAGACAGCCGCATTCCCACCCAAGTTGTAAGTCATAACGGCAATGTCTACCCGCCGTATTTTGAGATTGTCCCAGACATTTGGTACGCCGCTCGAAGATGCCCTACGTCGGGACCTAACGATAAACTCGCTATTTTACAACGTACACACAAGATCCATTGAAGATCACACTAGTAAGGTAGTCCCTCTTCCAACCTGCAGACCGACACATTTCACCCACGATTTTAGGACAGGGCCTCGATGACCTAAAAGATGGGATCGTCAGGACACCCCTCCCGCCAAAACAGACATTCCTAGATGACCCGTTACGGGTTATCCGTTGCGTCCGATTTGCCAGTCGATTTGGGTTTGAGCTTGTACCTGAGCTGCAGGAGTCAGCTAGTGACAGCGAACTCCAGGTTCGTTCCTGCGTTTAAACAGGAATATAGGCTGATACAATCGGTGTATAGGCAGCTTTGTTGCAAAAAATAGCACGAGAACGAGTTGGGGAAGAGGTGGACAAGATGATGGGAGGTACGGCGTCATACGCAGCTTCGAGCACTCATCACCTCATGCCGTGAGGACCGTCTAGGCCGAAATCCTCTCACGTCTCTTCGCCTACTTGATTCCCTATCTCTGTTCCCTCTCGTCTTCAATGTTCCGCCAGCCGTTGCGCCACTCCTCTCTGCACAGCCTGCGTCAACGTCGCTTGCGGTAGCGGCTGCGTCCATCCTTCGGGCGTTCCTTCAACCCGATTCTGCACTTTTCCAGCATCCACCAGTTCATCCCTTAATTCTATCTGGACTCTCCTCGTCGACCTCAGTCATTCCGCGACTGTACATGGCGTGTGCGCTCACGCCTTACAGGGGTATCACGTACGTTGACGAGAAGAATAAGGAACGCTCTGTCTTGGGAGCTGTGATACGTGAAGGTCTGAAGGTCGGCACCAAAAACCACTATTTGGATGGCATCCCCGCGCTTTTCGTAGCGTCGGGGCTACTCAAGTCACCGGATGTTCAAGATGACAGGTTCAAGACGCCGTCTGAGCGTGTTGCAATAGGTCCGTGCTGGTCATCTCCGTCTTGCGTCGACTAATGTGCCTATCAAGGGTTACTCCTTCGTCAAAGCTCCGTACATAACGCACTGGTTGGCGCCCATTGGACGACATCACTACTGTTTTCCCTTATCCAAGATCTTGTAGACTGCTACGACCCCTCCGAGGATGACTTTAACTGTATGGACCGTCAAGGTTATACAACCGTTTCATCGACTAAAATTGTTTTGGCGCAGCCGAAAGTGCGGCCGTGGTGATTGGCAGATACAACGATTTCGCAAATCGCATCGAAGAGCTTGGACTGCAAGAGGAAGTAGACACTAAGCCCATCCTCGACGTAAGCAATGTCCCAATGACATATAGCTACGCGGTTCTAATATGAAGTCTGGCTTATCTGTAGGGGAATGAGATCGTACGGATCCTTGGTGCCTCCAAGCCGGGCCAGTGGACAGGCAAGGCCCTCGCCGAGGTAGTCAAGTGGCAACTTGGTCATCCTGGCGAACCCAAGGAGCAGTGTGGTGAATGGCTCAGGGGAGAGCTTGCAGCAGGACGTATCGCGGTAGAAGACATGGGGTCGAGCACTCATGTTAAGCGGCAAAAGAACGGCCCCAAGGAGACCGCGGCGAAGAAAAGTAGGAAATGAGGTGAAATGCGACTACGGCTCGATCAAACCTGACCGCATGTGTACATGTGTAAAGCCTGGGCCCAGCTTCTACCTTTTTTGGAGGAAATGTGTTTACCAGAGAAACAACCACAGATCAGTTGCGGTGGGGTTATGCGTCAGTAGGGTTCGAAACCCAATTGTCACGCTAAAGAAGCCTTCCTAGCACACATAACAGCACCGTACTTGGTCCTCTTCAGGAAAGTGTCGTTCCGTCCATTGGGACACGAAAGGAAGTTTCCAAGATCATTACTGTACATCGAAGCCCAGAATAATAGACGTCCCTCATTGGCATCTACCCTCATTTGCGCTCTTTTGAGCATTCTTTACTTGGACGCATGTACGCATAGCGTGCTATGAGAAGACATTGGGCGGCGCCGTGGTTGAGGTAGGGTGGAAACGAACTGCCGTTCCATTTCCCGTCTCATCAATAAAATGCGAATGGGGTAAGACAACTACTGATTGGAATGATATGGGGTAACTATGAGGCGATGGTGGATATGTACAAAGAGTTAACAGAGCATAAAATCAAAGCAGACATGGTTCTACAGATCGATTACACCAATATAGGGGACGGTAGCTAGTACTACTTGACAGGACGTGGCGTGCGCACCCGCGCCCACTCAGACCCATTACTGTAAAACCCATGGACCCGCGTATCAGTAAATCCCAGAGGCGATGACAGGATCGAAACTTTGGCCGTCACCCTGGATGTAAATGGCGGTGTCGTCCGCGATGGGACCGGGGCCGAGGGTGAGCATGTCGAAGTTCACCCAATCAAAGAGGGACGGTGAGGAATGGAAGGTGTGGTCGGCAATGTCCGCGCAAGGGTCTGGCGAAAAGGCACAGCCGCCTAAAGGCGGGGCGTCTGGATGATCAACGGACGACGCTGCTGGCGCTACAAGCTTCGCATCGGGATTGCCGGAAATGTAACAGGAGTAGTCGATGCTCTGGCGCGGGGGAGAAGCGACGATCTGTCCGTTGGGATCGACGCCATCGAAGGGAGGGCCCTCGTTGAAGAGGAGGGCGTGTGGGTTCAGATCATGGTATGACGCAGCCTCTTCGTATTTCTGGAAAAAAGGGTTAGGTCAATGCGTCGTCAAGCAGGAGATGATACAAGTCTCACATCAGGCAATGAATCTAGCAGGGACTCGTGCACATTCAGTTCCAGGACAGAGATTGCGGGGCTGGGGATGCAACTGGGGATGCAGCCAGAGCTCACGGCGCGGAAGCGCGGCCTCGAAGGGAACCCGGGGAGGTCGATGTCACAGGGATATCCCAGCTCTGGAGAAAATGGCGTAGGGTAGGGGTATTCGAGGTCGGGGGTGGGAGGAGGGGACGCCGAAGAGGAAGAGGCGGTCGATGTGGACGCGGACGGCGCAGGAGACGTGGGGACGACGCTCGCGAGCGCGTCGGACGATCTCCTAGCAGCCTGTGGCGCTCTCCTCGGAAGCGGTGAGGCTACAGCCACAGTGCTATCGTTGGTAGGTGTGACGACCGCCTTGGCCTTCTCCCGGGCCTTGGGCGTCGGTGGCGGGACATTCTTCTTCTTCGTCGGCTTCTCCGAGCGAGATGAGGGTGCATACTTGTAGTTTGGATGGAGGTCCGCGTGCTTGCGCTTGGCGAGGGCGGCGACCTCGTGGAACGGGGCTCGGGCATGAGCACTCATGTCCTTCCAACTCTCCGCGGCAAGTTTGCTGACGCAGCTGAGGTTCCTCTCGCTGGAGTTGTCGAGCTGCTTTGTGAACCACACATAGGAGCGGTAGACCATGAAGGCGTTGGGAGGGCGAGACACGTGCTCGTGGTTGCGACCGCGGCTGTGGGTAGAGCTGCGGGGAGTCGCGTAGCCGCCGAGCAGGACGTCTACGGCGGGGCAGTTCTTGATGACTTCGTCGAGGGCAGGATCAAACTTCGTTGTGGTGTTCGCGCGACTGTATGGACTCTTTGCCACAGCGCGCGCGGCACGAGTGCGCAGAGTTGTGACCGGTGCGGCCGTCGGAGGACGCATGCCGGACCTGAGTGCGTCGGACGAGAGGGGCCAGAGGGGGGAAACGGTCTGCGCGAGCGGGGTGGCGGAGGCGGGTAGGAGCACAAGCGCGGGAATGGCAAAAGACTGCGTGGTATTGGGAACGTGGCTGAGCAGGTCACGATATCCATTTTCATTGAACCCGAGTTCATCACCGAGTCCATCACCAGTGCTCGTTCCTAAAAAGGCAGGAAGAGGTATCGACAAGGATTAGCACAGGGTTACCAAATTGGGTACAGGGCCCACTCACCCATCGACCCCCCCACCAATTCTGACATCCCCAGGGGGCTGTAATCGAAACGGACACGTCTGAGATTGCGAGTAGCGGGCATGATATAAGAGATGGTGAGATATTGAAGATTTCAGAAGCCAAGAACGTCTTTGAATTTCTTTGTCCATCTCTTGCAACCCGGCCTTGGGGCCTCTTGTACGCTGGTGGGGGACACCAGCCTATAGCCCGTGAGAGAGATACCCCGCTCTAAAATCACATAAACGAAGCCTCATGTCGTTCTCCTTGGAAAATCACATACCGCGGACATGTAATTTCACCTCCGCGATCCAGTGTTGCCACCGCTTCAGCCGCCTTGATCACTGGCAGTTTCTGGCGTTTTTGGTATTTGTATTTCCGATTAACATGAGGCAGACATCCTCCGTTCTGATTGGCCCATCGCATACCAGTTAACAAGGACGGCGAACAATGGGTCGCTCGGCGCAATTACCTGCTGCCAAACTCGCGTTCCAGACCAACAGTTACGGCACGAGGCTGCGATAAGAGCGGATTGTCGCTCATGCCATCGATATATGTATAACCAGTGTAGATATTATGATAAGCCCTCCCACACGTCGTCCGGTCCTTCAGAATGGGTCTCTAATGTTTCTTCCTTACGACGTGTCTTCTCTTTTCGCCGCCGACTACCAGCAATCATGTCGCTAGCGCACATCAGGACGAAATCCAGGAAATAAGAAAATATCGTCTCACCGCTTCCTGATCGCGTCACTTCTCCCGATCCTGCGCGCAGGGTTCACCACCTCTGCGCGCTTTACCTTCCCCATCTGCTTACGCTTCAACTTCGATGGTTTTGGAAGCTTCAGGATCCACTCTGGGACTGATGAGCCCGACTGAAGAAGGACGTTGGCAATTCTAGTGCAGTGTACTCCCTCAACATATGGTCACATGAATCAGAGAGATATCCACTAACGACTTCAGGTATGGTGCGTCTTCGTCAGTGAAATAGGTCACCGCCTTCCCTTCCCGGCCCGCTCGACCGGTGCGACCTGGACAATGTTAAGTAGATCCGGGAGAATGGGATGACGCCGAACGCTAACTTGCCTATACGGTGCACGTAGCTCTGAACGCTCCGAGGAAAATCATAATTGATGACTTCTCGCACGCCCTTAAAATCCATACCACGTGCCATCACTTCCGTGCTGATCATTACCCAGCTCTCCCCTGAACGCATTCGGCTGACCGCATCATCGCGCTCCTTCTTGGTCATCCCTGCATGAAGACAGTCGACATTTGGGATCCCGTTCAGGACAAGCTCTTCAGCAAGAGAGCTCGCACGAGGTTGTGACGATGTGAATATAAGGATGGGGGGATTATAAGGTTGTGAGAGATATGCGCGCAGGGTGGGAAGTTTTGAGTGGTCGTCAGCTACGTATGTGAGAGATTGGGCTATGAGTGGCAAAGGTGTGTCTCTGTCCAAGTACCAGAATGTCAAAGCGAGTGGGAGTACCAGTGCATCAGATGGACGCACTTGAGACCTACAACGACGCGAATCGGATCCCGAAGCATATCCAATGCGATGCGCTCCGCCCCTGCGGGAAGCGTGGCGCTGAAAACAGCTGTCTGGAGGCGTTCGTGAGTACACGCCGCTAGGATCTCCTGCACTTGGGTAATGAATTCTTGGTCCAACATCCTGTCCGCTTCGTCTAAGATGAGGTGTCGGACACTGCCCAAGTACCGACGAGTGAGCACAGCGGTCGATACAAGCACGTGGACTTGGACATACTTGTGTAACGAAAGATGACCCGATTGAATCGACGATACAAGTCTCAGTGGCGTGCTAATAACGATGTCTAAAAGCATAATATCGGTTCCAATCCCGCAAACATCATGTGGCGAAACGTACCAACTCTGTCCTGTGCTCCTTTATCCACAAGGGTAGCAGCGGTTGCCTTGCTGAAGAGCACGATGCGCCACTTTCTTCCTTGAGCGAGTTTCAGGCACTCGTTATAGATCTGATGAGCCAGTTCGCGTGTTGGAGCTAGAACTATCGCGCGTATGCCTGCCCCAGCCTCGGCCTTGGAACTCGATATCGGTGTTTTGAGTAGGGTCATAATTGGTAGCAGGTAAGACAGGGTCTTCCCTGTGCCTGTGGGGGATATGGCAGCTAGGTCGCGGGACTACGACCCTAAGCTCCATGTCGTTTCGAAGTAAACGGGGTGCTCACCTCGAGCAATATCGGGCATCCAGACGACTGGATCCCTGTGGGATATTTGTAGCCATTTTGCTCCAGATTGACCATCAGCTGTGAAGCTATGTGGTAACGATCTTGTAGTTCTTTAAACGTATCTATACGTTCTGGAACGTTCTTCCCTTTCGCTGTGACTCGGTGTCTGGTCATTGGAGCAGTACCCTGCTCTGAGCCAACATCGCTGGCACCATCCTCCTTATCTTTGGTGCCGGGATCTCCACCATCGTCGATGCTAATTTCCCTCTTGCGTCTCTTCTTCTTCGCGTGACCCTCTGCCTCGGGTTCAAAAGGTTTGCGTTTCGACGGCCCAGCGACTGCGTACTTGAAGAAGTCTAGTTCAGTAGGGAGTTCACCATCCTTGGCACTGTTGCTCTTGGTTTCTTTATGCGAAGATCCCTGCTATATTTGAGCACAAGCAGACGGCTGTGTGAATAGAAACATACGCTGAACAACTTTACATCACTCCTAAACCTCTGCTTGTCAAAGGCTGCCCCTCCACGGGATAGCAGATGAAAGGCTTCCATTATCGACTGCCTGAGGTTCAGTCAGTCAGTCGTGACCCACTGCGTGCAAAGCACAGACCTAAAAAACCCTATGGAAAACCACTTACCGTATCAAGGGGTTTCTATGGGTTTTCTATGGGTTTTATTGGTCTGTGTACGAAACTTCGCGGTCAGGTGATCTAACTCGGTCTGCACGTGTTATGGGAAGCCTCGTGCCGAGAAAAAGTGGGTAGTGCATTTAACGCTAATCTATAACATAAGTGTCTAGGGGTATGCATTTACAAGACCGCAGAAGTGTGATCTAGTGGTGGGTCTAGGGTGTTCGCGAAGACATAATATTATCCTTGTCGAGTGGTCAGCGAGGCGGGTTGCGTGTTGCTCTAAATGAGACTTTATGAGAATTCGAGCGTCATAGTATCCCACCCTTTCTTGAGTTGCTTTAGGGACGAAAAAATCAGACGGCATCACCTCAAGATGACCAGAAGGACCCACTTCAAAGAAGACGAAAAGAAGGACTGTGTTGGGTCCCAGCCGAACGAATGCGGGTGTCCAACCTCTGAATAAGAAGCGGGGTCCTTCGTCACGTAGCGAACGCTTAAGGACCTTCATCAGACCGATATCTCCGCTCTGATGGTAGTGAGGTCCGATTCACGCTGGTATGGGTTGACTTGAGACACTCACTTGTGACATGAGACGTGACTTCAACACGTCTGCCGGTGCGCAGACAGCTGAAATCGATCGGTCTCAGTGCGCCAAGTTTACTGTATAAATGCTCACTAGTGGCAACAAGTCCCGCTAGGCAGCTTGAAATCGAATGCAGGAGAATGCTGTCGTTTAATTTTGTGTTGAAGACAGGTATGACCTTGTGCATGAGTTTCGACTTGAAAAAGTCATAGCTAGTTCGCAAAAAGGGTCAAGACGTGACCTCTTACTCGAGGATTCGAAGGATCCACTCACGAGCCCACTTGGGAACCCTTAGGTACGGAGTGTGTGAGAGAAATAACCATCGCGGAAAGAACCACGCACATTCATCAGAACGGCCCTTATCTCGAGTGCAGTTCAGCTACGAGCCTGAGGACCGCCAGTGTCTTACGCACCACATTTGGCCCAACACCTCTTGCCAGGCCTCTCATACCCTCTGACCTCAACAAACTAACCAGTCCGGTGAGAGCGTTTGGGTAATTGTACCGTTTCTCTGGCGGCCGTGAAACGTCACTCGTCATACGGACTAGTAAGACATCTGGGAGAGGGTGTGTTCTTTGCAACCACTTTAGTCCGACATAAGTAGAGTGCGTACCTGCAGGGTTGCCTGCCACACCCCCCAAACCCCCAGCAACCATTGCGGCTAGTAACAACCTCCAAGAATTAGCACGACCTTCTCTTGACAGCGACAGTTTCATCTTTTCATAACTTCCAAGGCGCACAAGGGAATACGTCATCTGTCGCAGGATTGACGCGGTGACGCCAGTGTATAAACTGCGAACTCCAGACTTGGCGATAGTTCCACGTAGAATTGTGACGGCTGATATGGGTTTTGCCTCGGGAACTGGTTTGAGGGTCTGCATCCGGCTAGACAATCACCTTCAGAATGGGGGGGTCGTGGACAAATACAGAGACTGACACTTTGACAAGGTCAAGGGGATGTGTGCAGCATGCTGCTACTGGGTGAACATATGTTCAGCTGAGTCCGTTGAGTCCGGTGCATATGACGACAATCACGTACAAGAAGCAGCAACTCCTGTAAGATATATAATGTTGATTAGGACGGTGATCTAAAAACAATATTGAACTTGCTGACCTCCAAGCCTGTTGAGTACGCAGCGGAAGAGTATTAGCATGCATGCAACGCGTTCACACCCCAAGTCACTGACCAAAATGGATACCCCCGATGTTGTTGTGCCATGTTCAGACCGGGTTGGGAGATACTACGAAGAAACTCTCGGGTGGGTGTACTCGGTCATGAACTCGGACACGCGCGGAACACATTTTGAAATAAATTGGTAACACTACGCGTCGAACCGAGGGAACGGCGGAAGCAAACCAAAACCAAAGGCAAAAAATTGGACATGAGAGAGCAGAATTCTACGAAAAGATTGAGCATAGTGTGCCGCTGGAATAAACCGCTGACGATATTTGAATAAGAAACAACGCTCCATTCGACTTGGCGCAATCGAAGCTCGCCGGCCATGTGCCAAAACGGGAAGAATGGCCGGTCTCGGAATCCCGATTGTGGTTGGTTGTGTGGCATTGTTTTTCACTACAGACGCGACTCGACCCTCTCTGTCTTTTGCACTTTGCGGTTTGACTCCCACCTTCGTTCACCACACTCCCCTCCTGCTTTACCACTTCTACCTATCGTATTTGCGAGAAAGAGAATGAGTTCACACGATAACGACGAGCTCATTGACTACGAAGATGAAAACGACGTGGTTCCAAACGGTGCTACTCTGGCTGCAGGCGGCGGCGCGACAGACGACGATAAAGAAAAGAAAAATTTCTCTGGGATCCATTCGACTGGTTTCCGGTTGGTTATTATTTGGGTTCCTTTTGTTATTTCTATTAACCCTCTCAAAGTGATTTCCTGTTGAAGCCAGAATTGCTCCGTGCCATAAGTGACCTCGGTTTTGAACATCCCTCAGAGGGTTGGTTTTTCTCGTCAATTGGTGACCGTTCGTTATTCATGTCATTCCCAGTCCAGCAGGAATGTATCCCTCAGGCTGTGCTCGGAATGGATGTCCTTTGCCAGGCCAAGTCAGGGTCACGGCAAAACTGCAGTGTTCGTACTGGCAACACTACAGCAACTGGAACCTGTCAATGGCGAGGTCTCAGTCATTGTTCTCTGTCACACTCGAGAGCTCGCCTACCAAATAAAGAACGAGTACTCGCGGTTTGCAAAGTACATGCCTGACGTCCGCGTTGGAACGTTCTTCGGTGGTACCCCTGTGTCTAAGGATGCGGAGCTACTCAAAGACAAGTCCAAATGCCCCCACATCGTTGTTGCAACACCCGGTCGTCTGAACGCTCTTGTTCGAGACAAGGTCTTGGATGCGAAAAATGTCAAGCATTTCGTGTTGGACGAGTGCGACAAGATGCTCGAACAACTTGGTTAGTCACCCAACTTCAAACTCGTACCTCTACCTCCACTTTCTATTGGCCCATTCATCGGTGGAGAAGTTCTTCTCCGTTATCCATGTTGTCTGTCGTGCACCCGTCGTGCGTGCCTCGCCATCGATCCAGGATTCGGTCGTTGGATATGTGTCGTTGTATCAAGTTGCAATTTTGGATGTCTGGGTGAGGGATTTCGACCGGGGCAGAAGAAGGCACTTCGAGGTCGACGCCATCATGCGCACAAGGGGGCGATTCTTATGGCCAACTGCAGGCAGCGCCGAGCACTGGATTCTTCTTTTCGTTTTACACGATTTATTTGCCCTTGTTCACTCTCGTTGGCCTATTTCGTTTCGGCGTTTTATCTCACCTCGACATCACCTACTAGACATGCGCCGTGACGTTCAAGAGATCTTCCGCGCAACACCCCACCACAAGCAAGTGATGATGTTCAGTGCCACATTGGCGAAGGAGATACGTGTGACGTGTAAGAAGTTCATGGCCAACGTAAGTGATTTTACGTTCGCTCTTCGTTTCCTTTACTCACCGCTCTTACAGCCCCTTGAAATATTTGTCGACGACGAAACCAAGCTGACCCTTCATGGCTTACAACAACATTACGTTAAATTAGAGGAGGTCAGCAAGAACAGGAAACTGAACGATCTACTCGACACTCTCGAATTCAACCAGGTGAAAGTCATTGGTTCACCCTCCCACGCTATTTCTCATCATAGCCTAAGGTCGTCATCTTTGTCAAGTCAGTCGCGCGTGCCATCGAGTTGGACAAGCTTCTCGTTTCTTGCAACTTTCCGAGTATCAGTATCCACTCAGGACTAGCGCAGGAGGAAAGGTACGTAACGAATACGCTAACCGCACTGAATCGTGACATTTATGTCTTGGCTTGACAGAATCAAGCGCTACACCGCGTTCAAAGCATTTGAAAAGCGCATCCTTGTTGCTACCGATATCTTCGGGCGAGGTATTGACGTTGAACGCGTCAACATCGTAGTGAATTATGACTGTCCCCCTGACGCTGACAGTTATCTTCACCGCGTCGGGTACGCTGTTTCACGTTATTTCACGTTATCTCATTGAATGTCTTCCCATATCAGGCGTGCTGGGCGTTTCGGAACAAAGGGTCTGGCCATTACATTTGTGTCATCAGAGGCAGACCAACAAGTGATGGGTGCTATTCAATCACGATTCGAAGTCGCCGTGCCAGAATTGCCCAATCACATTGATCCTGCTTCTTACAGTGAGTACTTGCGCGCAGTTGGCAGAAACAAACTAATATATGTGCGTGTAGTGACCTCATGAGACCATACATGGACACTATCCACTCCACCATCCATCCCTCTGTCTACTTGTTTGATAAATCTGTATGGTGATACAGCTCTCTCGTGTTGAGACGGCAAGGAAAATTATGGCTAAAAGCAAAAATCTATGCGAAATGTTTGGGCCAAAGATTCGTGACATGTCTTGTCGTGATAACGTGAGTCACAAGCGACTGACCCACAACTGGCAATGGAGTGTGTCTGTTGTACGGAGTAGCGTTGGTACACAGAGTCGCTTACTCTTTGCTTCTCTTCTCTTCTTCTCTTCTATCATATTTGTTTTCAAGTCTCTCTTAGTTGACCTTGTGAATAAAATTGGCAACGAATTCCCTTCTTGGCCGGCGGCTCAGTCAAGCTCGCCGATCATGCTCGATCCGTCCCTTCATTCATTGATACTTCCGTCATCGTACTTATAACAACGCGCCTCTTTGTCCGTCCAACCCATCTCCTCTCTTCGACCTCGACAACGCTCCCTCTGGCCAGGTATCGGCCTCTCTGGCCATACTTCGGTGAAAGTCATGTTTGCCGTCCCACGCGTTGAGCAGATCACTACAGTTCCTCAAGCCCGCAGAAAATATGTCCCTCCGTCCTTTCCTACTCTTTATTTCAAGGATTCTATACTTTCTGTACCGGGATATGTGTTTGAAAAGGTCTGCACGACTCGCACGCTTACTTACTCTCTGGATCTCATGTCCAAAAAAAGGCAACGCCTTGGGAAGATACAGGAAGTTCGACTCAATTAGCCGAAGGGAGCAGCTTAAAGGATAGTTCCAAAGTCATCGCAAAGATTGCACCCGCGCATACAAATGCATCGGTGTGTCTTCAACGAGAAGCACATATGTACGTCTTCACGCCGTTTTTCTTAGTGTTGTAAACAGACATGCCTCTAGCCTTGCTCGCATGCAGACTTCCCCTGAAGCTTTGAGCACCACCCTTCGTCTCATCGACTTCATGTCCATCTCGCGTTCGAACGGAGACTGTGTGGTTCTGCTTCTGGCCCACCCTGGCCCTAACCTAATTGGCCGTTACCTTCCTCTGTCCCGAATCAATGCTTTACTTCTCGCTGAGCCTCCCCTGTCGCGTCTCTCTGCGTCCCAAGGAGATGTCTTCATGAGCGAGATTAACGAAGGAGGTTCATTCAGAGATGTGGAAAACACTGATACCATGGATCTCGCGACGTTTCTAGAGTGCGCTTTCTTCTCTACCATTTTCTTCATCTCTGACACGCCACAGATTTGCCATTCAAGCAACCCATTGTCTGGAGAATCTGCACAGGTGAGCGCTTTCGATCTTCGCCTCTTCAATCAATTGACGTAATTTGCGAGATTGGGGATAGTGCATAGAGAAGGTACGCTCGTTTCGTCTGTCTTCTATGGCGCCATTTCATGCCCTCTCGACTTTTTTTTACAAGTGCGCGCTAACGCCTATCATATTAATGCTCACTTCTGGCGTCGTTCGTCTTGTTCATTACGGAAATCGATCGGTTTCCTTGGAAATGTTTGGTGGTCCCTCTTCTTTGGTCATTCAGGCAGATGGCCTAGGTGAAGAAAATAAGTCCAAAGTGAAAGAGGCACTCTGTTATCTGTCCCCAGAACAAACGGGCAGCATGGAGACGACCTCTGATGACCATCGAACTGACTTGTACTCTCTGGGAATCATGTTCTGGAGCCTACTTGTCGGAAGAGGCATGTTGCCATTCGAGGGTGGGCCATTGGAGATTCTGCATTCGATCGCACAGAAGAGGCCCATGCCAGTGCATGAGGTGCGGAGGGACGTTCCTCAAGTCTTGGCGCAGATTATCGAAAAGGTATAGTATATCGTTTGGTCATGATGGCACGTCGTTGACAACAAACTCCAATCAGCTTCTCTCCAAGAACCCTGACTCACGTTATCAAAGTGCATACGGCTTGAAGGCAGACCTCTTGGAGTGCCAGAAGCGGCTTTCAATTGCCGTTTCTTCCATGTCCGAGGTGTCATCGGAGGTATGCCGAGAACCACCGTTGGGACGCTGTATTGCCTAACCTAGTAAATTTAGCTCATACCACCATTTGAAATTTCCAAACAAGATCGCTATGAGGTAGGAGTATCTCGTCTTGCTGGATGATTGATCTAATTTCGTTTAAGGGTTTTACGAGCCCCAATATACTTGTACGTTCATCGCGGTCAGTCGCCTACGTCGTTTCTTAATTGTCGTAGTTTGGGAGGGAAAAGGAACTAGACACCATCCGCAATGTCATACGGCACGCTTCGACGAGCTACTCACGACACAATGTCCTGAGGGGAACTTCGTACTCAACTCCAGTTGGAAGCCAAAGAACCAGGAGCACCGAAAGCCGGCGAAGCACATCTCGGTCTTCTTCGTGCAGCGGCCGTTCCGCCAAACATCCTGCTGCTTGTGATGACCCAAGGCAGAAGAATTTGGCCGAGTCCAGTTCAAGTGTCGCTGCGGCGACGTCTTCTATCCATACCGTGAGTGATGGTATACATAGGATCACGTTGAGCCCACCGCGCGGTCGGGGACCCCGCGCGCACGGTATAGTTGTAATTGGACCAGCAGGGCAAGTACGTTTCCTGAAAATGAAGGCGCCTTCGCTGATGCTGAAATGCAAGGGCTGGCAAGAGTTCGTTAATACTTGCAAATCAGGCAAAATGGCGAGCAGTATGGCCTCTGGGGACATGCCAAGTTCCAGAGTACTGTATCTGCGCCTTTTGCGGCTCTGGTACGTCAAACCTTCCGTTTATAAGGAAGGCTTTGGTTCTATTATTCCTAGCTATCGTGTATGTCCTCCGTCCTTCGACAACTAATGGTCTTTCACACGGACCTCAATCGGTTCGTCGCGACCCTCAAGGAACAGCTAGGACCACAACTACGCATCGTTCCACTCCTATACGAAGGCGTTCCTGAGTTGCGGGACATTCTGAACCACTTCAATATCCAGCCTTGACATTCCTCAGGAATCACTTACGACGCGCGAGTTACGGGCTCGATTTCAATCTCTTGTGGAAAATGTGTTCTCGGTTCTCGCAGAGACTCGATTGTTTGCACTCTTTCTCGATGACCTTCACGAGGCCGACGAGTCGTACGTTTCATTCCCTGTATCGGTTTCAGGAGTCGCTTAGACATAGCAGATCTTTTGATCTTGTCAACACGCTCGCCAGCTCTCGGAGTCGTATTGTAAGATCCCCTGCCTCATCTAACTTATCCATACTCAACTCTTATAGCTCCTATTTATCACTTTGCGAGAGGACAAACCGTGAGTGTCCATTCGCTTATGCTCTCGTAACAGCCGCTCACATGAGGCCAGGGAGATTGTTGCACGGGTTAGATCAATGTTTTTTGGCCGGTTCAGGGCGACGTGGATTCAGCTCGACCCTCTGACATATCCCTCCGTTACTTCGCTGGTTTCCCGCACCCTCCGCCAGACCAAAGATAACGTTGCACCACTTGCTCGCCTTATACACAGCGTCTCTGCTGGAAATGCCTTCTCTGTCCGGAATCTCCTCACGACGTTGCAACGGCAACACCTGGTCGGTTTCCAGTTCATTTCACTTGCGGTATGGACTGAGATTGGGGGTAGATAACCTTTGATTGGGATCGCAATTGTTGGCGGTCAGTTCCAACCATGTAAATGTCCCTTGTTGGTGCTGAACTGGCTCCATTGTAGGTACAACCTCCCAGAAATCGAGAGAACACTCCTATCACAGAAGCTTGTAGTGGACCCCAACGATATCTCGTACCTGACGTCTCACCTGAGGAAGCTCCCGGTTGATGCACGTAAATATCTTGTGTGGGCTTCGAGCTTTGGTGCGACGTGAGTGCTTGAAAACCCTCGTCTTTTGAATCTCTTGCCTCATTAGTCTCGGAATTTCTTCTTGGCAGGTTCAAGACAACAGACGTCGCTGCCGTAATGGATCACGACAGTCTCTCAGGTAGCAGCGGCAGTGACCTTGACACCGAGGACGACCGGAGTTCTAGCGAATCCATGTCCGCGACCAGGGAGAAATCGACAACCACTACCCGCCGTTCCATGCGAGGCTTGCAAATCGCTATTGCTGAGGGCTGGCTTGTGCAGCGGGCACGGGATATGTGCTCTTTCGCACACGACCGATATCGACAGGCCGCAGAAGCTGAGGCACTGAACCTCCCAAGTGACCTCATAGCAAAGATGTCCTTCCGCGTGCGCTCTTTTGGATCACCTCTCGTACTCTTTCATTGTACCGACGTATACGCCTCGTAGATCGTTTCAATGATGCTTCTCGAGCCTTCCCCGGACATCTATCAAATCGCAGAGCGCGCCCAGCGGTTTGTACTTGCCAACTCTTCCTGCGGTTTTCTTACCTGTAAACAGGTGTCTGCCCCTTCTCCGTGAGCACCACAAGCGGGGGGAACTCGTGTCGCTTCTCATTGAAGCGGGAGACTCCGCGTGGGCGCGAGGTGCACATGAGGTCAGACCATTGTTCTCTGTCGTCCCAGCATGACGCGGATGCTTCGTAGATGGCCTATCAGGCTTTAGTCAATGCTCAATCTCTTCTCGATCAAGACGTCTGGACTACGAATTCGGCTCGAGCCTTCTCTCTCTACGCGAAGTTGGTCGAGTGAGCTCTATTCAATCTGTATCTGTGTTCCGTATCAATGAAACATCGATAGATTGTCTACTTGGAGAGGTACTTCTTCTCCACTGGTTCGCTCATCTGTGGCGGGGATCTGATTTTTCGCGTGCGAAGGCGACTACCGAGGCTCTGACCAGTACATCGAAGCTTGTTACGAGAGGGCTAGTCAATCCGGGGAGAGGGCCTTTCTTCTACGCTTACGCTCACAAAACAACTGGATGAGGAATGATTTTCACGCTGCTCTCGACGACACGCTATTGGCTCTTCACATCCTCGGAGTTGATCTAGATCCTGCACCAACCCGAGAAAATGCCGATACAATGTTTGAGCAAGTCAAAAACGAAATTCTTGCCGTCGGTTTTGATGCGATCTTGGCGATTCCTCGAACCTCCGACTCACGAACAGACCTTGCGGTAGCGTTACTTGGTGATGCCGGTACGCACGCCTACTGGAGCACCCGGGAGGGTTTCACAGACGTTATCGGTCTTACGGTGAGGATCATATAGTATTCTCCTCTCATGTGACCTCACTTGACAGTTTACGAACAGATAGTTCAGTTAGCATTACGGTAAGTAAGGCCTTAAGTGCAGACCTCTCTCCCCGGCCCTTATACTACATAGATCTGGGATGTCACCTGGTACGGCGCTAGGTGTCTTTTGGGCTTTGGGGGGTGAGCATCTTTATGGCTAATCTTTACAGCCCTTCTCACTGCATTTTTGTAGCTGCAGCAGAAAGGAAGGAGCTGTACAGGTTCTCTGTAGATCTTGGGAGACTAGCATTGCGTATTGCTGAAAGGCACGGAACCAATGCTGATAGATGGTATGTTTCTCGCTGTTCTAGAAGGGAAGTGAAGTCCGACATTTTCTTAGTCGCTCTTTAGTCATGTATTGTTCGATGGTTTCTGCCTATGACAACGTCCACATCCGGTCAAACCTTCCCCGTTTGGAGGAAGCCACCAAATATGCCAACAGCGCTGGTGACCGGTGCGTTGTTCGTTATCCCAGGTCCTTCCACCTGAGCCAAAGCGAACCCTTGCAGAGTATACGCGAGTCTCGCGACGTTTTACTCCGTCCAAACGAAATTGTTTATAGGCCAACCACGTACGTTACACTCCTTGTTCATGATCGCGGGCTCCTGATCGTGGAGCAGTTGACGAGCTTGTTGGAGCGGCTGAAGAAGTGCGCGTGTTTCTGCGCCATCCTTCCTCGCACTAATTGATCTTCGAACCCAAGACCTACAATGATGTGCGACAATGGCCCCAAGAGGAACTTGCCATCTGTGCTCAGGGTGGGCTGTACTTTAATAGTTTAGGTCCCGTTACTAACGATAATGATATAAGGCCTACTAAATTGCATTCGCGCACTGGGCGGGTACACGCTCAACACCTCAGCCAGGACCATTTACACCACAGACACCTTCAACGAGGATGAATATTTGAAGTCAATTCCTGACAGTGGTAGAAGCACCCTCATAGGACTAACTTCGTGGGTTAAGATCCCCTCCTTCAGTCGTCTACCTCTCATTCGATTGCTGTAGTTATAATGCATTCAAGGCACGCAGTCTGTAGTCTTTAGTCTACCTCACTAATTCCTTTGACAGGTCGTCGCGCTGTTCAACTTGGGCTATGTCCAGGAGGCCGCTGAACTCGGCTTTTCCATATATGACACTCGAGACCGCCACCCGAAGTTAGTTTTCGTGTCTATCAACCCGCGCATCGTTTGACATACCTGACACAGCCATCGACATACGCGATACGCCCTTTTTTTCCACAGTCTAGCGATGATTGACTGTATCCGAGAGGAATATGTCGCAAAAGACCAACGTGACCGATATCTTGAGCAGGTCGCAGCAAATCAAGCCTACATACGCCGGTATGCGACTCCTACAGTCGTGTCGATGCCCAACACTTACCGGTCCCCTAGGTGGCTTTCGGCTAGCCCTGTCAACACAAGTACCTGGGTAGCGCTTGTGGTAAGTTCGCAGGGAATGGACCACATAGCGTGTTTGTTAACTTGGGAATAGGATGCGGAGCTCTCGTCTCTTGAAGACCGTCGAGACGCGTTCCAATTATATGACATTGCAGTCAGGTAGGTTCTATACACACTACTCAAATCACCAGTCTATAGTCATCTTCATAGATCGGCGACGAACCATGATTGGCCTCTCGAAGAAGGGTGGGCTTTGTATCTGGTTCGTTTCCTCTCGAGAGCTACTCCGGAAAAGTAACCTCGTTTACAGCAAGGTTCTCACTTCGTTCGCTGCGGAGTTCATGGTTTGGGCAATGAACTACAGCGTCGTGGCATATCTCGTCAGCGCCAATGGGGAGCGAAAGGCATTGTGTCAGTCCGTCACTTAAGCAGCTTTATGGTGCTTACAGTGCAACTTGACAGGGCTTCGCTGTTCACTGGATCGAACAGCCAGCTTCTGAATCTTCCCAAGAAATACGCTGTTACCACTGACGTTGGCGTTCAGACAGATACCGTCATGGTAGGCATTAATGGGCACAAAACGATTCGTGGCGATCATGGAACCGATATTGCCGAGGAAGATGCAGTTACCAGTTTACCAGCTTCTGCCCTTGCATCCGTCTTGAAGTGGAGCAAGGATATCGCTGCCGATATCCACTTATTTTCAGGTATGCCGGTTGTTCATCGCTAATCAGTTGTAGGATTTACTCATCGCTCGTTAGCTCTCCAACGTCTTACGGAGATCGCAACTGGTCAGCTGTTAGAGAATTTTCATTGGCAGAGCTGACATACTACCCGTTAGAGTCATTTGGGGCCCATAGTACTTGCATTGTTATCACAGGGACAGGCGGAGAGTACCAAGTGGCTACGAGCATGACTTCTCCCGGTCCCTGCGAAGTTCATGAGTGTGTAGCTTCGACCAATTTTCTTTTCTTTTTCTTTTTTTCTTCTTACGAATCTTGCAGGCATCCAATATCCATTCGGGCTATCAAGGATCCATTGCAAAGAGCCGTTATATTGCACTGTTCGTGATTACTATTAAGCCACACTCGTCGATCTTACTCGCCGATTTTGATAAACTTTATTAGCTTTGAACACGAAGGAACGCGTTGCGTACGACGACGTATCGTCTGATTCACGATTTTCGTCGGAGGCTCGTCAAAGCCCTTACCAATCTGTGGTGTGCCTGCCGATCTTCAGCAACCGAGGACAGACATTCGGCGCCTTGTATCTGGCGTCTAAATATGCCTTCTCACAGAACACGGTCACTCTCCTGACACTTCTTTGTCAACAAGCGAATATCAGCGTCGCCAATGCTCTTCTCTTTCGCTCTGTGCAGGCTGGGACAAAAGAAAATCTCAGAATGATATCTACGCAAAGAGAAGCGCTCGAGGACGCCCGACAAAGTCGCGAAGACGCCTTGAAAGCCACCAGGGTCTTGTATATTTCCTTCTAAAAGACTGACCTTGCACTTACCCATGATTGAAGATCAAGAGCAACTTTTTGGCTTCGATGTCACACGAACTCAGAACGCCATTTAGGTACATCCATCATAACATTCTACTGTCTGAGGCTTATTTCTTCCCAGTTCTTTCTACGGCCTTCTTGACATTCTAAGTGGTACAGAACTAAACAGTGGGCAGCGCGAAATCGGTGGGCCTTCTGGTTCATACCCTGCTCCACATGGCTAAAGAATGTAATAGTGCAAACAGCAAAACAGTCCTGCGAGCTCCTGCTCAAGGTAATCTACATCATAGATAAATAAGTGCACTTGTTAACCCATGAGGCTGCGAAGATTATCGACTCTATCCTCGATTACAGCAAACTGGAGGCCTCTGGTAATGTCTTTTTTTTTATACGCACGCCTGCATACTGACTTTATTTTTGCAATTTAGCTCTCAAGCTCGAGTTCACAGGCTTCGCTGTCGAAGATATTATAGCTGTCGGTTTCGTTCTTCCTTTCCTTGGCGGATTGCCGAATGTTTATCGAAACGCCCCAGGACTGCATGGAACTACTCCTGCCAATGGCCGCGAAGAAGCTCGATCTATCCTTTAACATAGACCGAGATGTACCCCCTTGTGTGTTTATGCGTTCGCTCATTTCCATCAGTTGACTACCCTTAACTGTTCGTTTCAGGGGTACAAGCGGACTACACTCGCATTCGCCAAGGTATGTCGTCTTGGTGTGAATGGCTCCCACTCACAACAAGACTTTTAGTGTTGATGAATCTCATCGGGAATGCCGTGAAATTCACTCCTCGTGGATCTGTGAAGGTCCTCTGTTCTCTCGACAAAGAAAAACCATCCACCAAGCCCGGCGAAGTGAGTTTAAAGTTTGTGATCGAGTACGTGTCCCTAGAAGGTTTTCGGTCCACCTCACTGACTTTCCTTCAGGGACACTGGAATCGGCTTATCATCGAGCGATGTCGATCTCCTATTTGTGCCTTTCCAACAGGCTGATAATTCCTCAACTCGCCGCTTTGGCGGCACTGGACTTGGCCTTTCTATCTGTCGGCAACTGGTGAAACTCATGGGCGGGGTGATCGGGGTTCACTCAGAGCTTGAAAAAGGTTCTATTTTCTGGTTCATAATTCCCGTGAAAGTTTTTACTTCGGAGGTGTCAGAAAAGGTGGGGCTGGCGTCTTCAATATTATCAGAAACTGACCCCGCCTAGGCAATGCACACAATCCAGCGAGTGCAGGCCCGTTTGATGGAGCCGCGACCACCAAGGGTTTTAATTAGCTCCCCTTCAGATGCTGCGAAAGCTCTTCTATGTTCTATGCTTGACGGCTTTGAGGTCTCCGCCGTTTCGACCGTGGGAGAACTCGAAACATCCCTTCGCTTAGCAGAGATGTCATCTGATACGGAGCTAGATTGTATCATCCTTGACCATCAAGCAGAAGCAACAGCTGATGGCGTAGCTCGATTATTGGAATCTTTTCAATCCCCCATGCTGAAGGATACCAAGCTCATACATCTGTACACGCCAGTGACGGACTCCATCTCCAGCAACCCGGTATTTGGAAACAGTACGTCTGGTATCATCCGTATGACGAAGCCACCTCGCAAGGCCCGTCTTCTTCAAGCCCTAGCCAAGCTCAGGAACTTGCCACTAGAAACCTACGCCGATCTGAGATCTGCTGCAGCTCTGACCGTAGAAGAACTCCCAGAATCTCAACGTACTCTCTTTGGCAACGTCCTCATAGCGGAGGGTGAGTGGGCGACTCGCCGTGTAGTTCGTAGCTGCTTCACAGAACTGCTTCGCAGATAACCCAGTTGCTCAGAAGTTGCTCGTGAGGCAATTACAAAAATACGATCTAAATGTGGTCGCAACTTCGAACGGGGAAGAAGCCATTACCGGTAACCATCCTTCGGACATGAGATTCACACAGCTCACTTGCGTTTAGAATGGGAACGACACGAGCCCGGATATTTTAGTCTCGCGATGTTCGACCACCGTATGTACCATTTATTCCGCACCGTTCTATTTGGTCTGAAATAAGGTATTAGACATGCCAATTTGTGATGGAGTGGAAGCCGCGAAGAGACTTCGATCACTAGAGAACCGGCGTAAAGTATCAGAGTTTCTTCCTGGTAAGAGGCCTTTGAGAATTCGACGAAAGCCTACCTGATATCTTCTCGATACTAAGTCGTCGCTTTAAGCGCTGATTGTCAAGAGTCCACAAAAATGCTCTGCCTCAGTGCCGGGATGAACTTATTTCTTAGCAAGCCTTTGAAGAAGAGTGAGTCAGGTTGATCAGTGTGAGTGGAGCTCTACTGACCCCCGGTAAGGTGACCTTGCTTTACTTCTCAGTTCGTATGGCACTGCCCCTGCGCCGCAATTTAATCACAGCGAATGAAACACGAAATCTCATCTTGGTCTTGTTTATTGAATCTATGGTCGATTTTGGTCGCATTATACACGTATTATTTTACTGCATGTCATTCTGTTCAATTAGTCACACTCCGCATACACGATCTCAATGTACCGACACACGTATATTCCTAAACTATCTGTAGTTCACCTGTCACTCTTGGGCTCTCTATTTTCCAACACCCGTTTTTTGTCTTTTCTAGAAATAGTCGTCTGACGTCGGTTCGAGTGGGGAGCAGTGTGACTGTGTGAGTCGGACCATGCCCGAATGAGCTGGGGTAATCCGTTTGCTCGCGACGTGGTGGAATGACACAGGTCTTCGGGACTTTCATTCCCACCACGAATGATGATAGTGCCCGGATGCAAAGCGGGGGCTCGAGGTGTTATAATTTTTCTGGAAAAGATGAAGAGGCCATGCCAGCTGGCACGGGCGGGTGGGCACTCGGAAGACAAGATAATGCCTCCTCTCGGGACCATATGTGGAAGCTACCACCTGAGTTTTTTGGAGATGCTCTACTCGCTCTCGCTTTCTTCATCTTCGTCCTCCTCCGCCTCGTCGTCTATGAATCCGTTGACCCGTGGGCCCTCGTCGCCTTCACTATCACCTTCGCTGTCCTCGCCATCGTCCTCTTCCTCCTCTTCCTCTTCCTCCTCTTCCTCCGCATCACTGTCCACTTCGGACCCACTCCCGGGGCCCAGCTCGACGTCCTCGACGCTCCCCGCGTCGCTCCCTTCCTCCAGTTCGACTTCCATGACATCCTCCACGTTCTCCTCGTCGCTTTCACCCTCCACATAGCGCCTCGTCTCGTTCGTCCCGGCCGACGGTGCCGGCGCCTTTCCCTTTTTGCCACGGGGTGCCATAGGCGCAGGCGCGGCGGACGAGCGCAGGTCGACTTGCTGAAGGACCATGTCGAGTCTGCCGGAAAGAGAAAGGAGGGACTCCCTCAGCGAGAGTCGCGCAGTCAGCGTCGCGTGCAAACCAGCGAGTCGCGTCACGAGGTCCGGCATCTATCCATGGGAGGATTCGCTACGCGAAACGAGAATGAGAAAGGGCCAAGCGCACCGTCATGAGATGCCCGCTGTGGACGACCAAGACCGTTCGCACCCAGCGTACGAGCACGGCCGTGCGTTGGCTGCTCGGCGCGCTCGTGCGCCCCAACCGCTGGACACATGCGCCGAGCAGCGGCACGGCCAACTGCGGCGGCAGGCGCTGCACCGTCTGCGTGATGAGCGCCGCGTCGCTGTACGCGAGGCACGTCTCGAGTAACTTGGTGTCCGCTGAATGTAGAGCTTGGATGAGTGTCCGTGTGAGCGTGATGGAATTTGGCTGCGCGACCGGCGCGGTTCGGGTGGACGGACGTTCGGGACCGTCGGAATCCGAGTGATCCGCCTCTCCGGCGGGTCTTGGGGCGGAGGGGTCGAGAGCAGTTAGGCGCTGACCAAGGGATAACTCGGCAAGGTCTACGTCTAAATGGCCGTCGAGGTCGACCAAATCATCGGCCGATGCGTCTTGGGCGATTTCTGTACCGCTTCGGACGGCAAGGGACGAGGGTTCTGCATAACGCTTATTGGAAGCGACCTGGAATAATCACGCGTTAAGAGCAGAGGGCACACATACGGAAACGACGTACTGCCATGGCGTCGTCTCCATCTATCAGACCTGTGCTTGAGTCCTCATGAACAAGGTTGACATCCTGAATGAAATCTCCAGAATCGTCGAGATATTGCTGTGGAGCACGTCATACCTACGAGGATGGGAGAGTGCAGGACAAACTCACTATAACATCAAACACCGGCTTTACTCCACCAACTAACCGGGCCACCCGTATTCGGCCCTCCTGCTCGAACGTAGCGTTGACCACATTCGCAGACCTAGTACCTCCTCGTCTGAACGAGATAGTTGCTGATGATCTCGGCGAAAGAGTAGCAACCTTTTCTTTTGTCTTTTTGGGCGTCGGTGCGCCCGCGAGATTGGAAGTGGGTGTGAAAATAGAGATACGGCCAGATGCAGAGAGTACAAGTAATCTAGGGTGGGTGGGTGATTTGGAAAAGGATATATGTCTTGCGTCGGAGTCAAGCGGGGCGGAAGCGACGAGTTTTCCTTCGCTACCCATAACGTGAGGTACCTCCCACAACTGAACGTAGCGATCTGCCTCGGCGATCGAGGCGAATCTTTGAGGAGACTGTCCTTCCGATTCAGAAGGTTGCCATCGTAGCATGATGACATTAGATGCGTGCCCAATGAACCGAGACTCCTCCGTAAGCTTTTGCGGAGAAGTAAGTAGGGAGTCGGATGAGGTAGAGAGCATACGGATACTGTGATGCGCGAGGAGGAAGGAGGGGCAGTCGGGCTCAACGGTAGGGAGGAGGGTGAGCGACGTCCCGGGGGAACGCTCATCAGTTTTGTTCGTCGACAAAAGCTCCCCGGTCTGCGCGTTCCAAGTGAGGACGAAGCAGGCCGTACTTGATGTCAGAAGAATCAAGGCAGCGTCCGCGGCCCGCGTGTAAGCATCGAGGGAGAGAATCGGGGACGTGCTGGACGGGTGGGAGAGGGTGCGTATGACACGGGCGTGGGATGGAGAGAATAGGATGACGGAACCCGTCGAGAGGCCCAAGACGATAACTGGAATGGGCGCTGGTTCGGCGTGGGGCGGAAGGGCGGGAGCGTCGCGCTTTTTCCGTTTCTTGCGGGGTGCAGACTCTTCGGGTTCATGGTCTTCAGTCAGGGATTTCGGATTCTGAAATAGGGCCCAAGAGAGAGCCGCGACGCGCGCAGAGTCAACGATGTACTCAGAGACACTGGTTCCAGTGGTCGTGTCATATACGCGTAACCGGTGTTTGTCGACAGCAAGCGAAACGAAAGCAAAGAGATCCCCAGAAGGTGAGAACGCTGAAAGCGTGTCGACTGACGATGAATTCTCTAACGCAGGTTGAGAAATGGCAGAATTCGAGACCGGACGACCTTTTCCACTTGCGCTTTTCTTTTTTCTTGCAGCGACCGTCGCCATAATTTTGGGTTTTTCTGATTCTTTTTTCTTTTCTTTTTTCTGTAAAACTTAACGTCACGTGTCAATGCATCTTGTCTGGGCAGAGTCGGGCCGATCAAGTTCAAGTCCTTTCGCTTTGTTTCGCTCATCCTCATCTTCACCCTCCGACGGTTCTACAAGCCACCTATTTTGTTCCCAGTTTTCTTTGTTGTACATTACCACTCTCTGGTACTCCGTTTGAATGAATTATATCCAGGTTTTGTCCTCCCCTGATATCTCTTCATAAGTCTGACCCGTCGTGCCTCACAGCTCGAGAAGCTTGGCACGTCCATATATCATCCTTGGGGACACTGCTTCCTAACTAACTCCTTCATTTTGTACAGGCGAGGGGACATATGCTACAGTGTACAAGGTACAACACCACCAACACGTCCCTTTAGACATCTCACTTGAAGCTTTAATAGGGTCGTTCCAGAACAACAAATGAAATCGTCGCTCTGAAGGAAATACACCTCGATGCTGAGGAGGGTACCCCATCCACTGCAATTCGCGAGATCTCCCTCATGAAGGAGCTCAAACACGTCAACATTGTCCGTCTTTATGACGTCATCCACACGGAAACCAAGCTTGTCCTTATCTTCGAATACTGCGAGCGGGATCTAAAGAAGTATATGGACGCACACGGCGATCGTGGTGCCCTCGACCCCAACACCGTTCGGAGCTTCATGTACCAGCTCCTCATGGGCACAGCCTTCTGCCACGAGAATCGAGTGCTGCACCGCGACTTAAAGCCTCAAAACCTTCTCATCAATAGGAAAGGAGAACTCAAGCTGGGAGACTTTGGCCTCGCCCGAGCTTTCGGTGTACCCGTTAACACTTTTTCGAACGAAGTGCGTTGCATAATCTCACCCACGAAAACCCCGACTCATCACATGGAAGGTCGTCACTTTATGGTACCGCGCTCCGGATGTTCTCCTTGGTTCTAGAACGTACAGCACTTCTATTGACGTCTGGTCATGTGGATGCATTTTTGCCGAGATGATCTCAGGCGTTCCCCTCTTCCGTGGCCGAGACAACCCCGACCAGCTCTTACACATCATGAGGATCATAGGTACACCTGACGAGCGGACCCTCCGTAAGATGGTTGCAGAATCGGTACGTCTGTCTCACGAACGGTTTCTTCGTCATCGATCAACTTCTCAATGTGTCTTTCGAAGCCCGAAATCCAGATAAAGCAATGGCCCAGGTATCCCAAGATACCCTTCCAGCAGGTTCTTCCTAAAGCATCACCTCAGGGTACATCTCGACTCTTCTTTCTCGGATTAGTCACTGATGTTGTGTCATACCCAGCAATCGATCTGCTCGAACGCCTTCTTCAGTTCGATCCCGCAAAACGCATCACAGCAGCCGAAGCGCTCCAGCACCCATACTTCACTTCAGCAGGTTTCGGAACGAACTCTAGCGGCGCTGTGCCTGCACCATACCCGCCAGCCCAGCAGGCAACAGCGATACCCCCGCCCGCTCCCACTCAGTACAATTATCCGCACCCTTCCCAACCTGGTGTAGTATACGCAAATCCTCAAATAACGCAAATCCCTCAGCCTCAGCAACCACAGCCCCAGCAGCCGCCGAACGGTTTCGGACAATATCCCGCTGGCTACGCGCACGCTCCTGGTCGTTGAGTAGTGTTGATTCCTTGCGCCCCAGTTTCAACGACGCGATTGTAGAACAATGGCCTCCCTTTGTACCCTTTTTTTTGTCCTCGGGAATGTAGTAGCAGACCAAGACGTGTAAATAATATACAACTGACTCTATACTCTGTCACAAGCCATTTAATCAATGGGCCTCTGGCTCGCAGTACTCTCGACCTTGAGCGCTTGAGCGACCAAACAAGTCTGTTGGTCACTGAATCTCGATGTAACTTAGTACCAGGTGAATGCAGCATCCATCATTTCTGCCCTGCTCATTCGTAGGTGTCGACGTCGACGCAAACCCCCGCGGCGCGTCTCCCAAAAATGCGTCTAAGGGAACGAAGAGACGCCGAGGAAGTGGCAAGCCACGGCGCGGCAGTACAGATATATGAGCATCTACATCCGTTCGTGATCTGGTTGCAGGGTCGTTTGAGCCGGGATTAGCGCCTTTGTGTTGTTTTACTTTGTAAGCCTTTCTGCATACTTCGATGCCCCACTCTGTGGGGAAAGAGCCAGGTATGGCCAACATAAGTGATTAGACCTCAACGACCCCCGTCATATCATTATGGATGAGCCATTGGATTGCTCTTACGTCGCGACCTTGGCGTCCGTCGATTTCCTACATCGCCAGTCGCATCTGTCCTTCAGACATGTTCGAACTCACGGCCATGTAAGCTCCACCAGAAGCCTTATCCAGGTAATCTCCGCGGGTGCACCTTCTGTGTCGGGCACCAGATCAGGCTGGAGAATGACGTTGATGGGGACGATAGTGGTGATTCCAATCGTTGTGTTTAGAGCAAGGAGCGAGTCGCTGAGACCTAGGGAAGATAGTTGCTAAGAGGGAAACCGTGACGCGGACGAGTCCAGGCACAGATTCCGCAACCACAGGCATACACCACCCCTCTACACTTTCATATAGATACTGGCGTAGTCGCGCGCTCTTGATAGGGTGGCTGTATCACTGAAAGACGTGCATATAGTCCCGTACCCATTGCTCAACTAGCGTGGCAAGGAGCGCCGCGGAAAGGCTGAACACCAGGCTCATGAACCAGTAGACGATGACTCGGATATCAGAAGGGCTTGGACTAAAATCAGGATAAGGTGGCGGTAAGGCGGATGGGATGGGCACCTGCGGGACAATGGAGGAGATCTGCTGAGAAATTTGAGCTGATAGCGCAACATTTTGTTGCTGATAGTACACCATTTGTTGTACAGGATCCAATTGAAGTCGACAATACAGGAAGTGAGGGTAGCGGAGAATAAATCAGCCTGGAGAACCCTGCGTCAGCCCTGAGTAAATCACAATAGAAGCTATTTAACGTCTCATGTGGGTGGCCACGCCGTCACTTGATCGTTGATACCCCCACCCCAAGAATCCCAAATATAGCGCTGCATCTGCACAACGAGATCTACAATGTTGCGTTTAAATTGGTACATCGGGCCGTCTACACCCAAACGTTCGAGCAGAGATGGCTCCATCGAGGCCCGACGGAGAAATGAAAATAAGTTGGTGTCGTAGATGAACTCGGGTTTGGTGGGATGCAGGTGGAGGTCAGCGTAGAACGGGTCGAAATATGTGGTGAGGAACTGGTGTCTCGCGTAGAGTTATGACAGGCTGATGACAAAAAGGTCAATTTGTGTCGTGCGAACCAATCAGACTGACTCACCGGTACATAACCAATAAAACGACCAATTGAAGTGGAAGGAGGCCGCAGAATAACCAATGATTCCAAGGTATCGCTTTCGACTCTGGTAAGAAGTTAGGCTTGGTCAACGTGCATCAGTACGACGGCCGCGAGATTTTTAAGCGCGTCTCACCAAGAATCTACTCTTCCGCATGCTATCTTTCAAGGACCCATATTTATGGCGGATCTGTGCGCTTTGTGCCTGCTGCAGTGATGAGGCGAGCTTGCTTCGCATGTCCCGCGCTGCCTTCGACAGATCATACAGTTCGCCCAGCCGCGGGTCGTCCAAAGATCCGTTACCCGAGCTGTGGTGAGTCTGAACACGGTTAGTCGTACAAAATATTCGGGTATTGGAATAAAAAGGCTCACATGTCCACGCTGTTGAGGCCTTCCCGCAAGTCTGCAACGGCCTTCTTCATTCGATCTAGGGCCTCTTGGCGCGTGTAGCGGGCCTCGGTCACAGTATCCTCACTGTCGTTCGGTTCAGATGGCTCCTCGAGCTCGTGCCCCATCGCATCGAGTATTCGCACGCTTGCGTTGCGCGGGGTTTTGAGCGGGCCGCCTCCAGGCATACGCATGGATGCTGAGTGATCCCTGACGTCTTTCCGCGACGGTGTGCTCGGGAAGTCCTCCTTCGCCCGCCCGTACTCGTCTACCAGTCGTACGCTAGGAGTTCGTCGCAGCTTGCGGGGCGATGGGGGGCGCGCAGCTTGGGAGAGTGCAACTGGGCCGTCCTCATTCTGGCCATCGCCGCTCGCGGACGTGGATAGCGCTAGCACGGGAGATGACGACTCGACGTTGTTGAAGGACGGTTCTGAAATGGACTCTGAAGTACCATGGGTCGGTCCTAGGGGCGGAGTTATATCTCAGCTTGCTTCGGGTAAGAAAGCTTCGACCCCCCTTGTCGTCCTTTGCGGTCGCGTCTGCGTCTGCATCTGACACAGCGCTACCTGAAGGTGTGGTCTCGAACCGCACTTTCATGAGACTCCTCCGTCGAAGCGAGCCAGGTGTCGAAAGCCAGCCCCCAGGCGGCGCAGGTGTTCGACCGGGGAGCGTGCCCGCGTGGGTGAGAGTAGAGGCGGGTGTCGCCATGGATGATCGAATCTCCGTGAAAGAGGGCTGCGGAAGCGAGTTCGATCGTGTGCGCGAATGCCCGATCGACGACAATATGGGCTGGGGAGTCTGCGAACGTGCAGGCGCAGGCGCGGGCGTTGCGGTCCATGCACCGGGGGCGCGGGGTGTCTTTGCAGTGGTTAGGTTGAGGTTGAGGAGACCGCCGTTGTTACGGGTCGCAAACGATTTGTCTCCTGTATCGTCCTCTGAGGGTGGTCCCGGAAGTTCGGGAAGGCCCTCCGGTGGAGACGGCGCACGGAACCCAATACGGGAGGTGCTGATGGAGGGGGGACGGGGGGGAGTAGAGAGTGCGAGTTGGGGTGAGGTTGGAAGGGAGGAAGCGTCAGAAGAAGGGTTCGAATTGGCGCTCAGCTTGTGCAAGTAAGCTTTCTGCCGGAAGGGGTTGATTGCAACTTCTCCGAATCGGGTGGTGGAACCTCAATCGGGCGCGCTATAGGTGTCAATACGTCTTGCGCGCTGCTCTCATCGCTGTCTGAAGCTACCCAATATAAGCTTTCTACGACGATACGGAGGTCTTAGACGACAGACCTTGGGATGATTTGACACCGAGATTTTCAAGTTCGGAAGCAGACTCCAACTCTGGTCCAGGCAAGGACTGAATGCGTACCCTCGGAGGGATCGCCCCGTTGGCCACTGCGAACTCCGTCGTCGCGCGTTTATGGCCCTTCATGAATTCCTTCGCATCGCCATTCTGCTTTAGCTTGATCTTCGGCACTCGGCCCGGTGAACGCACAGGAATGTGGCTCGGTTTTGTAGAACCAGTGTTGTGAATTGGCGATTGGTGCATGGGGGGCGGAGAGTGCTCAGGCGTAGTTATATTAGGCTCGAAATCTGGAAGTCGGGAGGGGTTACGTGGGAACTGCCAGTTAATTCGAGGAACTAGAGAACCATTCGGTTCAGCAGGGGAAGACGGGCGTGACGAGCCCTCACTTGGCTGGTCTAAGCCAGGACGAGTAGCGCTCGTGTTCGAGGTGGATCGAGAGCGTGCTGAAAGAGGCATGTTCCACGCTCGCTCGTGTTCATGTTGGCGCTCCTTCTCGGTATCTTTCATTCGATCCCGGACTTCACAAACGGTCAGGTCGTCACGTAACTGGCGGTATGGTACCACTTACAATCTGCCAATGAGGAGGTTGACCCAGTCCGGGAGGACGACCTGCTACCCCCGCTCTGTGCAGGCGAATTCCTCTGACGCGGAAATTCTTGAGGTAGTGGAGACCCCGTCAAGGATTGCGAGGCACGGTGGTGAAGATAGCTATCACGACGCTCCCGAGGAGGGGTGCTCGGAACGCTTGGCACTACAAGTGATGTAGCTTAGCGCATAGACAAGTGTCTCGGGATAAAACTCACCAGTTCCCACGACAGAACCTGCATTAGAGGCCGCGACGGGAGGTATAACTACCCCGTTCGCGAGTTTAGATGGCCGCTCAACAGAGTCGTACCTATCTCTCTGGGTTTGAGTCCCCTCTGATTCGACGCAACACGTTTGTCGTCGGTTTGGATCTCGGTCAACGATCCAGCGCGCACGAGGGAGGAAAGTGATCGTGCAGGTAGGGAGGGCTCTGCCATTTGAGGGACTGGGGCAAAACGTTGAATGATTAGTATATGTGAGAAGAGTGAGGAAACCTCACAGGAAGGTGCTTGGTTGGTCGAAGTGCTACCGAAACTATCAGACGCGCTTGATATTCCAGGCGCTGTGACGGTACGATCATGCATCTCGCGAATCAATGCATCATTGTCGGTGCTGGAGTCGGAAGCCACTGACATTGACGCTGCCGAATTCGCTCGTACATTGCATTCTGATGGATGATACGGCAAGTGCTCACCGTCTGATTGGGATGCACAGGCACCCAAGATGCGACTTCTGAGGGCTTCCATGTTAGCAGCATGTTCTTTGCGCGGGGTATCTCCGGGGTCGCGGAGGGCATGGGTGAACAAGCTCCTGAGGTTTTCACGAGCAGAGCTTGTCGTTGACGAGTTGGCCCATTTTGGGGGTGGATCGAAGTCGGAATCGCGATCTGAAGGGAGTGGAGGTGGAGGCTCGTGGAGGAGCTGTGTGCGCGAGGCGGATGACGTGTTTGGCACCTGGGCTAGCAGTGCACGAAGTCGAGCAGCAGGAGTGTCCTCCACGGCGGCATAGATGGATGGGAGAGAAGAGCTGACAGGGAGACGTGGCGTGGAGTCGGTGTCCTCATTATCCCCATGAAGCGCGTGAAGACGGGACGGACCGGCCGTGGGAGTGCGGGATAAATCGTCGTCAAGTGGGAAAAGGGAAAGCTGAGAGTGACGCGTGATGCGCAAACGAGGAACCTGGAGGTGTCCATAAGCACTGAAAAGATACATGGCTACAAGGGGTCTGTATTACATAAGGGGAATGCGTCTCAAAGATAAGCTTAGTCATCCGGTACGAGATCCTCCGGGTTACGTCAGCTCAAGTCGCCGTCTTCCTTTACGGTCATGGCCAGCTCCAGCGCAGGTGAGATCATCAGTATCTGCCCACTGTCTTATAGCTGATGCGTACGTGTAGTGACTTGGTAAGCCAATTTCCAAGATGCTGTGCGTGCCAGTGTCTGAGTGCCTTTTCCTGTTATGTCATGTCTCAGTCCGATATGCTCCCGACGTGTACCTGAGGAACTGATAAATCAGCATCTGGATGCAAACTGTAGAGATACCATTTTGGGCCCTTCGACCCCCACAAAGACACGCCGAACATCGTCTGCGCGCCCCGTGGCACCGATATTTAGGGCCTCCGGCTCTGCCAAACATGATTTATTCACCTCAGCAGCGAACTCAATACGCTGCAGGTGAACAAGCCTTCTCAAAAGAGGAGAACCGCGGGGGATATTCCTCAGTTGTCTCATACTGCGGACGTCAGTCAAACGAACCAGGCACACAATTCGGGTCGCATCTGCAGGCAGCATCTCCACTAGCCGAGCGACTGAGACCAAACATTCTGGACGACTTCGTTGGGCAGGTCCATCTAACTGGTCCCAATTCTTTCCTCTCCACCCTTTCTGAAAAGGGTGCCATAGGGAGCATCATTTTATGGGGTCCTCCAGGGTGAGTAGACCCTGCACTTCCGCTCCTACTATATGACAAAACTGACCTCAAACTCAGTTGCGGGAAGACCTACCTTAGCGCGGCTCATTGCCAAGCGCACGAACGCAATCTTTAGAGAACTCAGTGCAACGGTCGTGGGTATCAATGACGTTCGCCCAATTTTTGATGAGGCGAAAAACGCTCTCAAGCTAACAGGGAGGTATGTGTGTATATGATTTTCGCGTGAGCGCAGCTCAACAATCTTAGGCGAACTATAATTTTCCTTGACGAGATACATCGCTTCACGCGGTCGCAACAGGTATATCGTCTCATGAACTGTCTTCTGATGCGAATGTCATCCCTCCCACTGACACTAAGACAAGGACATATTTCTTCCATTCCTTGAGCGCGGCTACGTTCAGGTACGTATCGTGTCTACCAATCTGTCTTGGGGGTAATTCTTGACAGTGCGTCGAAGCTCATAGGAGCGACAACAGAAAACCCATCTTTCAAACTGAATGGAGCGTTGCTCAGTCGATGCCGGCAAGTGTCACCCCCCATTACAACCTTTCCGCCTGACACAAATAAAGTGTGTTTTCTCTGGAACGGTTAACCGACGAGGAAATCACCGAAATCATCAAGAGGGCAATTGCGCGTGTCACATCGTCAGAACCGGACCCAGAAGTTACCTCGACACCCACTTCTTTGGTGATGGAGGTCGCCTCCATACCTTCCTCTCCGCCACCATCTTCGCCCCTAGGGTCGCCTCGATTGCCCTCTTCACAGTCAAATGCCGCTCCTGAGCAATCGACTCCGCCACCAGCGCCCTTACATCCATTATCCCCCACATACCCTCATATTACGCACCGGATCGTCGGTTCAATGGCCTCACTGTCGACTGGAGACGCGCGTACCGCGCTTTCTCTTCTTGAGCACGTCCTACTTGTCCCTACTGACACGTCCGAGTCCGATCTATTAGATCTGATGAAACGCTCAGTAGCTACGTCTTACGACCGCACCGGCGACGCGCGATACAGCCTCATTTCTGCACTGCACAAAAGCATACGAGGCAATCAGGGTGGCGCGGCATTATACTGGCTAGCACGCATGCTCGGGGCAGACGAGGACCCCATGTACATCGCAAGGCGGCTGGTAGTCTGCGCAAGCGAGGACGTTGGAATGGCAGACCCGCATGCCTTGCCCCTGGTAAGCGCCACCTCGTCCCACGAATGACCATGATTCTGCCCACACATTCGATATTTTTTTCAGGCAATGGCGGCGCTACAGGCCTGCCAAGTGATTGGGATGCCCGAATGCCGTATCAACCTCGCACACGTTGTCACGTACCTTTCCGAGGCGCCGAAATCGACCCGCGCCCTCGAGGGGTACAACCGCGCTCGAGAACTCGCACAGCGAGACATGACTCTACCGGTGCCGTTCTCTATGCGAAACGCCCCGACCGGCCTGATGAAGGAGCTCGGATACGGGGAAGGCTACAATTATCAGCCCGATTTCGCGTACGTCCTGGACATTCGCTACCAACGCGCTCGCGATTTTTAACGCGAAGATCTCATTTAGGCACCCGGTCACGAACGAGTATCTACCGCTTGAGGTCCAGGCAGAGACGATCCTTCGCAAGGCGGACGATCTGACTGGGAAAAAGTGGGACGAAGACGCGTTGAGGCAGTGGGAAGAAATTGAAAATGGCGGGCAGGTATGGGCAGGAAGGCCATCGCAGGCACCAGGCCATGAGGTTATAGACTCATCACGAATACATCACGACACATGACGCGTAATAAGTATATAGACGAATACTTGTTCTCAAGATTAATAGTATTGTATATACATGTAATATATCATGTTTATATTCTATTTCAGGGCGTGCGTGTCTCTTACCGTCTCTTTTTGCGGGAGGCTTCTGAACCCGTCGAGCCCTCTTTTGCCCGCTTTCTTGTCGTGCGTACCGTGATCTCTGGCTCAGGTGCAGGTGTCGACGATTTACCACCGGCTTCCTGTAAGCGCATGTATAAACGAGGGTTCGTCGCTCGAACGCAGAGAGACCCATGCGTACACTTCTGATCGCGTCGGCGGCGTTCTCTCGCGAATTATGCTGCAGCTCGGCGACGTACGCAGACGTACGGCCACCCACCGTGACCCATTCGATGGTTGCTGGTCGACCGTTCGGCTGAAGGTTGTGTTGTTCACGACGCCAAGTTACTTGGTCCGCAAACAAAAACGCTCACCAGTTTCAGTGTCGGCCTGTCGTCCCCCTTGACCTTTTTACCCTTCCCCTTTGGAGACGTCAAACACCCGTCTCTAAAAACAAGAACAGGCAGGCTGAACACTTACCCAGCGATACTTGAACAACCAGTTATCTGGAAATTTGGTGTCGTCTGCGTTCACCTCGACCGCAAACGTACAAACATCTCTGATCTGTTGGTGCAGCGCCCGAATCTGATTTTCTGCGAGCGAGTTGGCGCGTTGCTCGGGATGGACCCTAGCATGATATAAAACCTCATCTGTACCGTCATCAACGGAAGCCGACTATGATAACTGCGCAATTTGTTTACCTGCGACCCAATTTCCCACACCAGCACTGAAAGACTGGTCCAGCAAAAGGGCTTTGACCGGACAGGCCCTCTTGAGCACACCTTTGCTGAAATCCTCAAAGTCCGGCATCGATAAAATGGGATCGAATCCCATATTGGAGATGGGCGGCTCGGCGAGCGGGGACTTGCACAAGCGAATCCGCCCGAGTCTACGTGCGTCTAGGAATGCGACTTCCGTCACCTCTTTTTCTTGATCACTGGAGGCAGGGCCGATGTGCAAAATGAACTCGATGGAAGACTTCAACAATGGGCCGCATCAAAAGGGGGCGAGTGAAGCTTACCTTCATAAAACGAGGTGGCCACTCCGTGGAAGCCTTCCTGGGAGCCTCTCTGTAGTGCACTGGCATCTTTCCTCTGAGCTTACGGTAGACAACAAGCACTTTTAGAACAGAGCAGACGAGAAAAAGTGCGCACACACCTGAAGCATGCCAGTCATGCCAAAGTGAAGTACCGGATGCCGTCCTTCGCCATCGAGTTCGAGGTAGAAAACTTTGCCTGCGCGAAAAGTAGTGAGGACGATCCTATTGATTATTGAGCTGTGACGCTGGTGTACCATATCGTCCTACCGTTTTGACTGTGCGCCGGGAAATTTCCGTAGCCTTTCCCCCCCGCCGTGCCGTCAGAATCGATATGACCGGGAAGGGGCACCAAAGAATCCTACAAACGCGTCGTGGGTTGTGTTTGCGTACACGATGTCGTCTTGCAGTGTTTCCACTCGCTGTATTTGCTTGCCAAGTGCTATCGAACGCAAGAGCGCTGCTGCGCGCTCAACCTCTGCAGGATGTCACGCGGAATGAGCAGGTAACACAAGAGAAGGACCAACCTGGTAACTCTGGCATATGATTAACAACGAGACCTGTGAAGCGACAAAGCCTATGAAGGGTCGGACGGGATAAGATCTTTATTCAGTCTATCCGGGGATGGGGTTCAGTTCAGTGACTCGGCGCATGCCGGGTTATTTAAGAGACACAGATCTCAGCAAAATCACAATTCGAACACGCACACCTGTCCACCTGCACCCGGTTCTGCTTGGCTCCGTCCTGGGGTCAGGATATATGGCCAGGCGCTTTCCCCTTCCGAAGGGCGGCGTGCTCGCTCCAGGCAGTGAAGGGGTGGTTTGACGTGTAAGATGCATCATCGGTGCTGCAAGTCAGCTTGCCAGCCTTCCAAACAGTTTTGTCTGTCCGTGGTTGGGAAGTCGTAGACGGTACCGGACATCCCTCATCCTTTTCTTTCTCGAATTTGTTTTATTTATGATACTATGGACTACCGTTCCGTAATTTACTCGCTGTGGTTGTCAAGAGAAATGAGACATGACGCTCAATTACAGTGCGGCCACTACTACGACTAACTAGTCACGAATGCCTACTACGAAAACTATCAGCCACGAAAACCAATGTAGTAAGGGCGAATGCTGTACGGTAACGTCTAGCGCAAATGGAAAGGAAAGAACGAAAAGAAGAAAATATGAACAATCACATTATCGCGCTCCAGCGGCCGGGTAGTAATAGTTTGCCTGTCCTGCCGGTGTTGGTGTTCCTGGGGGCTGCGCTGTCGCTCCAGGACGAAGATGTGGGGGAAGCGTCGGCGTAGCTGGCCAGTTCCCCGCAGCCTTTCCTGCAGTGACTGTGT
The DNA here is from genome assembly GCA_024734325.1 of Lactarius hatsudake. Taxonomy (NCBI): domain Eukaryota; kingdom Fungi; phylum Basidiomycota; class Agaricomycetes; order Russulales; family Russulaceae; genus Lactarius; species Lactarius hatsudake. The sequence continues at coordinate 2,896,311 of JANSJP010000001.1, read as the reverse complement.
TGGCCACTGCTCGTGGTGCACTCTGTTGTTGCTGCGACTGTTGCGAATTGAAGAATGACGCATAAGAAGCGGCTAGCGATGTCGGGGTTGCCGGTTGCTGCCCCGGAGTCTGGTGTTGCTGGTAGTTGTACCACGAGCCGTAACTATTGTATTGCTGCTGCTGGCCAACATATGCCTGACTTGTTTGCGGGGGTTGCGCTGGTGTCTGCGCAGGTTGACCAGGAGGCTGGGCGAACGCATTGGGATAGTACGGATTTGAGCTGGGAGTGTAGGCGTAGGCACCTCGATACTGGTTGCCAGCGAAGTTGGGGTAGGTGTAATTCGTGTAGTTTGGTTGGGCAGCAGGCTTGTTGGTGGCATTCGTCGCTGCACCGGAAGGTGTAGCCACCGAAGGAACTGTATTTGCCCTAGCGACGCCAGCGAGAATGCTGCCCCCTGCCTTGCCTTGCAATGTCGTGTCGTCTCGAAGTGCAGTGGGGTTGGTAGGTGGGAGCGTGCCGAACCAACCTTCTGATGGCTCGCTGGGAAGGCTACGATGGAGTTTACGAAGGATGTTGGGCGCCGGGACCAAGGGAGACGAGTCTTTTGTTGAACGGGGACGAAGAGAAGCAAGAAGAACCAGCGAATCAGCAATGCCTTGCGCTATAAGATATCGTCGTAAAGCGTAATAGAAGCAAGAGTAAATCGGATCACTCACCGACATCCCACTCTTCCGAACCGACCTCCACTTGGCTGGTGCCCCCGTTCTCCCCGCCTAACCGCTGCGATTGCAACACCTCGAGTCTCGCTAGCGCTTTCCTGTTCCGGTCCAACAGTTCTTCGATAGCCACTTCCAGATCCAGGGTTTCCATCAACTCTCTAAGAGAAGCGGCCTGCTCTGGTGCAAGCAATGAGTCCAGTAGAGTCTCTTTCGTCTCGCTCTGATCAGTGCCACCGTCACATTGCCCGTTGGTTCTGTCTTCGTCCGGAGTACCGTCCGTCATATGCACAGCAGATGCTGAAGCCGGCAGTCGTCTCCACGTACGCACTTTGGAAGCCAAGCCAGTTCTCCTCTTTTTCAGATGTGACCACATGACTTCTCCCAATGTAAACCGACCGACTTCAACCGCATCCTGCTCGAAACACGGCGCAAAGCTGGCGTTCGGACCGTAGTCCAGAAACGAGCCCGTGCTAAGGTGTCGTGGACTGGGTAATGTGTGTTTTTTGGCATGTAACTTTCTTGAAAGAGACCCTAATGTCGGGGCAGGAGGTTCCGAAGACTCCGGTGTAGACGCCGAGGGTAGAACAGAGACGAGCTCTGCGTGGGCAGTGGGCAAATCCTTGAATTCTGAGCCATCGCCTGAGAGAGAAGTAGTGTCGGAGTTGAGAGATGTCCACCACTCTCCTGAAGGTAGGGTTTGCATGAGAGCATATTTGCGTTTCCGCTTTAGATCGGGAGTAGGGAGTAGGGAGTCAATAGGCCTTGATGGAACAGGTGACGCAGCAGGTGACGCAGCGATGCTTTTGACGGGACTTGTTTCAGGCTTGGCGGGTATGAGCGTCTCAAGGTCGAGAACGGACTGTGGAACGGTGAAAGAAGACTGATCAAGGAGAGAAAGGGCGAGATTGCAGAATTTGAGTTGCTGTGCCGCTGGTGCAGAAGGTCTGGAACGTGGGTGAGCAAAGACGGGAAACAAAGGTTGGACTGCAGACTGCGGTGGAGAAGGTCACTATAATTCAGGAGGAGGAGCGAGCGGAAGGGGACACACTCGAAGGACGCGGAGCGGATGTCGCGATGACTCTTTCAGGAGAGTGCGGAAAGAGTAACTCTGTTGTTGCGAAGACGATTGTGAGCTAGGCAGAGCGGAAGAACCAGAGGAGTTGGCAGGGAGGGGAAAGACGCGATCGAGAAGACCTTGAGTGTCGACCCTGCTCGGCCCGGAGGTGAGAACCAAGTCCACGATTAAAGTGAAAAGAATGAGGGACAGACAACTCAAGAATATCAAGAATTTGTTGCGCGACTTGAAAGTCAAGTGGGAGATCACCAGCACCCTTGAATTCTACTTGAGCCTGATCCAGGGAATCTGGTTGTGTCTGATCATCGACAACGTCCCTATCCGCAGCTTCGTCATTTCGAGGTAGTTTGGTAGCCGGCTGGTCCTCTGGCGGCGCTAATGAGGTACGTTTGCGTTTCTTTGTTGGTTGTTTTTGTTTAGAAGGAGATGAACGAGATGTTGTGGGGTTAATTGAAGTATCGTCCGAGTGTTTTTGTTGTGAACGTGTTGTGCGGGCCATTGGACGGGTACGCGTCTGTATGCGCGACTCGGACTCGGTGACGCGACTCGACTTGGGTAGCGTTGGGCGGCTTGGTTGGGCAGCTGGGCAGTTGGGCACGACCTGCTCAGCTAAGCTATATTTTATTCCCACGATTCACGTGAATACCTTCAACGACAACGACAACGATGTCCTCGTCATCCAGGCTAATAGCTCCCCTAACGAAGCCCGTATTCAGGGCCCAGCTCTGCTCCAAACAGGCAAATGGTCACACTGCTTTCGTTCCACAAATTCGCAAACTGGTCTTTGAGTATTCACAAAACTGGTCTTCTTCCACCAACACCCGCACCTACCTCAAGAATAACCTCCAAAACCTAGCTCGTGCTAACCCACACGTTGAGGTAGTCGTTAGACAACGTGCGAATCGACAACCTATCGTACGGGGCCTCTACCGTACGTCGTTACATCCCAGCTTCTCTCCCCGTTGACCATCCTATCTCTGCCCAGTCAATGACAACGAGAAGGTCATTCCTCTGAACGGTTTCGAGGTCACTGGCATCGAAACCAAAGTGCAGCTCTTACTTGATTCATCCGGCGCCAAAATCAAGTCGTTGAAACGTCGCACCGTAGAGAGCACAACGCAGTCCGCCAGAGGCATTTGGAGCGGTCTTCATGACACACCGTTTCAAATTTGACCGGGTCCACCTTCTTGCAGGGTATCATAATATAGGTACGTGCGTGTGCCGTCGGTCCGACAGCCCCTTTTTTACCTGCTGACTTTCTCACTCACAGCCACAGATATTCATGCTTGTCAATGTAATATCATAATGCTTTCCACCCGTAGCTTTCCTCCGTTGAGTGTGACTGCATTTCTGTGGGGTCCTCCACATTCGTAATTCGCCGTAAGATGTGTCCCCGTGACAGATTTGACGCAATCACAGCATGTCATACGATACTGCGAATAACTCGCTCATCTCCACAGCCCGTTGGCGTCTACACCCCATAAAAGGAAGTTCGGCTCAATGATAAGATTTCCATGTGTCTATACACGCCTTGAACACATGTCCTGTTCTTCCTCCGGCTCAACGTGATACGCCCTTTTGGGGTTGAGCGTGGTCAGGGGTCCCACAGGCACGGCGTCTAGAAGGACTAATTTTCCGAGGTGTGGTCTACGCGTGCAAGATTATAGGGCGATATCAAGGTCTTTTTGTTGGATAGCTTCATCCCTCGGTTTTCCCCCTTCTCCATTGACCCTTAGTCCTTCCGCCTTCGATACAATGCCCTTCGTCCGTCCCTATGCAACGCCTACCTTCCATTCTAACCACCTAGCACAAGTGCAGACTACAGCGCCAGCTTCTGCTCGCCGACTGCCTGTGATAGACGTCAACCTAGGAGCCTTGCAAAGACATCATAGAGCGCCGAGCCGTGCCGATTCGGTGAGCATCGTCATATTTACCGGTTCCCTACCCGGCATCTTAATCCCACATCAAGGTCTCCAGCGAAAGTTCAACCAGTTCGACACTAGTTGACGGTGCTGTAAGAGCAGATCCACCGAGACCACTCTTCACGGGGCTCACAATCGTGCAGGAAGCTTCAATGCCTATTTATCTCGACGATGAACCCGTTATGATGCACCTCGACTACATGCTTGTGAGTCGCTCGGCTTTGGGAGACGGGCATTTTATGGACATTTCTTCCAGCCGGTCTCTGCGGAGTGCTCCATCCCGCCATCCCCGTCCTCAAGTCATCAGCCCGACGAGCCGATGCTCGTGACACCTTCCTCCTCTTCTGTCAACCTATTGTCCCACCATCCCACCTCAACTTCGGCAAGATCCCGACTTTGGCTCCATCGCCACAAGCGCCAACCCGCCGCACGCAACTCTCCACCGCCTTCGCCCAATGATTCTCGAACCCAATCCTTCCTTACCTCTCTACTGCAAGCGCGGTGGCCCAAAACCGAAACCGAGCAGCCGATATTTGGGCAAACGGCACCACGTGCTGTCTCGCCCTTCCGTGGCAAACAGCGCCCGCCTTCCGCCGCGTCGGTGCCGCGCAGCATCTTGCGCGTAGATACACACGCGAATCCGCATACGATCAAGTCGTCGCGGTCGCTTGGCTGTGTCAAGTTCGCCGCGCAACCGGGTGTCTGGGAGTACAGCCATCCAGAGGAGGAGCTTGACGGGCTTGATGACCGTCACCCACGCATCGCTTGGCGCCACCAGAAGGATTCGGACGGGGACTCCATTATCACGCTTCCGCCCCCGGGCGAACGCACGCAAAGCGACTCGCTCCTCAAGCGCTTCATGGGAACAACACCCAAGAGCACAAGAGTGCCAAGGAGCGTCCCGTCATCTCAGGTCCAATGCCACTGGCGCGGGCATCGTCTCTCCGGGAGATGAAGGAGGCCAACCGAAGTCATACGGAGTTATTGAAGGAGATATCCACGGGCCCACCGAAAAAGGGCAACAAACTGCGTTCATTGATGGGCAGGTACCTGAAGGTGTCGTAGTGGCGCGTCCTTGGGTGGGCGTTAGAGGTGCGCAGTTGCCACACGGAATGTGAGGACGTGAAAGGTTAACGGTGTTTTACCACAGCACTCGTACTTAAGAAAAATCCAGTCCCTTGAATGGGAGTTCTCCGCGTTCATTTGGGCGACAGGGCTCCCCGTAGACACGCCTCCAGGCGGTGCGCGGCTGCTGAGAGCCGAGAAGAAGCTTGCGCCGCATTGATACAATATGGTCGCTTATTTTACTCAAAATCTAGGCATATGCTCTATGACACGCTGATTATGCCTTGGATCCCGCAGGGTTGCTAGTCCCAACCGAGACATGACCCACTTACATTATCTTATTGATCGAGACGTAATGCACACTTATGATTATGGTTATGTTGATTATGTGAATAGATGGAGGACAGTCATGGGTCTTATGCACAAACGACTGGTACCAAACAACGTGAGGCTACGGTCACGCCTGCACACGGATTTTTTGACGCTCTTCTGCCCAACGTGCATGGATCAACGTGGCACCCTCAGCACGAGCACGCACTATAGGAGGAAGTATCTGGAGTCGCGCGGCTTCAATATGAGGTGGCAGAAGAGAATCGTTGCGAATAACCTAGGCAGCGCGTAACTCGGTAAGCGAATGGTGAAGTGGAATGTGAGTGACAGAAGAGGGAGATAAAACGCACGGATCCGATAGCGAGGAAGAACGAGAATGTTGCCGCACTGCTAAGCATGTACTGCGAGAGAGTAGCGAGGAAGCCGCGAGGGCCTGCACCACCCCTTGATAGAGATGCGTGAGTACCACGGCGGAGATGAGGGGGTGGGAGATAGGATGCGTACCGCAGAATGCTGTAACTACCAAAAATGAAGCCTATGGTGAGCCCGACCCCACCTCCCATAAGGGCGCCCATTCTATCCAAAACATTACACGGGGAACAAACGTCAAGCGAGAGACAAGACTAGACATACTTCACTAATTCATACACGTCAGCAAGGAAAAATGGGTAAGAGTAGTGTGCACACACTTTTCTGCCAAATGGATGGTTCATCACCGTGTCCATGTCTCACGGGAGGTGGCATTTTCGTTCGATTTCGATTGAAATGGACAACGTTGAGTTGCGTTGAGAAAAGAAACCTTAACCCGGGCGTCTGCGCCTTGCTCCAACTCGGACTCCGTCGCCGCTCTGTATTGGCATCATGTCCTCCGCACGAATCCCTTCCGTTCCACTCGCACAACAGGCTCAGATAAGTGCGTCAGGGATCGTAAACATGCCGTTGTCGTTTCTCATATAATGGATCGAGTTCAGTCCGCGCGCGCCAGAGGGACTTGATTCACGTGTCTTCGTTGAGAGAGCAGACAGAGAACATTCTGCGTTCATGGTTCGGTGTGCCCCCTCTCCCTAGAATTCTTAATGTATAATCTGCGCTAACCACGTACAGGAACGCGTTGGCTGACTCGCTTCGATAGGGAGGTCGAGCTTAGCGTTCGACTCATTTATCACGCACTAACAACGGGACGTGGTAGGTCCACTTCACAGTCGATCCCCCTCACGATCATTGAACCCGAATACTTTAGCGATCCAAACTCTAGGAGAAGAGTATACGAATATCTGGGTAAACCTGAAGTGGGCACGGGCACCACGCATCCGGGCAGCACTCGTCCTCCTTCCCACGATTCCATCCTACCTCCTGGCGCGTCTCGGACCGCCTCTATACGCACGCTACCCACGCTCTAAAGACTTCGCAACTGCAGCAGTGAATGTGATAGAACTCGTAAGCGAGATCAACGTCGCTCTCTTTTACATCACTGGGGTCTACTATCGCCTCGTGCAGAGGCTCTTGGGCGTGCCACATGTGCGTGCACTTTCTGCCGTGTGCCCGGGATCGTGCTGATTCTACGATGCGATGGCCCTGCAGACATCCGCAACACCGATTGACCCGAACACCCGGCCGCCATCGTACTCATTGCTTGGGGTGCTCATTCTTGTCCGATTGGGCCATCGCCTTCTGTCATACCTGCGTTCTCGCCCATCGCGGAGTGTGCCGTCCATTTCTGACGAGAAAAGTCCTGAGTACGACAATCTCGACGGACCGCAACTCGATGACCGCCCCATCTCAACTTTGCTCAATTATGACCCAGAGGCTGACCTCGTGTCAACGGGCAAGGAAGAGCAGCCAACGGTCCTCGATTTTGAGTCGGTGCCTGCGTCTGTCAGAGCTGGAAGGACGTGTACACTTTGTTTGGAGGAGCGAACTGCAACTTGCGTCACTGAATGCGGACATCTCTTTGATTGGAATTGTATATACAGTTGGGGTAGAGAAAGGGTGCGTCACTGCCTTGCTTTTGTGGAGTTCCTGAGACAAGCCTCGTGTAGGCCGAATGTCCACTTTGCCGCCAGTCCTTGAACTTGACAAGGCTATTACCCATTCACAACTTGTAAGGTAGTAAAAATACTTAAATTGTCTGTGACGGCAAGATAGATTAGACAGCGATGGACGCCGCGCGCAGCGTGGTGCTGAGAAGTGCGCAGCAACAGATATTTTTACATGGCGATACAGCTAGAGTCAAAAGATAGGTTACACAACTTGCTGTATGAGTGTGATGTTGTCCCCTTTCAACAGGATCCGCCCTGATAGCAAATGATTCGTTGGTATTCACGACTTTTCAGTGGATCACACACCTAATTCACGCCGAGGCTTTGCTTCTTTCACGTATACCTCCGCTGCCTCGTCCAAAACCACATTCATGAACTCGTCGAAGCCCTAGTGGTCGGAATATCAGTATCTGTACAACAGAATGAGTAAGCGAATAAAAGAGAAAAAGCGTCTTCAAGGTGCGCAAGCGAGCGCTCGAAAGGACAGGGAAGAAAAACGGAAGGTGGAGCGGCCCTTCGAGCGTGGCGATACAACTTCAACATAACATTGGAAACTTCGAGCAACACACGCACAGTGATTCGGCCCTCTATCCGCATTTCAATGTTGTCATAAAGCCATATGACAACCTTGGTCCTCTGGTAGGTCAAAGGTCAGGAAAAATCTACTGGATGAGGATGGTGCCAGGCCAGCACGTACCTGTTGTAGATTTTTGAAGATAACATTCTATCACGATGGTGAGATATCGGTGCGTGCAATGGAACAAAAATTATGGCGTACGATGGGCTGAACCATCACACGCTGCTGGCGATTCGACATCTTGAATTAAGTACAACGGGGTCGTGGTCAAAGATGTGAGTGTTGTGTGAGTTGTGTCGTGGTTGTGTGAGTTGAATTGGAAGGCGTTTGGGCTGGGAAATATAACTAAGGTTAAGGTCTGCTGTAATTCCCGGGCGTTAGCCGTGTTTGGCCGGTTCAGAGACACTTCAGAGACGCGTCAACGCCTTGCCTCGAATCCACGATGGAGGTGTGCATTTTCACGCGTATTTTCGCATATTTTCGTGTCGACTGACCGACGCTAATCGTAGGCACTGGCACCAAGCAATTCGTCCACCGCCGCGGCGGTTACCTTTATCACTTTCGTACAGGACCTCAAGAAGAAAACTAAAGCATGGGGCCCTATGATCGAACTCTGTGCTTCGGGGGAGAAGACGCTGGAACGATTCCGATACCAATTCCCAGACGACTGGCTCTACAGCGACCAGCTACGTGGCGAATGGAGCGCATACAACGAGATTTTGAAGAGGAAGAACGATTCTATCCAAGAGCAGCTTGGTGCGTTTTCGTTGTGTCAGTAATCCTGACGTCTCCACCGCTGACATTGGGCCGAGTTCAGCCGGTTTGCAGCTTAAGATTGTCGCGGAGGACAAGATAGTAGAAAACAAGATCAATGATATCCTAGAGGAATGGGTTCAGACACGTCCAGTCCAAGGCAACATGCGAGCCGACACCGCCATGAATACTATTAACGTGTTCGAGGGAAAGCTCAACCGCGTGCAGGAGGAATACGACCTCGTCTGTCGGGCCAAGGAAGCCCTAGACCTCGAACTCATCCGTCATACCCGTCTCGAACCCGTCTTTGAAGAGTTACGCGACCTCAAAGCCGTCTGGACGGCGCTCTCTGGCATCTGGAACCAGATAAGCGAGCTGCGGGACATGGCCTGGGCGACTGTCCAGCCGCGAAAGCTAAGACAACAAATTGATGGGCTGCTAGGCAGTACCAAGGACATGCCCACGAGGATGCGGCAATATGCTGCTTTCGAATACGTGCAGGACGTGTTGAGAGGTTTACTCAGATCGAACACTCTGATCGGAGAGCTGAAGAGCGAAGCTCTGAAGGACCGACACTGGAAGCAGTTGTTCAAGCTACTCAAAACGTCATCCCAACCAAGTCTCACACTGTGAGTTCCCTCCCTTTCCAGTTGGCCGATGTGCTGAATACGCGATAGGATGACCCTGGGTAATGTTTACGATCTGGACTTGAAGAAGAACGAAAGTAAGATTAAAGACGTCATTATTCAAGCACAAGGAGAGGTCTGTCCGCTTGTCTGTTCTCTTGGCCCTCCGCTTTACCTGTGCGTAGATGGCTCTTGAGGAATACATCAAGCAGGTCAAGGAGACTTGGACCAACTACACTCTCGATCTTGTAAACTATCAGAACAAATGCCGTTTAATCAAGTACGCTCCCTGATTGTGCTGTCTCCTCGGGTTTGACTTGACATACTTCCTTAGGGGCTGGGACGACCTATTCAACAAGTGCAGCGAGAATTTGAACTCCTTGGTAGCCATGAAGCTGTCTCCTTACTACAAAGGTAATACCCTTATTTGCGATTCATTTTCGTACTGAGATGCTTCTGCAGTATTCGAGGAAGAGGTATGGCTACATGTGCGACTAATCTACGCAGTATTGATCTATTCTAAAGGCGAGCTCCTGGGAAGAAAAGCTCAATCGGATACATGTCCTTTTTGGTTAGTCCATGGTTATTTTTGATTCTGACCTCATGTTTATGTCTCAATAGACATATGGATCGACGTTCAACGTCAATGGGTATATTTGGAGGGTATATTTTCTGGTAGCGCGGACATCAAACACCTCCTCCCGGTCGAGAGCGCGCGTTTCCAGAATATCAACACCGAGTTCCTTACAGTGATGAAGAAGGTCTATAAGTCGCCATTCGTCACGGACGTCATGAACATCCAAGGCATCCAAAAGAGCCTCGAGCGGCTTGCAGACTTGTTAAACAAGATTCAAAAGGCTCTTGGAGAGTATCTTGAGAGGGAACGGGCGTCCTTTCCTCGCTTTTATTTCGTCGGTGACGAAGATTTGCTGGAGATCATCGGAAACAGCAAAGATATCGTGCGGATCATGAAGCATCTCAAGAAGATGTTCGCGGGCATCGCAACTGTCAAGCTGGATGACGACCTGACACAGATCCAAGGGATGGCCTCTCGCGAGGGCGAGGAGGTCGCATTCAAAGAACCCATACTGCTCAAGGATTATCCCAAGATCAACGATTGGCTAGCCAGGATCGAATATTCTATGCGTTTGTCTCTCGCACAGTTACTTTGTGATGCTGTCGATGAGCTGCAGACGTTCTATGGCACTGGAGCAACTTTGCCTATAGACCAATTCATCGCCTGGGTAGAGAAGTTTCCCGCTCAACTCGTTACTCTTGCCGTTCAAGTTGCCTGGACCGCTTCCATCGAAACTGCGTTCGAATCATCACATGGACTCAGCGGCCCTCTGGATATCATCAAGCAAAGCTTGGATCTCCTTGCTGACGTTGTGCTCACGGAACTTAGTCCCGTCACGCGCAAGAAGTGCGAACATCTCATCACCGAGCTGGTGCACCAGCGCGACGTTACACGCACCCTTGTTCATCAAAGTGCAGCAGATAACAAGAGCTTCGCGTGGCTATACCAAATGCGCTTCTACCTTGATCGCACCTCCGAGAACCCTCTTGACCGGCTGGTCATCCGTGTAGCGGACGCCTCCTTTCCGTACGGGTGGGAATACCTTGGTGTTCCTGAACGTCTGGTGCAAACGCCGTTGACCGATCGGTGCTATCTGACCCTAACCCAAGCACTGGATACACAACTCGGTGGAGCACCTTTTGGTCCTGCAGGTACGGGCAAGACGGAATCGGTGAAGGCGCTTGGCCTTCAGCTAGGCAGATTCGTGCTCGTTTTCTGTTGCGACGAGACGTTCGATTTCCAAGCCATGGGTCGCATCTTCGTAGGGCTCTGCCAAGTCGGCGCATGGGGCTGTTTCGACGAATTCAACCGACTGGAAGAGAGAATTCTCAGCGCTGTCAGCCAGCAAGTACAGAGTATACAGCAAGGTTTGGCTGCACTTGTGAAGAATCCGAATGCAGAAATCGAGCTGGTGGGCAAAAATCTGAAGATCAACAAGAACATCGGGATATTCATAACGACTAACCCTAATTACGCTGGTCGTTCTCAACTTCCGCCGAATTTGACGAAGCTATTCAGGCCGTAAGTGCACCATATTTCTTGCGTATGTATCTTCCTGATGATCTCCCAGTATGGCCATGACTCGTCCCGACCGAGAGCTCATTGCCCAAGTTATGCTCTTCTCTCAAGGGTTCCGCACAGCAGAGTCACTCGCGTCCAAAATCGTTCCGTTCTTCAATCTCTGTGACGAACAGCTTTCCCCTCAACCGCACTATGACTTCGGTCTGCGCGCACTGAAGGCTGTCCTCGCGAGTGCTGGCATTCTCAAGCGCGAGCGCTTACAAGAGGCTCGCTCTAGTGGTGATGGCGATGTTGCAGGACTCTCCGATGTCTTCTCTGAGCAGGTTATTCTTATCCAGAGCGTGACTGAAACCATTGTACCGAAGCTTGTCGCAGACGACGTGCCCCTTCTTACAAGGTTTGTCCATTAAGACCTGGAGCCAGATGCCTCCGAGTAACTTGTCCCCACAGTCTCCTGGCCGACGTCTTTCCTGGTACTGAATATATTCCTGTGGACCTCGGCGCCCTACGTGGTCATATTAGCAAGGTTTGCGAAGAGAGGCGCCTCGTAGAAGGGGAGCGATGGGTCAGCAAGATCTTGCAGCTTTATCAAATCCAGAAGATCCAGCATGGTCTCATGATGGTGGGGCCCTCTGGTAGTGGCAAGACCAACGCTTGGCAGGTGCTACTCACCGCTCTCGAGCGTCTGGACGGCATCGAAGGTGTCGCTTATGTCATCGACCCGAAAGCTATGCACAAGGACGCATTATACGGCACACTCGACCAGACCACCCGTGAATGGAACGACGGACTTTTTACCCATGTTCTGCGCAAAATAGTCGATGATGTGCGTGGTGAAAGTGGGAAGAGACATTGGATCATCTTCGACGGCGATGTCGATCCTGAATGGGTAGAGAATCTGAACAGGTTCGTGACTCACTTTATGCCTTTACGCATCTCACGCCACGGGCAACAGTGTGCTTGACGACAACAAGTTGCTCACACTGCCGAATGGTGAACGCCTTAACCTCCCTCCCAATGTTCGCATTATGTTCGAGGTGGAGCATCTTCGTTACGCCACGCTTGCGACTGTCAGTCGTTGCGGAATGATCTGGTTCAGCGACGATATCGTCGAACCCGCCATGATCTATCGCCAATATCTCAACTCTCTGGCAGCTGTGCCACTCGATGCTGACGACGATGAAATGCCAGGCATCACAGGTCGGCGTGCGGAGGATGGAACTGACGCATCCAGTATCAACTTGGGCACTCAGAAGCAGATCGCCGCTGTCCTGGAGCCATATTTCTCGGATGGGGAGCTTGTTACCTCCGCTCTCGAATACGCATCCAGGCATTGAACATATCATGGATTTCACAACTACACGTGCTCTGAACACCCTATTTTCCCTGCTTAACAAGACTGTTCGGAACGTTCTGGAGTACAATTCACACCACTCGGATTTCCCTCTTAGCGCTGAGCAAGTAGAACAATATGTCACGAAGCGTTTCCTCGTCAGCGTAATCTGGGCCTTCTCTGGAGACGCCAGGCTCGACTTGCGCGCGGGGCTCGGGCACTTCCTCAGTCAGAGGACTGGCGTCGACCTTCCTCCCTTAATAGGCGGGACCTCTTTAATCGACTTTGACGTCCAAATTGCAACCGGCGAATGGTCAGCGTGGGCCTCCAAAGTTCCACAAATTGAGATCGAACCGCACACGGTAACTGCGTCGGATGTCGTGGTCCCTACCGTGGACACTGTGCGTCATGAAGAGGTCCTTTACTCATGGCTTTCCGAACACAAGCCCCTCATGCTTTGCGGTCCCCCTGGTTCTGGCAAGACAATGACGCTATTCAGTGCTCTGAGAAAACTCCCTGACATGGAAATAGTCGGTCTCAACTTCTCAAGTGCGACAACACCGGAGTTAATATTGAAGACCTTCGAGCAATACTGTGAATATAGGAAGACCCCCAATGGCGTTCCTTCTGGCCCCGATTCAGTTGGGTCGCTGGCTCGTAGTGTTCTGTGACGAGATCAACCTCCCTGCAACGGATAAATACGGGACCCAGAGGGTTATTTCATTCATTCGTCAGCTTGTCGAGTCTGGAGGCTTCTGGCGAACCACAGATATGTCCTGGGTCAAACTAGAGCGTATCCAATTCGTAGGTGCCTGCAACCCCCCTACAGATCCGGGCCGAGTACCTCTTAGCCATCGCTTCTTGCGTCATGCTCCGCTCATCATGGTTGACTACCCCGGAGAAATTTCACTCAAGCAGATCTATGGAACGTATACGCGAGCCGTGCTGAAAGTCGTTCCCCAACCTTCGTCCATATACCGAGCCCCTCACCGATGCCATGGTGGATTTCTATCTCGCTTCGCAGCGAAGATTTACAACCGACATTCAAGCCCACTATGTATACAGTCCTCGCGAGCTAACCCGATGGGTACGCGGAATTTACGAAGCGATCCGGCCGTTGGAGATCTTGACTGTGGAAGGACTCGTGCGCATCTGGGGACACGAGGCTCTTCGACTCTTCCAAGATAGGCTGGTTGCCGAGGAGGAAAGACTGTGGACTGACGAAAACATCGATGCTACCGCCATGACCCATTTCCCCACCATTAACAAAGACGAAGCACTTGTGCGGCCGATCTTGTTTTCCAACTGGACTTCGAAGAATTATATACCTGTCGATCGCGAAGTTCTCCGCGAGTATACGAAGCAGCGCCTCCGTGTCTTCTACGAGGAAGAACTCGATGTTCCGCTCGTTCTTTTCAATGATGTACTCGACCACGTTCTCCGAATCGATCGTGTTTTCCGTCAAGTCCAAGGACATCTCTTACTAATAGGAGTCAGTGGAAGTGGGAAGGTAGGACTCCGCGACAAAGCATCTCCACCTATTGACCTGGGCATTTTTAGACCACGCTGTCCCGTTTCGTCGCGTGGATGAACGGCTTGAGCATCTTTCAGATCAAAGTTTCCAACAAGTATACTGGCGACGACTTCGATGAGGACTTGCGTACTGTGCTCCGCCGCGCGGGTACCAAAGGAGAAAAGATCTGCTTCATAATGGATGAGTCGAACGTCCTCGACTCTGGGTTTTTGGAGCGCATGAACACTTTGCTCGCCAATGCAGAGGTGCCCGGTCTTTTCGAGGGCGATGAACATGCCGCTCTCATGACGGCTTGTAAAGAGGGATCACAACGGGATGGCTTGATGTTGGACTCTCACGAAGAACTATATCGTTGGTTCACCCAACAAGTGGCAAAGAACCTTCATGTCGTTTTCACAATGAACCCGCCGGAGAACGGCCTCGCCTCACGCGCCGCTACATCTCCGGCCCTCTTCAATCGTTGTGTCCTTGACTGGTTCGGAGACTGGTCCGATCAAGCTTTCTATCAAGTGGGCATGGAATTTACCCACACCCTTGATCTCGACCTATCAGTATACTCCCCGCCTTCTAACTTCCCCATTGCGTACCGCGAACTTTCCATGCCGCCCATCCATCGCACAGCTGTTGTCAATGCCTTGGTCTACGTCCATATGTCTTTGTACCAAATCAACCAGCGTCTAAGCCGCAGGCAAGGCCGCTACAATTACGTCACGCCGCGCCATTATTTGGATTTGTAGGTCGCCACTTCAATTTTCCCTTTCTTATGTGCTGACGCGACCACAGCATCAATCATTATGTTCGTCTTTACAACGAAAAGAGAGACGAACTAGAAGAGCAACAGCGTCATCTTCACGTCGGATTGGATAAACTCCGTGACACCGTCACCCAGGTCGAGGAGTTGAGGAAAAGTCTCGCCGTCAAGCGCGCTCAGCTCGAGGCGAAGGACAAGGAAGCCAATGAGAAGCTGCGGCAGATGGTCGCCGACCAACAGGAAGCTGAACAAAAGAAGGCAGCGTCTATCGAGATCCAGGCCGCTCTTGTCGAACAAGACAAGAACATCGAGCAACGTCGCGCTGTAGTGATGGCGGACCTCGCAGACGCCGAGCCAGCTGTACTAGAGGCTCAGTCCGCCGTCAGCAACATAAAGAGGCAACATCTTCAGGAAGTCCGAACAATGGCCAACCCTCCGGAGGCCGTCAAATCGGCCATGGAGTCAGTGTGTACCATTTTGGGGCATAAAATCGACGGCTGGCGCACCGTTCAGGGCATCATTCGTCGTGACGACTTCATCCAAAGGATTGTCAACTTCGATACGACCACTCAGATGACGAAACCTCTGCGAGATCTGATGAAGAGAGATTTCTTGAGTCGGCCCTCATACAACTTTGAGAATGTCCAGCGTGCCTCCAAGGCCTGTGGCCCCCTTGTCAAATGGGTACTCGCTCAAGTCCGTTTCTCCGAAATCCTGGACAAAGTCGAACCGTTGCGAAACGAAGTCCAGTCTCTGGAGCAGCAGGCCGATCAGACAAAACAGCAGGCGACTACAATCATCACAATGATTTCCGAACTCGAAGCTAGCATCCAAAAGTACAAGGAAGAGTATGCGCTACTCATCAGTGAAACTCAAGCTATTAAATTCGAGATGGAGCGCGTGCAGGGCAAAGTCGACCGGAGTATGAAATTGTTGGAAAGCTTGTCGTCAGAACGAGCGCGCTGGGAAGCAGGCAGCCGAACTTTCGACGTGGAAATGAGTACCATAGTCGGCGACGTTTTGCTCTCCGCCGCATTCCTGGCGTATAGCGGCTTTTTTGACCAACACTATCGCGAAGTTATGTGGCAAGAATGGATCAATCATCTGACTGAAGCCAACATAAAGTTCAAGCCTGAACTCTCGTTCAATGAATACTTGTCCACGGCCGACGACCGTCCTTAGCTGGCAGTCGAAAGGTCTACCCTCTGATAATCTCTTCACGGAGAACGCTATCATGTTGAAGCGTTTCAGTCGCTATCCACTTATCATCGACCCCACCGGGCAAGCAACCACATTCCTTCTCAATGAGCATAAAGATCGCAAGATCACTGTCACAAGCTTCTTGGACGAGGCATTCCTAAAAGTCTTGGAGAGCGCTCTTCGTTTCGGGAACCCACTCCTCATTCAAGATGTGGAACATCTGGATCCCATCCTCAACGCCGTGCTCAATAAAGAGATTCGCAGAACTGGGGGCCGTGTCCTTATCCGTTTAGGAAGTCAAGACATTGACTTCTCACCGTCCTTCACGATGTTCTTGTCGACCCGCGACCCTTCTGTCGATTTCTCGCCCGACATCTGTAGTCGCGTCACTTTTGTCAACTTCACGATGACGAGGAGCAGTCTGCAGAGTCAGTCGCTCGATCAAGTATTGAAGGTGGAGCGGCCAGACACGGAACAAAAGAGGACAGACCTCATGAAAGTGCAAGGTGAATTCCGAGTACGGCTACGTACGCTCGAGAAGTTGTTGCTACAGGCCCTCAACGAGTCGTCCGGCAACATCCTCGACGACGACAAGGTCATCGATACCCTGGAAACCCTGAAACGGGAGGCTGCCGACATTACACGCAAGGTAGAAGAAACCGATATCGTCATGAAGGAAGTGGAACAGGTGACGGCAGAGTATCTCCCAATCGCCCAGGCCTGCAGTTCAGTCTTCTTTATACTCGAGCAATTGAACCTTGTCAGCCACTTCTACCAATTCTCCTTGCGGTTCTTTTTGGACATCTTCGACTATGTCCTTCACCATAATCCACACCTCCAAGGCATTTCCGATCACGGTGCTAGGCGCGACATCCTTCTCAAGGACTTGTTCTTAATCACTTACAGGCGCACATCTCGTGCTCTTTTCCACCGAGACCATGTCATGCTCGCGGTCCTTCTTTCCCAAATTAAACTCCGGGGACTAGAGGACATTAATGAGGAGTTAGAGTTCTTGTTGGAGAGCGGAGATGGTTCGGTTGGCGCACCAACCTCAACCGATCGAGCTATCGAGTCCTTGACTGCTGAACAACAGCAACGTCTCGATGCATATGCCAAGCAGATCCTTGTTCAAGCCCGTGCAATCGCACATAATTGAACACGAAGCAGATTGGGCCCCCTTCTTATCTTCTGGCAATCCGGAACTCATAGTACCCGCCCCTTGGGACCCAAGTACCCGTAAGTTCTCGCTACCGTCAACCTCGAGTGTATGTTTAATTGTTTTGGCATAGCCGCTGTGGAGGCAATCAGGTCATTGCTTATCGTTAAATGTCTACGACCCGATCGTCTTTTGCAAGCTGTAGCCATCTTCGTTCGGACTGTCTTCGAGATTGACTTGTCAGCCGAAGGCGTCCTTCGATCTTGGTAACATGGTTGCAGATGAGGTGAAAGCACAAACTCCTTTGGCTTTGGTGTCTATTTCTGGATACGATGCCAGTTATCGTGTTGAAGGTCTGGTACAGAGTACTCAGTCACGCTGTACACAGGTGGCCATGGGTTCACAGGAAGGATTCGGGCTTGCGGATCAAGCCATAGGCGTGGCGTCTCGTCAAGGAACCTGGGTGCTGCTGAAGAACGTACATCTAGCACCATCGTGGCTTGGTCAACTAGAGAAGAAACTGCAAACACTGAATGCGCACCGAAACTTCCGCTTATTCTTGACTATGGAGGCGAATCCATCTATCCCGGTCAACATTCTACGGCAATCACGCATCATTATGAATGAGCCTGCGCCGGGTGTCAAGGCAAATCTCCTGGACTCGCTCCGTAGTATTCCTCCCGCCCGACTTTCCCAGGGTCCTGCAGAGAAAATCCGGCTGTACTTCCTCTTGGCTTGGTTCCATGCCGTCGTGCAGGAGCGCCTACGATACGTACCACTCGGGTGGAGCAAAAGCTACGATTTCAACGACTCGGACATGGCGTCTGCTTTCACAACCATTGACACTTGGCTACACTCTGTTGCCAAAGGCCGTACCAACGTCGATCCTGCACAGATACCTTGGGACGCCATTCGGACTTTGATCAAACAATCCGTATATGGCGGGCGTGTCGACAGCGACTTCGACCAAAGAATTCTCGACGCATTCGTGGATGGCCTCTTCAGCCCTGCGGCGTATAACGTCGACTTTGATTTGGTCCCTAGCACTGCGAGTGAACATCTGTTGACTGCTCCGGACGGTACGAAGCTAGACCACTTCCTATCGTGGGTCAAGGGCCTACCGGACAGGGAGCCCCCCGCTTGGCTGAGTCTCCCCCCGACTGCCGAGCGTGTCATCGCGGTTGCTCAAGGTAAGTAACCCATCTTCTCCGAGAGCTGGAAGCTCACGCACGGTTAGGAAACGAACTGCTTGCGAAATTGAGGAAGATGCGAATGTTAGCTGATGACGACGACGACACTGTGGCTACTACTGGTCCAGCGAAAGGATCGGCGTTGCAGCAACCTGCTTGGATGCGCGTTTTATACGAACGATGTAAAGATTGGTTGAGCCAGTTGCCTTCGGTATGGATCTTCATCGACCTTTCGTGCACCCACTCACAGGAATTTCAGGCCTTCCGCACATTACAGAAGCAAGCCGTGGATAACCAGGATCCGCTCTATCGCCTGTTTTTGCGCGAGGGTTCCACCGGACAAAAGCTCCTGGGCTCCGTGAGGAGAGACCTCACTGACGTTGTTAAGGTCTGCGAAGGTCAACTGAAGCAAACCAACCACCTCCGCATGTTAATGAGCTCTCTGACCAAAGGTAGTGATCACATGAGGTTCCCATTGGCGACTGATGTCCGATATTGCTTTCCAGGCACAATCCCTGACCATTGGCGACGTTACAAGGTCAAGAAAACGATGTCTGTGACAGAGTGGATTCCAGATTTTGCTCGTCGTCTAGACCAGCTCGACAGCCTTGCCGAAGTAGATAATCTCGCCAACATCGAGGTTTGGCTCGGGGGCTTGTTCTTCCCCGAGGCCTATATCACAGCAACTCGCCAGGCCGTCGCTCATCGCAAGAAGTGGAGCTTGGAAACTCTGTATCTTCGACTCGACCTCGAGCGAGTGAACGATCCTAGCGCATTCATCGTCGACGGTATGCATTCACCCCATCATTATCTGGTCAGCTCACTAAGACTATCGTAGGCTTGGTCTTGGAGGGTGCATCCTGGGTCGACGATCAACTCGTTCTTAACCAAGGGGAGTCTGCCCGATTAAATCCGTCCCAGGTTCGGTGGGTTCAGATGGACGATGTTGACCCTCATGCGACCCTCGTCAACCTGCCCGTATACCTCAACAATGATCGCAGTGATGTTTTGTTCACAGTAGACCTACCTTTCGACAGGAGTGCTGGTGCCTTGGTTTCCACTCGCGCGGTCTGTCTAACGGCTAGCGGTTAAATATGGTGATGCTCTAGGTCATAATTTGAAGTTCCCCACATCCCCACATCATGCATCATGTACAACCCTCATTCTAGATACCCTACAGCCTCTCGTATCGGTTCTGTAATTAATATACACACATTACGTTTCTTCAACAATCAGAGTCAGCCGAATTACGGGGTGCCGAGTTGGGTTGGTCTCCAGGTATGATCCTATCGCCCCCACGGATCATCTAAAGGAATGAGTTTGTCTTGGTGCAGAGCTGTGTAATACTCGTACATTGTGCTTGTGGACCTAGCCACGTAACCGATACACCTCAAGGCCTCATGACCGATCCTCTACGTAGCTTCCCTTCCGACACAACGTCTAGCACTAACCAATCTACTTCAACACCCTTCTCTCGAAATATTTTACGTGCATCCTCAGCGATAGCCTCGAAGTTGCCGATCGCGAGTGCGAGTACTGGTAGGACCGGCCCCAGAAAGGCATATCCCCAGCAGTCCCGGGTGAGAGTCGGGTGTGATCAAGGAGGTGACCTCTGGTAGACCCGGAATCTGAGTAGATCGGTGAACTGATTGGAAAGTGAAGCGTGGTGATCGAGGACGTACCAGACCGCGCCTGTATGGCTGGTGGACACGGTCTTTCATGGCTTCATAAATGAGGTCGGGATCCGGAGGCGATCTAGAGAGGGCCGTCGTCAAAACGGCAAGGCGCTGCATATTGAAGACCTGTTCACGATATGCGGACGTCACTAGCAGGCTCTGACCACTACTGGAGGCGCGCGTACCAAGTCTTTTCTAGAATAGGACTCTGGAAGAACCTCTCGAGCTTTCGCTGTGCTCAACTCAAAGCGAGGAATTATGGCGATTGCGCGTATTTCCTTTGCCCACCCAAAACGCACGTAATGCCCGATTCCTGTGGGTGGTAACGGAGGATCACGTCCCCAGTCGGGGCCAGCGTCAGGCGGGTACTCGGGGAGCACCTCGCTCAGAGGGACACTGGCGGCCTGCATCGCACTGGGATCGAGTTCGCGTAAATAGGACCCCACAAAACCTCCAACCAGTGCGGCGGTGACATTGTCCGGATGACGCTCGACCATGAGGGCAAAGTCGAGCATACGCTCGCGTGAGAGGCCGAAGTGGCCAAGGGTGTCGCCCAAGAAGACGCCTGCGATCACGGCGGCCCCGGACGACCCGAGCCCACGACCGAAAGGTATCTCGTTGTGGGCGTGGATGGTGAGACCAGATGGGAAGGACAGAACGCCGTTACATCGGAGGACGTAGAGCGCAACGCGCGTGGTGAGATTTTTGTAGGCGTCAAGTGGCACCTCCTCTGCGCCTTCGCCGGTGTATGAGATGGAGGGACGTTCCGAGGAAGAGGCTGCTGAGGGGTCGGGCACCGTCACCGTCAAAGTAAGGTAGAGGGAAAGAGAGAGTCCGACGACATCAAAACCCGGTCCGATATTGGCAGAGGTCGCAGGTACACGTATCTTGAAGGACTGCGGGCGACTAGCCATCTCTCCTGTGAATCGAGCGCCACAGAGTGATTCGCACGAGGACAGCTACTCCAGGAATGGTGACATCTGATAATACACCTGTTTGGATGAGGTCCATCTCTCACCTCATGTGGCAACGGCCGAAACATCGGCCGATTCGGAAATTCGATTTATAAGACGTAAGACATTCAAGATGTAGTCTGTTCGTTGCCACCCAATACACCATCATATAATCTGCTCCTCCAGGCACTACCAAGGCCAGGCATGACATCGCTACCTGGAAATTTTGCGCTGCACGACGACGGGCGGCACAATGCTATACGCACGCAACCGCCTGCTCACTACGAGCCACGACAATGCCTGGTCGATCGCCCGCGAGTACGCAAATGGCGGGATGACGCAAATGCGCGACAATGCGACGAGCGCCGGTGCGTGATAGCACGTAGGCGTGTGTGCACTTGGGAGCGCTGGCAGGGTGCAATGCTGACGATGCCATGCGGCCACTTGGCAGTCGCAGAGAGATGTTGCGCAAGGGCGGAAATCGAGACTCGTCTGACCAACAGTGACCTGCGATACAATTATTGGCTGTTGTCCGAACTTTTAGGTATCAACGCACCAAGATAAACAATGTCCCAGTCACGAGGTAGCGCCCCCCACAATGCTTGCAACCTCTTATCCATGTCATGTTCTATGTCTACGTCGTCTTCTAGCACCATCACGGCCTCGTGTTCGCCGTCTGCAACGTCACGAATGGTCTGAAAGTGAGAGTACCAGCAAGCAACTTTCGCAGCAGTTAGATGTCTGTACCATGGGAGGTTTGAAGAGAAAGTCGCAGAAACATTATTTCCAGAGGCGCAGGCAAGTGGCGAAGGACCGACGGAGGCTACAGGCTTGGCCGAAGGCATGTTTGCGGAGGCATGTGGACGCTCCGTTGAGGCGTGAGGTGCTAGATCCGTCGAGTCATGAGAGGGAGGTAGTGTCCAGAGATCTGCGCCAAGAGGCCGTAAGGACCCTTGAGAGTGAGTCACTGTTTCTATGTCGCGGGGCCAATCAAACACTGGGAAAGTAGCATCGTCTTGCACGTGCTCATTTCCATACGCAAGCTGAGACTCCAATTGACTACGTAGAATGTACACTTGGCGTAGGATGGTGGTCACCGCAGATGTGTTTGCCTCGACAGCATCCATGTACGTCCAGTTCACGTGAAGGGCATCTTTCAGAAGATCCATTTGAACACGGCGGTCCGCCCTACGTGGAAGTGAGATAACATAGATTTTGGAGAAAGCTAGGGCGTGTGACAGTTGCTGATAAGAAGGATTTCGGACGGAGGAATCTACCCAGTAGCTTCTCCAATAATCTGCCTCGGGTGCGTAATCCTCGATCCAAACGAAGATGTGTCGAAGAGTAATGCAGACAGTAAAAAGGAACCCTGTCACGATAACGCAGAAGAGCGATGGGCGGCCGGATCGAACCAGGGACAGGGCTCTGAGAGCGGGGCGGGGGAACATTGTGCTAGATACTAGCATTCGCCAAGATGTAGTGTCGCGGGCAAAATATCAGTGCAGCCTGAGGATGGCGGCGGAGCGCAGTTGTACAGCACCGAGTTCAGCTTTCAACCGTTCCAAATCAACGAGCTACACACAAAATTCATGGTTCAAATCGCTGGGGCTCCACTGAGAAGTATTATGTAATATCTCAGAACTTCAAGTTGAAGCGCCTCCCTGGTTGTAGCCGTTTCGTTTGGACCGTGCGCTGGCCCGGTGCGAGTTTCATTCATCAAGCAAACTACTAGCAACGAGTACGAACACAGGCGCAAAATACACACATAGCTTGCCTCCTGGGATAGTTTGTGGCGTGCTTTTGATGCCAGCTTAGGTAGCACCGCCTCAAATTCCAACTACCACAGCAATGTTGACCGAGGGGTGATTTGACCTCGCCAGATTATGTGTGGTGGCCATTTCCGGCCAGTACACACGGACGTGCCTTCTAGGGCACGGGAGGCGAAGGAGGGGAGGAATTACTCACGCCGACCTTTCTCTCGGCGGTCACTGGATATTGAGATGTGATCTAAGTTTCTGGGGGTGTGAACGGAGAGGTGCGCTATTGTCTCACCCCAGGGTCTACGGTCCATGGGACATTGTTGCTTCGATGCCGCGGTGCCTATCCACTTCAGCAAACAGTGCATATGGAAGACGTGACTACATTCTCCCCATACTGGTGAATTCGGCGTCAATACGCGTCAGTAGTCATCCCTCGGCTGACAGATTGCACGGGCACGGGGAGACTTACTCAGAGGGCAATCATCCCCAGGCACCTTGCAAGTCGGACAACAACCTTCAAAGGGTATGCGGCATATTCCACACACGTCTTCTTCCGCGTCGCCATTATCGTCCGTCTTGCCTGTGTCCCATTGCCATTGAGCAATGGCGTGCCACCGTTTAACAGTTATCTTCATCGTCAACCTGAGTTGTTGGGAGTGGGAGGAAAACCGCACGGCAGAGTCGGACCGAACACCCTCGGCCAAAGACGTGCCCCAGTCCGGAGAAGGTACTTCGCCAACTTTTTTATATATTTAATAAATCGGTGGACCATACCAATCACCTCTTATATTTTTTCATCTCCCTTACATTGAGAGGTGTGTAGTGGAACGACGATAACGAAATATATGGCACTGGCACGTGTGCCTGCCCTAAAGTCAGAAGGACCCCAATTGATTGGCTGCTAGCCACCCCGAGCCTCAAGCCTTGAGCCTCTCGAGCTACTGTATTGCGGACTTCCTGCACCTCAACTCGCCTTCGAATTTCTCAATTCGCAACGTAAACTTCTTACCGAAATACTTTAAAATGACCACCACCACGATGCACTTTGGTCCCGAGTGGATGCGCCCCAAGCACGCGTTGCGTCCCCAAAATCCTCCTTCGCCTCCTCCTAATCCCAATGCGCCATCTGGCGTGTCCTCCTACTCAGCACTCTTGACCCCTTCGCTTAATAACACGCAAGAGTCTTCAGACTCTGCGAATCCATTCCTCTATTCTAAAGAGGACCTTTTGAAAATTTACAAAGAGGGCGGGGGTAGGAGAGGACTCGGGCTTGATGTTGAGAGATGGGAGGGTGTAGTTCGTGAGGTTGGCTCCGAACCCGTGACACTGAAAGAATGGACCGAAGGGGAGAGAAAGGTGCACTCCGGCCTTTACACACGTGTCCCAAGTAATGCTTAGTTCGTCCCTACCCAGCTTTTCGCAGGTTCAATCAATTCCGAGGTGCGTCGGCGTCAGTCAAGCGACTACCTGTCACCTCTTGCTACCCAGCCTGGGGAGAGGCAGAAACTATCCCACACGGGCCCTGGGGTGGCAAGTCCTCTGAGAGAGAGATTTGGTGGCTTGATGAGGAAGCGAGACGGTAATGGTGCGGCATTCGTTGTCTTTTTCTAACTAGACGAACGGGACCTAACACAACTATCATAGACCAACCAGCTTTGACTATACCTCGAAAGCTTTCCTTGTCCTCCACGCAAGGTCCTCTTGGCTCTCCGCGTGACGGCAGTTTGCCATCTCCACGTACAAGAGGACCTGTTACACCAAGTTTCGATGGTATCTTGAACTCTGGGGAGACTTGGGTATCTAGGAGACGAGCATCCGAGAGTGGCACGAGGTTGAATTCTGGTGCTACTCGTGGTGATGGTGACACCGAACCACTATCAGGGAACAGGCTCAAGATCGATGAAGTGGAGGAAGAGCAGCAGCGCCACTCCGGACCAAGACCCGATTCTACAGACAAAAATGCCTCCCAGAATTCGGACCCTTCGCCGGGGGATTCTCCCCCAGGAGCTATGATACCCGTCAACGATAGTGCTACCTCGTCTCCTATGAATGGTCCCGAAGGTTCGACTACGTTTCACGGCGTCACGCAACCTTCAGCACAAGTCCTAGTGGATGGCCTTCCCGCTCAATCACCGACAAACCCTGCTCCCGTGACTGCAGCGTCGCAACATGTCGCCAATCCGGCCAGTGTTGAGTGGTCGTATCTTGATCCTCAGGGGCAGGTGCAAGGTACAACACAATCATCGCAGTCGCCTTACTTCTAACCAATTCCAATATTCCAGGCCCTTTTCAGGCGGAACTTATGCAGAAGTGGTATGAGGAGGGCTATTTCGCCCTAGATCTTCTGATGCGACGCGTGAACCTTGATGAAGACTGGACTCCCGTCGGGGAGTTGGCTCAGCGGGCTGGTAGCGAAAGAATTTTCTTCTTCAACTTTGATGCACCTGCTGCCCCTCCAGGGCTTTCACGCCGCCGTGAGCCTTCGCGGGACCATTTCCAACAACAGCGAGAATCAAACGGGTACAACGCACCCTATCAACCAGTGCCCACTCGGACAGTTCACCCGAATTTGGATTCGTATTTCGCTTCCTCTTCCCCCGCGTCCAATTCTCCGTCTTCGTCGTTTGGCGCTGGTCGATTCGGGAACAATTCACCCGATCCTACTGCCTTTGGTGGCCTCATTGGCGCTCCTATACCTTCCAACGATTCGCGTCCGGGAACGTTTACGGACCCAACGTTCATCGGCACTCGGCGAATAGGCTACACAGAAGCTCCGCTCGAACAAGGTTTCACTATGCGTGCTGGTATCGGCAATGCTGGCCCCACTAGAACATCGTCCGTGGACAGCTACGGGTTGAACCCGACCATCCCTTCCCAACCGCCATGGGGTTCGTCGACTTCGGTTCACTCTGCTTCGTTAGGCCCTCGCACCGGTTCATACGACCACATGGGCCCAGGTCCATTCGCATCTCATCTTGGATCTGGTTTGGACTCTGCGTACTCGGGGGAGTCCTCACTCACCAGAGGCCTTACGGCACAGCAAGATGCTCTCGGACAGAACTTTGGTAATGTCAACCAGCGCGACCTTTCTCGCTTAGGGACCAGGGACTTGTATCAAATAGAGCATCACACGGGTTTAGGCCTGGGAGGGTTCGATGGGCCTGGTGGATCGCCGTTTGAATCTCCTGTCCAACACCAACCGTTCAACCAGTTGCCTTCCACGAACTTCCCGCCACCTGCGTCCCAACAAGCGAATTCCCCGTCCGTGATTGCTCCAACCTCAGCCATCCTAGTGTCAGTTCCTTCGACAATACCACTGTCCCAATCTGCATGGCCCGAGGCTACCGAGTCTGCACCTAAACGTTCCGGCCTGACACCCTTTGATAACACAGCCTTTCCCACATCCCGTAATACTACTGCGACGCGCACTGCACCTCCACCACCCGCACAATCATGGGTTGCCGTACAGCAGTCGAACTCTGGTGAATCACCCCAGTCCCCGTGGACCAGTGCTGCTCAGGGGGTTGTCGATGAAGGCTGGGGCCATATTCCTGGTCCACATAGCTTGACTGTCAGTAATCTCACTCAGCACACTCAACAACAAGAATCCGGAGAGGACTTTTCCCACGATAATGTCGTTACCGTGGATAGTCCTGTCGAGCCTGTCACACTGCCGGAACGCGTGCAGCCCCCTGTACAGAATCCCTCGATTCCCGCAGAGCCTCCACAGCAACCCCAACGGCCTAGCCGCAAGTTCTCCATACAGACAAACCCAGCTCAACCAACGATACCGACAACACCAACTTCCCCCGCTATTCCTCAACCCACAAATGAACCCACACCCTCTTCGTCTACTGTTTCAGCGCCGACTAAGCCCGTTTGGTCAACAGAAGATGATAAAAACAAGAGTACTGGAGGGCCAACTAGCTTACGAGAAATCCAAGAATTGGAGGCTAAGAAGCAGGAGGCACGGAAGACTACCGAGCGTGAGCGTGCACGTGCGACTGCCGCTGCCACTGCGTCTCCTTCCGAAGATTCCCAGACTTTTACCGCCTCTTGGGGTCTGCCAACGTCTCAGGTTGGTGCGAAGGCGTCATCCAAGGAAGCAGTTGGGGCCATCGTACCTTCTGCATCCTCCACATCCGCCACGGTCTCATCCGTGTTGCCTGCCCAATCCACACCACCCGTTGCTGTCTGGACCAACGCGCAAAAGCCCGCCGCCAAGAAGTCGATGAGAGACATCCTGGAGGAAGAAGAGAGAAGGAAGAAAGCGGCTGCTAAGGAGTCCGTTGCATCAGCAGCAGCGCGGCGTGCATACGCCGAAACAACGAACAAGGTTTGTGCGATCCCGTTTTACTCGGTAAGCCACTCTGACCGGACGTCCTGTGTATAGGCAACTCCCGCTATTCTATCAACTGGTGGGGCATGGACCACTGTTGGCGCTAATGGAAAGACAGCCGCGGCTGCTATTGCCACGCCGTCTGTCGGACGTATGCCGATAGCACCTTCGTCTTCCACTGGGTCAGTAGCGGTCCCATCCAGAGGAACAACCACCACCGCTTCAACTGCACGCTCGCCCGTACCACCAGCGAAAGTGAATCCTCCACCCAAGGCTGACGACACACCCGTCGCGCCATCGCCGGACTTTATGAAGTGGCTGAATGATTCGTTGAAGCAGCTCAACAGCAGCGTTAATTGTATGTTTTTTTTTTCTCGACTACAACGACCGCTGATCACTCCCTCGGTATTCAGACGAGGAAATTGCATCCATGTTACTATCGTTCCCCCTTGATGGCGATGCCACGACTGTGGAAATCATCTCTGAATTGATTTATGACAACAGTACAACGCTCGATGGGAGGCGCTTCGCCCAGGAGTTTATTGCGAAGCGCAAGACAGATGCGACTTCTAGGAAACCATCCGGCCGCGCGCCGTCGATTGCCGACGTCGTCAAGGCACAGCCTAAGCCCTCTCAGCAAGCAGAGTGGGGCGGATTCAAGGTGGTGAAGCAGAAGAAGAAGGGAGGCCGTTCATAGAATCCTCCGGATCCAGTCAGCTGGGCGTTAATGTAATGTAACGTAGCACAACCTTCGTAATGGACTTATTACTCCCTGTATTCGCCCACTACCGTGACGGACAAATTTAGTGCGAACGGTGAACGTACGTCCGAGTTAACAGTAGGATCGCCCTTGACTGAGCCTGAAGACTCGGAGGGGAGGGGCCCACAAAATACCTGAAAAATTATATTACTAGGTGTCGACTTTGTCGACCGAGACCAAACAAGGTGGATGCCAATACACAAATTAAACAATAAGTACCTTGTATAAATTCTTTTTAGTCATTACTTCTACAATCTATTTTTGTGAAAATCCGGCATGGTCACCGAGAAGCCCATTCAGACTACGCCTAGCGAAAATTGATCGCGAGGCAACACTTGTAACTTGTTATGGAAACCACTATAAGCCCGTGGTCTAGGGTTGTTGCAGGGACCTTCCGAAGTTATCCCACAGGTGCAAGAGGTTCTATGGCCCCAACTTCAACCCCAGAGGTCGCATTTGGCCTGAAATATCACCCAGCGTCAGCCAAACTACCGACTCTTGGAAGAGACGACGTCCTTCGTGTTCTTCGCAGGTTAGACGAACTCGGCATTCGTTATATCCGCCTCCAATGGGTCGACTACGCGAATATTACACGTCACCGTATCATACCCCTTCCAGCTTTTTCTGAAATCCTGGGAGCTTCGCGCCCAGGAGTATCGATCGCGAAGGTCGCTCTTGGACTAGTAGGAGTCACTATGGCGCCTGGATTTTCGGGCACTGGCGAATATCTGTATACTCCTGACTTGAGCTCTATCCGCATTTGCGGCTATGCTCCTGGGCATGCAAGCCTGATGGGCTGGTTCGAGGAGAAGTTGCCCATCCAGAAACAGGGGAAGGATTCCTTGGAAGTGCCCCTTTGCCCTCGGGGGATTCTCAGAGGCATCGTAAAGTGGGTAGTTCATATGTCGACACCGTTGACAAATTAAACGAACGATTGTTTTTAGTAAGGGTCAGGCTCTGGGCGTGGAGTTTCTCGTAGGATTTGAGACGGAATTTATTCTACTTAAAACTACCGATCCTATCGAGGCCGTAAACGACGCTCCTTGGTCAGCGTCTAGTGCACTCCCATCGGGTTCTGATGCGGCAAAGTGTCTAGAAGAGATCGCCGATGCCCTCCGAACTGGCGAAATCGAACTCTTGATGTACCACTCCGAGGCGGCTCCTGGGCAGGTGAGAGACTTTCCCGTCATGATTAGATGGTGGCCGATATGAACCGCGGCCGGGCAGTACGAAGTAGTGACAGGCCCTCTGCCGCCCTTGGAAGCAGCCGATGCTGTCGTGTTCACTCGCGAGACAATTGTCAACGTCGCCGCGAAGCACGGGTTACGTGCCACGTTCGCTCCCCGAGTTTACACATTCACATGTAAGTATTGCGTCTCTCGTCCCCCAGATCGGATCATTAAATTGTTCGATCTCAGGTGGAACTGCAGCGCATGCCCACATATCTATTCATCCCACGGCCCAGCCTCCTGCAAACCCACCCCCAGCAAATCCAAATACCAATAATGACACAACGATGACGCCTCTGGAACGATCATTCCTGCAGTCTCTTCTCGACAATCTTCCTTCTAGTATCGCATTTACATTGCCTACGGCTGCATCCTATGATCGTGTCCAGGATGGGATCTGGTCGTGTGGGACGTACGCTTGCTGGGGAATGGACAACAGGGAAGTTGCGGTACGCCTTACCGGTCCACCAGGCTCCCATCATTTCGAAGTGCGCTCCGTCGATGGGACTGCGAATCCACATATAGCTCTTGCAACTATTCTTGGATTGGGTCTCGTCGGGGTGCAGAAGGGCCTGGAGCTGAAGATACTGGCAGTAGACGGAGCTCCAACGCTTTTGAGCACTGAAGAACTTACGAAGAGGGGAATTGTCGGGCGCCTTCAGCGTACCCTCAGTGCAGCAAGAGATGTCGCGCGGAATGACCCGACCATTAATGACCTTCTAGGTCAAGAATTCGTACAGAAGTATCTAGGTGTCAATGAGGTTCGTGATCGTATTGCGGTGCTAGCATTCACTGAACTAACAATTGAAAGACCATGGAAAAATACATGGAGACCGGCAATGCTGAGAAAAACAGAATTAAGAACGTACTCACATATTGAGGCGGGGGGCGCCAGAGAATGAGCTTAGGTCGCGTAAGAGGCGTCACGGTGTACAGAAGTGTCTTTTGTTGTGAATATAGAAGTCTGCAGTATGATTACTGTAACATTGGTGACATGGCTAACAAGAATGTAGTATGTGAGTGGCGGTTTGTAGGCGCCACTTTGAGAAATATAAGATAAGCTTCAGCCCGGTTATACTGTAACATCCCCGGATCTAAGCAAGGCTTCAGGTGGCTGAGGGTGTCTACGAGAAATGAGCACCATAGATTAGGGATGACCCGCTCGCGAAGAGAATGAATGAGTGGGACGCAAGATCCCATCCGAGTCGACATCGGGAATGAAATTTAATGAAACACCGTCGGAGGGTCAACGTGTCAACTGACATATGTCATGAAGCAGGTGACCGTACCTACCGTAGGAGGCCGCCGGGACCAGCCTGAGAACATCGACGCCGCATTTCTTTCTGGGACCCAGCATTAGAAATAGCAGGAAAGGGCCAAGACTGGAGATAGAGAAAAACCACACCCCGGCTCATCGCAGTTCTACTGTAGCTGTCTGGAAGGATTGGATGAAGAAGGTACGATAAAATCTGTCTGAACTTGAAGCAGTAACGTAGTAACCCGTACTTTATTCTGTTTGTTGTTCGACGCTCAAACAAAACAAAGTACGGGTTTCTATGGCTTCTTTCTAAAAAAATTCGTGTCAGCGTGAATCGCAACAGTGATGGCTTTGGTAATGGCCACATCTTCGCTGGTGGTTCCAGATCGGACCCATCCACTCTCGTTACTGTATACCCAACGAGTCCTTCAAGAAAGCCCTCCGAGTCGGGCGCCAGAGCCAGCAGCCCGGGGATCTGCACCAGGCACCGAATGCTATATCCAGTTCAAAGCGTTTGTAGGAGCAACCTGAGGGTTGTGCGCCCCTCGATCGATCGCATGCACGAGTTTGCACAGTGCCGTACAATGAAGACAGAAACAAGTTAGGAAAAGGCCATTGATAGGTCAACCGTACAGACAGGCGAAGTCAGGTCAGAAAAAATAGGAACAGGTTATAATTATTATAAATGAACACAAATGTTATAAGGTATTTATAAAAGTATTATAAATACATTATAACCACATCATAATCACCTTATAACATTCGTGTTCATTTATAATAATTATAACCTGTTCCTATTTTTTCCGACATTATTTCCCCTCTTTGGAACTTGGCTATGTACGAAATCAAACACTTTGCGAGAGGCGGGTGTTAACAGGGACAGGGACGATACCATTGAGGTGTCTGTCGGCCCAGTGTCGGGTGCTGGCGAGAACTAGAAGTGACTATGTTTGACCCGGAAGGGCAGGCAAACTTGAAAAGGGTTAGGATGCTTTGCGGTGCCGAATATTTCGGCGCTGGCC
Source organism: Lactarius hatsudake (assembly GCA_024734325.1). Lineage (NCBI taxonomy): Eukaryota > Fungi > Basidiomycota > Agaricomycetes > Russulales > Russulaceae > Lactarius > Lactarius hatsudake. Next base: position 2,864,965 of record JANSJP010000001.1, on the reverse strand, counting down.
CTGGTAGCTTGAAAACTGCATTAGCGGTGTCTTGAATGATCGGTATCGATATCCAGTCAACGCTGGTGCAAAATTTCCTGACGCTACACACGTGGCTCTAAGTAAAAAAAAGTTAGCCCACCGCGAGGGTCGAACTCGCAGCCTTCAGATCACACAATGGTGTGTACTCCACGCCCGCCGTAAGAGTCTGACGCTCTATCCGATTGAGCTAGGCGGGCGTTAAGATGGAATTGGATAAGGCACAGATAAAGGCAAAATATGCCTCGGGGTTTAAAAATAACCTAGTGGGCAAGTGCATGAGGATGGAGTAAACCCACCTCTCACGTTCACGGGCGCTGACCTCTTCTTTTACTTTTTCCATCATCTTCATTCCTCGTTCAGTCCCCTTCTTTCATACCCTGTCAAGCCGGCGACTCGATGTTGTCTTTTTTACGTGCGGCAGCAACTGTTGCTGTCGTCCTCAGCCTTTCCTCTGGGGGGCACGCCATCGGTAAGGTCACGAGGTCCGGCCGCTATCTCTACAACGCAGATGGTAGTCGCTTTTACATCAAGGGCATTGCGTATCAAGAGCAAGGTAAGTCAAGTTCTGCAAACGTGGGAAAGGAATCTGGTAGAGCAACATATACAACTAGGTGCTGCTACTGTGGATCCCAATGCCCCCTTCTCGGAGCCAAGTACATTCATCGACCCCCTCGCCAACGCAACCGCCTGTGCTCGTGACATACCCTTACTACAGCAACTCGGAGTCAACTCCATTCGTGTTTATAGCGTCAATGCCTCACTAAATCACGACTCTTGTATGCAAGGATTGAGTAGCGCAGGCATCTATACCATGTATGTTGTCATACTGGAGTTACGTGTCCAGGTGGACGCTTCGGCGCTTACACAATTTACAGCCTAGATTTGACTCTTCCGGTCAATGGCTCCATCGATCGTAGCTCTCCCGCATGGACGACAAACCTTCTTGACTCGTACATCAACACTATCGATGCCTTCTCCAAGTATGATAACGTTTTGGCTTACAATGTCGGAAATGAGGTTGTTGTGAGCCCCAACGGGACTACGGCGGCGACATTCGTAAAGGCTGCCGCTCGTGATACTAAGGCCTACCTGTGCGTCACTTCTCTCATTCAATGGTGTGCATTGATATGTACCTACCTTTCTTTTTTGTAGAACTTCAAAGTCATCGTCAGCTCTCGTTGGATATGCTGCTATCGATGGCGATGACACATGGATTGTCCCTCTTGCAAACTATCTCTCTTGTGATCCCTCCAATGGCAACTCTGGCGACACTGCCATCGACATCTTCGGGCTGAACAACTAGTGAGCACCCAAAACTCAATTAGCATGAACCATCTCTAACATTACCCCAGCGAGTTTTGTGGAAACTCGACCTTCCAGGCCTCCTATGCTGGCAAGACTGGCGATTTCGCAGGTTACAACGTTGTCGCGTATTTCAGCGAATATGGCTGTAACCAACCCAGTCCCCGTGTATGGGCGGAAGTCCCTGTGTTGTTTGGCAGTGATGCTGTTCCCGTCTGGTCTGGCGGCGTTGCCTTCTCGTATTTCCCTGCTGAGAGTGGACAAGGCGAATTTGGCATGGTTACGCTCTCCTCCGACGGATCTACTGTCACTCCAAACACCGACTTCGATAACTTGAAGACAATGTACAATCAAGTATCATTCATTAACAACCCTGGCCAGAGCAGCGCACCGTCTGCTTCTTATCCCGCATGCCCCCAGCAAAACTCCTCTTTCCTCGCTTCAACCACATTGCCCCCCACTCCCAGCGACTCTGCCTGCCAGTGCTTGGAATCTAACCTTAGTTGTCAATTTAATCCGCAGACCTCCAATACGTCCTGCCATCGTTGGGTCGCTTCTCGATACGGCTTGTTCTCTTCTCGGTACAGTTGGAGGAAGCTGTGATCCAATTGCCGGCAATGGTCAGACGGGGCAGTATGGTACGGTATCCTCTTGCGATCCTTGTGAGTCTGTTTCTCTTTGTCTCTCTTTCTCCGTTGATACAACGAGGACAGCTACCAAACTTTCTTTTGCAATGAGCGAATACTTTGAAGCGAACAAGCGTGATCCTCAGGCATGCAGCTTCAGTGGTAATGGTACAGTGAACGCTAAAGCTTCATCTTCTTCCAACGCAACCGTAGTTGCAAGCTCTTGTCTCGCATCTGCTACGGGTACACATGTCCCGACTGCGCCATCCTCAGCCACCAATCCTGGATCGTCCTCTTCCGGAAGCAGCAGCAGCAGCAGCACCCCCGGAGCAGCGACGACCATACTTGTTAGCGATACACGCGCTCTATTGGGTGTTTTCTTAATGTTTGCGGTCAGCGTTGCCGGTGGTTTGTTGTCCCTAGCGTAAAAGTACAATGTCTCGGCGCACTTTTTCTGGACCATTGACAATTTGCTAGCACTAGGACTACATCTACGCCTCTTACTCGAGGTGGGACCTTCATTTTACATTTACCCAGTTACCCCTTCCGTTAGTACGGTAGTTTTGTTGTCATTGGATGTGGCGTGGACATTGTCGGAGCTCTAAATTGAGTTTGAATTGAGCTGAGTAACAACAGTCGAACACGTCGAAACTATCTTTCTTTTTCCCGTCATTTACTATGGCTGCCTCTCCCGTTCCAGTCGACCGTAGTGATACTCAAGTACGTGAAAAGTGGTCAGGAAAAGAAGACAGGGCTGGGGACACTCTGGCACACAGCGCAGAACTCCCTCCCTCAAACGGTGGACCTCCAGACGAACGTGGAGCACCAGAAGCGGCCAACGCAGAGTATCACGCTCGCAGCCCTGGTGGAGGTGACGCTGTTAGCAGGTCTGGTGGGATGACCATCTACAGGGAGAAACAGGTCAAGGTGCTTAGGTGTTCATGTTCTCCGCTTCGCTTGCGCCACGTATGCGTTCCTGCATGGGCAATAACATGAGCAGTCTTGTCGTCGTGATTCCATGCTACTTATTGCTGGCTTCCGGAGACTAGCTGCCCGTGTCTTCAGGTTCCGGGCTCACGCGCTCCGCTTCTTCTGCTCCGTTTGCCCTTTTGTGTGTTCTGGACTGGTGTTCACCTTCTGTGCTCTGCAGCCAAATAAGGTCTACATCGGTGGCCTGCCAGAAAATACTCGTCAAGAGGACCTCCAAAGCTGCTTCGGCAAAATAGGCGATATCGTTAACATTGAATTGAAGTATGTCACTCTGAGAAACTGTACAGCTACCCTTCCTGATTTTCTTCATGCAGAGTGGGATATGGTTTTGTGGTAGGTGTCGTTGACAAGTCTGCGGAGAACCGAACCAAGGAATTCTCATTCTTTTCCAGGAATTTGACACTCGAGAGGCCGCAGAGGAGAGCGTTGCTAAGTATAATGAGGGCTTTTTTATGGGCAACAAAATTCGCGTCGAGATTTCTCGCGGTGGAGGACGTTTTGCAAAGTTCAGCGGAGATCCAGGTGCTTGTTTCAAGTGCGGTCAAATGGGTCACTGGGCCAGGTGGGCATCGATTACTTCGATTTCCTATCCGTCCTCTGAGTAGAATCTTCCAGAGAATGCCCGAATCATGTCGTACAGTCAGTCCCGACTTTCTGCCACGTTCTTCTCACGCTTAGTTCTTTAGCACTTCCAGACGCCACAGCCCTCCAGGTGACGGTTCTTTGATCGATAGGATCCACCCACCCCGTGAATACGCAGCACCCCCTCCCCACACTCGCGACTATCCGCCTTATCGTGAAGAGTACCCCCCTCGAGGCTACCCGCCTCCCCCCCGCGATGCACGTTATCCGTATGATTATCCTCCGCCTCGAAGACCTACGTCCCCCCCACGAGATTATCGCGATTACCCTCCGCCCCCGGTTCGCAGGGGCGACATGGACGACTATAGAATTCGCGGGCCTCCCCCCCCGCCCCCGCGTTATGAGTCTCGCTCTGGCTACTACAGCTCTGATGACCCAGCTGTGTACTCTCGCGGCTACCCCCCTCCGGCATCTCGAGACTACGATCGATACGACCGACGACCCCCTCCATCTAATGACAGATATGGAGCTTACCCTCCTCCCGCTGTTGTCAGGCCAAGGACACCTCCTGGAGGTGGGCCTCCATCGCGTCGGGAAGAATTTGAGAGACCTGCCCGGTCTGTATAATTCTGTACTCATCGTTGTTAACACTGACCAGTTGTGTTCAGGGATTATCCTCCTACGACTGAATACCGTCGCCCGGTAACTCCACCGCCAGGTCGTTACACTGATTACGCTCCTCGCTCTGGTACCGAAGCGCGTGCAAGGTCTGTGGTGATATGGTAATAATCTTGTATTGTGATACTAAAGCCCATATAGACGCCGCTCCCAAAGCCCTCCTGGTAGGACTGGCACTGGTACCTACGAGACTTATCCTACTGCTCCAGGCTATGCTGGGCCTCCTCCGGCTCCCCCTAAAAGCGCTGCTCGTGAATATCCCACTAGAGGGGGGCTCGATCAAAATGCGGGTTATAGGAGGCAGTGAGCACTTCAAGCAATTTTTTTCGAAACTGCATTGTGTCCGTCGTCCTGTGCAAGTGCTACATCTCGGCAGTCAACACCTGTTCTGTCTTGATCATCACAGTGCTGGTTTATCTTATGCGTAGCTTGGTTGCGTTCTCTCCTTGTAATGCTTGCTGCCCGATGATTTATGTCTTGCGATATTTGCTTTGCCGTTTCTCATGCTCCACTTGTTTCTTCACTTGCTTCGCACAGCAACTAGTGAACCTATTTAGCAAGCGCCGATGTGAATGTGACATTAATGTTCCAAGGATCCTACCTGTGCTTCAGCTCAACGTGTCGTGCGGCCGCTGGCAACCAGCACATACGTCTCTGCCTTTCCATCTTTTCGTTGAGCGTGATCTTATACTCGCCGAGCGCGGTAAACTATTTCGACGAGCTTGTGAGATTCGTTGGCCACTTATGGTATTTTGCATTGTATGCTAGAGTACATGATACCGTAACGTCTGAACCGTTTGTGAAACCTGAGTGTTGAAATTATGTTTTAAGTGTTAGTAAGAAAGATAACCACGTGGCGGAATGTTGGAGCTGAATGAACGCACCGCCCCTCCGCCGTCCTTGTCCCATGTCCACAGAATCTCAGTCCAGGGTTTCTTTGGACACCCCTTCGGGTGGTCTGGTCACACAATTCGACTTGCACCTCCGAGTCATTGCAGATCGTTATCTCAATTTCTTTTTGAAAGGTCAGCCGGCTCGGCCTGCGATCTTCTTATTCCGCTCATCCTGTCGTTCGCAGGCGAAGGATCGAGGAGGTCTAGTCAGTTATCCACGCAGGACCCGCATTTAACCCTCTAATTCCGGGTTCTCGTAGTATATCTTCTTTATGGAAACTCCATCACAAGATTAAGGCCATTGATGCTTACTTCGACTCATTCATCGAACCGAACACCACGAAAGTAGCATGGAATGAAGTGAGGGACAACGTTGAGAGAGGTACGAATCAACTCGACTCGAACTGGTCTCTACATCCACGGTTATTGCAGAAACTCAAGCGCGTCAGGCTTTCCTGAATACGTTGACCACAGACATCATCCATCCCCTCAGCGCACTCAAGGCAAGTCTGGTCTTTGACTCACCCAACTAGGCATATAGGACTAACCCACCAAAAGGAAACTCAGGACCGCACACGCAAGCGAATCAAAGAAGATCTCAAGGAATCTACCTCAGCCCACACCGAGTTTGCAGAGAATACTCTTCCCAAGTTCAAGCGGGCGTACCTCAAGAAATGCCAAGAATTTGAAGTGAGCGGCGTTACGTTATACCACGTACCCGCCGGCACATCTCACTGACGCTATGTGATACCCGTAGGATCACCGTCTGGCCTCGGTTCCTTCGCCGGGTATTGGCCAGGTGTTCAATGTCCCTGAAGGATCTACGGTGCCAGGCTCCCGGTCAAACCCCAATCTATCCTCCAAGTCGCAAGTTGTGTCCCCACAACCATTGAGGCCTCTTGACCGCAAACCCTCCAGTGGCGGACCTCGGAATCGGTCACCGTCCACGTCTACCGCACTTTCGGATCTGGCCCAACAGGGTGATGACACAACATGCGGCACCTATACTCGAACTGATCTCGGCTTGACAGGGAAGAAACAACTCAATCAATTGATCACTCTCTTGGATAAGGAAGGCGGTATCAGAGGCAGCAATCGTAACGCTGAGGTTGCATTGCGTTCCGTCCGAGCCAAAAGAGAAGCCGACGAAGCAGGTGTGCCCATCACCGACGGTCTCCATGATGTTCACTGAATTCTAGTCAGACAAAGATTATCGGAAGGCAGTCCACTGGCTTGAGACCCTTCGCATACGGAGGGTCAAAACATTGGAAGGTGGTTATAATGTGAGTGATGTTCTGTATCCTAAGTTTATGCCACAAACGCCGCCTACGCAGAGCCTGGAGCGTTTTGTTTATGAAGGTACGGAGACCGTCAAGAAGGTGCTCGTAACATATGTCGATACTATGATGTCGGTGTTTTCGAGGCGGTCGCTCGATCTTCCGAAATCTAATCCTACCTACAGCGCGACATACACTACCCAAAATCACCTCGCGACACATGCTCGATCTGTGGTTGAGAAAGTCTCATCCGAGACAGATACCTCCCTTCTCTCATCATCCCTCCGTCACTCTCTCGCAGTTTCCATTCCTCCGCCCACTCTCTACTACAACTACCATGTTGGTGAATGTCAAGACTTGATCTTCGGTGTCACCCTCGTGGATTACGCGACTGCTCGAGGCAGTGAGAACGATGTACCGAAAATCGTCAAGATCTGCATTGAAGAAGTCGATAAGAGAGGCTCGGATGCGGAAGGAATATATAGGGTGAGCGTATTGAGACATGCTTCGCGAAATTCCGTTCAACAATATAGGTTTCCGGTCGGCACTCCAACGTGCAAGAGGTCTGTTGAACACCCTCACTTCTAACCTCGGCTCATGAGTGTATGTTTAGTTGCAACACAAGCTCGAACGAAGTGAAGAAGCATTCTCATTTAATTCTTACACCGACGACATTTATTCCGTCGCCTCGTTTCTCAAGGTCAGCCATGGCAAACGCACAGTCCCTCAAACTCGTCTCATCTTTGATTATTCATTCGACTAGCTTTACCTTAGAGAACTTCCGGAGCCTCTATTTAAGTTCCCTTTGCAAGATCGTATACAACACAGCGAGTGGAAGGGTAAGTTGTAAATCTACTTTCCCTGTCAAGCGTAGTCTGACGCCGTACACAGCTGACCATGCCGCAAATGATTTCGTCGTGTTGCGGTCGAAGATCCGTCGACTACCTCCGGTTCACAGAGCAACACTCAAAGCTCTTTTAGAACATCTCTCCCGCATTGCCTTTCACGCAGATAGGAACAAAATGGACGCGAAGAACCTCGCCATCGTGTTTAGCCCTGTCGTCTTCGGGGAAGATGAAATCCCACAAAACGATCTCCTCAACGTGCAGCCGGCGAAGGTGAGTCAAAGTTCCCTGATGTTAATCATGTCATTGCTAACTAGAGCAGGACTCTGTGATGGAGGACCTCATCGAAAACGCGCATACTCTATTTGACGAGCGCGTTCCTCCTTCATCACCACCTCTTCCCCCTGCCCCTGCTGGGGAACCAGTGCCCGTCGTCGCCTATGGTTCATCGCACACAAGGGTTACACTTCCTCAATTCGGAGAGGCGCAAGTCGCAGATTTTACCCCCCAGCTTCCTCCGCGACCGACGAATAGTATACACCCGTCTGCGCGATCGAATCCTCCCATGTCACCCACGCGTCTTACGATGGAGCTTTCTACGAGCCTCGCGCCACCCCGGCAGCCATCGCCTCCGGCTCGTCCGCTGAGGATACAGGTCGTTCCAGACTCAACAGAGCAATTCGCACAAGGGAAGGTCGTCGTCGACACGAGTTCAAATGAAGTGGCTGAGGAGGCACTCGACCGGTCCCACCTTCTCATATCTCCGCTTGTGGAGTCTGCACCCGAGCAGAGGCAGCAACGAGGAGCGGTGGAGTCCGTCCCTGACACCCCACTGACGGCAAGTTCGCAAGCCAGTAGTACGAGCTCCGGGCCTCGTTTTTGATTTTTAATCTCTCGTCTGCCCTGGGTGCTCTGTTCGATGAAGTTGTATTAGTTTATGGGTTCTATGGTTTGTGAAGAAGGGTTTATGAAGTGTATACGTATCCTTTGGTGGACACTACGTTTACAAGGCTCGTTGTTAATCGCACAATTGGACGCTGTTGGGGAACTAGAGATGCTAAGGAACAGTCACAGATGCAAGTGCTAATCGTTCGTCTAATCGACGTCGCTTGTCATCGCCAGCTCTTGCACCCTCTGATCGCGACCGCGATCATCGTCGCTCCCTCCGTCGTCTGTCGCTGCTATGTGCTTGTCGTGTTTTACGGTCGTCATCGTTCCGTGGTGACTGACGCTCATCGCGAATACCCTTTGGTGTTGCGTTTGGCCCTGCTCCTGGGTTCCCAGAGTGCGCACCAGTATATTGAGGACAATCTGAACGAGCAAGTTGTCAATGTAACGTCAGTCGAGGCGAAATTCATTTACCTTTTTTCATGTGCGGACCACCACAATGGAAACACCCCGCACTATCTGCACCTCTACCACGTGTTTTGACAGGGCCTGTGCCGCCAATGCCGCTACTCCCAACTGTGGTATCTTGATCTAGAAGATGGGTGTATTTTGTCCTCTCACGCTTCCCGAAGTTCTTCACTTGGAAGGAGAGAGACATCTACAGTCGATTCGGTGGCTTCGGTAAAGTCGTGACGCTTGAGTATTTCTTGGTCCGATGGCCGTTTTATGAGTGAGACGGGAGTGATGGGCTGATGGTAGACAGACCCGATGGAAGGCACCCTTGTGCCAATATTTTTGAAGAAACATTTGCCCTCCTTTCGGCTTTTCATCCCGCGACCTCGCGAGGTCCTCCTTCATTCGTTGCTCCTCTGGCAAAGAGCGTCGTCGCTCGATCTCCTCGCGTTCCTGCTCGCGGGCGATTTCCGCCTCCTTATCTCGTTTGATTCGTGCAAGTTCTCGAAGCCGCCATGCATCGAAGTCGCCTAACGGATCAAGGCCATCCGTGTCGTCGACATCGACGTGTTCCTCTTCTTTTTCCTCTACAGGGGCATATGAAAACAAGGTTCATCATTGACAGAACATCGCCACTTACTCTCGAGGAGCTCCCGTCGAATGCTTTCGGCCACCAGATCGTGACTTTCCTTCCTCCTTTGTTCTGCCTCAGCTTGTTTCTTTCGGATGGCTTCTTCAGAGTCTTCGGCCAGGCTCTGCTTCTCCGCCACGGTGACACGGCTCCGCCTATAAATCGACAGTCAATAGGCCCTAGCGGGGCGTGGAGTATGGGAAAGGAGAAAGGAAGAGTATAGAATGCATACCTTGGAACGAATACGGGCCGTAATTGGATCTTTGGGTCCTCCTCTTCCGATTCAGATACAAGCGAAGACTAGACAAAAACAATTATTGAATGGGATTGATGTCGTCTGCGGCCGACGCACCTGATCAGACCCATCTTGACGTGCAGTCTCCCCGCCGGATTCCTCTTCCGACTCCTCAGACAGGTCTAGATAGTATTTAGAAGGATAACGATCGAAAGGAAGAGAACGCACCCTCTCACCTCTGCTTAGTTCCTCCTTACCAGATATGATCACCTTCCCCTCCTCGGATATATTGACATTCTTCAAAGACAGGCTCATCTTTCCGGTCTTCGGTACCTCACTACCCTCTCCATCCCCTCCGTCACCACTTGCGGCGACGCGAAGAAAGTCCTGTTCGCCAGCGAAAGCGACGTCGCCTTCCACTTCTGGGAGTGGTCCTTCATCATCCTCTTCTGAGTCAAAGGAAGGTTCAGCAACGCCTTTCGGCGCTTTTCCCTTCTAATAACGCGCAGCGGGCCTTGGAAGACGGGGTGCTTGCGTTGAACGCGGCATGGGTTGTATGGGCCACGTGCTCTAGTAGATAGGACCGGACCGGACCGGACCGAGCCCGCTGACTACTCTGATTCCCGCCAGCCACTATATAGTTTTTACATAATCAGACCTGTCTCTCGATTCGACACAACTCGCGGTCGATACGAACATCAGCAACTTGACTTAGCCAAGGTGTGCCCTGTCTTTTCTCTACCTTTGACGCTTCAAGCCGACAGTATATTAGCAGCCCACCCACCAAAATGACCCACGACGCCGTCTGGTTTTCCCGTCCTCGCAAGTATGGCAAGGGGTCGCGCCAATGGTACGTCGCACTCTGTCTCAAAGGCAATCGACCAGAACGGAAGTACGCTGATGGCCTATGGTTTGACAGCCGCCTCTGTGCCCACCAAGCTGGTCTCATCCGCAAGTATGGTCTCGACCTGTGCCGCCAGTGCTTCCGCGAAAAGTCTGCCGCCATCGGGTTTGTAAAGGTGATGTCTGTCGTGTTTATTTCGCTATGGCCTTGCTCACGCACGACCCGATAATCAGAACCGGTGAAGCAAATTGTTTTTCTTCCTCTTTCGTGTGACATGCGTTCCTTTCCTTCGTCTCACATCACAAATCCTCACCAGGATGTATGCGTTGAGACTCATATTACGCCATAAATATGAATTATATGCATCATCTCTCAAGACAAGTAGCGGGCGAAGGGTCGAAAGGCGCGTAGATACCTTCTGTGCTACATATACACATCGGGTGGGGATGCAAGAAGCGAGTCGCCGTACACAGCAGTATGTGCTCGGGATCATTGAGTCGAAGAACGGCCCTTTGGCTTCCACGGCAGTTAGGCAACGCTCCATAAAAGAGGGATACGTTATTACGAAGGAAGAGGACCGTTGACGCATCACGTCTGGAACTTCCGCATGGCCTGGATCTCGTCTAGCAAAGCCTGAAGTCTGTCATCTTCGATTTTGACGAGACTTGAGATATATAAGAACGCAACGCAGAAGGAAAAGGTCCTCGAGCGCACCTAGGTATTATACTCTTCGCTTCCTCCGCGTCGGCAGGGCACAGATTTGCGATCTGTGCCGTCTCAAACTGCGTCAACTCTGGCTCTCTTCGCAAGATTCTATTACCGGAGAGTATCATGAGCACAATCCAATCAGGGGGCGCACGGGGGCCACCGCTGACTTCAGTGAAGGAAAAGCCCTACTCTCGAACAGCCGACGCCGAGTCGGTTGTATTGAACTTGGCAAAAGTCTTGACATATTCCAAGGTTTTGTTGTACACTCTGATGTGACAAATGAGCACGAGATTTTAAGGGCTGCAACGCTGCCAAACGGACACCGTGTCTGGGCATCCTTGTCCCTGTTCTCGAGCAGATACTTGACTTCTGAAATCAGGAGACAGCCCGCGTTGTTGAATTCTGAAGAACAATGTCAGTGAGACCGCGCATGAATGTGACGAATGCAGTCTCAGACGTGCCTGGCCCGAGCTTCAGGGCAGCGGCATCTTCCTCTTCTTGCTGGGCCTTGTGGCGACTTGGAACTGAGCGTGAAGGCACAGCAGACATGTTATCACAGTGTGTAGAAGGCAGGTATTCACCCGGCCCGATGTGCAGCCACATGGCCAAGTATCAACATGTTCAAACTCACACAAAGAACGACAACGTCCTCACAGAAAAGTATTAACCAAGACGACTTGAGATTGAGCAGAATAACTACAGAATGACAGACAAATAGTGTGCGACGGGATACGATTAAACAGATGCGTTATGGATCGGGACAAAAAGGACGAGGTTATAACTTGGGAATACGCTGTACAAATGTGGCGAACCAAGAAAACTGTTCACGGAAGGGTGCTTAACAAAAGACACAGGAATGAAGCGACGATGAATGCGGGTTTGAAGTACAAATGCGCCTGGTGTGGTATGCCATGAGTGATTCCCGATCGCCAGTGTATCGCCCCGGGACAGCATAATGAACATATGGAGGTCCTTGACAAGAATACTATAGGGTATAAAGGTGGTATTGATGAATCATGTGTCGGATGGATTTTCGAACGGCAAGCTGGTCACCAGTGTGGGGCGTAGTTTACATCGAATAGCCGAAAGAAGTACGCTGGTACGGATCGGCCAGACTATTTGCGACGCCAACACCGGGGAATGAGGTGCCAACACCAACGTTGCCGAATGCGGAAAACGCCCCTTGGTGAGGGGCATGACCGGCGTTGCTCTGAAGGACATAACTGTCGAGCGCATGAGGTTGAAGGCTATGAATTGGTCCACGTAGACCGGCTTGAGAGAGGGCAGGCTGGCCTTGACTAGGCAAACCAGTAGAGTACATCCCATTCTGACCCGAGTACACACCCGACAATGGGTCCGCTGGAAGGTGGCGACCAGCACCATGATTGGCCATGTTTACAGCGAGAGCCTGCTGGCTGTGATAGCCCCCGAAATGGTCTAAGTGTTGCTGTTCGCGCTGCAATTTGTTCTGGATACGCTTGCCATAGGGCGTGTTCCGAATTAGGGGTAGGACTGGTCTGATGCCATCCACGAGCAGGGCACGTTGACCAGGCTCCGCGTAATCTAGGGCGGTCTTATTTCTAATAAGTATTGAATAGTCACGAGAAAGGCTGAGGACACACTTACTTGCACACAGTAATTGCCATAAGAATCGCGCAGCAACTTCTCAAGCCTTGTACGGTTGAGAAGCTCCTCGATAAGAAGCTTCCGCGTGTTATGCTCAGCAACACGAACACACTGTTCACCATCGGTAAATACAAGCGACCGAAGAAGATCATTGCACATGCCTTTTCGATAACGTTTGAACTGAACTTCTGAACGGAAAGTGCGCAGACATTGCCAATGAATTGACGGATAACTGCATCGCTGAATCTGTTATCGTTGAGGTCGAGGATATATTGCACAACCTAATGAACCAAATGAGTCGATCATGCGGCTAACGTCCACCGTTATTCGGAGGAAGCATCACCCACGTAGTTGCCATAAGGGTCCTGAACAAGTGTCAATGCATTGTAGGTGATTTCGTTCACCAGTTGAATGCGCTGGTGATCTGAAGCATGATCTATGCAGCGCTGAAGAACACAGCAACCGTGGCGATGGGTCGCAACCTCAACGCAGTTGGCGGCTACTGCATTGTATATGAACTACAGGACCAACTTTAGTGCACAATCCCAACTTCGAGAGGATAACTAACTTGGTTATCCTCTGGCGCCAATTTGTTCAAGCACTTCTGGATGACATGATTCCCGTTCAGATCCTTGATGAGCACCACAACGTGCAAACTGAGCGCGACAATGATCGAGTGAATCTGGCCATGGTATCTATGATCAGTCTGTGTCCAACCGCCACCCTGTCAGTGGACAGGAGGGAAAACAATTATAAATTATGCTTGCCTGTCTCCGTGTCGACAGGAAGTCGATCATCTTTTGGACTGCTCTAGTTCCGTGCATGTTGAGCGAAATATTAACGAGATCCTGCGCAACCGACTCGCAAATGATGTTACGCTGCTCGTCAGTGGAGTATTCTAACAGCTTCTGGCAGAGGTAATTGCCGAAAGGATCTGTAAAAACGAAATTAGAAAGTGTCAGGTAAGAACGAAAAGACATTACCGGTCATCAGCTCCGCAAAATGACCAAAAGTCTCACGGAATATCATGTCGCGGTGTTCCGGAACACCCTCTTCAAGCTTCTTTTGCTAGATACCGACACCCATGTTGGTCCTTACACAGGCTCGAGATCTCGCCAGGCCAGGTCCTCGAGACGAGTACCGGCAAAACGATTAACTGGTTGTCAAGTCAATATGATGAGCCAAATGATTGGCAAAATTCAAATTGCAGACGTACATTCCCGATCAACATCCCCACGCCTATGCTTCGGGCCGTGCAGGCCAGTTCATCTTTCCGTCACTAGCAACACGACCACCGATCCCCAGACCATAGCGTGAACCATGGTGGTGATATAAAGCCGTTGAACCCTGTGCTGGCGAGACCATTGCCAGTTTGCATACGAGTTGAAACGGTGGTCATCGATGGGGTTACCATTGTTCAGACCATAAACTGCATGCGTCACCGCCGTAGGGCTGTGCAAAGCGCGTTTATACAAACAAGCTAATGAGTGAAAATGGAACGTACATGAAGTGGGTCATCATAACCAGAATCGAAGTTGTCGTACTGGCTGTGACCAGATAACCTTGAAATGGAAGACTGCAAGTCACTGCTCAACTGGACTATCTCCGAGTTGATGCGACCCTTGAGGTGTAAGGCGTGCACCAAGATTTTGGGCTTCGGGGGAGATTGGAGTGCCGGGTGTTTTGGTCAGATGCGTGGGCATAGCATTGGAGATCCCGGCTAAAGGAGTAGCAGGAACTGAACGTGTCGTAATAGACATTGAGTCTGGCAGCCCCAGAGGTGATCCACGTCGCGAACCAGGGGCCTGGATATGGGCAGTGAGCACTTGGCCATGCGAAGGAAGGTGGGGAGTTGCAGAGGCAGAGACAGTTCCACCAAGCTTGTTGCCCGACAGGTCACTAATGCTCAAGATAGGGTTGGTAGAAACGCGACGACCATCACGCGCAAAAGGATCGGGCCGAGGCGACTCCGAAAACTGCGGCCACTCAGAAGGTTTTGGTGCGTCACCCACACGGCCAATCACAGAGGTACGTGAAGGAGCCTGGGATAAAGCAGCCAGGTCCAAAGCAGCGGAAGAAGCGGACAGCTAGAAAAGGGGACGGTCAACCCAACATACTAAGGAGAGTGTAGTGCACACCTTCTGGAAGTGAGAGGTTTGAAACTTGTCATTGTCGGATGTTGGCAACTTGAGAATTGCATCTGAAGACACGTGAGAAGTGGCAGTCGATATTAGATAATTATATTCACTGTTCATCTCCTCATCGAGCTGCTCGTCCAGCATCATGCCTGCATTATACGCGTTACCGTAACGAAGACCGTCCTCGTCATGGGTAGTGCCATTTCTCTGTGATGGTACCTGTTCCTGATTGGCTACTGACGGGAAAGCATCCCCAGCCATGGAAAGACCCTGCAGATGACCAGCAAGCTCCTCATCGTGGCTGCTGGCCGAAGTGCGACGACTGGCAGGCAGGCTTTTGGCACCTGCACGTCCGTAACCTTGACCAAGACCATTGTTGCCATGGGGGTTGTTCGGGGGAATCTCCGGAGAGCGCGTTATTGGGGCATAGGTCACCGATTTGCGCTTGTCAGAAACTGAGCCAACAGCTCTAGAAAGGACGTCGGTATCTAAACCCATGCGAGCGAAACCAGTGCGAAGAGTAGGTGAAACATCGGGGCCACCAGAAAGGAGAGCATTAACACGAGGGGGTGTAGTAGGCGCAGATGCAGCCATGTGCTGTAAACCATTGCCGTTGCCGTCGGGAATACTGAGTAACTCCTGCGCCTGCTGTTGCTCCAGGGCACGCATCTGCTCCTCGAACATCTTGCGATGCAAAGCACGTTGCCTCTCGTGCTCCAGACGTTTAAGCTCGACTCGCTGGCACAGAATGAGATTATTGAGCAAAAGGCAGGCAAGAGTGGTTGCTCACGGCTGACATCTCAGGCATATTAGACCCCAACCTGGCCGTCTGCGAAATCTGTATTAGAAAAGAGCGATGAATCAGTGCGAGTCCACTTACAGAATCGGCTAAGTCCAAGAAAGCGGGTGGACTCTGCTTTCGTTCATCGGAGGTTGGGTGTGTATCAGTAGGGGAAGTAGATGGTTGAAGGCTAGCCGCCATGACAGATAAAAGGTATTAAAAGTCTTTTTTTTCACGTTTTTTTTGGTTCAGTTCCAGACGAAAATTGGACAGAGTGGACAAGAAGGGGGGGGGGAAAAGGATGAGTGAAAAGCGAAAGCAAAAGGCCTAGTTGCACAAAAAGGTAAAGTTGGCTGTATGTGGGGGAAGGGAGAAAATGAGGGTGGGTGAGGATGGAGTGACGGGTGTTTGATGCGTACCTTGTAGTAGAGGAATTTTGAGCCCGTCTAAAAAGGACTGATGTTACACTGATGGGCTATGGAAGGAAAGGTGTGAGAGGTATCGGATAGCCGAAATTAGAGGAAGCTCACCGAATTTTGTCAGAGACCACCACGACGACAGAGAAGGGGAGGTGAGGGGAAGTGAGACAGGATGGAGGTGAAAATATTATTATATAAATGGGGGCAGGCAGGGGATTGGGAACGGGACCTTCGCTTGTAGCGCGTGGAAGAACTCTAAACACAGTGACACCCCCTCGTCACATCCTTTGCCTTTGCCCCTCCTCAAATTTTTTTTTTCTGTTTCAACTTTTTACTTATTTCCCGTTCACCGTCCCGTCCGCCGCCCGCCCGCTACTGGCTTGGTGTCCCCTCCCCCTTGCTTACAGTATTTCCCCGTCGCGTAATAATCCCCCGCTTTGCTTCCGCTCCGCGCATGCATGCAATCATTCATTCCTTGTCTCATTCACGGTCTCACAGTATCGTTGTACTGTACTGTGCTTCAGGACGGGTACCCATCGGCATCACCATGTCGACCGCCGAAGCATTCAGTCCAAGCTCCATGTCTATTTACGCTTCTGAAAGGGAGGGGCTCAGGGGAGGGGTACCATTGAATGCCATTGAATTGTATTAGATATCGATTACGAACGCCCTCGTTTATTTTGAATTGCCGCATTTAGGCTAAGAACTGACCAAACCCCTCTTGACCAGGCACTTTCCTTTTCCCGCTCGGGTTAGCAGCAGGAAAATAGACCGACAAACCGCTTATGACACACCACACAGCCTCCCTTCACTCAGCACACGCCCCCAGACGCAGTTTTGTGGGCGACGTTATACGTCAAATATGCGCGAGCACGCGAGATACCGCTAACGTCTCTCCATCCTCCCCAACTGGTACCGGTACTCTGGAATCCTCCGTCTCTTTCTCCCCTCCTCGCACCACCTCCTTCACGTCCTCTCCTCCGCTATTCACGGGCACTCCCCGTAACGTTCGGCGGTCCTCATCATCCGAGCTATTTTCCTCCGTGCTTCCGGTCATCTGCCCTTCCTCTCCATTTTCGTTCTCAACACCATTTTCAAGTGACTCCGGTACCGCCTTAACCGACGGTCGTTGTGCACTTGATGGATATCGAGAGCGTAGGAACCCAGACAGACCAAGAAATGGTCTGGACATGCGGGAGAATGAGCCATGATGTGTATCTACGGAAGCTTTTGATGGCGTCGTCGACCCACTGTGGGGTGGCGACTCATCTGCGGCTTCAGGTAGCTCGGTTGCCATGGTAGACGTAGAAACCGTAGATGGGTTAGGAGACAGAGGACGAACTGGGGACTCCAGTCCTGTCAACGATGTTGTCGAGGAGCGCATATCGCTAAAGGTCAATGAGCATAGGCCCAGATGAGGTTATAGTATATACACCCACCCTAAGCTTGCGCCGACTCCATCTGAGAGCGTCAATAAGAGATTCTTGAGATTGGGAAGAGTATGTCGCATATCCAGGGCACGGAGATTGCGGTCAGACATGAGCTAAGAATGGCGGTTAGCTTCTATATTCCAAAATAATCAAGGAACGGCAAAACCATCTCGATATTCTTATTCAATAGGAACACCCCGTATTCGAACCGGTACGTATCCACACCTTTGGAAAATAGTGGGAACCTTCACTAGGAGTTAATTAATACGAGCCTTTTCAAGCAAAGTACGCACATTCTTGGGCCAACCATGGCGGAAATGCCATCCCGGATCATGCTCCTACTTCCACAAAAGGTAATTGGATAAACAAGCACCTTGCCCAGGTACGTGGCCAGTAACTGGACAACGAGGGCGGCATACGCTAACGCGGTAGCGACTGTCTCCTCGTTGACGTCTTTATACGCCGGCAACGACAGAGGTGGTGCAGGGTCCGTGGCACCGATCGGGATAGGCAACGGCACGCCGAGAACGCTGAACAAAAGATCGGAGCCCGAGATCAACTCTATGGGGAAGAGTGATGACAGAGTTGAAACGAGAGTAACCCGAATGGACGGGATACGGCGCTGAAGTGCTGCTAAGGTGTCTCTGTAGACCGCGTCATAGAACAGCACAGTCGCCGACACAAAATAATTTTACACACCTCTCACGCGACAACTCCTGTTCTAGAATCGCTTCGGCAGTGACGTCTTGACTAAGCATGACCATCGCCGAGGATAATAATGCCCGACGGCACTTTAGTTCTTCCTTCCGCTCGCGAATGCGATCTGACACTGTGAAGCGCTTTGAGAACCCACGACGGCGATCATGAACACGTGTCACTATGCTTACGGCTTCCCAATTCGACTCGGGCTTGGGCTTCTGCAGCCCGCCAGTCGGCTAGGCGAGCTTCCCGCTCGGAAACTTCTCGCGTCTATTTTGGCAGAGCCGAGGCACGACACGGAGAGTTTAGCATCGACAACCCCTCACAGGTCCAATGACTACATACCAACCAATTGACATCCGGGGGGGCGAACAATCCATCGACGTTCCGTATATCCTCGGACAACAACTGCCGCGTGTCGATGATCGCACACTGTAAGTTAACTAACCTAAGCGGCTTCACGTATCAATAGCTCGTCGGCGTCGAATTTACATATCTGACACGTACTTCACGAGGTCATGCCAGCTCGAAGTCGCAGCATAACGGGCGTGCGGTTCGCGGGCTTTGGTTCTGGGTAATGAAAAATCCTTGCGGCGTGGCGTGGCAGATTTTGAAACGAGGAGAACCCCGGAGGCGCGACTCTCCGGATCGGAATTGTAACCGTTCGAGGGCGATGGTGAGCGAGTAGGTCCCAAAGATGCAGCAACTGGTATGTAGAATGTCTTTCCTGGTGGCGAAAGCGTGAGCAAAAGTGTATTTGAGGGTAGACTCGACGGTTGAGCGGCAATCTGGAGTAATGCATCCCTCTTTAGGTAGCGGCGTTGGTGGGATTAACAAAGAGCCCACCTCATCTGGTAACGGAACCAGGTCAGCCAAGCACACATCCCAATGTCCCGCCGCCTTCCACTGCGGGTCAGAGATATCTACCTCGTCTAACGTCTTCTCTTTCCCTTTGTCCCTCTTGCTTACGCTTGTCGGGTCTTGGTGCAGCTTCGCCCAAAGTTGCACAATCACGTGGGTAGCCGATGGGTCGGTCTGTTTGGAGAAATCGTGTATGTCCAACGCAAAGTCAGGATTTGTGGAAGGATTGTGAATATTAGATATAAAATTGGGCACAGTCCGTGTTTCATTGTCGGCCATGAGTGACCTTGGCTTGCCATTAAGCTTTGTGGGGCTTGCGGCAACTTTGCGAGTGGACGCGGTCTTGTCAGTAGATACGGCGGTGGCCGTCCGGGAAATGCGCTTGGTGTGTTGTTCTTCCCTGGAACCTGATGTTGACCTTGACGGAGTGCCTTGTGGTGGGCGTAGGTTACGGTTCGATGCAGGACTTTCTCTAGAGGTAGGTCGATGAGCACGAGATGCAGAAGTCGGCTTTGCTAGAGACCCATGTTCTCCGAAAGTGCTTGGGACAGTGACGGTGACGAAGGTCTCCACCAGGCGCGATCGCAGCACTTTCTCCAATGTTTTCTGTGTGTGGCTCTGCCACTGGGTAGTTGTGGGAACCACTGCCTTCCCCGAAACAGACGAGGACATAGACAGCGTCCGTGGGCGGTTAGTCCTGGAGGCAGTTCCAGTTCCAGAGAGCGGTGGATGGTTTCCTGGACCTACGCTTGCCGGAGACTCCCGTGTACTGACCCGAGAAACAGTGCGCTTCCTAGCCCTCAGATCAGGAGGGCTCGCGGAGCCAACAGCCCACGAATCATCGCTGGTGTGACCGTCAAGCCTGCTCTTCATCGTCATGATAGATGCGGACGACGACTTCCGAGTCCTCTTTCGAGAAAGGGCGACATCCAGGTCATCGGACAAGCTTCCGTAGGACGTAAACTGTGATTGCTCGGATGGCTGGGTAAGGGCAGAGGCAAAGGCATCACGAGCGGGGAATGGCGTGAAGTTTCGGATTTGAATGCGAGTGATATGTCTGAGCAGATGCTGGGCACCGTTGCAAGTTGGTCTTAGTGAACGAATCAGTGTACTGAGGTGACCTGATACTCAACAGGTGTCAAAAGTCCACCCGACGGATTACTTCCCACCCCATTTGTCTCGCCCCGCCTGCGGCCGTGAGAGTGAGAGTCGGTCTCCATGGGAATGGGCCAAGTAAAGGTTCAAATCCGGAGTGAGAGGAGAGAACGAGGCGGAAGCATTCAGGCGTCCGAGGGACTCGCCAAGTGGGTTTCCGGGTTGTGCTCGGTGGGCTGGGCCGCGGCTCCGCAAGCTTTTTTTGTTAATCAAGACTCTTCATTCCTCTACCCTCGACGCTCAACTACGCCCGGGTTTATTTAAGTACTGAGCGCCGTAGACACACTTGCTGGGTAATTCATGCCATAACCATGCCCCCCAAAGCGCGTATCATTCGTAAACCATCCACAGCGGGAGCCTCAAGCACCCTAAAAGCTGCTATTTCAGGCGCTCCTCCCACAGTGGCGCCTTCTTTTGCTACCCAACCCCCTTCAACCTCGAGTGGTACAGCCATGGCCACCAGCTCCAAGGAAGGCGCCATGTTACCGCCCCCAAACCCATCCCCTCCGAAGGCCGTCCTCGAGCCAGAGTTAGACGCAATTGCGATTTGCCTTAGGGTGCGGCACTTCCCCTTTCTTATCGTTGCCCTCGCCACATCATTGTATTCATTGTGGATCCGTTAGAATGCTGCTGTGAAGACGAACCAGATACATGCGTTCTTTGCTGACACCAGGAGACTGTGAGTCGCTTGGATGTTTCATGCTGTCGTGAAGCTGAAGTATCTGCAGTGGGATCAGCAACTATGCCACGCGTCCTCCTCATTCTCTTACCGACGCTTTGGGTCGTGAAATCGAGAAGTATGATCAGTTATGCGACACCGTGGAGGCACATCTGGTGAGCACAGCTCACCTTTTTGAATACAGGAAGGGCCGCATCGAGCGTGTTGATTCGATGTCAGTCGCGCGCCATCGCGGTGCTCCAGCGGGATCTCGACCGAGCTAAAGCTCAGGAGAAAGCGGAAAGGGAGGCAGAGGCTCTGAGGAATCGGCCTCCTCCAGAGCCTGAGGTTGTTGCGGTGAGCAGCGACCCTGCTGAGCCCGGCGCGAGCTCAGTGTCACTTGCACACCTTAAGGACGTTCCTGGCCCCTCAGTATCCGGAACCCAGAAATCAGGAGCGGGCTCCTTCCTGGCAGCTCGTCGTCAATCCACCATTTCTTTGTCCTCGCTCAACCGTCCACAGTTCCCACACAAGCTCGATCTATCCTCCGCTACACTGCGCATTAACCCCGCGGAGCTCGCCCAAGGTCTGGGTGGCCTTCCGTCTCCCGTCACGCTCGCCCCGAAGTCAGGCCGTGTTACTGCCACAAGTGAATTCCCACCCGACTTCATGGCCGCACTGGCGGCCTCTGATATCGCAAATCGACCTGTAGACATAGATTTAACTATGTTGCCGGAAGAGGGCACAGCAGCGGCACATGTCGGCCTTGACGCTGCACTGGGAAGCTCCGCCGACCGCCCCATTGAGCTCGATCTGGAAGGGATGGATATCGACATGACGAACGTGTCGGTGGACGTGGACGTGAAGACACTGTTCGGTGACGAGCCCACCGGCGGCATATCTACCACGAACCTGTTTGGCGATACCGCGGAAGCCGCCGGAGGCAATGGAGGCAATGCACCACCGTCCCCAGGTTCCCTGCTTGCAAGTTTCAATGCAAGCGCACCGCATGCCGCCCCTGTGCCCGACACCAGTGGAGGAGTGCCACCGTTCGACATGGGTATCGGCGAAATGGTCGATTTTTCTCAGTTTCAATTCGACCCCATGACGAGTACATCCGATATGGGGATGCTGGATATGAACGCACTATTAAATATAGAAGCGGAGACAGCAGCTCAGATGGATGGCCAGAACAGTGCGGGTGATACATAGAATGTCTTCAATTCGGTATATAGAGGTACACACGGGTAACAAGACGTCCATCTATCTTCAGCTACAGTACTGTACGTTCAATGGCTCGGTGTAGTGCCTGAACGGTCGATGAAATTTGCCCGTACTTTACGTGCCTGCGCGACAGGCCTAAGGTGCCCCGCGCTGACCGGACAGGGCTTGCGTTGAGCCATGCGTGTGCGAGTTCGTCCGTATTTCGAGGACTCGGGAGCAGTGTCACGTTACGGGCACGGAATACTTCCTCAGTCGTCTTCGAAGAGGGTGATCGGGACGGATCCCCGTGCACGTCAACATATCAGCCATCTCACTTGCGAGCCTGTCCCGTTCTCCGACATCGCCGTCCGTCGACTCGAGCAGTTCCTTCACCGCGCGGGCAAGTCTGCCCTTGGGCCCCGCCACCGCGGCCTTTTTTTCGTCCTCTGCAAGCCCCTTCTTCTTCCCCCTGGCCTTGGCCTTGGGCACGACGAGCAGCGGCTCGAGCACCTCCGTGCGGAAGCGCCTATACGCGAGGGACAGGATCGGCACGACGCGGTCCAATGCGCTCGCCGCCTCTGCGCGGGCCTCGGCGCGCGCAAGCTGCTCCGCCGTGGCACTATCCGGCGCGCCCCAGCGACGGAGCTCTGCCGCGCGCCGCTCGTGCATCTTCTCCGCGATCTTCCTGTGCGAGAACGCGCCACGCTCGGCCTCGCTCTCTATAATAACCTCAGAGACGATGTCGCCGACGCGCAGCCAGCCACGGTCCTCGTCGGCCGCGCGCCTGACGTGCTGGCGGTTCACGTAGTTGAGCAGGCGGTCGATGGACTGGGCGCCTGAGGAGTAGCGGGCGAAGCGGGGCACGAGGTAGTGCAGGAGCGCGGAATCGTCCGGCGGGGCGCCGAGGAGCACCTCGCGTGCTGCGTCCGCGAGATAGGCGTCGAGCCGATCGTAGACGTCGCATCCCAGGGGCGTGGCGGCCGGAATGCTTCGGGGTGGGGGCCTCGGAGCACCTATGGAAAGATGCGGTGCAGGAATCGGGGAAGCGTGGGTGGTGAAGTAGTTGTAAAGGGCAGTGTGGATTCCTATATGGTAGTTCACGTCCACGGCTGGGGCCTTGGAAAGATCGTCCACCGGGGAGCGAAGGATATGGTCTAGCGCAGGTTGTATGTAACCCCAGAGCGCAGATAGTGATGCAGATGGATTAGCGCTTCCTATTCGTGGATTCGGCAAGAGGTTCAAGTTGGACATGGATGACTTGACCCTCGCCCTTAGTCTAGTCTGTAGCTCTCTCAGCCGATTACTCGGCAAGATGGAAGAGCTGATATTCGCAAGCGTTGTCGTACATACGTGGCAGTCTCAGAAAATACACTGGAAAAAGAAAAAGATGGTAAAAGACGTTAGGTAAGCCAGGATCAGTCTGCGATTAATCGTGCCATCATATAGGTCATCGTTGATACGTTAGAAGACAAAAGGCGATATAGGCATAGGTGAGTGGTGGTAAGATACACAAAATGCATGGCCGATTAATGAAACAGGGAGGAAACGTGATATACTAGACAACCCCAAGGACAACGGTCACACGTACGCTGGTATTACCCGCTGGTGAAGGGGACGACGAATCAGTACTCTTGTCGTTATCGACGCATACTTCGGTTCGTAGCGAACTGCTCCTCCAGCCCCAACTCTGACTAATAGAAAAGTCGTCCGGATTACTCGTAAATCGTGTTACGGAGGAACCGGTTGCGCTGGCGCACGACATGGCGAAATATGCAGAGACTTGTGCTCTGGGATCGCGGTAAGGTTGATGTGGAACGTTTGGTGACCCCGTGGCTGGTAAACCACCTCCGGTAAGAGTAGAATTCGAAGGTGAACCCTGAAGTGGCGTGTCTGGACGTGGGCTGGGTAACATAGGAAGGCCAGAGAAAGAGTACTGCGTCGGTGATATGGGCAGGAGAGTCGCAGATGACGGCGATGAGAGGTTGCGTGCATTGGGTCTGTTGTCTGTAGGTGTTTCAGTGGCAGGGTGCTGCCCGGCTGGCACTGACAGTGGTGGGATGGGATCAACACTACTCTGTCTGTGAAGATATACACCAAGCTGCGGGCCTTGCGTCTTCTTCCGGAACATCTGGACAAATACGTTGAACAGACTACCCGCGTACCAGATTGTGCGCGAGTAGAGGTGTGATTTCTCACGCAGCGAGTCAACGTCCCAGAACTCCACTGCAAAACGGTATGGAGGATAGGAAACCCAACGCGCCGAGTCCGCAGAATTGTTCGAAACGCAATTGGTCGCGACACACCGCTCGTTCTGTAAGCCAAAGAAACTGGAAATCGACATTGAGGGGCGACCAGAACCACGAGGCTTGGGAGCGGCGGCCGGCGATAACCCGAAAAGTTCATCCATAGAGGGGTTCTCGACTCCCACGCACTCTCCCATGCGTATTGAAGACGGACCGGGAACAGGCCAATAAGCACGGTTTGCTTCGTCCTTTTCGAAGGAAGATAGCGTTTCTTCGATATCCTTCTGGGAGACAGAGATCCCCAGCTCTTTATGACGACCAGCGCCCTTTGGTGAAGTGGGCGAAGCGTTAGGAGACGAGGGCAGGGAACCCATGATCTTGTGCCGAAGCGTGGACTGTGCCCAGTGCGCGGCCTCTATGATGCGCTCTGGCACATAAGGGCGACCCGTCGTCGGAGAACGGTCGCAGGATATATGAACAAGGTCGTCGATACTCTGGTGTGCTAAACTTAGTCCAAGGAGGTAGAGAGACGAAGGAGTAATGACACGAACCATGTTGGCATAGTAAATGCCCTCCGTGAACATTCTCGACCATTCCATTTCTTCCTCTTCTAGTATGCCCTCACTCCTCCTCAATTCAACGACAGTTCTGGCCAGGTCGTATCGTTCCCTCTCCCCTCTGACGAAGAGCAGATCAGAAGATACCAGAGAACGGACCCATGCAGCGGTCAAACCCCCGCGACGCCAAATTAACGGGACCTTTGGAGGAGGAGAAGACACCACGTCAGGATGGGATGTCCGCCATTTAGACGCCGTTGAACGTCTGCTGATCGCAGGCTGGGAAGTCGATGTGAATGGGGAGTGTTGTTTGGGAGTGCTGGTAACCTGCTGCTCGCATGCGAGTATGTCGGTGCCCCATCGGGCCAACCAACAGACACAGGATTCTCCAATCTTATCAGAAACAGCACCGTATGAGAAGGCCTGGTCCGACTCGGTCTCATTGAGGAAAGAGGTGGGTGAGCCCGAGTCGGAAGAGAGGTCAGCCGGGTCCTCTTTCTCGACGGACAGGTCCCCAGCGCGAGTGGGTTCGCTCTGCGAAGTCGGCACCTGGTCCGCCACAGAAAGCTCGTCAAGGCTCAGAGAGAGGCTCTGCACATCCTTATCTCGGGCGGGTCTACTGCTCCTTGAGGTCAACGTATTGTATTCTGGGTCGTCCTTTACCAATTGCGCGATATGTTCTAGTCCGACCAAAGGGTCGAAATCTTCATCTTGAAGGGGTCCTATGCCTTCACCATATGCGAAGCGGAGATAATCGATGACTGTGAAAGGTCCAATGGTACTGATGATGGAGCTTAAGGCTTGCGCGGCAAGTGATGGAACTGAGAGATAGACGGAGACGGCAAGGAGGGACAAGAGGAAGCGTGGTGTTGCTGGTTGGTGACCAGGAGGCACCAGTGAGGGTGGGGGAAGGTGTGGGAAAGACGGCGTCAAAGGATGAGACGGAGTGGGAATGATGGCTGGGTCGATAAATAATGGTGGGCCACCTCCGTACATTCGGGCGATACATAACCTACGAAGTCCGAATGAGCGATAAGGAGTAGATGATAGAGCCCATGCGGACATACTCAAAAGCTAGATGGGGAAAGCAAGTCCATTGAGATTCGATTTTGGAAGAGGGGATTACGTACCGGCTCGAGTGATATTGGTGTCGTCAAATACGACCTCTATTGGTCCTTGGGAGGCGCTAGGCCGTAAGGAGGGGCCTTTAACTTCTGATTCGGCGAAGCCTCCCGTAAAGAGGTAACGGAAGAAGTCCTGTAAGATCTTAGGCGTGGGGGCAAAACGAACAGAAGAGCGCGCACCGCCTGGATGAGAACGACACGATGGAAGTTGTAGATAGCGTTCCAGGATGCACGGATTCTGAGGGATACATCGGAAGTGTTGCCTTGTAGGAAGGAGTTGTAGATGTGGGCTTGAAATTCAGCGGGCTGTGGGATGACTGGGGAGCTAATCGGGGAGTTCATGAGAGGCGAACGGTAACAGAAGAGCAAAGTGGAGAGCCCTCACTTGTACCAGACTGAGTTGGTCTCGGCTCCGGCTTTTCGGGTTTCACACTTACGCACAGCCATGTCCACACACCCTCCTTCCCGTTTCTCGGTTCTCTCCTCCTCCTCTCTCTCCTCAGCAGAACTACTCTCCCCAACCTAACACTTCTGCTCGTTTCTCATTGCCTTCCGCCCCGTCTATCACAACCGCGACAACAGGAAATCAAAAAACCTTATCTCGTCCGAACATTTATGATAGGCCACTCAACAAGACCCGTTACAGCCGAAGTATCGGCCCCCGCATTCGCATTTCTTTTCTCAGAGGTCGTTCAGTATATGCAAAAACGCGTTAGTGGCATCAATGACCTCGAACGTCGGTAAGTATTATTATCGCTCTAACGTGTATCATCTGCTGTACAACTCTCCGTCAGTTTGAACACACTTGGTTATCGGATTGGCACACGTGTTTTAGAGCTTATGGTATGGCGCGCTGAGTCAACCTCCAAGGCACCAAAACGCGAGATCCGATTTCTCCCCGCTCTCATGTCGATACACACCAACGTCTGGAAAGCCGTTTTTGGAAAGCCTGCTGACGCCATTGAGAAAAGCGTTCAGAACGAAGACGAGTGTTGGTCCGCTGCATGACAGCTGCTATCATCGGCTAACTCCATTGCCGAACAGACATGATTATTGACAATGACCCAGTTATCACACGCAGCATCTCTGTCCCCCGCGATATGAGTCAGCTGAGCTGCTCTTCCTTTACCGCTGGTATCGTGGAGGCTGTGCTTGACGGGCTTGGATTCGTCAGTCTTAGTGTCACCTGTCATTTCTCTTGCTGACTGTCCCCTTACTAGCCTGCTCGCGTCACGGCTCACAATACACCCACTAATGATTTCCCTTTCAGAAATACAATATTGATAAAGTTAGAGAAAAGTGTGCTCGAGCGAGAAGAACTGTTCAAGTAGTTTCCTTTCACACGAGGCGAATAGAAGGGCTTGGATCGGTCTAGAACGGTCGATATCTTATATGTTCCTGTTTTCAGTTCCCGCGCAGCAACCCCATCGTTCTTTCCCTACAAGCCCCTTCATCCCGTCTTTCGCCTTCCGCGATGGTTGCTATACGCAGACTAGTCCTTTCCCCTCCCCTCATCAATAGCTCGTCCCCTTCTGCCTCTGAACCAAATCAATTGCGGGAATTGTTCGAATCACCCCATACAGGTGCCGTCACCACCAGAACGGCCACACTAACGGGCTTCAGTGAAACATCTGAACACACCGTGTGCTTTTTGTGTCCTATTTCTCTTTCGCAGGCTGACCCATCTTGGAGGTCGCCTTTACAAATAACTCTATCTCATCTGTAAACTCGTATGGCTACTCACCACATCCACTCTCTGCCTACATAGGCTACGTGGACGCCATTCTTTCCAGCGCTCCTGAGCATTCCATTAAGCCGTTTATCATAAGCATTACATCATCCTCACCCATATCCCTCGCGTCCATGCTCGATGCTATCCAAGAACTCCGAGCTAAGTTCCACGATACCGAAGGCGCAACGTCACGCATTGGGATCGAGCTCAACACCAGCTGTCCGAACATCAAGGGTTCCCCACCGCCAGCTTACAACATATCCGGTCTCGTGCCTATCCTCGACGCGCTCGCAGAGTGCTTCTGGAATGACCCGACGTTGACCATCGGTCTCAAGCTCCCGCCATACGTGTACTCGACCCAGTTTCGACGATCTTGTCGGGTGCATCGCCACTTACTCGCGACCCGATCCGAACGACGACTCGCGCCGCCTCAACCCCTTCGCGTTCTTGACGTCGACCAACACGCTCGGGCAGACGCTTCTCTTTGCCGAGCAAGCGGCTCCTGCTCCGCTTTCTGTAGTGGCCGATTCGGACGGCGGCGCGGCACCCGCCGTCTTCGCCCTGCCGACGGGTCTGGGTGGTATGGCGGGAGAAGCGTTGCACCCGCTCGCGCTGGGGAACGTCTACACCTTACGGCGGCTGCTCGACGCGCACGCGGACACGTCCCTGTGCGACATCTCGATTATCGGCGTGGGGGGCGTGACGACGCGGGAAGCACACGCGCGTATGCGCAAGGCGGGTGCGGCTGTCGTTGCGTGTGCGACGGTTCTCGTCCGAGAAGGCGTGAGCGTCTTTGAGAAGCTCTCGATTCTGAGTGATGGCGGGGATTGAGAGTCGCGGTGCCGTGGCGGCAGTGTGCGTGTAACCAAAAGTGAGGGGGTGTTCTTCGATGCTCGCAAATGGGACGTATATAGAAATTATCGTTTTTATGGACATTTTGAGAAGAGCTCGGTCACGTGAACATCTCGTTGGGTCCGAATCGCGGTTCTATGCGATCACAACTCGGAACCATGTCGACGACCATAAGGAAGCAAGCACCCCGTCCCGCAAAGCCCACTGGGCGGTACTGGAAAGGAAAGGCACCGAAAGGCACTGCTGATCTCCCCTCCTCTGACTCGGAAGAAGAAGACGATGAAAGGCAAGTTCCAGAAGAGGAAGGCGACATTGCTTTCGCTGGCGAACAAGAGTTTCTTCGTGCTGCCAGTGATGAAGAGGGTGACCAAAGTAATAAGGTACAGAAGCCCGGGAGGATGAATGTGTCTTTGAAGAATGTCAATATATCTGAGTCGGGGAGGGTGATCATATCTGGGAAGGAGGTACCAGCGGGAACTGAGACGCAGGGTGCGTTTACTTACCACCGACTTAACCGAACATTCTCAATACTATCTAGAATTATTTGAGACGGAAGAGGAATCTGACGAGAAGACTTCAAGTCAAGAGGAATCGGATCAGGTGCGTTGACTGTGCAAAGGGCATCTATCCTATTCAACGCTTCTACAAGTCTAGTGAATATGACTCTGAATCCGAGGAGGAGAAACCAAGGGTTCAATTCCGACCCGTATTTGTCCCAAAGTGGGTATTCTGCAATTGCCGTTTCCCCCATCCTGCTCCCTGCATCCCACTAGTGCCTACTGACTGTTGACTTGTAGGCGGGGCCGTGCCACTGTGGCAGAGAAGCAGAGCTTGGCTGAAGATTCTGAAGAAGCCATCCGAAAGAAGCAAGCAGACATGGAACAGAGGAAGAAAGAGAGCCATGATTTGGCTGGCTGAAAGCATTCGACGGGAGCTCCTCGAGAGTAAGTGATGGTGTTGTGTCACCGGTGAACATTGTTTTTTATGTCCCTGCAGAGGAAAAAGAAGAGGAAGTCATTGATGTTGATGATACGGATGGCCTTGATCCATTAGCCGAGTTCGATGCTTGGCGGCTTCGAGAGCTTGCACGAATCAAACGCGACAAGGAAGCTGAGATCGCCCGAGAGGAGGAACGAGAGGAGGTTGAGCGGCGGCGGGCATTGCCAGAGGAGCAACGAATGAAGGAGGACCTTGAACACGCCAAAAAATTGCGGGAAGAGAAACCAAAAGGACAGCAAGTTTTCCTGCAGAAATACTGGCACAAAGGTGCCTTCCATCAGGTTTGTCCACCACTGACTTCTCGCACACGTCTCGCACATCTTAATACACTCATAGGACCAAGACATACTCAAGCGGCATGACTTCACCGAAGCCACTGAATCAACTGTGGATGTCTCTCTACTTCCAGGAGTTATGCAGGTGAAGAACTTTGGCAAGCGTGGTCGGACAAAGTACACCCACCTGCTAGATCAAGATACCACCGTTGGAAGTGGCAGTCTCAGTGGCACAGGCCCTGTCAAAACAGGGAGCACGGGTAAAGACGGTGCTGGATGCTTCCTTTGTGGTGGTCCACACATGAAAAAAGGTACATCAGGGATCTACCTCGACAAAAACATCACATTGACACAATGACCGGTCCAGATTGTCCTCAAAATACCGGTCCGCTCTCTGGGAAACTGGGAACAGGACCAAACGCGGCACCGACTGGCATCCGCAATGAGCATCGATCATGGCGGGATGATGACGACCGTAAAACGCAACAAGCACATGGAACCAATAGACGATGGGGAGAGCGACGACGGTCACGGTCACGGTCAGTGGATGCAAGAACTGGTGATGACAAGCGACGTCGAATGGATTAACAGCCGACCTGGCAATTCACTTGCTACAGTAGCATCTGTTCCCTATCATCCCGTAGCTTTTCCAGTCTGATGGTATTTAACCTAGTTTGGTTAAGAGGATTGCTGTAAATAAGTCCAAGCTTATTTGTTGGTGCGCTCTGCATTGGCGGCTCAATGGCGGGACAGTTGGGTAACCATGTTTGGCAAGTATGGCTACGTAAATGGTGGTACGTAGATCCTCATGTAGGGATATGCTATTCCTAGTTCGAACTAGCAAATTCATGACGCCTGGGATTATTTTAGTTCATAGTACAGTACTTCTTTCATACGATGTCCGCGGCGTGGTGAAGACAAAAAAGTGTTGATAGCCGTCCATTCGATCACGATGACTTTTCCATCAAGGCAATCCGATGCCGAGGGCGCAATGCAGTTTTCTGTGAGCGAGTGCAGTCCAAAGCATCGGAAATCGAATGTGCCAAGATATTGGGTGGGCGTCAATTTTCTGTAAAAGACTTTACTGGGGGCCACGTGGTCACAAGGGAGTTAACACGACGCTCTGCTCTCGACCACTCCGTTCAAGAAGAGGTCATCACCATCTTGGTTGCGAGATCGACTGAATCACGGTGTTGGCGTGGAGGGAGGTCGGACACAGCAAGTGGCATGTCAGTAAGCGAAGGAAGGTAGGTACAAATGCCGCCTCGCTTCTCTCTCATGCTGCCGGTGACGTCGACACGTGCACAGGTACAAACAAAAGAAAGCCTTGCAGCCAAAGCATATTTGGAGGACTCCATATCGAAAGAATAGAACAAGTTTAATGTGTACTCGTTGAAGAACTGGCCAAACAAAAAAAAATAAAGTCCCCATGCAATAGAGACACCGGAGAGTAACACATGAGAGAAGATAAGGAACCAAGATTCACGCGATCTATGCAAGATAGATAGATGTGGAGCGACGGTGACTCCGAGTTTCCGGGAGGTGCAACTTATGTGGCATGTGATTGCATGCATGAATGTATACATTGACCATCATGATTGACTTGAAAACTCCAACAGAAACAACTCCAACAGAAACGCAGACTCAGTCATAGGTCAAGAAGAGTGATTGTGCATTCCCTAATGAACCCGTCAATAGCGGGCATCGACAATGGGAGACACTGTCACTAACTTACTAGTATGTGTTCCATTCCTGAGAGACAGGTTCCTGCGGTGCGGCTTCCTCATGATCACGAACGTCACAGGTTGCTTCCAAGAGGGTCGCGCCAAAGTTCCTCCCTGCCTAGGTCACTCCACTAATGGCCGCGAATTCGCTTCTATGGGCGCCGGACTATCCTCTGCCTGTATTAAAGTCCTAATGCAAAGGAAAAAATTCACGCAGGTCCCCCCCTTCTTGTAGAAATGGACGAACGACTCGCACAATCCGTTAGTCCCCCGCGACGCGTCAAAGTTGCCGTCGTCGGGAGCGGCCTTGCTGGTCTCACTGCGGCATATCTATCGTCCACTGCATTTCAACGAGTGGACATCCAGTATGGGAAGGATGGACCCGTAGAGTTCGAGGTCCACATCTTTGAGAAGGTTGGTAGAGTTACGCCTTCGCGATGCCTTTGCAGACATGGTATTTGGTGGCTGACGATGCGCACGAACTAGGCAGAATCACTCGGGGTGGACTCGCACTCGGTATCACTCACACTTCCGGGTGAAGCAGGAAAATGGCGCGTTGACGTGCCGATGCGCTCCTTCCGGGGTGGTAAGTAC
The DNA here is from genome assembly GCA_024734325.1 of Lactarius hatsudake. Classification (NCBI taxonomy): domain Eukaryota; kingdom Fungi; phylum Basidiomycota; class Agaricomycetes; order Russulales; family Russulaceae; genus Lactarius; species Lactarius hatsudake. The sequence goes on along the minus strand of JANSJP010000001.1, from coordinate 2,832,922 downwards.
TCCCTCCGACTTGTGGGCCTGCCAGTTCGTGTGTCATTAACGGAGTAACAGGCTACTATCGCCAGCTTATCGCGTTCTATACCCGTCTCGGTGTCCTCTTCCGGCGCTCGAATTACTCGTATTCGTTTTCTTTCCTCGACGCGCTACCTTCCCACCACTACACGGAAGAGTCCGAGAAGGAGCCAGTGCCTCAAGCCGCCTTTGCGATTCATCCCACACTCATCTACAATGGTGCCTCTGGCAGAGCGGGAGTCAGTGTCCCGACTGTGCTAAAACAAGTCTACATCACGCTCCCACACCGTACCTTCCAACGGGCCCAGGCACGGCTCGCGTTCTTCTTTGCGTTTGCGTTTTCCATGGCCTGTCTGGTATTTTTCTTTCTCCGCTTGCAATTTCTTGCCTCGCCGTGGCTCCGTGGTAAGAGCGCCAGGGAGTTGTCGTGGGCGGAATGGACGGAGCGTATGACACCGCGTGGCCCACTCGCAAGGATGGCAGGGCTTGATGCACGGTGGCGTGCTTTTGTACAGGACGTGTGTGTGCCCCTTTTCTCCGCTGTCTGCACAGCACCCCGGGAGGACGTCGAGCAACACCCAGCCGAAGAGTTTCTCGGTACGTCAACCGAACCGAAAAGCTCGCTTGCATTGACACCTGAGCCCACATCGCAACCTTTTAGACTACATATGGAAAACGTTTCTGACACATCATTATGTGGTCTCGCATGGAATGTGCGATGTCGTCGCACAGCTCTCGAGCCAAATTCCGGCTTCTCAGATTCACGTTGGTGCGCCTGCCACGGCGCTTCTGCCAGACCCTCACGCACCTGGCCGTGTCGTGATTGCTTGCGGCGCGGGGGACAATCCAGCACTGCACGCCGGCTTCGATCACGTCATTCTGGCGACACAGGCGAATCATGCTGCTCCCCTCGTCGCCGCGTATGCGCGCGCTTTGGAGGAGCAGCGGGCCGTTGGGGCCGCGGCATGTGCGTCTCGGCTCAGTGCATGCCTCTCTCAATTCGAGTATCGCAAGACGGTGGTAGTCAACCATACAGACGACAGCCTGCTTCCCGCAAACCACAGCGACCGCCGTGACCTCAATCTCGTCAGTTCCTCTTCGTCGTTCGCCGGAGTCGATGGGAAACCCGCGGTGGCGGAGGCAAGTGGGCTGCTTCTCCCGCCGACATACACCATGGCGACACACATAATTCCACGCCCCGCGGGTCGCGCACCCGGCGTGGCGATTCTACAAACCACAAACCCCACCATTGCTCCCCGTCCCGGGAGCGTGCTCTCGATTGCTCGCTTGGAGCGCGCATTGGTAACACGTACGAGCAAGGCCGCGGTTCGGTCATTATGTGCGGAAGAGGGCGACAGAGTAAACGTCGGTGTGCTGCAAGGGGCCGCCCGGCGGGAGCATGGCAGTAGTGCTGCCGGGATCTGGGTGGTGGGCTCGTACGCTCATAGTGGGATACCGTTGCTGGAAGGGTGTGTAGCGAGTGCGAGGGAGATCGTTGAGCGTGGAATCCTGCGCTGTGAAGGAGCGAGTGTACACGATTCCCCTTGGTAGTGAACGCTACCATCCCGTGTACATTTACTAGAAATACTAATTTGAAAATGCGTCCTACTGTACCATTGTCTACGTCTTAACATTACAAGGGATTACATTCGCAGCTTCCGCTCCATCTCTGAGTGAATGTCGGTAGTCGGGTAAGGTTCAGAGCCTGAGGGGGCAGATGGATAAGGTCAAAATACAATCAGTATCGCAAGAAAAAGATGCTCACTGAAGAAGTCTGCGACATCAAGGGTTTCATCACGTCCCTCGAGGATATCAAGGTGGATGTTGGATCGAGGCATGGCAGGCATGTGTGGGTTCTGGGCGGTGAAGTTAGTCTGGCCTCGGAAGAAGGACAAAAAACCAACATAAGATACAATCTTGCGCTCCATCAGTTGACGCACTGGCGCATGCAAGCCGTAAATGTTGCGATGCATAGTGAGCTTGAGGTTTCTCTGTGTTTCGTCCCACTACGATAGCATTTAAAGGAGGAGCGATGGGCAGCAGAGTTAGACGTACGTTCTCAAGCCTTGCCTGGAGAGGATTTGTGGACTTTATCTCATCGGCGAGATTACGCGGTCCATAGATGAGATTGTCATGGAGGCCAAAAGAGTTGGCGGTGTCAGAGATGGAGGCCTTTGCGGGTTGCTTGGACGGGACGAGACGAAGGGAATTTTCCTTGTAGACAGTATTAGCAAGACTAGACGGCAACAACCTGTCGTTGAGGACTGACCATGGTCGAGTGAGTGAGTGTATGCGCGTGCGTGTGCGTGTGCGTGTGCGAGTGTCAGAACGGGAAGTGCCGAATGAAGGGAGTGCTCCGTTCCGACGGTCGACCTTGGCTAAGTTACTAGCGCACTCAGTGGACAGAATGGCAGCCAGGCCAAACAATCGTTCGTCGTCTAGCGTGTCTATTCAGAGGCTCGACGATGCAGTCCCTTCCGTCTCGTCAACTAGCCCTCGCTCAATCCCTCGTAACCCATCTAGACCTTTTCCTTCTGGACATTTTCCCACATTTCCTCGTATCATTCGCGCCAACAATTCCTCTCCTTCTGCAAGCTCAGCCGCTGCAGCTCAGTCTACCAGTGCTTCGCGAGCAGACATCGCGTGTTCGCCCCCTCCTTCCTCTCCGACGCGCACTCGACGCCCCAGTGCTGGGCCGTTGAATATTCGCACACCCTCTCTGCGTCGTCCAGGGTCTCATACTCACATCACCGTTGCCTCGCCCCACCTCGCCCTTCATCAAGCTCCCGCTCCTTTTTCGCGTCCCCCCTATCTCGAGCATTCTTCCCTTCGGCATCTTCTTCAGACCGAGTTGCCTCCTAACCTCCCTCCCTCGCGCTACACACAATCCACCATCTATCCATTTGTTCCTCGTCACCAGCATACGTCTATCACACCCGCGCTCATCGACGACAGCGACGCGGAGAGCACTACTGCGAGTCCCCCACCCCCGGGTCTTCCTCCCTCACCCCCAACCTCGGCCGTCCCCAGGCCCCCCAGCGAATCCGTCACTCTCGTCGGCAGCAGTCCTGTATTTCGACTGCCCACTCGGTGGAGTGAGCAAGACCGCCACCCGTATCTGAGCGTATCTGCTGATGGCAAGGAACTCACCTACCACGGTTAGTGTCCCCTTCTTCCTCGGCGGCATTTCCCCTCATCTCCTCTCAAAGGAGGAAACTTCCAGAGTGCGATGTATAACGTTCCTCATCGTTCGCTTCCCTGACTCGCTCTAGATGGTGGTTCCGGCGACAATGCCGGTATGGTCCGTACCAACCACCCCATACCCCCCGCGTGTGGCATCTATTACTACGAAATCGAAATTCTGAGCAAGGCGCAGAAAGCGTGAGCCTTTTTCTCTCCTTTTTCTTTATCCTTCTCACGTCAACACCTCCAGTCACATAAGCATTGGGTAAGTAGCTCTGCTGGCACCACAATGCCCCGAATAATATCTCCTTACCAGGTTTACCGCCGGAGACACACGTCTCAACAAGCTTCCAGGGTGGGAGAAAAACTCCTGGGGCTACCATGGCGATGACGGCTACTCCTTCTCTGCCGAAAAGGCGGGGAACACATACGGGCCCACCTTTGGCGGTATGTATGCATTGTGTCACCTTCTGATGCTGACGTCATGTTTGTCTGCTAGGTGGAGATATCATTGGTGCTGGCATCGACTTCAGTCAGAATCGCGCCTTTTTTACGAAGAATGGCGCACTCATTGGTAAAAAAGCTACTTCATTCCTGTTCTGCGCCATTGTTTTTTCATGCATTTTGTGCACAGGCTTGGTTTTCGACCACGTCGCAGGCGACGTGCCAGTGTTTCCCTCCGTCGGCCTGCGGCACTCTACTGAATCTGTCAGGGTCAATTTCGGGCATGCCCCTTTCAAGTACGACATCGATGACCACGTACAACAGCGACGCGATACTGTCTGGGCCAGCATCCAATGCAAGCCCCTCAACTGGCGTGCTCTTGATCCAGGGCGCGATATCACCGGTGCCCACACCTCGCGAGAAGGTGCTGATGCTGCCTCGCCTACTGCCACGGAGGACGAGGGGCGCGACGAGGCCGCACGTCTAATACTCAACTACCTCATCCATCACGGATACGCCAAAACAGCCGAAGCATTGCAGGCTCAGTTAGCCCGCATCCCCACTCGTGCCGCCTCTCCTGCCCTTCCCATCCCGCCGCCCACGTCAATGTCAGCCTCCGTACCTACTGACGCTGACTCACCGATGACGCTCGCGGACCACGAGATCGAGAGCGGGGAACCGAGCATGCTCGAACAGCGCCTCTCGATCGTGCGCTTGGTTCGTCGGGGCGACATCGAGGGCGCGTTGAACGAGCTCGGGGAGCGTTTCCCCGACGTCCTTGCCCGAGACGGCGGAATGATACGACTGAAGCTGCGGTGCCGCCAGTTCGTCGAGCTCGTCAACGCCGCGGCCGAAGCGAAACGCGCCTTGTCGTCGTCTGCCACCACCCCCGCCTCGCACGACGGCGGGGAAGACGCGGACGCGATGGACGTGGACGACGACGCTCCCGCACAGGCCGCGTTGAAATCAGCGTTGGAGTACGGTCGCGGGTTGCGGACAGAGTACAGGGCGGACGCGGCGGAGCGTCCCGAAGTCCAAGCCCTCCTGGAGCGCACGTGGAGCGTGATTGCGTATCATTTCCCGGCTGATGCCGGGGGCGACGTCGGTCGGTGGGCTGGCCAGGCCGCCAGGGATGCTCTCGCGGGGGAAGTCAATCAGGCCATCTTGGGTGCGCAATTATTATAATGACCGGCGTGACATGTGCTCAATCTTAACTTTTTTTAGAGTCGCAAGGGTTCCCCCGGCGGCCAGCACTCGAACGTTTATACCGACAAACGGGCGCTTCCCTCGTTCAGCTTGGCTTCCTCGGTGTTGGCGCGGCCGTCTTTGCGGACATGCAGCGCGAGCTGCTTGATTAAACTTCGGACCCTACCAGAGCCCACGCTCTTGTATAGTAAAGTGACACTCCACCTCCACTCTTCTGTTCTTTATCGTGAGTGTACCCCCGTGCTTGCATTTTTTTTTTTTGACTCTTCTCCTCTGATTTACTATTAAATAACCTCCCGTAAGAGAGACGTATATTGTACAACAAAATACCTAAGGCCAAAGCCTCGTAGTCTGGTGTCCCCAATGTGATTTTCATCGAGCAGTAATCTAAACGCTTGTCGGAGACGTTGTGGGTACCTCAAACTTGTCGTTGACTCAAATGCCGTGTACTTCTTGACAGCAAGGAGTTCGTTTCGTTCTTTTAGTCGGATCATGCACCAACAGGGTGATTGATCCGGGCCACGAAATGGGAACGCATGGCACAAGGGCAGAGGGCCATTCTACCCCACCGCCCAGGACGCAATGGTAAATCGTATTGATGTCTTCTGGGTGCAGACAAAGAAAACAACGCTGAAATGGCGTCTTTGCTATGTGTATTATACATGAGCGTGACAGAATATTGAAAGGTGGTGAGTTGTGGTCCTGTAAGATAGTGTATGGTGATGGTAATGCGCAGGGTGACAAATAAGGATACAACAGTGAAGCTGTGCTATGTCTTCACGGTAAACGATTCGCCGCATCCACAAGCGTCCGTAACATTAGGGTTCTTGAATTCGAATTTTGAACTGGGTTGCATCGTTAGACAGATAGTTCCCGCAGTTTTACAAGCACGCACCTTAGCGCATCCTCGTGCCAGTGCATTTCGCTTCCAATGATCGAAAAGAGAGCTTTGCTGTCTATAATAACCTTGACGCCATCTTGCTCTACTACTTCGTCGAATTTCGCCGGGCGATCTACGTATTCGAGGTGATAGGATAGTCCAGCACAGCCTTTGTTGCGGACTCCTATGCGGACGAGTTGTGGCGTCGGGCTGCTCATAAGAATTTGCAGACGCTCAACGGCAAGGGGAGTCTGTGCACATGCCAGTTGTGGTTAAGATCGGAGGAAGAAGACGATTCACTCACGAGACTGAGGGCAGCCTTCTGAGCACGAATAGTAGGCTTTGGTCTGGCTACCTTTGGGGCGGGAGGAGGGCGAGCAGCAGTTTGTGGGGATGCGATATCAGGATGTAAGGGGGTATTAGAGGCGGGTATGACAATGGGAGGAGAGTCATGAAGTGAGGGCTGGGCCTGTGGTACAGCAGAGCGACGAGCCGACCAAGCAGACATCGGAGCGCGACGGCAACACGAGTGGAAACGGGAGGCTGTTCTGACTGCGATCATGGTGGTCATCGTCGTGGTCGTGGTCGTAGTAGAAGAAAATCCTGGCATTTGCTTGCTTTGGGGTTACAGGTCAGGTGATCGTGGGTAAGTTTGGTTAAATGGGGTAAGATTGCCATGTGATGGGACCTTCTCAGTCGTCTTCACGCCAATCCGGCCTCCGAGTTTTCAAACTATCATCCTTGATCTTCTTCCTCCATGCAACCACTCACCCATGGTGACCTCTACACCTTTTCGATGTTGTTCGTAACTGACTTTCACTACAGGTATTCATTAACAGTCAGAAATTTGCGTGGTACCTTTCAACTCAGCGCTTATGTCGAACACTCACTGATGATTATTATTCAGCGAGTCTTGCATCAAGGGTCACCGCTCTTCGTCATGCACCCACACAGAGAGGCCCTTGTACGAGATAAAAAAGAAGGGTCGCCCGGTCTCCCAATGCGAGCGGTGTCGCCAACTGCGCAACACCAAGAGGGTCCACTCGAAATGTACCTGTTCTGATGGTCCGGCACCGAAGGTACGCGAAGTCACCGACAAGGTCTTTGGAACGAAACGTACGTCTCGCCCCCATCCTCATTATTATTTCTCACTCATAACCCGCCTCTACCCAGAGAAACGCTACATCCCCATCGTCCCATCCCTCCCCAATGGCCTTAAGGACGCATTTACCTCTTCGAATATGATGCCCATAGCCGCGGCTCATCCACGTCAGAAAGGTATGCCTCGTTACGCGTTGTCTTAGGTGTCTGGTCAGTCAATTTTGCTATTTGTGACCTGTTTCCTCTACAGTTGCATCCCTGTTGAACCCTTGCCAATGCGGCGATGTATGGAATTGTTGCTGCAAAACGTCTACTGCGTCATCCACTAGCGAATTGACCTCCCCAATACAATCACCTATTTCCAACGGCGAAAATGGCGCTTCCCCTACTACCCTGGTGACCTCCGATGGTCTCGAAACACTTGCACGGGCTGCCGCCCTCTTCTCGTCAACCATCACACCTCATTCGCAAATTGAACTCGCCTCATTTCCAGGCACCTCCCCCACTCCGACACTATCCCTTTCCAAGAAACTCCCTTCCCCCGCGCCCACCTCTTCGCCCGTGCTCGATCTCCCTCCTCTACTCTTCCCAGAGGTTTCCCGTCCCACCACCGTGGTACCACCTTTCAGCACATTCACCACGCTTGCTGGATCCGGCTGCACTTGTGGGCTGACCTGCCGGTGCCCTGACTGTTCCACTCACCATTCCAATGGCGAGTCGAGTGCAGGCGGGGACTGCATGAACTGCGTCGATCAGTCGCTGCGGGTGATCGACCGGAGCAGCGATTGGAAGTTCCAATCCCCTGCACTCGAGAAGTTTTTCGCAGTTGCAGAGCGCGTACCCCCACCCCCCGTCGCGGGAGGCAGGCCTGTCGAACTTCCGAAGCTGTGCTGCGCAGGTTCATGTGGCTGCGCAGGTGCTTGCGGTTGCTGGGGGTGACTGCAATGGCTGCTGCGAAGACTTTGGGAAAGCACCGGAAGACTCAATGGCACCTCCCGCGGGGTCGTGTTGTATTGCGCCATGAGATCCGAATAGGCTATGATAGCTTCTTCCATTTTGCCTCGCGTTGTTGACGTCATTATGGGTTTTATGTCAATCTCCTAGTCTGTCTTCTCTTGAGGAAGGATCTTCTCGATCATTGTATGGACCTTTGTATATTTAGCACACTTCGTACGTATTCACATTAAGGAACACTACGACAATTATCACCTCTTATTTGCCCCTGCATGATCGCGAGGGATTGTCAAGCCGCAAGTGGTCGAAGGACCGTCTAAGGTCACCCTCATGTGGGGGGATTCCAGTACATCGTATCGCCACAAAATGGTATTGTGATAGAGAACAGTCAAGACGGATACAAATGCACGGCTGATTGGCGACCGAAAGGGTAACAGTTGCGAACTCTACACGCTGTTTGAATGGTGTCAGCGACCGACAAGACCCAAAATTGGGAGAGTTGAGTACGAACGTATCATCTGGAACAAAAGTTAGTTTTGAACACTCAAAGCAATCGCACAAAACTCACCATGATACACGAAACGTGTCTTGAGAGTTCGTTAGCGTAATCAACATATTACCCGGCTGTATACGCATACTCACCTTCTTTGGATTATCAGGTGCTGTACGGACGTAATCATCGTTACCCTCGGGCCTTTAGATCGTTAGTCTCAGACAAGAGGACCGAGGGAGGTCACGATGCTTACAATTCCTTCTTCTATAAAAATATATATAAGTCAACAAACGCATCCCTCAAATATGATGCATATGTACCTTGCATGATGCGAGCATGCTTTGGATGGTGATGCAGATGGCCATCACGCTCAAAGTGGGGGACCAGTCATCGCCAAGAATGGAGGCGCATATCTCGAATGAATGTCAAGCGCGAGAGAACGGTCATATTCTAAACAGGCAAGACGCTTACATGACCATTTGTGTAGACGTGCTAAATGGAAGTCACGATGGATGATGGTCGTGGGGTAGACAAGGAGAGACATACTGGGTGTACGGGCGGCTTTACCTTATCTGAAACGACGAACTGGACGGCCGGAGATTTGAACGGATACTCTGGATCGAACCTGACCATGAGGTGAAAGACCTCATTCTGTGTGTGAAGGCTCGGCATTAGAATAAAGAGTGGAAAATGCGGATCGTCGAAAATCAGTTGTAGGGGGTGGACGCACTTTGTACAAACTTTCCCCGAGTACCTCTATCGAAAAAAACCACGTCTTGAGATCGTCGGCCTGCAGCAGCTGGATGCCTGGACCGGTGCAAGTGGCGCTCGGGATGAGCCCGTGTGAGATCGGGTTAGAATGACGACGCACCAGCAGCTCTCTTCGTGGGGTCAGCCTGCTCGATCTGGATCTCCTGCAGCTCTTTCTTCAGCCTTCGTGAGTAGACGACAGACATAGGTGGGTGTGTGATGGGCACCGGGCAAGGAACGGCGCGGAACGAGATTCCTGTCCTGCCAAGCACGACCAAATAACAAGCCGTTCATATTTCGAGCCGCGAAACTCTTTTCCAACGTCTCTGCTTTAGAGTCACTTGGACTCCTCTTTCCAAGGGAGTTCCAGGCGCTCGCGGGGACGTACAGCGACTCTCTTTGCAGTCCATGGTTGACTAGCATTCTTTCATTCTGGTTCAACGCAGACCCCAACGAGACACACACTTTCAATCTACACGTACAAATCATGTAATACTGTATTCGTCGTTCTTCTTTTGCACGGCGCTCTCCTCCACTGCCCGCCCTTGTCGGTCTTTCGTGATCTCGTCCAATATCTCCCTTCCACCCGATTCAACAAGCGACTTTGCCAGCTGCGCCCCGAGCTCCTCCGCCCGCTCCGGGCCACTCACGTCCTGCTCGATCTCCTGCTCGACGTGGCGCTGCCCATCGAGCGCCGTGATGGTCCCCACGAGCCGCAGCCGCCCCCGGCGCGCTTCGCCGGGCACTGGCACCACCAGCTCGCTCTGCACGCCGACGGGCACGCTGCACCCACCCTCGAGCACGCGCAGGAGCGCGCGCTCGGCGAGGCAGCGCCACGAGGTCTGCCAGTGCGTGAGCCCATCGCACAGCCGACGCGCCTCGGCGTCGTCCGCGCGGATCTCGACGCCGAGTGCGCCTTGCCCGACGGCGTGGAACAGCGTCGGTGCGACGATATCGGACGTCACCCGATCGCCAAATCCGAGGCGCACGAGTCCGGCTTTGGCGAGGATCAGGGCGGCGTACGATCCGTTTGGATCGTCTAGTTTTGCGAGACGCGTGTTACTATATATATATATAATCAACGCTGAGAAGGCATGCTGTGAGATAAGACGTACAGATTGCCTCGCTTGGGTGTCCTTAGTGAGAATGGTAAAAAAGTGGGCTGGGGGTGAACGTACCACGTCCTGAAAGACCAGACCAGGATATAGCCTCTTGAGCTGCGCGACCCTCCGCACGCTGCTCGTCCCGACCACTGCGCCCACGGGAAGGTCATCGAGTGTATGCACAGTCTTTCCACCGTTGGTATACCCCTTCTTCACGACAAGCTGTCTTCGCCGTGCTCGCGCTCGAGGATCGCCCCGAGTGCGCAGCCCTCGGGCAGCACGGTCGGAACGTCCTTCAAGCTATGGACGAGCATGTCGACCTCGCCCTCCAGGAGCGCCACCTCAAGCTCCTTGGTCCAGAGCGACTTTCCTCCGAGGAGGTAGAGCGCCTGCGACTGGTTCTTGTCGCCCTGCGTCGACATGAAGGCCGTGCCAAATGCACGGTCTGGGAACGCGCTCTTCAGCGTGTCGAGGACGATGTTGGTCTGGATTTGTGCGAGCTGGGACGAGCGCGATGCGAGCACGATGCGGCGCTGTTCTGCTGACATGGTTGTTGGCTAACGTGTGTGTGTGTGCGACACCAAGCCCCGGTCGCGCTCGTCTCTCTCCGGCAGCAAGTACCGTGGGAACCGGGAGCAAGGAGCAATGTGAGACATACACGATCATTCGCACAAGACCTCTCGGGAACCTCAAGTGTGGGAAACCGGGATGCAAAGAGTGCGAATAAATGAGTAGGGGTACACAATAGGATGCGTCTACGTGGGTCATTAATGAGAAGCTGACTAGACAATCTGGTTATGTGCTCATGTACTGTGCCATACTGCGAGTAGGTGAGCACACGGCTCCTTTGGTTCTATGAATACTTACTCAGAGTCGCGTTTTCCCGCTTGTTGTTGTTTTTGATGTAACCGCTGTTCAAACTTGCCGAACTCATCCTGTGCGATCTTTTCTTCTTCGTCCAAAACCTGCTTAGTTATTCAACGACGTGGATAGATGGGGAACGAGGGAGCGAAAGTATGCGTACCTGCTCCGTCCCCTTGACCTCCGGGATATAATGCATGAGCATGCGCTCGATGCCGCCCTTCAGCGTAACGGTGCTTGAGTCACATCCGCGGCAGCTGCCCTTCAACTTGATCTGTACGATCCCGTCGTCCGTGAACCCGCGGTACTCGATATCGCCACCGTCCTCCATAATAGCCGGTCTTACGCGCGTGTCCAGTAGTTCCTTGATCATCGCCACGGTGTCCGAGTCCGTATCCAAAATGCGCGTGTCCTGCGGGCCCGCGTTCTCCCTGTCCTCCTCGGAGCGAAACAGCGGTTGTCCGGACGAGAAAAACTCCATGAGGATGGAGTACACCTCCGGCTTGAGGACCGACCAGGGGTTTTCCGAGTCTTTCGTCACCGTGACGAAGTCCGGCCCGTAAAACACAGCCTTGACACCTTCGATGCCGAACAATCGAAGCGCGAGAGGAGACGTGAGCGCTGTACGAGTGTCGAGGAATTCCGCAGAACCCGTATCCATAACGGACGCGCCGGGGATGAACTTTAGCGAATCCTCGTTTGGGGTCGTTTCCGTCTGGATGAACATAGAGCGGGCTGCTTTGGGTCAGGCAGAGAAAGGGAGAAAGGTTATGGTTGAGACGACGTACTCATGAATGGATTGATGCGACTCGCGCGTGTGATGCCCGGCCGGACACCAGCAGTGGTCGAGAGTGTGTGCCTATGAACCGCCGACCAAGGGCGTGTCGTATGTATGGTGCGCATCGCATTTCCAAGCGGGGCCAGCCGCGCGTAGCATGGGGACCTGGTGAATGAGGAGAGCATGGTCGTTAGTTTAAGCCAGCAATGTCGTTCCGGTGAGGACCATAAGTCACCCGAATTAGTCAGCGCATCCGGTTCAATATCCTGGCTCTCCCACATTACATCCCGAGCTATGCTTACTCTTCCCCAAATACTCTCTGCTATACTCACTGCCATTCTTCCACTCAGTGTAGCATGGCGGCTATTGTCAAGAAGACCGTCGAGCAAGCCTAGCCTACGGTCGGTGGCGATACTTGTTCTCGGGGACATTGGCAGGAGCCCACGCATGATGTATCATGCGGAGAGCTTTGCCAAGTTACACTTCGAGACCTTTCTCGTTGGATACGGAGGTCCGTCTCTCTCTGCATTGACCCATTCATGTCAGAACTGGTAATCTGTTGCAGGCTCTAAACCAGTGCCTTCACTACTTTCTCTCCCGCATGTCCACTTTCTATATCTTTCGCAGCTGTCTCCATCTCTTAGAAACCTGCCATTTATCTTCTTTGCGCCCATAAAAATTGCCCAGCAAGTGATGTCCATCCTACACACACTCCTCTGGCGAATACCCCATCCTCCGGAGTTTATCCTAGTGCAGGTGAGTTTGCTAACTATCTCCCACAACGTGACAGAGAACAGTGGCGAAGAATCCACCTAGCATCCCTACCCTACCCTTGATTTGGCTAGCGGGTACATTGCTGGGAAGCAAAGTCATCATAGACTGGCATAACCTCGGCTATAGCATCCTTGCATTGAACCTGGGTCCTAACCACGTATTCGTGAAGCTTGCTAAGCTGTAATATCACCCTCCATTTCCTCTTAGACTGGTAAACTGAGTTACTGTTAGGATCGAGGCGAAGTTTGGTCAGTTCGCGTATGCCCACCTGTTCGTGACAAGGGCTATGCACGACTTTCTCATCAAGGAGTGGAACTTACAGTACGAGGCACATACTTTCTTCCTACAAATATCGAGTACAAAGACGCCTTCAAAGGGGTCTCAAAGCCGTTCTCCATGATCGGCCTCCTGCGCATTTCCACCCTGCAAATGCATTAGAAATTCATGAGGTGTCAAAAGCTCTGACACTGACTTTCTGTTACTCACTGCCCCCCTTTCCAGCTCTTCCTTCGCATCTCGCCTTCCCTTCCAAAAGGGTTTCTCCCGGCGTATAACCCGCCGGCCTCTACGCCGTTCACACAAGTGACCTCTGCTGCTCTCCCGAGCATGCGGCCTGACCGGCCTGCCGTCCTCGTGAGCAGCACGAGCTGGACGGAGGACGAGGATTTCTCGATCCTCCTAGACGCACTCTCGGTTTATGAACATCGTGCTCGGGCTGCGCATGGGACGTTACCCCGTGTGTTGATGTTTGTTACAGGAAAGGGTCCTCTGCGTGATTCGTATATGCGCAGGGCGGAGGCTCTTCAAACTGCAAGAGGTGATCCTTGGCTGTGGGTACGCGTCATAAGCATTTGGCTCGAGCCAAAAGACTACCCTTTAGCTTCTCGGTGCGCTTACACTCTGTGTCCACGTGTCAAAAGACTGAGTGGTTGTGGGAACAGGGTCCGCAGACCTAGGCATCTCGCTGCATTCAAGTTCTTCGGCATTAGATCTGCCCATGAAGATCGTGGACATGTTTGGGTGTGGTGTGCCCGTGTGTGCACTTGACTTCGCATGGTAAGTGCTACCTACATCCTGTGCAAGAGATCGATACAAATTCGCCACAGCCTATCGGAACTCGTCGTAAACGGTAAGAACGGCGTCATATTCCAGAACGCCGCTGGGCTCGTCGATCAACTTGAGGTAACTCATGTTTCGCTTTGTTTGTGAGAATCCTGATAATTGAAATACCCATATGGGGCGGTCGATAATCGCAGAGACTTCTAAAAGGGTTTCCAAAAACGCCGATGCTCGAAAATCTACGAAATTCGTTCAGGCGTGTTCTCGATCCCAGAAGGCCACACAGGGGCGAGGACGAAGGGTGGGAGTGGAGCTCGTGGGATGACAACTGGACAAGGGTAGTGCGGCCGCTTGTGGTGCCGAATGTGCGCGTCGCTGGATGACGTCTGTTGGCCAAGAACCCGCGTGCAAGGCGGCGCAAACGCGTGTTCCATAGAACTAGAGCGAGAACGAAGAATGGGAAGTGGGATCCGGAAAGACTGCGGTAAAGATCGGATGTGGTTTTTAGGTAGAATACAGCGGCGCACGTTGTGCAGCAATATGTCCGCTTGAAGGGTACGGGGCTGCGACGTCGAGTCACGGAGTGCCTGCTGCTCTATGACGTGAGTATGCGTCTAGCCCTATGTTATGGGTATTGGCGAGGCCGAGACTGCGCCAGCAGTATTGTGTACCCACAAGGGGAAAGGAAAGTAGAATTGATAGGTAGCGCTAAGGTCATGGTGATTGTGCACAGTTTATGTTCCAACCGGGGAGAGCACTCGAAATTTCTGATCAACGGGGTCGGTTTTTGTGTAGAATATGTCCTTACGGACGGGTATTTGACAGAGACGCCGGCAATCAATAGAATGATGCCGAGAGGGGCGCGGATGTCATAGGCGCCGAAATGACGTCAGGGGAAGGGAGCCTTGGTGTATCGAGATGAGTGTCATCAATCGGGATGTAAGTTTCCGTAGGTCAGGCGCGAAACCCGTGGCGAACTCCCTGCACAGAAGGCCCGTCAGGCACATTTCCCGGAATCGCGAGGACGTGAGTAAAATGCGGCACGTGGCACAGAAGCTAACTGGCGGCTCGAGGTCGAGGCCCGAGGCCCAGAAAAAAGGGAAAGAGATAACCAGGCAACTTCCCAGGCGCTCGATTAGATTGGAGGGTTGTAATTGGCCACGGATTTGGTTTCCATCAGAACCCTAACATTGTGCCCCAATACACAAACTCGAGCTAACGTCTAGAGCCGAAGGAAACGACTAGCGTGTAGTGTGTCAGTCACCAGACCTCACACGGAGGTTTGTGGAGCCGTCGGAGGGATGGAGGTGTTAGGGAGACAAGGCAGCCAGAGGACAGGGCCTAGATCGGTTCCATGGAACAGGGGATTGGGTGGAGCGAAGAAGCACGTGGGATGGTGGCGGACGGGTGGAAGGGGAATGATTTGATTGGCGGTGGGGTACTAGATGGGTTCGAGACTGTGCCCAAAGATGGACATTATTTGATTTCATAGAGGTTGCGAGGATATTGCTCGGAGTGCGCTGCGATTGACGACGACGATTTTTGAATTATTTTTGTAACGAGTCGAATATTTTATTTGAAGCGGGAAAACGAAAAAGAAAAGCAAAAAAAGAAAAAAAAGATGGGAGTGACGTCATGCGTAATGAGACGAGGGTCAGCGGCAGCCCAGCCTAGAACACTGGCGCGGGCGGGGGGAAATGGCTATGACTACGACTATGAACCAGTCCTCTGAGCACTTTTCTCTCTCCACTACTCGTCCGTTCCTCCTTACCTCACCACAATGGACTTCTTCTCCCTCCCTCATCAGAATCAACCCGTCGTCACTGACGGCGAAGACGGCGCAACTGATCTATTCGCCAAAGCCGTCGACGAGAGATACAACACCGTCACTGGCGCGCCCGTCGCGCTGAACAACAGCAGAGTAACCCCCCTCTCACTATCTCTTCCTCCAATTCCTCGCAACAGTTATCTCCCCTCACCTCACCTCCCCGCCCGCCCGCACCCGCACCATCTACCCGCACCCTCAGCATCCGCTTCCCAGTTCACTGCCGTCGTTCCCGCTGATTTACTTGAGATCCTTTCTGATCCTCATACACTCATCCTTGATATCCGTCCCCTCCCTGCCTATGACACCTCCCGTATACCCCATGCTGTGCCACTTTCCGTCCCGTCCACTCTTCTCAAACGTCCCCTTTTCTCCACGTCAAAGTTGGCTGAGATGCTGCCCAACAGAGTCGCGCGTCGCAAGTTTTCTCAGTGGCGTCTTGCAAAGCGCATCCTTGTTTACGACACCGACTCTACCGTTCTTCCGGACAATAGCAACATTCTTGGTCTTCTCCGCAAATTCCGTGCCGAGGTTGGAGCGGATCTACACCAAAGTGGAGCTGCGGGTCCGTCGCACGAGTTGAACCTCAGCTGGATCAGGGGCGGCTTCCAGGCCGTTCTTCGAGAACAACAGTCTCTCCTTGACTTGAGTCAAGCCACGGACGACGACGACGACGAAGATACGCCCTCCCCGCCACCATTCCCAGACTCCGACTACCTCGGAAGTGCTGAGCATCCTGACCCGACGGATGCGTCGTCTCGTCAAGGAACACTGTCAATGTCAACAAATCGCCCCACCCTTCTCCGCACAAAACACTTACCGATGAGTGCGTTCACTGTCAGCTCTACCACGTCACAGCGTTCCGGTTCCGCCCATCACAAGCTCTACCAGGCAGCTGCGCGGGATATGAACCCCACATCCGGCCCTGTTCCATCGTCTCGCACAGAGTTTGTCTCCAGACCTTCCATACCAGGTGTTGCCACAGTTCCACAGTCCTCCTCCGACCCTGGTCCCAGTGTGGCATACAATCCATTCTACGATACCATCCGGCAAAATGTTGAGCTATCGCACGGGATCACTGAACGTATCCCACTCAGGATTAGCCAGATCGCGAAGAATCGGATTGACGAATTGCCATTCCTATGGTTGAGGGAACTCGGGCGATGGGCTGGCGCAGACGAAGATGTATCAGATGCCGAAGATCATTTCGAAGGTATGAGTGGAAGCGGCAGCGGAAGTGGTATGAGCGGGGAGGACCACAGCGATTCAAGCAGTGACAGCGGTGATGACAGCGGGAGCGGCAGGGAGTATGCGGGCGGCTACGACCACATGAACCCCCCTGCGCTGGCGCCTGCGATTTTCCCCACGAATGCCTCTGCGATGATGCTGGAGGACCCACAAGCTGAAGGCTCTGAAGCGCTGGCCATGCAATTTTATCGCATCGAACTTGGAGAACAACGGCGACTCATGGGTATTATGGAGCATCATTCGAGGGAGAGCGGACGAGTCCTGGAGGGCGAGTCAAAGGGCAGCAAGTCAAAGAAGAGGAGCAAGCTGCGCAGCAAGGGCATGGGGCGTTCCTCACGAGGAAAGCACGGGTCCAGGGAGTTTCCATATAGCATCACAGCTGGCGTGGAAAAGGGGGCGAAGAATAGGTGAGTAAAGCATCTCGGCTAGGTGACACCGCAAAGGAGTGACTTTTAACGCTCGCTTTTTTCGCTTTTTGATAGGTATCGTAACATTTGGCCCTTTGAGCACGCACGTGTACGCCTCCAGAAAAAGCAGCGGTCAATTGGGAAACTACCGACACCACCCTCCAACTCAAATCCTGGAACCCTCCACCCACTTACTCTCCCTCAGCCAGCTGACTTTCTCCCTCCGATCACTCTATCACTCTCCAGCTCGCGCTCCATTCAACTCCCACTGAATACTCCGGCAATACCTTCCTCGACCGACGACTATGTCAACGCATCATTCGTCCAACCTCTCGGTACGAAGAAGCGGTACATTGCAACTCAGGGCCCTTTACCAGAAACGTTCAACGACTTTTGGTCGTGCGTACCAAGTTTTTTTTTTCTTTCTTCGAACGTGTGTCTGAATACGAATACTTCTCGTCGCTAGGCTAGTGTGGGAACAAAACGTGCACGTGATTGTTATGCTCACCCGCGAGGTCGAGGGGTCGACAGTCAAGTGCGGCAACTATTGGTCGGGCGAGAACTTTGGGCCCCTCCGCCTTAAACTCCTCGAGGTCACTGGTGCGGTCGAAGAGTACGATAAATCCGACCGCAGGGCATCTGGCGAACCCTCCTTCCCATTCATGTACAGAGATCGAACCGGGCCCATCGAGTCAAGTTTTGGCAATGGCGCTGGCCGTCGGTCGACCGTCAAACGAGTGCTCGAGCTTTCACATACGTGCTTCTCACACCTACCCCCCCGCCGCATCGTACAGTTTCAGTATCTCGACTGGCCGGATCTCAACGTCCCATGCGAAACGCGTGGTGTGCTCGACCTCATCCGAGAGGTTGAGCGCGAGGTTGAGATCAGCGAGGAAGCCCGCGGAGTATGGGAAGGTCCTCGCCGCCCTGATGACTGGCGTGGTCGCGCCAAGATGGGCACAGTTCGCCCACGAGGCACCACTGTTCGCAATAGCCGCGACGTAAGTCCTAGCGGGACTGGAAGCGGCAGCAGTGGTAGCGGCGCCAGTAGCCCAAGCCTCGATGCAATCGACTCCGATTCCGGTATCACGAAGCATGCGCTGGGTGAACGCCCCGTACTCTTGCACTGCTCTGCTGGCGTTGGTCGCACTGGCGGTTTCATCGCAATCGACGCCGTTCTGGATGGCGTGCGCCGCGAGATGAGGAAACGACGCGAGGGTCTGCAAGTGGTGGGAAATCGCGGTGAAAGAGACAGTATCGAAAGGACCGGACACACCAGTGGTAGCAGCACAAGCGAGAAGGATCGCTCGTCCTCAAGCGATGAGGTAGCGGCGATGGACGTCGATGAAGCTTCTGCTGGAGGGTCCGCCCCACCTGTTCCAGGTCTAGTCATGAAGCTTGCGGCCGAGGACCGTAAGGCTGTCTTGCACGTCCCCGTTGTAGGTGTGATCTCTCCGGCTGGGAGGGAAGGTAAGCATTCGTATGCTGCGCCTATGGACCTCGACTCAATAAGCTTGCAGCTACGTCTCCGTGGACAGCCACCGATCGGAACAAGCTGCAGACTTGGATTCCCAGGAGTCACCCATCAGAGCCTCTTTCGTCTCCGTCTTCGATATCTGTCCAAGAATCACGACTTGCCACTGCATCTGGCGACTCGGTCACTTCTGCAGTTCCGCAAGCCCTTTCTCGTTCTTTGTCCCCATCCGATTCGGCACGCTCTGACGTCTCAGCGCTGAGCCTCCCACTTTCCATGCAGAATTTCTCCCCTGCCGGCCCCGAGGTGAGTTGCATATCATTACATGGCCACTCAGTACACTGACCACAGCTTTCGACGACAATCAGCGCTCTCGAGCATTTCCCGCAACTGCTGCACAAGCGAGCGGTGTCCCTTGGTCATCTGCCTCGTCTTCTATGGTGTTGCCGCCAGCGCTCATGCCGGCCGCGAAACTAGCCCGACCCGTCGCAAAGCGTGCTTCCGGTTCCTCCGTACCCCCAGACACCGAAGTCACGTCCGACTCCTCGCGAGGACACTCGACAGGTCCCTCGTCGCTACTCTCATGCACGAAGAGTGGATCCCCTGATACCTTTCCGACCGACCCATCTGTCATGGACCTGTCTTCTGCTACTAAGACAGACTTGGAGAACTCTGGTGTACGGTTACCCATCTTCTCGGGCAAGAGCACCGGATCGCCACCGGGTAACGAGGAATCGCCCCCCAATAATTCGGATCCATATTACTCGCAGTCTCAATCCCAGTCGGAACAGCACTCGCCGCCCGCGTTCGACTACACTAGACCACGGCGATTGCACGACGATCGGCACAGCCCCATCTTGTTGTCGACACTTGACGAGCCAATCCACCGCGTCATCGAAGACATGCGCGAGCAGCGCATGAGCTTATGCCAAAGCTTGCGCCAATACGTGTTCGTGCATCGTGCGGTGATCGAAGGTGTTTTGATCTTGATGGACGAGGAACGCAAGCTGTACGGCAGAACGTGGAAAGACACCGATCTGGAGGAATTGTCGAAGCTCGTGTCCGCGCGACTTCCTACCGCCCCGGCAGAGCCAGCCACCACAAGCGAAAGTGGGAGTGGACCAACCGGTAGCATGATGAGTGGCAGCAGTGGCGCAGAGGAGGGCAAGTCCAGCATGGGGGTGTCCTCCAGCCAAGGCAAGCGCCGCGCCTCGCCGACAGAACTCCCCAAGGAAGACAGGAGAGGCGACATGCGGATGTCAAAGCGGCCAAGTATCAAGCGTGTTCAACGTAGCAGCGATGATTCTTCCTGCGACGGCGCTGTCGGAATGGCTCGGCGCACGGGGAATGGTGGCCAAAAACTGCCTCCCATGCGATGAATGTTCTTGTTGATGGCTCGTTCGATTTGGACATCGGAGTTAGAGTTCCATGCCATGCATCTTTTTGTTGTTCGGCTTACTTCTTTTATTTCTCTTGACCAGTGTTTCTCATAGCATCTTCTGCACTCATCTCAATTGCAATTATACCGATTACGACATCTACGCCACTACTGTACAATTCCCCTCGGTCGTGCATACGCTCGCCGAACCTTCTCTATTAGCACTCTATTGTTCCTCGCGCGCATTTATAGCAGTCATATTTGCGAACCATTCGCCCGATGAACTATTGTATCATACACTGTTTTTATGACCCCTGCCACGTACACAACTTAGAACACGCATCAACCCTTGCTCGTTGCACCTGTATTGAATGTCAGCGTCTCTACGCGTCCTTTCCCCTTCACTGTTTTCCTAAGTAAATCCGATATCACTCGGAACTGTACTGGGTCGATCAGCATTGTCTACGGAGAGGTGTGAGGTGAGATCAAAGAGAGAAGACCGTTCCACGTACACCTGACCATTCATCCCCCGTTTCTTCGTGCTCGAGCTTGTCTACTCCATCGAGCAATCTCTCACGAAGACTATCAATATCGGCCGCGGGCACGATGACGCGAATCCGCATTTTAGCACGTTCGATGGGAAGCGTAGAGTCCGACTGGAGCATCTTGATGCACTCCGACACCTTGGTCGGGTGAAAAAAAGTTCGTGTAAGAGAGCGCACGCAGTGTGGGGGGACAGGCCGCACCTGACTTTTCGCATTCTTGTTTGCGCGCACCGAGTAGCCTGCTTCTGACATGGCCTTCTCTATGATGCTAACCGAGTAAGGTGCTTGAGTGGCCGGATCTACACATTTCTCGGCGACCAGCGTCGCGATTTCGCGCCGCAGGGCAGCAATGTCGTGCTCCCGCTCCTTATCGCCAACCTGAACCTCGCCTTTTTCGAGAATCTGTGCAAAAAAAAATAAAATGAAACAGTCGTTCTGGCGATGACTCTAGTGGAAGAGAGGGGGAGACGGACCTCTCGAGCGATGGTGTTTCGGTCGTCTGTGCCGAACGATTTCTTGAGGTCGTTGGACTTGGCAACTTCTCCTTTAGAGACGTTCACAAAGACGTTGGAGATCTGGAGGACTTCATCTAGATCTTTCTCACTGCGCGAGAATAAACTCAGCGGTGGGACATGGACATAGCCTGAAGGACGAACACGCCGTTTCGCCACTCCTGGACTTTGTTTTTGTAACAGGCGATCTATTCATCGGCACGGTTGTTAGCGCGTAGTGTTTTGGGCGGACGTGAACACTTACCCACCTCGTATCTTTTTCCGCCTTTCTTGAGGCGTACTATGGATACGTTTGTTAATCTATAATATCGATCAGTGTAATGGTCAGAGATGCATTTTAAGTGCACAACTTGATCTGGTTCGATGGCTGGTTGATGGGCATGACTGACGATTATTCGGGGACACGGACCGCAGCCGAGGACCATCGGTCCCCTAGCTCTCCCCCTCTTACATTGCACCGTCTCCAGCCAACATGAAGGGCATAGGTAAGGCTCTCTCGCGGTGCGTCTATCTCTTGGACAGCGCTCTTGTATGTACTGAGCTGCTCACTAGGACACCGTTCATGGTGACCTCAAAGGTCGGCATGTCCAAGAGTGAGCACTACCTCGTGTCCCCGTTGTCTCCGGTGCTTATAGCTTTCCCTTTCTTCCTCATCTTCTACCTCCAGAGTCCACTGACCCAGAATTCGACGATTATCAACGAAATTTTGCAGTCCTCGAGACCGCCGCTGAGAAGTTCCTGAAGGACACCAAGGCATTCACAGATGCCGTCAACAGCATGTGTCACCTCACCTCCTCTTCACACACTGTATTCCTAAATCCCCACTTCGCCAGCACTTTTCACCGCCGGGAGCAGCCTCGCCCAGCACTTTTCCATCCTCTTCCATCCCATCGCCTCGGAGTACGATCTCCTTGGGAAGTTCCCAGAAGCCGCACACACGATCAAGAACGTCGATGCCTATCACACCGCTTTAGAGGAGCTCCGTACGTCCATCAGCCCGGAACTCGAGTTGATCGAGAGCCGCGTCGTGGGGCCTGTGAGGGAAATCCAGGGCGTCATGAAGGCGATCAGGAAAATGATCACCAAGCGAGACCACAAAGTGAGTGGCCGTGTACGATCGAGACCTATACCCACTCTAACATCGCCTTTTTCCTTCCAGCTGATGGACTACGACCGTTTTAACAACTCGCTGACAAAGTTGAGGGACAAGAAAGAGAAGTCTCTCAGCGATGAGAAGAACCTGTACAAGGTAATGGTCGTTTGTCTCGATAATGCCACTGTTCGTGACCCCCTAGTGCAGCTGGAGCAAGACTTCGAGATTGCCACCAACGAATATGAAAACGTCAACGCCGCTATGAAGCAAGATTTACCTCGCTTTATGACTCTGGCCACGCGATTCATCGATCCACTCTTTCATTCATTCTACTATATGCAGTACGTGCGAATACATTAAGCCCTTCCTCTCATCTCCGGTGACGTCTTATAGGCTCAACATATATTACATGATTCTCGAGAAGATCAGCCAATTCTCGGAGGGAAAGTACACCATTGACATGCCCGCTGCCCAGATCGCCACGGACTATGAAGAGAAACGTGGCGATGCAGCTGTTGTCATCGAAGCCCTCAGCATCAACCAGCGTTTTATCTCCACGTGTATGCCTGCCGTTCTCTCCAGACCGCCGTTCCGACCCCTCATCCCCATATAGCGAAAATGGTCTCCCAAAACCGCTCATTGGCCTCCGGAACGACCGCCGTCAGTCGCTCGACGTCCTCGGCCTCAACGTTGACTACTTCCTCGCGCACCGCGCCTCCCTCTTTTATCAAGAAGCCTCCGCCACCGCCACCGTCCTTTGGTGGCTCCGGAAAGACTTCCGCACCCCCATCTCCCGTCCCGTCCGCCGCCGCTCCACCTCCCTATACGCCGTCGGCCTCGGCCGCGGCTGCCGCTGCGGCAATCGCCGCGGCGAAGCGCGCACCGCCGCCCCCGCCGCCACTGAAGCCCAAGCCCGCGCCGGTGAATCATGTCGTCGCGCTGTACGACTTTGCCGCGCAGGCGGAAGGCGATCTGGACTTCAAGGTTGGGGATCGCATCGAGGTCGTCGAGCGCTCGGAGAGTACCGAGGACTGGTGGACCGGTCGTCTGGACGGCCGTACTGGCGTCTTTCCCGGTATGTGACACTTGTCTCTCTCCGTATGTTCGTTTTTCACTGAAGTTGTGTCTGGTCGACACGTTATAGGCAACTACGTTCAAGACGTGTGATATAGTTTGTTCTTAGATGTAAACCGACTAGTAGAGGTAAAGTACGACCACAGCCTGTTGTTTTATTTCTATCGTTTACCGCCTGGGCTCCTGTATTGTTCGAGCGACGACTTTCTCAGTTAGTTGCAGCCAGAGAACAGCAGCCTTGTAGGGAGATGTAGGATTCCGAACCTGAATATGACCGATTCTATACAGCAATAAAGAAATACAAAAACGTGATTCTACTACAGGTAGTTTAGCGGACTGCATAAAATGAAAACGAAGAAACAGTCTCCACCAGAACCCGACACAGCAAATAGTCACTAAGATGGTGAGAATATGATACGTGATAGACAAAAACAGGATTATAATAAGGGCGCCGTATGCTCAGTCGTCGTCGCTGGGTGTCAGATATTCGTCGTCGCTGACGATCTGCTTGCGTCCGGTCTTGGTCTTGGGCGGGGGCCGGCCCTCCTCTCGATCCTCGTCCATCGGCGTCAGGGCTTCCTCTAGACCGCCTCCACCAACAGGGACTACTGAAACATCAGCGCCTGGGAGCCCCGAGTTGGCAACATGACGTGCGTATGCGGCGTCAAAGACCTTCTCCATCTCGACCGCATCGACGTACACCCACGAGCCCTCTTGGTTGTACGTCCGCGCGTTCGTGAACATCAGCCGCACGTCGTCGCGGAACGCCGTCACGGTCTTGTACTGGTGTGAATTGATGCGCTTGCGTATGTGCGAGAGCGCGATGGGCAGCGGGATGATGCGGTAATAGTCGGGGTATTCGCGTTTGTCGGGCAACTCGCGGAAGAGATCGCACCGTTTCCGACCGTTCTCGTCGGTGCAGTTCATGATCGCCTTGTAACACTCGTTGAAAGTTTTTTTCATTCGCTCCTTGAGCGCCGTTGGCGGTTCAGAAGTCTTGACTTTCCGACGTTTCTGTAGCGGTGTCAAAGAAACCGCCTTGATCGCACAATAAATGACATACCGAGTCACGATCCTCCTCCTCGTCGTCCATCACCGAGGGCGTGACAGACATCGACTTGTTATTCCCGCCGCGTTTCCGCTTCCCGTTCAGGGGTTCGAAGTCCCCTTCGTTCACTTTCGCTTTACCCTTACGCCCGCGCCCACGGCCGCCCTCGGACATTGGAGTGCCGGTGCCAGACTCTAGTTTAGCTACCCTTCGTGCTTGTTTGAGCCGAGCCTGCTCAGATAGCTGTTGGATGTCTTCGCCTTCTTCCAGAGCCTAGTTGTGACATTTGTCAGAGAAAAGGCAACGGACAGTAGTAAACCGCCCACCATCGCCCACTGATCGTCACTGAGACCATCATTATAATTGATAACTGCCCTACGACGGTGACCGCGACCCTCGGCCTCTTCCGACTCGTCCTTGACATCGAATGGTTCATCGGTGCGGTAGCAGTCTGGCAGTTCATCGAGTGAGATGAGCGGCGGAGGAGGCCTGCCACGATTTCCAGCCGCTTTCCAGTTCATGGCTGTGTCACGTTCGCGTTGCGCATCCATCTCAGCGAAGAGACGCTCCTCCTCATCTGATCGCGCGATGAGCCCGTTAATCTCGTCGTCGTTCATATCACCGGCTTCCTCGTTTTCCTCCTCTTGGTCAGCTTCGAGAATCGAACGCAGGAACTCCTCTTGTTCTTCCTGTGTCGACTTGTTGTCGAAACGGCCGGCCTGAATGACCTTGTCGTCGATATCGAGCTTGTACCTTGCACGGGCATACATTGCTTCCTCCACACTCTTTTCGGTGATGAAGCGCAGGATTCGAACCGATTTCGTCTGACCAATACGATGTGCACGATCTTGGGCTTGCAAATCAGCGTGAGGGTTCCAGTCTGAATCGAAGATGACGACAGTATCGGCCGTCTGTAAATTCAGACCGAGACCACCAGCCCTGGTGGAAAGGATGAACACCATGATCTCCGAGTCCTTTGCGTTGAACTGTTGCACATGGCCAGCGCGCTCATCGGTCTTGGTGCCACCATCCAGACGAAGGTATTTCCAACCCATCATCTTAAGGAAGTCCTCCATGATGTCCATAACTTTTGTCATCTGGAAAAAAATAAGAACCTGCGCGGGGATTAGTCGTTTAGTCCACTGGCGTGAAAATGACAACACGTACCCTATGACCGGTCGAAAAAAACTTTGGTAAAATCCGGGAGAGCAGTTCGATTTTACCGGAAGAACGAATGAGCTTGTCGTCGATAAGACCTGCAGGATTGATTTTGTCCTCGACGCTGTCGAACAAGAACGGGTGTTGACAGATCTTGCGGAGCTGCATCAGCTCGTTACTCAACCCTTTGACGCCACCTGATTTCCTGTGAATGCCACGCGGGGTATGTCAAGAACTGCCCATGTGTATTTAAACCAAGAAATCGTGACATACCCGGGTTTGTCATTCCCGTCAGCAATCATTTTGTACTTCTTCATCTGCTTGTACAGTTGCGCTTGCAGCGCGCTCATCTTCACCTTGACGACCTTCTCGACTTTGTCAGGTAGTTCCGCCTCGACGTCCTTTTTCAAACGACGCAATAGGAAAGGTCGTAGCACTTTGTGCAGACGCCGGATAATGAGGAGCGCTTCTTCTTCATTCAACTCGATCTTGTCAGGTGTGCCCGAGTTCGCGAAGGGAGTGTTAAACCACTCGTCAAACGACTTGACAGAGTTGAAGATTTTGGGAAGCACGAAGTTAAGTAGCGACCACAGCTCAGGGAGATTGTTCTGCAAAGGAGTACCCGTGAGGATGAGGCGATAACGCGAATGGTAATATGTGGTCAGCGTCTGCGCAAGTTTGGATTGTGTATTTTTCATACGGTGACCCTCATCTACAGTCGGTTAGGATCATATACAATTTGCAGCCAGAGAGCATCCATACCGATGATCATGTGAACCCATTTCATCTTGCTCAGTACGGGCCGATCCTTGATGATGTACTCATAAGTCGTGAGGAGTACCTGAAACTGGCCAACCCTGAGCTCGCCCTGAAGAGCCCGGCGTTGCATTGGATTGCCTTTGTATGCAATCATTTTCACCGCCGGTGCCCACTTGGCAAACTCCCCAGACCAATTAGTCATCGTAGACAACGGGACGATGACAAGGTAGGGTCCTCGTTGTTTCTTCACCTCGATAAGGAACGAGACCAGAGAGATCGTCTGGATGGTTTTGCCAAGACCCTTAAAGCCACCACGTCAGTTCGGGCGAATAAAGACGGAAAAAGGCGATAATACCATTTCATCAGCAAGAATACCGTTCAGCCTATTGTTGTACAAGCTAACCATCCACTGCAGACCCTTTACTTGGTACTCTTTAAGAGTACCGCCAACTAAAAGAGAGGGTTGTTTGGTAACTTTCTCTTTGATCCGGTGAGCGACAGCGTAGTAATCGATCTTGCCCTTATCGTCCTGTGAGTCATCGAACGACTTGTGCCCCCCGAAGGTCTCCTCGCTAGTCGCTTCCTCCACCACATCGACAAGGCTCTCATTCTGCTGAGCGAGGACGGCCTGTGCAAGCGAATCTAAGTACGTGTCCGTCTGCTTTAGTAGATGTGTGATGCGAGTGTCTTTGGCAGTGTCGATGAGTTTCATATAAGCCTCCTCGTCGTCTGCCTTGAGAGCCTTGAGACGCTCCTTGGAAATGCGCTCAATACGCTTTTGTTCCTCGCGTTCTGCATGCGTGTGAAATGAGAGAACGGCCTTGCCCAGGCGCAAGATACGGTCTTGTGCAGAGCGATTCACCGAAAGTACCTCCCGCCCGTGAGCACAGATGATACTGAGCTGCTCGACGTGCTTTTGCTTGGCACGTCGCTCACGATCAACTCGTTGCTTGCGCTCGAGGTTCTCTGTCATGTGGGTATCACGTATCGTCGGCTTCCGTGCGCGGCGGAAATCCGAGCGATTGAGTGGGAGCAAGGAACCATGAGTGAGGCGCTCAGCAACCATGGCACGTAGGGCTCGTTGCTTGTCGAGCACGCGAAGTGACTTTAGCTCGATCACAGCACGCAGCTTTCCGTGCGCCGTGGTAGGTGGGTGGACGAACTGGAGGTTGATGGCTTTATGAGAGACCTCTTGATCGGGTTTGACGACATTCTCCTTACTCTCATCGTCAATGATGGAGTCAAGCCCGCCGTCACCAATAGTAGCTGGTATGGCTTCGAGTTCACGTATCCTCTGCTGGATCCGTGCTTCGACAAAACGACGACGCTCATTTATGATTTGGTGCGGGTCGAGACCCAAGGGCATGATCGAGGGTACGAGTAGACGCTGGAGGCGAGTAGCGAAGGCCTCAGGAGAACCACCGACGACCTTGAGGTGGGTGAAAGGGTGAGTGTAGGCATTGTAAGGATAGAGGGGCGAGTCGGGATCCTCTTCTTGCACAACAGCCTTGGAGATGTCGTCCAGCTGAGGAGTGCCCTCGAGCTTGATGGAAGTATCCCCTGGAGTGGCGGGTGTTTCTGGCATAGGGACCTCGCTGGACGCTTTCTGGACCTTAGTAGCGCTGTGAACGACCTTTGCAGTAAGTTGGGCGGACAACAGCTTCTCAAGTTCTGGGTTGTTCGACTGAGGTGGACGGATGACGCTCTGTAACTCTGCAGGGACCGGGAGTCCACGCTGTAGAGTTTTAAATGCATGGATTTGAGCACGGAGAATATTTATTTGCTCCGGAGTGAACGAGACTGGCGTGGTGGAAGGCCCAGGGTGTGAAGAAGGATCTGGTGGGAAAGGTCCGGAAGCGAGAGAGGGTTGTGCGGAAGTGGTTGTGCCATTGAGGGTAGGTTGTGGTTGTTGTGGCAGTGAAGGATGACCATTCACGACAAGAGAAGGATCGGGGGCTGGATGCTCTTGAAGTACGAGGCGAGCTAAGACGGGTAGATAAGTAGAACAACAGAGTGCAAGACGGGTCATGGATAAGGAACATACCATTTTGCTGAGCCTGCTGGGACTGGAGGTTCGAGATAAAACGGAGGAGATTTGCAAGTTCTGGGTTATTATCTTGAGTAAAACCCTGAGAACGGAGGGCGGCAGCACGCTGTGAAGTGACTTAAAATTGGAGAAGGTCAAACGGGGCTAAGGTGAGGGCGAACCTGGATGATAGCCTGAACCCTTTCCTTTGCGTAGGCGGTAGTCTGCTGTTGGCGTTGTTGATTGTGTTGGAGTTGGTTGTGATGAGCAAGATTCGGAGTTGCCATTTGTCATTCGTTTGCAACTTATTGAACAAGTCGCGCGTCGGTGATCCAGGCGCGCCTCTCCGGACGGGTTTCGTTGGCGAGAGAACACACTCAACTCGCTTTCTCTTCAGGTCAGCCACACCCTTTTCAATCTCCGAATGTGTCACGTGTTTGAGTCGCGTCTACCCAACAAACGCGACACCTCCTTTCCCTGACGTAACATCATGCCTTCAGAACGCGCAGGTGTAGGTAAATCCCTCAAATATATGCACATACATCTTAACGCATGTTGTAGTACTCTGTCACCTTGTTCATCGTGGACGTGTCCCCGACAATGGGCACTATGCGCACATTCGACCTCCCACCTGGCCCAAATGGTGAAACTCGTACCAAAAAGGTCACCCACCTCCAGTGGTCGCTTCAGTTTGCTATGCTTAAGATTCAAGAGATGGTTTTTATCGCGTCATCTACTCCTTCTCTATCTGACCTGCCAGCTTTTTAGATCTTCAACGGTAGAAAGACAGACCAGTGCGGTGTCATTCTTTTCGGGACAGAGGGTACGTACTCAGTATAGAGTGACAAAG
The DNA here is from genome assembly GCA_024734325.1 of Lactarius hatsudake. Taxonomy (NCBI): domain Eukaryota; kingdom Fungi; phylum Basidiomycota; class Agaricomycetes; order Russulales; family Russulaceae; genus Lactarius; species Lactarius hatsudake. The sequence goes on along the minus strand of JANSJP010000001.1, from coordinate 2,803,927 downwards.
TACTACTGCAGCGCGTGCATAGAAACGGATAATGTGATCCACCGGAAAGACGGGGGCTATGATCATGTTACCGAATTCATCCGAATTGGGCAACCAAATGCAGACACCTTAGCAAAGTTGGTCGCCCTTCGAGCATCCAGCGTGTCAGGAGACCGTCCGTGATTAACTTTTTTCATGCGTCCCAAGAAGCTTATGTAGTGTGCAGCTGTCGATGCCTTGATTGTCGGTGCTGAGACCCTGAACAACTTCCTCACTAAGAAACCGTCCTGGTCAGGAAGAATCGTACTCTTGACTGACGGAGAGGGTCCCATAGAAATCGGAGACTGGGAAGCGATTGCAAGAAAGTTGAACACTTTCAACGTCCGCATCACCATTGTGTACGTATCTCCCCCCCTCCTCATAACACGCAAGCGTCACCATTAGTCTGCAGCGGTGTCGACTTTGATGACGATGAAATCGACTTTCGCGAAGAGGGAAAGTCACACATCAAGGTCGCATTTACTCGTCTTATACACTAAGCATCTAACTTGCTCGACTAGCGTGAAAACGAAGCCTTTTACCACAAATTCACCTCTGCTATCCCTAATTCTGTTATGGGCACACTCTCATTCGCCCTGCAGGAAATTACGAAGCCAGAGATAAAACAAACGCGCTCCACGCTCATGGCTACAGTCTTGAGTCTCGGTGATCCTTCCAACAATCCTCTGGAAGCTCTGGAGATAATTGTTAAGACAAGCAAATGTACCGCTTTCGCTCGCCCCAAGTCATGGAAGCGCTTCGCCCCACGCGACGGTAAACACACGGAAGACATGGATGTGGACCCTCTGCCGACAAAAGGTGGAGATGGGGGTGAGGACACAAAGAAGATTGTATGGGCCCAACTAAAAATGCGCACCGAGTTTCACGTCGAGCGCGATGACCAAGATAATGACGACGAACGAAACGAGGATAATATGGATGTCGACGACGCGAAAAGGAGTGGCGCGAAGGTTGAAAAGGAGCAACTCGTCCGCGGATTCAAGTATGGAAGTAGCTACGTGCCGTGCGCCGATGGCCAGTTTGAAAGGCTCAGCTCGCAGAAGGGTATCTCTATTTGCGGATTTTTCAATGCAGACAATGTACGTCCCAACCTTTCTACCCATCCTCAAATACGATAACCCTCCGCAGTTTCGGCGAGAACATTCAATCGGAGAGGTACAATATGTGTGGGCGGATCCTCGATCGCCCCCACAACAAGTTGCCCTTTCATCGCTCGTCAAGGCCATGGACAAGCTCAATATGTATGCGATTACTCGCTGGGTTAACAGGGACGGATCAGATCCAAAGATGGGTGTGCTTGCCCCTTGTCGATTCCAGAAAGTCGACTGTTTCCTTTGGGTGCAGGTGCGCCGTTGGTTTTGTTGCCGAAGCATATTGTTGACAATTCCTGGGCATATCAGATGCCCTTTGCCGACGATGTCCGAAAGTACACGTTTACACCTCTATTGAATATTTCAAACAGGAAGGGCGAGAAGGTGACGACACACCCCTACCTCCCTAGTCACGAACAAACGGAAGCAATGGACGGCCTCGTGGACGCAATGGACCTCATGCAAGCGGGCGAGAAGGACGATGATGGGTAATGCTCTCAGTTGTTCCCCTTCTCGACAGGTTTTACGAGATATCTCAGGAATCGGTCACCATGGTATGACACCCGTCTATCATACAACCCCTCGATCCATCGCATGAAGCAAGCATTACTTCACGGAGCAATCGTACAAGATCTTGTTGCAGACCCACTTCCACCACCACACCCCGAGCTTACGAAGTATTTTGAACCCCCTAAGCATGTTCTGAAACGCACCAAGGAAGCCGCTGAAACTTGCAGGACTGCGTTTGCTGTTAAAAAAGGTGCTAACAGATTAAATGCAAGGTTTTACTATCTAACTTTATTTGTAGTACCCAAAAGAGTCGCACGACCACGAAAGAAGGACCATATGCGCGCCGAAGATGGCGACGATGAATTACTGCTTCTCGATCGCGTAGTGCCGTCCCCAGCTCGTCCTCACTCGCAACCGGAAGCGTCCGGTTCTCGAACACAACGTCAGACATCTCCCGTAGATGCTAAAAAAACAGACGCTGGGCCGAGAGACAACGACAGTGAAACAGAACCGGAGTCTGACGAGGATGTATGGCCGCCACCAAAGAAAACAAGCGCGAAGCTGCCCACACCGTCCCCAGAGCCGAGGATGGTCGTCGATTCTCAGCGCGCTCCGGGGCGTATCATAGGCATGGCTACGCCCCTTACTGACTTCAAACGCAACACCTCTCAGGGGGATGTGGTTAGCAAGGCAGTGGAAGACTTAGGATGGGTTGTGAAAGAAGTTGTATTGCGTCCGTTTGCGCACCGTCGCCATGCGGAGATGATTGAATGCCTGAATGAACTGAGAGAGGTGTGCTTGCAGGAGGACGAAATTGATGCATGGAATAGGTGTGTGTTTTCGTTGTACTCGTATGATTCCGACATAACGGGGGATAGCATCTTGCGGGAGTTGAAGAACGCTTGCATGAAGGACCCAGGAAATCCCGCTTTCTGGAACGAGGTCAAGAAGCACAGAGCCGATTTGGGTTTGATAACTGTATCCGAAGCAGCAAAACATGGGGGCAAATCGAACATTATTGATAAGTTGACAGAAGGGGTGAGACGGTGCACCGTCCTTGAAGATTTTTACTCACACATTGTCAGTTTTGGTCAAACTAATCAAAACAACGTCTTGAGTGCGTACTACGTAGGCTAGTGATAACTCGTATCGCACAATCGTTATGATCTCACTAAGATATGCATCTATGACCCACCTCTAATGGTTTCCGCCTTTTTTCCGAAATGTCGATCCGATGTTTCGGGACAATAATCGGAAAAGACGCCTTGATCTGACTCATCCAAGTCGCTCTTCCTGTTGAGATGTAATTTTTTCTGTCCTCGTTACCTAAACGTACTTTATAACTGCCGAGTCAATGCTAGCGTTCGTTTGCCGCCGCCTTGGTTAACTCTCAACTCTCAAGCATCAATGGCCTCACCCCTTGTTCCGACTATCCTGAATTTCGATCATGCCGTAGTCCCAACCTGGGTAGAGTCACAAAGTCGCCTACAGGGCACGCCGTCTGGCGGCGCTCGCTCATTTGGCGCGCCAGAGACGCGAGCCGGGCTTGAGCCTAGCAAGCAGAACTCAAACGCCCTGGTCACACTGACCGCTGAGGATCCGGGTGATGATGGCGAATTCAAACTTCCCAAAATGCGGTCGTTGGTTATCATGCTATTCACCAATGTACTTCTACAGGTGGGTTCGTTATGTTCTGGGTATGACCGTTCACACTCTGACGTCTACCGCTTTACGTGTCTCAAAGACGACATTTTTCGTCGTCGTCTCCTCCGGTAGTAAATACGCCGAATATCTAGGTGGCAGCTCGACGTTTTCCGGACTGGTTATCGGCATTCCGACGGTCATCTCTGGTATGACACTGGTACCACTCGTCAGGTCGGATGGAGGTAGGGGACGCAGACCACTTCTCATTTTTAGTCGAGATGCTAAACCTGCCCAAGGGGAATACAAATTCGCGCTGCACTTGTGTTGTGGAGCTGCGGTTCTCGGCAGCGTCCTCTATGCATTGGCATACCGAGCGCACTTTCTCTATCTGATACTCATCGGCCGAATCGTAATGGGCGTGTCGTTCGCGCAGTTTCTATACACCAAACGCTACTGCTCCGATCCCCGCATCGTCGGCGTCCGTCGCCGGACAACACTAGCCGGTTGGCTCGTCGTTGGCCAGAGTGCTGGTTTCACAGTGGGCCCATTTCTTGGCGGTGTACTATACAAAGTCGGCTTTGGAAACTCCATTTTCAACGGTTATACGAGTCCGGGATGGATCATGGCGGTCGTCTGGCTGATCTTCTGGGCAGTGGTCGCTGTCTTGTTCGAGGACGTGCCACGCCGCGACTCGAATTCGTTGTCCCTCACGGACAGACAACCATTCTCGATCGAGGAACAGGCTCCTCCTCCTCCTCGGCGCTCTTCCTCTGAGGGGATGGACACACAGGCGGCGTTCTTGCCTCTGAATCCGACGCACTCTTCCCCACCCTCTCAACCGGCAGACACTTCCGAAGACGCACCCACGCGCATCTCGCCTCGACAGTGGGCCGTAACCGCCACCATGTGCTGGTTCGCCATGACTTGCTTTTTCGTCCTCGGGGCATGGGAGTCGAACATCCCGATCTTCTCCGCGCGGGCATTCGGCGCGTCGCCTTTCGTCGCCGGGAATCTGATCGCGCTCGGCGGGGTGTGCACGTTCCCGTTCATGTTTGCCAACGTGGTCCTGGCGCGCCGCGTCCAGGATCGTATCATCCTGGCCGTCGGGTGCGCGTTGGGGCTGCTCGGTCTCCTCGTCACCGTGGCGGTTGTGACCACGGGGCGCGCGACGTTCGGGAGCCTGTTCGCTTCTTGGTTCCTCGTCGCGCTGGGATTCAACCTCGCGAGCACCGTCACGCTCAGCTTGTTGTCCAAGCAGATGCCGCACTCGTGGAACGGGAAAATCAGCCTGTTCATTCAGTACAGCAATTTTTCTGGACGGGTTTCGGGTGCGGTTTGGGGAGGTGCTGGGGTCGTCGTGGGGATGCCGAGCTATGTCGGATTGCAACTCGCTCTCCTCGGGACTGGGGGGCTGATGTTCATGACGTTATGGAAGGAGATGAAGACAAAGACCGGATAGCAGATGAACAATTGCCATCTAAGTACGCTCTATTGTCCATTGTACGATAACAAGGATGTCAATGCTTTTGAGACAGAGATGAGGCGTCCCAGTCAAAATACAATTACCGACGTCGACGTGCATGCATTGTTTACACATCTAACCCGAACACTTTCTATCAGCGCTTTGGCACCAAGTCGGGTCGTCAGCTGCAGTGGAAGGTAACAAAGTGGATTCATGGCGGGTTCCAGAATTGTATTGAACAAGAAACTTGATAACTGTAACTCGAAGAACGTATCCACGATCCCGGCTCATTGACCTTTGGTGATATCCAAGGAACTTCAGATGGCATCAAAAAGATTTATTCGGTGTTTGACACTGTACTACTGTATAGTTTCCCCTAAAGCCATTACCAAACCATCCCGTTTCATTCACCGGGGTTCTGACTGGGCCAATGAGGTCGATGAGAGCCCGCACTGTGAAGTATGGAAGAAAGCCAATTGTGGATGGATACACAAAGCGCCTACGTGTAGGTAGGATTGTTGCCTCTGTTGGTTCCTAAGTTAAAAGACGAAAGTTATTTTTATCATATATCATTCCACCTAACGACGGTGTAAGAGGCGCGGACAAAGACAGGCGCGGACAAAGAGCAGCTATAGTCTATTGGTAAACGGTTACTCGTATTGCTGAGATGGAACATAGCATGGTGGTAAATACGGAAGGCTGTTTGTCGGAAGCTGAATTGTCAGGTGAAATAGCACAACACAACGGCGATACTTCTGTCGATGAGAAAGTCGATATCCGCTACCTATTTAAGGACACATTGCCTCTATCCAAAAAGGGACTGTCAGCTGTGGGTAGAGGGCAGAAAATAACGTGTCTGCATACCCAAGAGGGCGCCTAGAAGGACCCAACTGGTGTCCATCGCAGTTTACGACACGAAACGTGATGTGAAGTAGGGGATCCCACGCGCTACCCACGTTTCCTGATTGCGAGGATGCGAGCCACTTGTCCATTTCGGGATCCAGGAAACGGACGACCTTGAGAGACGGTAATTGAATGCCTGCGAGCGTCTTACACATGTCCGTTACCGTGACACCGCTGAAAATGATATGAATGTCAAGATCTTCAATTGATGGGAGCCAATCAAGCTGGGGGAAGCGATGCCAATTAATGATAAATATCTCTAGGCGGGAAATATTTGGGCAGAGGCTCCCAAGTATTTGCGAGTAATCGAAGTGGTCCGTTGGCGGTGAAGTTGACACAACTGGAATACGTAAATCGAGGGAGACGGATGTGAGTTTCGGGCCCCGCGCAGACAAAAGATGCATCCAAGAGGTTGGGGAACGAATAGGCCCAAAGTGGACGTGATCGAGGGAGGGGGTCGGGTCATCCTTGTGCCCAGTACCGCCACAGTGCACCGTCTCACCGCTGACGGCTAAATATTTCAACTTGGGAAGGGACGGGAGGGCTGCAGGGCACCCGATATAGTCAGCCCCGATGAGGGCAACGAGGTTAGGAGTGGATTCAAGCAGGGTGTAGAGCTCCGGACGGCTAAAGAGGACAACAGGATTCTGGTACAGGAATAGCTTGCGCAGTGATCGTGCCGAGGTTCGAGTAATGGATGCGGCGAAGTCCCTGCCATAATGTGGCAGAGGAAGTCCGAGCACTGCTGGAATCGCTATCGAAATGGAAAGGATTTGAAGGTGGGGAAGACAGCAGGCGAGCTTGCCGAGGTCTCCGAAGCGCTGTAGTATCCTGATCTCTAATGGTTCGGCCTCACGTGAGTGTGTGTGACGATCGGAGAGCGCTATTATCAAATGGCGGGTAAGCGATCCGGAAGGCAGGAGCCTACCTGAAGCGTGCGTGGTTGTGTGAGAAGGTCGTAGTGTGTTCAACAGGACATTCGTAACTGTAGAATCATCGACGACCAAACATTGATACAAGATGGGGATGCAAATAGTGTTCCATTGTTTGCAGACTCGGGCCAGCAACGACAGAGATTGGATAGACCGTTTTATGTCGTCCAGCGGCAAGAAACCGTTGGGGTGTACTGCGTAGTGTGGAGCGCTGGTATCCATGACGTCGGGAAATGCGACAAACGATTCGAGGATACACACGACCATTTCGGTGGGCAACGGCAAGGGCATCTCGGGGTTGAAAAGGGTTGACACGTGTTTGTTATCTAGAGAACGTTATACATGCACCGGAAACACAGAAGCCGGATTAAATGGCTCACCGGGACAAAGATAGGAAAGGTCGGGTGGATGCCTTGAGTAGTGCTCGTTTTGACAGGGTCTAGTGGGTCCAAAAGTCCGCAATCCTGAGTGGTGGGAACGGTGATGGGGATGGGAACGTGAGTGGGAATTGGGAATGAACGAACCCTCAACTGCGTGCGCCTCCCCCCTCTCCGTCGATAGACCATGGCCGAGCACGATGCCGGCGACAATAAACCTCTCCCATTGTCAGATCCCGACACTGACTCGGCCAAAACCACCCCAACCACCTTCTTCCCGGAGAACGCCCTTCAGCTTCAGCTTGATCTCGATGAGAACGGTCATGACGGTGATGATGAGCACGACAACGAACATGAGCACGACAACGGACGCGGACGCGAACCCAGCCCCCACTCTGAGCTACAGCGACAAGAACGTCAACAAGAACGTCAACAATTCTCGCATCAGCAACAACAGCAACAGCAACAACAACAGCCACCCTCAACCCCGTTTGCCCACGTGCGCTTCCATTCGCGCGTGCGCATTACCAGTGGCCTGCGCCACTCCCGCGGTACCCACTCGCTCGACTCTTCCGACTCGGACTCGCCCTCCTCGTCCATCTCCGCACCGCTGCGCTATCGCTCCCGCGATGCCGATCCCCGTGGGCCGTTGGGCCAGCGCATCTCTCGGCTTGCGGCACAGGCACTCCAGAAGCGCAGAGCCGCGGCGGCAGCAATTACCACGTCGGTGGCAAGAGACGAGGAGTATGCCCCGCTTCGCCCCGCAGGCTTCCCCGTCGTTACATATGGGGCAATTGGGGATCAGGGCCCCGGGAGTCATGACGCTGATAGCGAGCAGCGCTCACAGGTTGACCTGCACAGCGGGGAGATCCCGTTTGGCAGATGGCCCTGGCGAGGGTTGAATCGACATGTGAGTGGCAGTTCGCCTCTCGTGCTTTGATTGCTTACCGATGGCTCTGTAAAGTGGTGGCGGTGGCAGATCGAATCAACGTTATGTTGTTGCTGTTCTGACGACTCGGAGGCCGACGAATGATTTGGTCGCTAATCGCCCGCAACACTTTGTTCGCTGTTGTCTTATCGCTGGACATTCGAGGGACTCGGTAGGGATGTCACGTTCTACTTATTCCTTGACCACGCAAACTTCTATAATACGGTCACGTATCTGTATCTTCCATTATTGTAATCTGTATCACTTGTAGTACAACTTGTAGTACACGCTGGATACCTCCTCTATCCCATTTACGGGTTTCATAGTAGTTCATCTACTTGCGTGTCGGAAGGATCATGGTCGGGGGTAGAGTGGTGGCTGCGGGAAGAAGTGACGCAGCAGATTTCCTCGCGCTCTGAATGAGCAATTCGTCCATAACAACAAGGGCGGCCATAGCTTCGATAATAGGGACGGCACGTGGAACAACACAGGGGTCGTGACGGCCACGGGCGGCAAGTGTACCTGGGGTACCATCATACTGGGCAGTTTCTTGCGACTGTGAAATGGTCGCAGGGGATTTAAATCCGAGCCTATGACGAGCCATTAGGTTCACCGTTGCCCTTGGAACAGCCAAAAATAGTTTACCGGAAATAAATGTCTTCACCATTTGTGATTCCACCCTGGACACCACCGCTCCAATTGGTTGACGTGCCGAGGTTGCCGTCTTCGCGGAGAACGAAGGGGTCGTTGTGCTTACTCCCAGGGACTTCTGTTCCACGGAAGCCCGAGCCAACTTCGAACGCCTTGGTAGCGGGAATGGACAGCATCGCATGTGCAAGTTTGGCTTCAAACTTATCAAACACAGGCTCGCCGAGCCCGGCAGGGACGTTGCGGATGACACAAGTGACGGTGCCGCCAATGGAGTCCATGGCGTCCTTGGCGCGGATGATGCGCTGGTAGGCCAAGGTATGAGTGTGCTATACTGTAAAGAGGTTGAAAACGATGCACACCTTAATCATGCGTTCGGATGTCTCTGCATGTGGGCAGCGGGTCGTGAACTTGTCTACTTCTTCACGCGTCACCGTCGCCAACAGAGTTCGAATTCCGGGGTCAACGAATCTTCGATCTCATCGTTATCATCGTCCGCATTGGTCGCGGCGGTAGAGGAGACGGTAGACGGTAGGTGTATCTTCCCGACGGAAGACACAAAAGCGACAATCTCAATGCCATGGGCCTGCTTCAGGTACTTCTCTGCAATGGCTCCAGCAGCAACCCGCCCTGAGCAACGGACGAATAGATTAGCATAGAATCCTGTCATGGCAATGAGACGAGCGCACCGATTGTTTCACGGGCACTGCTTCTCCCGCCACCGCTGCTCGCTTTGAGGCCGTACTTTTGAAGGTAGGTATAGTCGGCGTGGCTCGGACGAGGGTACAGGTCTGTCTCAGAATAGTCGTGTGGGCGCTGATCTTCATTCTTGACAAGCAGACCGATGGGGGTGCCGAGAGTGACACCGTGTTCTATTCCAGACTGAAGATGAACAAGGTCTTTCTCGTCACGCTGTTAGACAAAGGATGAGACAGTGCTATAAAAAGAAAGAGAAAAGACGGACTGGCGTAGTCAAGTTGCTTTGACCAGGCCGGCGGCGACTGAGTTGAGTTTGGACATCCTTAGCTGCGAGTTCAAGCCCCTGGTGACGCGATCAGTCACTACAACGATCCAAGAGGTGAAATATATGCGTACAGGAGGACACCCATCTATGATTGCGCCAACGGATGCGCAGTGGCTCTCGCCATAGGTAGTGACGCGGAAAAGAGTACCAAAGGTCGACATGATGATTTGGTTCTGAAAGTGGATGGAGGAGAGTCGGGACGAAGGGCGCTTTTGTAATAAACGGGAACCAAGCCGGTGCGTGACCAATGCCCAGTCGACGAGTTCGACATGTCGCCGTTGTACGCGGAAGTTTCACTCAGTTCTCCGAAATGATTATGTATTTCGCTCGCTGTACGATGAGGGGAGAAAAGAGGCTTAAACGCGTGTCATCTCCCACGCTGGGTTCAACCACCGTGTCCATGTCCGCCGCACCCACATCCGCTCCTAGCCCACCACGGTCAACAAGGCCCCTTGCGGCACGGAAAAGACACAACGACCCCACTTGGTTCTCCAGCGCCCCACCAGTCCCGTCGGTCAAACGACAAGCAACGGACCGGGTGGAAAGTGAACAACGCAAAAGAAAAAGGGTGGAACCTGCGGTACAGGCCCCTTCGCAACTTGGATCAAGAATAGACCGACCACAGGAAAAGCATAATGAGGAACCACCTGTGGTAAGTGTTGTATTTAGTGTCTATCATTCCTACTACGGGGGCGGTGTCTGTTGGGCGGACCAAAAGATATCCGTCCATCAACGCATCAACATCTGTCAGTGATTCGTGCCGGATGTTAACGGCATCATGCTACAACAGATGGACTTTACGACCCTGCCTCCGGAGGCCCTGCACCGGTATTTGGTGCAATATGATCTTATTCCGATGGTACATCCATCACCGCTGACGGTACATGATCCACCTCCACCGCCTTCCCTGCTGGAATCCACAACTCGAAGCTCATCACGTGGTCTGAGCCCACCTGTTACCACACCGGCAAATCGGCCACGACGGGAGTCGAGGGAACAAAGTCGCCGAAGAAGCTCCCGGATCTTGGAGGAGGAAGTGCGAATGCGCACGCCTGTATTGGCAGATGTCGGTGAAGTGCAAAATGTGTTGGCTAGCATCGCCCAGCGACACTTCGAGAGCCAGGTTGTCAAGGAGGTTGACAGTTTGGCGTCTTTCATGTGCGCTGTTAAAGGGAAAGGTAGGCCCGTTGCATTGATCGATCAAGAAACACAAAACTAACTCGCGACGGTTACGAATCCCAGTCACATTAACCGGCGCCATTTGATCTCTTTTATTTATTATTGATAAAAATAGATGGCTTACATGAGTTGGTTACCCTGGCAATCGTCTCTTTATAAAAATTGACACTTTGCTTATCCCGTTCCCCAGTTCTTCTACTCACCCTCTCTGTCATTCCTCACTTTCAATTGCAGCAGCGCTGCTCTTGTGTCTTTGTACGTTGTTCTATTTCATTTTCATTTTTTTTTCCTTCTTTCTTTTTCTCGATCTCATCCCTCCGTCCAGGGTCCTTCCTTTCTCCCGTTCAACTTCTGTGAAGTCTTTGCCTTTCGTTTTCGCTACCTCCAACACAATGAAGTTCTCCGCTGCTTTCACCACTTTTGTCTTTATCCTCCCCCTCCTTTCTGGTCAAGCCTTCGTCGTGGGTCAGAAGAACAATGGCAAAAACCAGGGGAACAAGGGCGCTGCCCCCCCTCCTCCCCCTGCTACGAACAATACTGGGGCGGCAGGGGCGGCCAACAACACGGCGGCGGCCAACAACAATGGGGCTGGTGCTGGTGGCAACCCCCAAACGTCTTTGAGTGCGCTTTGCCCTATTCTCTTAATTTGTTGTTGCAAACCTTTTTTCATTTTACTAGCCCTCGACCCGAAAGTCATCTCCACAGGGTTCGAGAAAAACGGTCAGGAAGTGCCCACCGCCGGCCAGGTTGCCTCCCTCACCTCCTCAAACAACTTCATCAATTTTTGCCTCACCGTTAATAAACCCCTCACCAACGGCCTTCAGACCAAGACGGGCTCATGTAACACTGCTCCACTGGGTGTTATCGCTGCGACGACGAACATGCCATCATCCAAGTTCACGAACCCTGTGAATGGTCAGGACATTGCTGCCAACACTGCTTTCGACATCACAATGGCGGTCAACAATCTTGTGACCGGCAATTTCGTCAATGCTGCCTCAAATTACTATGCGGCACCTCAGCAGATCAACGCCCAGGGCAACATCATGGGCCACTCACATTTCACCGTCCAGGCTATTCCCTCATTCACGTCAACTCAGCCTCTGGACCCCAACGTCTTCCAATTTTTCAAGGGGGTCAACGGAGCTGCTGTCAATGGTGTTTTGAAGGAAACAGTCACCGCTGGTCTTCCTGCGGGTTTCTACAGGTGTTGCTCGATCAACACGGACGCGAACCATACCCCTGTTCTCGTCGCTGTCGCCCAGCACGGCTCTCTGGACGACTGCGTTTATGTAAATCAGATCGTTTTGTTTACCTATTCTTGGTCTAATTTTCTTTCCAGTTCAGCGTTGGTAAAGGCAATGGTGCCAATGTATTCAACGGTGGTGCTGCAAACGCGGCGAACAACACGGCTGCCGCACCCCCAGCCGCTGCCGGAAACAACACGACTGCCACACCCCCAGCCGCCGCCGGAAACAGCACGGCCGCTGGCAAAGGTGCCGCCGCTAACCAGCCACCAGCGAACCAACAGAAGGGTACCCAGCAAAAGGGCAACCAGCAGAAGGGCAAGGGTGGTCGTCGCATGGTCGCACGTCTTTCCCGCGACTACTAAATGATGGATCATTTTGGTTGCGAGTGACCGCTCTGCTACTTCGTTCCTGTGATCGACATCATTGTATCATATTATACCATTGTGTTGCGTAGATGGAGCTAGGCTTCGCTGCAATACGAGTTTTGGGCGGGTTAGGATCGCATGCTACGAGTGATTTGACATGTCCCACGTCTCGGCAATCTAATCAGCCATCAGCCATATCCCGCTTGGCGTTGCACCGGATTGGCATTGCCATCAGCGTTGGCGTCTGCTCAGTGCAGGTCTCCGTGACTGATTTATACCTTTTCACCTTTTCGCTCATCTGGGACTCTTTTTCTAATGTCCTTCCTCTGTCATTCCCATGTGCTGGTCACCATTTTCCTTTCAATCTGCCTGACGGCACTCACATCAGGTTGGACACCTCCCTCTCCGTTACTTGTGCCTCTACTTGGAACTGAACTTTTCCCTCCTAGCTTCTAGTGCGCAACGCCCTCTCAAACGTATCTCCCACCCATCGACCTTGGCCATCGAAATCTATCCTCGGACGACGCTGCCTCGTTCATCGCCCAATCATGCACGTGCCGTCCCCCCAGATTCCACCACACTACACCACTCAGACTCCTTCCGACTGACACTCACCGCCTTTGGCGAGACTTTCCACTTGCACCTCCGCCCAAACGATCAGCTCGTTCACCCATCTGCGCGCATCGTCTATTATGACACCAACCCTGCCGGCCAGAGTGTGCTTTCCCACACAGAGCCCCTCGTGCCCTCCTCCATCAAAGCTTACTGGGGCGAAGTCGTGCCCGCGCACGCCTCAGCGGAGCGCATGCGGGCCGACGCTGCTCGTGCGCTGTATGGCGCCGGCGATGTTCTCGGCTGGGCGCGTATCACCGTACACGACCAGGGCGAGGCGCGCGCAGGTCGCCCACCCGTCTTTGAAGGCGCATTTTCTGTTCGTGGCATCAACCACCACGTCATAACGCGCGACAGTTACTTGCGCAATCGTGATGCGCTCGACCCCCATCCCCTCACACGCGACCTCGACTTCGACCCAGATGGTGGCCTCGTCGTCTGGCGTGATTCGGACGTTATGGATCCGTGGGAGGAGCACGCGGCACGGACGGACGTCCCCGTCGATTATCTTCGCGAACGACGGTCGTTAGGGTCTGAATCTGAGGCAGTGCGGTGCGGGCACGATGCCTTGCCATGGAACTCGGATCCGGCGCTGAACCCAGTACTACAGCAGCCGAAGGCTGGCTCGTGGTACAATGGGTTTGAATCGGTGGTATACGGGAGTCCACTTACGGAGCTGTTGGTGAAGCGTGATGATATTGCTGGCTCTGGCATGAGTACCAAGTCAGTGCACTGTTACGTTGTGGTTTCTGCCTTGTGGTTCTCATGCATTTCTGCGCAGTTTTGCGAACAATATCGGACAGACAGTTGGGTGTCCCAAAGAGCAGAAAGTGGTATGCGGTATCGAATAGCACCGTGTCGGCTGTCTGACGACGACCTTGTTCTGCTCAGCTTTATATGGGCGTTGCAGCTGATTGCGAGTATGTGAACCACTACGGGTCACAAGAGAACGCAACGAAACAGATTCTGACCATATGGAATACCGCGAGCGTTCTGTACAAGGTATGAGAACAGCAGCTTCTGTCATGCCATCTCATCTTCACGAGGATCTAGAACACATTTAATGTCAGCCTTGGGATCGTCGAGCTTCAGATCCAAAACTCTACGTGAGCTGGCACTGCATTCTGCGGTTCTGATGACGTTCTCATGCGACAAGGCCAGATGTCCAACAGTCGCAGATCCGGCATTTCCATGGAATGTCAATTGCAGCACTCCAAACGTTGCATTGGACGATCGTCTCTCGTTCTTCTCCCAATGGCGTGGAGCAAAGGGCAATGATGGCGCCTGGGCTTTGGCATCTGATGAGCAACTGCCCCACCGGTTCGGAGGTCGGGATCGCGTGGCTCGGAACGCTCTGTCAGGTTAACGCAACGGGCTCTGGTTCCTCCATTGTCTCGGGCGCCGCGGTGTCAACATCTGGTCTGACAGAGTGGCAAGTCATCGCTCATGAGATGGGTCATAATTTTGGTGCTATCGTGAGTGCACTCTCCTTAAAACACTGGTAATGTTTTTGACCGAGATACGGGACTTGCGGTTTTTTAGCACGACGTACGTGTGCATTCCTGACTGAAAAAAAATTATGACCGTCGACACGCTAACCCTAGTGCGCCGACGGTTGTAACAATACAAGTGCTTGCTGTCCGCTCTCTACCAGTTCCTGCAATGCCAACTCGAACTTCTTGATGAGTCCAGTCGCGTTGCAAGGAGAGATGAACTTCTCACAATGTACGGTTGGGAACATCTGTACGCAATAGTATCTTTACCTCTCTTGGATCATCCTCGACCGATTTTCCATCTTAGGTTCGCTTATGCAAGGCTCAACCGCCAACAAAGTGGATACTAGTTGCCTCCTGAATCCAGATCCTTCTCGCCAAACCATCTCACTCCAGATGTGTGGTAACGGAATCGTGGAGAGTGGTGAGGACTGCGATCCAGGTAAAGGCTCAAATTCGACGTGCTGCGATCCCAACACCTGCAAATTCCGGAACAATGCCGTTTGTGATCCTGACAGCGCGCCGTGTTGCACGGCGCAGTGTCAGTTCGCGCCAGCGACACAGGTCTGTCGAGCCTCCAGGGACGCGACCTGCGATACGGCAGAGTTGTGCACCGGGAATTCCTCCGCTTGTCCCGCAGACATATTCGCACCAAACGGGAAGAGCTGTGGAACCAATGATTTGGCGTGTGCGTCTGGCCAATGCACCTCCATCGCCCGTGAGTCGATGCAATCATTTATTTTACGTCTGACCGGACTGACGGCACGTCACCGTGATCACAAGAACAATGCCAACAGTTGGGAACATCGCTGAATCTCCAATCCGCGTGCCCAAATCGAAACGATCAGTCGTGCAAGGTCTCGTGCCAGGACCCAACAACGCCAAACCAATGTGTCCAGCTGGACTCCCTACTAATCGATGGCTCTCCTTGCGGTTCGTTTACGTTATTCCCCCATGCTGTGCATTGTTCCTTGGCTGAGCCATTTGCAGGTTACGGCGGCACATGCCTCAATGGAACATGCCAGAGTGGCAGCGTCTTTGACACCGCAAAGGTGACACATCACTCCACCATTTCAGCAGAAGCCGAGGTGATTGCTCACCTCTTCCTAGGCTTGGTATGTGCAAAATTTGCAGATTTCGATCCCGATCACCGTGGCGGCGGCACTATTGGTCCTTGCCGTACTCTGGGGCATCATCGGTACGCTCGCTTCGTGTTCATCTTCCATTGAAGCACCCTTGAACATGTGCCTTATCAATACAGCCTGTTGTTGTTGTCGCCGTCGTCAGAATTCCAGCCTAGGCAACCCGAACCCGAGGGCGTCGCCAGCTTTTGCATCATATAGGACCATACAATCGCCTGCTATTCGAGGTTCCTCGTATCAGAAATAGATGATAGCCGGCAATCCGTCACTGCATAGCAATTACGATAGCACAGATGCTTTATTTAGGTACTTTCGGCGTCGAACTTTGGTCTCCTTTCCAATATACCGTCGACAATACCAAAGTCCAGAGCTTGCTGGGCTGCGTATGAGAGTTAATCAATACAAGGATAGTAAGTCGAGCGCCAGCGCTTATCGGAAGAAGCAACCGACCGGTCATAAAATAATCACGTTCCAACGCCGTCTCTATCGGAGGAGAAAGAAAGAAAAGGCAAAAACATCAAGATGGGCATATATCCACCGAAACACCGTGAGCGCGTACCGAAGCGGTGCAAACCTTGTTCCTGCGACTCCGCAGGTTGGCAGCAATGCCGTTGATAAATACCCGTGAGGAGCTTACGGATTCGCAGAATCTCCTTCGCGTGAATTGCGATATCAGAAGCCTGTCCAGAAGCCCCACCAGATGGTTCTACCCCATGTGCTAAGCTGCGGGGACACCGGTGATAAGGAAGCTAACTCACGGTGTATCATGATACTCGCATTGGGGAGGCAGTGCCGTTTCCCCTTTTCACCTGCACAGATCACCGCACGTGTTTAGTATCACTTTCAACGCTAAAAGTGGTGAAGGAGAGAACGAACCGGCAGCGAGGAGAAGGGACCCCATGGATGCCGCTTGGCCCACACAATAAGTGTGTATCGGCGATGAAACGTACTAAAATAAAGTGTTCTCGTTCAAGATCGCCCTTACCATAACAGAGCTAAGACCCGACCTGCATCTACAAAAGGTAAGTGTATGCTTGCTCCACGAGGCAAATACACACTGTGTCATAAATAGCCAACCCAGCAGTCACGCTGCCCCCTGGTGAATTGATGTATAAATGAATAGGTTTAGAGGTTTCCTCTGCCTCGAGGAAGAGGAGTTGCGCAACGATGAGCGCGGCATCCGTGTCCCGAATCTAAAATACAGTTCGATCGTGTGAGGAGTGTGTGTAGATGAGTGCTACAGACGGGTCCATAGAGCATGATAACACGTTCTCGAAGGAGACGGGAGAAAATGTCATATGAGCGTTCGCCTCTTCCCTATGCGAGAGAATTTCGGGTTTGAGAAGCTGGAGGGCAAGATGGAACGAAGAACGCACCGTTTGCTCGACGACGATGGGGACCAGACCGTCACCAGTGGGCTCAGACCATTGAGAGGTTGCGAAAGGAAACCTCGGCACCGGATTATGTATACCGCGAAGGGATAGTGGAGCCCGAGTCAAGGGACGGAAAGCTGAACGCAACATGGGGTACCGCCTGAGGACATTGACACGGTCATCCTCAGTCTCTGTGTATCACGTGACAGTCGCGTTCTTCGAGACACAAAAGCCAAGTTTCGGTTCGCGGAAAAGGTTCAAAGTTCAACGTTCAACGTTCAACATTCAACCTTCATACTTCCCGGCGTACCCCCTTTGGAATAATTACAGGGAGGTGCGTTGCATTTCATTTAGCCCTTCAATCATACTTCTAAACGCGTGTCCACCAGCCAGCACAACTTAATGATGCAACGCCCGAGATCAGAACGGTCCAACGAAGTACCGATGGACTTCCAGTTCACCTCACGTCCAAATGTGGACGTTGTTCCAGTGTGGAAAGCTCCAGCCACGCCTCTAAAACGTGAGCATGCTTCGCGACACTCGCCGTCTGCACACTGACGGGACCGCGGGTAGGAACACACACTGACATGAACCCGCCGTCCACGCCCTCTACTGTTCCGACCTTTGGGACCAATCCAAGCGTTCCATTTATCTTTCAGTCACCACCACCGAAATCACCTTATGTACATGCCTGGGCTCCGCCGGAAAACTTCTCGCCGGAGAAAGCCTTCCCTCAGGAGGAAATCAGGGACGTGGACATGGCAGAGCCCAGCCCACCGAAGCCCCAGGACACGGGGACCGATGGTCGCCGTACGATAGCACTGGGAGCTGTGCGAAGAGTGTACAGGTCTCGACAGAAGGCCAGGAACAGGGCCCATGGATATGCCAATGAAGAAGACAGTGAGGCATCCTTAGCCAGTGATGATGGAAGCGACGATGAACGCCTCAGCTCCCGTCGGCCCCGAGTACAGAAGCTCTCGCATCACTACACGTTGAATGTGCCATCGCCCGTACAACCAAAAACAGATACACCATATATCCTCCTTGGGTGAGTCAGTCTATTGATCCGTCAATTTCGCCCTAATTCTTTGTGTTTTTCTGGAAGATATCTTCAATTCTTCTTCAACTCGTCTTTAGTCCTTCTCTTTCTTTACCTATTGGTGCAATTTATTCTAACAGTACAGCGAGACGTGGGACATCGCATCACCGAGCACTCAATGGGTAAGAATCCCGGTCTGTTTCTCCGACCTGTCTAGAGTTTAAAGTTACTGTTACCCGACAGACATTATACAAGACATATCCAACTGTGCCGCCCACTTTAAGGCAAATTTATGTGGTTCGAATCCGGTTCCTGCCATGCTTCAGCAGTGCGGTAGATGGGAGACGTGCATGAATCGAGATCCGACAGTTGTAGGGCGCGCCAAAGTAGGCGCCGAACTCATTGCCGAAGTCATCAATGGGTTTGTAGAGCCTATCAGCTGGAAAACTCTGGTATGTTCCGCATTCTCGTGACATCCCGGCGCCTGCTTGGTGCTTATCGCGAGACCAATCCCAGGCGTTTACGTTGTCCTCGTTGGCTTTCATGACGATCTTCGTCAATTCCCTACTTTCCCTGTTCCGTTCAAGACTCTCGGCCACCGCGGAGCAGGCGCCGGTCCAGCAACAACAGGTATATCCACTCCCACCATCGACACCCTATCCCCCACAATTGTCGCGCGTCGGCTGGCGTCCAGACTCGTGGGAAGACACACCTTTTCAGGCGTCCAGTAGGAGGCGACGGCTGGAGAATGGAACGGCTGCCAAGATATCATAGGGTTGGGTTGAATAGCGTTTTGCTATTATTATGCAGACTGTTATATATATGGACCAGTCCACGCGGACAACTTCGCAGAGACCTTCCTTCTCAGGCAAGCCTTCTACCCCGCTCGCTATCATAACCATCTCCGAATCACGTCTCCAATCCTCATCATATGACCTTCCTATCACGTCACAGCTTTTCTGGTCATGTCAGAATGTACCCTAATCTGACGTGCTGCGGGTTCGTGCCTAGCGAAAGCGAAGGTCCGTTCTTATGGGAATAACAGACATCTAGGCGCTTAATATCCGAGAACTGCCGTCTGTCGTGCATTTCCCACCAGTCGGCATTAGTGGCCTCATGGTGTCAGCGCCCTGCCAGGTGCCCACCTGCACCCATACCATGCTTCTAGAATCCCAAGAGCTTCTTTCCACATGGGGCACCTCCCGTGAGAGACGGAGCAGGTGTCGAAGAATGGTAAGATCACGAAACTAGCCGGCTGTGGTCGTGGGAAGGAGCAAGTTGGAGTTCCCCAGATTGGACCTAAGGGGGTGGCATCGTGGACACACAAGAACGATGACGCCGCAAATCGAAAAGGGATCTGATAACATAATTTTCCCGGAGACCTTGGCCCTAAGGGCTGTCCATGTATGTCTCTAATCCCTCTTGACTCAATTACCTGTCACCGTTGCCTTTAATTCACGAGCGACCCCTCGGGCGAAATAGCAGCATGTCTGTCAGACATGCTCCGTTACCCGGACCGTGTTGTGACGAAGAAGACCCTTGGTGCCAGACCCATGGCTCAGCAACTTCCCAGACTGTCAGCCTGATTGCGCCGCCAGACAGCAGCACCCAAACACACGGCGGCGTTATTTGATTCATATACGCGCCTATTCCCAAGCGTTCTTTGGAAACGTGCAGAATGCGTAGCCCGTCGTGACTCCGCTGCTGTAAACCTGGCAATCCCGTTCCCAGGTTCTCCCCTGCCCCCCCCCTTTTTAGGCACGAGGGGGGAAGACGATCCCACTTGTTCTCCTCAGGAGCCTTTGACGTGCCGCAAATACTTCCCCCTATAGGAAAGGGTGCAGGGCTCGTGATTCCTGTCATTGTTTGTTGCCTCCTTTTATTGATAATCTGTTCCTGCCTGCGTCGTCAGGGGCTGTAGCGAATCGGAACAAGGTTGGCGTCATGCCCTCAATGATCACCACCTCTAATGGCTCAAGTACGTATTTTCAGTTATGCTCCCACGTGGGTTGGGATGGCGGCGCAGATCGACCAGATCGGGGGCCTTATCAACCTATCCAGGGACTGCCCATCTGAATCGACTGCGCTTCGGATTCCTTGCGTCGGAGACGAGCTGATGGGTTTTCCCGAGGAATACAAGCGTTGAAGTGATCGTGATTCTCGAGCGCGTTAGTTCGGCGACGAGAACACTGACACTTACACTGACGCATTCCCCCAGTTTTGCCCAGTGCCCTTGTTCTAGGCTATGCATGGTCAAACACAGGGTTCTACGTCCCCCGCGCTCATTTCCAACTGTAAATATTGACAGCCGGTGCTTACGCCCTTAGTTGACGTGATTATCCCCATGCCTTCACGTCCGGATGGATGATACAGTACGAGTCAGATGGAGGTGAAAAAGGCCGGTGTCCGATCACCTCAGTGTCAGGGGACTTCTCTTCCGCGGAGTTAAGTCCTCCGGGACATGTTCTCGGCATGTGCAGCATCCTTTCATAAATTCATATATCGTGACATGTAACGGTAACTGGTCGCCGGCGCATTGTCGTTCGTTGTATGGGCCTTAGTATTCCCCCATCGAGCATCCTAGTCTGTGGCATAATCGGTCCACATCATAATGATCATATCATATCGTCTTGGTCGGTGCCTTCACGGCAGGCATCTACTCCTGTCCCGAACTCTAATTCACATGCTGCACGAACAGAGGGAACGCTAAACTCAATTGGAATATGTAGGGCTTCAAGCGGGGTGCCAATTGGCACAGTCAACATACGCCACCACACCAGAACAACGCTGAACGAATCTATTTCTGCCAGATCTGCCCCGATATTGCGTTATCCAGGTGGTATGGATGCTATTTACCACCGCCAGCTGCTGCTGCTGCGGCTGCTCTCTCTTCTTCCTTTTTCTGAAAGCTCACATCAAGCAACTGTCTTCTTTATGCGGAGTATCCCTCGCTTACCTTCTGTTTAGCTCTGAGAGCTTCTGCATCACTATAGCCAAACGTGTAAGTGGTTGTTACAGGGCATAAATGGCCACCCTAACCGCGGATCACTGACCTTTCCTTGCGCTTAGCCAACGTCGTGTTGCTCTCCTTTGGTTTGGATTTGTTCGCTGCCGCCTTCTTCTGAGCCTTAACGCGATCCATTTCTCTCTGATTTCCACCTAGTGAACCAAGTAAGAGCGATTTCTCTAGGACGAAGGCGGAATACTCACGGGTCATGACTGTTTCGTTGTTGTTTCGTGGAGAGGGACCGTAGCGTGACGAGGAACGTTCGAAAAGTCACATGCGTGACTACATGACTCGCGACTCTTGTCACCGCAGGCCCGATCTGACAAGGGTTCTAACCTTTTTATATTAACCTTTGGTGATCCGATCCAAAAATTGATCGTGGGTCCTGGCACTTGACTCTGGGACAAGTTACGACAAGTTACGCGCTTCTTGGAAGTTGGGTGGCCTGACGTCAGCGCCGAGACTCGGCGCGGCTTGAAGCGACTTCCATTTCCATTTGACCTTATATGCGCTGGCCGCTTGGTTCACACGAACACAGTTTAGATTTTTTGATGGATCGGTATGGGGTTCATGCATGTATAAAAGTTTTCTTTCTCCGGGGTATAGGCCTTGTGATCAATGAAATTGGCGCTAAGTTTTCCTCATGACTCCAAGTGATTT
Source organism: Lactarius hatsudake (assembly GCA_024734325.1). Taxonomy (NCBI): domain Eukaryota; kingdom Fungi; phylum Basidiomycota; class Agaricomycetes; order Russulales; family Russulaceae; genus Lactarius; species Lactarius hatsudake. The sequence goes on along the minus strand of JANSJP010000001.1, from coordinate 2,782,249 downwards.
CCCTCCTCGTAAATGTAAAGTTAGGGCCATACAACTTCTTGCGGTGCGGCGTTGGTTCGAAGATTCTCTTGGACGCTGAGTCAAGGGGCCTCGGGATGTTGTTACGTATCCATTCCACTCAGTAGTGTGCCCGGGACGGTTGTTTCCGGAGAAAAGATCTGAGATCTTGATCTAGATGACAGTTGAGTGGCCAGAGAATATGAAATTTTGCGACAGGCCGGAGCGAGTGTTGATGGATGATGTGTGATTCCTGACTCGGCGGCTGTGCAACAAAAAAAAGTAAGGAAGGGTGGACAGCTGGACACGAATTCGATAAGAAGCCTAGTCCATTTCAGGGGGTTTCATCCGGACGTCCCAGCGAACATCCTGTCACGAAGAGGCGCCGTTACCATGTTTGACGTGGAAGCAACTTAATCAGTTGCTTGGGGGCAGAATGGGCGTGTCGTCAAGAACCGCCGACCCCACAGGGGAAGTGCCTGGAACCGGAAAGGAGAATCGGTGACGCGCGGAGTTCGGGAGCAATCGTGCTGAGAGCATTTGGTCCACGCACGAGGCTATGCTAAGGCGGAAGCTTCTCCCAACCAAGACCGGCCTAGATCTGGGTGCGTCACACCGATAACGCAAGCCTATGGGATACAGCCACATTGTTGGCTCTCTGTCCCTCGATTGACATCTGACGGCGGTTGGTAACCGCTGGCCACGGTGCCCGCAGTAAGTGGCACACGCCACAACGCATAAAATGAAATAGGGGAGGTGTGCATCCTATCCCGTTATTATTGTGTTTGTTTTCTTTTTTCGGGTTTTTTTTTCTTCCACCTTCTCTAGTCATCCGATCAGGCGTTGAGGTGAAATCAGGGTGGAAGAGCGGAGGGGATACCCATTAAGCTCTTAAACTTATGACTAATCAGCCGATGGATCTCGATCATAACGGAAAGACGGGGAGAATGAAATTGGCGGATATGGTGAAAGAGGCACGAGGTTGGGAAGGTGAAGAAGCGGGATTCAAAGCCGGAATTGAATCTGATGACAAGGTCAGTGACGCTTCCGTACGTTGGATGGGATCTTTCTCTGGCCGATCGTGCGGGTGAGGGTTGACTGGGGCCAACCGCCCTGATCAAGCATCCTCCCCATTTATATATCACCTTCGGTCCGCCTGAATTCATCTTTTCGCCTTCCTCCCCGTTTCCCCTTCACGTGTCCTTCCCTCCCTCCCATGACCTCGATTAGACACACCCCCCGTCAGTCCAGTAGGGACCTTCGTCTCCATGAGCCCCACGCCCTCCATCCTCTCCCCCATCATCCTCCCCCTCCTCCAATGCCCCACCTCAATGGCAATGGCGTCGTCCCGGCCACTCCAGCGTCTATTCCCAACGGCGCACCACACCCCCACCCAACCTCCCATGTCTCTCCAAAGGGCGCTACTAGTTTAGCACCAAGTGCCAGTCGTCCTCTCCCACCCTCGATACAAAAGTTAGTTGATGCGAATGAGCAGACGTGGCTTGTGATAGGTCGGCTTTATTTTATTTACCCTTTTTACCCTATTAGGCTCTGGTCACTTATCCTTATCCTTTGAACAGGCAGCGTTGCTGAGCAAATGGGAGATCTGGAGCATGCGGCAAATGCCTATGAGAATGCGCTGCGCCATAATCCCATGTCAATCCCAGGTCTGACACAAGTCGCTGGCATCGCCCGGATCAAGGAAAATTATCCGATGGTCAGGATTTTTTTCCCCCTTCGGCTTGGCGGGCTCTCAACAGTGCTGACTAATTCTTTCCCAGGCCGTCGACTACTTTCAGCGTGTCCTTAATCTACAACAGGACAATGGAGAGATTTGGAGTGCTTTAGGTGCGTTGTATCGTGCATACATGCACCCATGCATTGACAGTCATTGTCTAGGACATTGTTATCTTATGCAGGACGACCTGCAGAAAGCATACTCGGCCTATCAGCACGCATTGTACTCTCTTCCGAATCCGAAAGTATGTGTCCGAGTTCCACTTTACTTGAAGTGTCCCTTATATCCGAGCAGGAGAATCCAAAGTTATGGTATGGGATTGGGATTCTTTACGACCGTTACGGGTCCTTGGATAATGCCGAAGAGGCATTTTCCTCTGTCCTCAAGATGGACAAAGGTAAGCACATACATATTAATTGTATTTGTCTTCACACCTCGCTCATTGAGTTCAAAAACCAGACTTTGATAAGTCCAACGAGGTTCTTTTTAGATTAGGGATCATCTACAAGCAGCAGACCAAATACGAAGAAAGCCTACGCTGCTTCGATCGCATTTTGCGCAATCCCCCAAGCCCTCTTGCCAATGCCGATATTTGGTTTCAGATTGGACATGTATATGAGCAGCAAGGCGATGTGAGTAAAGGTTTATTGAAAACCACCTGGCGTCTAATACCCGCTCAGCATGTCCGTGCTCGAGAGGCGTACGAAAGAGTTGTTGCGGAGAATCCCGTTCATGCCAAAGTCTTACAGCAGCTTGGCTGGTTGTATCATCAGGACGGCCCTTCGTTCCAAAATCAGGACCTGGCCATTCAGTATCTGACAAAGAGTCTGGAAGCCGGTGAGGAAGTACTTTCACTGTGCCCTGCGCATATTGAGTCTTTGTCAGATCCTTCGGATGCTCAAAGTTGGTATCTTTTGGGACGAGCGTACATGGCCGGTCAAAAGTACAACAAGGCATACGAGGCGTATCAACAAGCTGTTTACCGAGATGGTCGCAACCCAACGTTCTGGTGTTCTATCGGTGTTTTATACTTCCAAATCAATCAGTATCGTGATGCACTGGATGCATATTCGAGGGCTATTCGCATCAATCCATACATACCGGAGGTCTGGTTTGATCTCGGTAGCCTCTACGAGAGTTGCAACAATCAAATAGGGGACGCTATTGATGCCTATGCTCGGGCTGCAGAACTCGACCCAGGAAACACAGCAATTACTCAACGATTGCACCTACTCAAGCATTCACAGGCTACGGGTGCTCAGCTCCCCGCTGCTCCTGCGCCGCAAGATGTACATCCCACTGCATACGCCAGTGTGGCACCCCCACCGGGCCTGGGTGGGCTTCCTCTCTTACACGTCAACAATAGTGGACGCCCTGTCTACCGTGCAGATTCCCGCGGTCCAGGTGGTGAGGTCCATCACCCTCCTCACATCTCTGGTGCAGAGACGTCGCCAGCTCCATTTAGAGGGGGGCCGCCTCCCCCTGTCGTTATTGACGAGAGTCGCCATGCCCCTTCCCATGCCCAACTGGCGCCAATGGATGTCGATCACATTCCTCATGGCAGGGAAGCACCCTATCCTCATCCCCCCTCCGCTAGAGACTCGCGGCAACTCCCACTCACCTCAGATCCACATTCACGCGAAACTGAAGGAATGCGCGGTGCTGTACCACATGATTCATATTACGGTCGCGGCTCCCGTGCAGGCTCTATACCCCCCTCGCCCCCCGCTCATGCCAGCCGTCCTCGTTCACCTTATCACAACTATCCTCCATCAAGGGTGCAAGTTACCGCAGGGCCTACTGGCACCCATCGTTCGCCTCACGTTTATCCCCGGGAACCGAGCGGGAATGGTCCCACAAGTGAGCGAGATGTTGGTTGGGAACGCCGTGAGTGGGAACGTAGGGATTCGAGCCGACGACGGGGTGGACCATCGTATCCCCAGGCGCCTTCTCCACCTCCTCGGGCCTTAAGCCCCCGTGCCCGGAGCCCAGCTCAAACTTCCCCTTCGTCGGCGCACCCTTCACGCGCCTACTGGGATTCAAGACCGGCTCACGCTCAGCTGCAGCCGCGATCTCCTCGGGCTCCCCCTTCTGATTTTGGTGCTACACGACCGATCCCGGGTGACCGCAATGATTACTGGCAAAATCGTATCTCAGTGGAGTCACCACCAGAGGGCTCACGGAACCCCCGCGTTGCTCCTCCTGCCTTTACGGGTAGTACCCGAGGATCGGAAAGCCCACATCTTGCCACTGCTCAGCGAGCCAATGATCCCGCGACAGAGTATAAAGATCGGAGGCGGAGGGGTACACGAGAAAAGGAGATGGAGACGGCTGCATCCCCAGGCGACGAGGCTCCTAAACGTGATCGCAGGCGTAGACCGAACGTCAGACAGAAGAATGAGCGTGGTCGAACGGTGACTCCGAAGCCATATAGTGTGCCTCCGAACCAGAACTTCAAGGTCGCTTATACCAAACGTGATGAGTCTGCGGGCCCCTCGAGCTCCGCTGGCTCCGGATCGCAAAGCAGATCCGCGCAACCATCACCAACGAGCACTGTACCAGTCGCACCTACTCGTGTTGTCGATGAGGATTACGATGAGGGGGTTGCAGATGCGTTGATGGGTTTGGCCTCGTATCGCGCACCTGAGCAGGCGCCAACTTTCCCCAATGGACCTTCCACCTCCGCTGGTAGACCCATCTCCCCATCTCCTTCAATGCGGTCGCACAGCCACCGGGGCTCGGTGTCATCGACGCGGTCACGCGCCTCACCTCCTCCCAGTACCGCTGGAAGTACTTCCATGAAACGACCGCTGAGTCCCGGGCCGGATGATATCGACGCCAAGCGCACGAAAGTAGACATGCCGACGACGCGGAAGGCATCACCACCTGCACCTTCGTCTTCTCGCCCCTCTCCAATACCATTCCGCACTCAACCGTCGTCTCATTCACCTGAGAATAGGCAGACGGAGAAGAAACACCCGTCATATCCCTCTAGTCCGCAACTCCCTTCAGTCCTTCCGTTACCTCCACGTCCTCTTGGCGCTGGTCTCTCTCATTCTTCGAATTCTGTTGCACTTCCCCCTATTGCGACACTTTCTCCCGCCTCTACTGCGCCATCGCCAGCCCATGAAGCGGAACGCGTGTCGATGGACCGAACTCAGTCGCGGTCAGCGTCTCCACACACACAGGCCGCACCCGCACCCCGAGGCAAGTTTATGGAGGTGATGAACCCATCAGAGCCGACGAATAATGCAGAGCCATCGTCGTGATGAGATAATATTTTGGGCGCGTGTTGTGTATCTTGAACGCTATGTACATATATCCCGTTGTCTCGTAGCCGCAGAGCTCTCTTTCCTTGACCGATTAGTTTCCTCGTATCCTCGTAACAACGATATCCTCATTTGCAATGCATGTCCGCGAGTTGTATGAATTGCCGATCGTCAAGAACAAGGGGGGAACACTTAGTCAGCAGGCTGGGTTGACTAAAACCATCATCGTCAACACTGAATTGATGCCGGAACCCACGTCTTCGTCCACTTTACCCACTTCTGACCAGCCAACTTCCATGGACGATGACTCGACAATGGATATTACCTCTGTGTCTCCGAATACGCGCCTCGGTGGATCCGAAGCGCTGAGCATATTGAATCCACCGGAGAAGCAAGCCGTTGGTGTCATTCATGACCCACCACCGACGACTTCAGTGGCCTTCATCGGCATCAACTACATACCCGACTCGGCGGACTCACAGATGTCGTCACATCGATTGCCGCCACACCCGACGCCATGGGAGTCGGTGGCGCCGCAATCGGTTGATGGTGACGCCGTTACGGGACACTCGTCTTTCCCACCAAAACCGTGCGTCATGACGGCCTGTCTGGCACTACCTGTCAGACTCACACATGAAATCCAGGCAGGTGAAACGCAGCGTACCGGTTTCCTCTTATTATTTTGGGCCTCCGCCTGCCGACTCAGCGTTCTTCACGCCTCCTGTGGGTCAAATCGGAGTACACCACCCACGCGAGATTGTTCGTGTGGAAAGGGATTACTCAGGGGGTGAGATCGTACAATTTTCGTCAACGTATCCCTTGGAATTTGAGGGTCGCGTATGCCTTTTCTTTGTTGTTCCCTCTCCGCCACCCGCCCTTCACCTGCTTCTGCGAGCTCATCGCTGACTTGTTTGGCGCCTGACATAGATTACGCCAACGCAGTTCCTGGAGAGTATCAATGCTATCAATGAGATTCTCATCTCTGCTTCTAGCCTGCGGCATTCCGTGTTCGATAACTGCATAGAAATTTTCAGCTTGCAATTGTCAAGACTTTTCCTTTCGACACACTACGAGCGGGTGCGTACCCTTGGGGTTACTCGGAACTATATGAACAACTGAGATGGGCGTTGTTACCCAGGAGATGAACCGGTTGCGCCGACATATGGACGATTTGAACCACCGGTTGTTCAACCCCACAGGTCTTAACATACTCTGGCCGCGGAAAGTTGGTTTCCTGTTCGTGAGTCGACATTAATGACATTTTGGCAACCACGATTTGATAAATCCCTTGCCCCAGCTGGAGATCGAGTACTATGTGAGCTGTCATCTCTGCTTATTCGATGTCCGGAGTGTTTTTTAACTGCTTTTTCCATGTCCCAGTGATCGGATATACTCAATTTTTAATCCTCACATACCCACTTTATGTCCTTGCATTGTCTACGTATTACCATCGTTATAATTTCCTACAAGTCCTGTCGACATCTACCTCCTGCTGTGAGTAAAAGTAATCAAACTTAAGCATGGTGGGGAAGATGATTTCTTGATTCGGTTATTGTTGTGTGAAGTCGGCCAAGTGCAAGTTCCGACGGCGGGAATCAAGGGCGCCAAGAAGAAGACTTACTGGATTTGGATTCGGCTTCGGATGCATAGAATACGGCCCCACGACGCGCGTTGGATGTGGGTCGTCTACTATGCAATAAGCGCTATTCCATAATCACCTTTCGTAGCTTCAACAACAACGCATCGCACTACATAGCGATAGACTAGCATATATCTATCTATATTTTTCTAGTAACATCGAAACTACTTGGGTTCAACTATTTTAGTCAGTCACAACTCGACAGTATAAGTAGAGCCCCCGGACAGGGGCGCAGGATGGGAATACCTAGAAAGGAAAGAGAGCACAGGGCCTCTATGGGAATAGTGTAAATGCCGAGCATATACCGTTCCCCTCCGAGAGTTGATCATCATCATCCCCCTCATTCCCACTCCCTCTGCTCACGTCTCCAACCAGTTGGCCATCCCTCTTTCCCCACTCCCACGACTCTCTTTCTTTCCTACCCCTTCATCTCGTATTTATCTTCCCCACCTCCCAGCTCCTTACTAAGCAATGGATTACAACACTTCCTCTTCCCCCCTCTGGGACTTCCCCCAGTCTCCCTCTGCATTCTCTCAGTTAGCCGAGAACGACTTCCTCAACCTTCTTCAGAAGCAGTTCGACCCGGATCTATTTCCTGCTAACGCCTACACAATACCCCACGACGGTGTCGATCCCTCAAAGATCTCCAACTTGACGGCTCCTGTACCACCCCCTCCCCTTAGCGACGACAGCAGCCCCAGCCCTCCCAGTACCACCGATCACTTGTCTTCGTCTCGCCGTCAGTCGACAAATAGCGGCAACGAGCAGGATTCCCCCGAACTGAAGCGCAAGGCCAGTGACGACGCTTTAGACGACGAGAGCCCCAATCAGAAAGCATGTACGTCTTCTTTCACCCACGTGTGGCACCATACAATCACTGAGGCTTTCCTCAGCCAAAAAGGCCCCCTCTCGTCGCAAATCCACTGGCAATCCTTCTCAGGTGAGTAGTAGCTTGTCTGCCTAATCACGATCGTGTCCATTCACCGAGATCATTTCTTGTCTAGGATGAGTCCCGCTTGTTAAAACGTAAGGAGCAGAACCGTGCCGCACAGCGTGCATTTAGGGAGCGTAAGGAGAAGCACGTTAAGGATGTTAGTCTCTCCCATAGTTTCACATTTATTTATCCCCTGACCGGACCTCTAGCTCGAAGATAAACTTGCTGAGCTTGAAGCCAAGAATCTGAGTACCGAGACCGAAAATCAACACCTCAAAGAGCTCTTGAAAACGCCTCCAAGACGAAAACGTTTCTCTCAAGAACACGTCGTTCACCTTCTCCGTACCTCGGAATGGTGAGCTTAACGACAGGTCCTTCGACGGCAGTGCTCCGGCGTTCCCTTCCTCACAAAATTCCATATTCGCTCCAACAAGCCACATACCTTCGCCGTCGCCCTCTTTATCTGCGGCGACCAAGGCGGCGACCCCACAGTCACCGTCATTAGATACTCCGTCTGCCTTCCCGGGAGATATTGACTTTGGTTCACTCACTCCATTGGACGCGGCGTCACTTGATTTACTTGATGACGACGCTATAATGTCCTATGACTTTGGATATGGTCAATTTGTTCCATCAAGGACGCCCTACAAGACCATTGCCAGCAACCCTATGTTCATGTCGTTTGCTGACCCTAGTCCTTCCGAGACCGGTCACGCTTCCAAAAGCACTGCTCAAGATTCGAACGGCGGTAGTCCGTTCGACTTGACCTTCGGGCAATGGTCAGGGCAGACAACCTCCCGAGAAGGAACTAGTCATTCTGGTTCTCTCGATGAACTTTTTGGTGGTCATATTTTCGACACACAGTCTCCTATCAATTTCAGCGTTTTGATGAAAAGCGCGGCAACATCACCCATCACCCCTGTTCTCACTTCGTCACTGAGTCCAGTTGCGCACCAGTCCGTTCATACACCCCCTGCTGCCTCTAGTTCGAACACTAGTCCTTCGTTTGAATCATCTGATGGGTCATCACCAGCAGCAGCGAAGACTTGTCCGAAGACCAGAGCACAAATGGAGCAGCAGATTCAAGCAGAGGGTAGTTCGATGTTCGCTCCTCCCCCACCTCAAGAGCAGGAGACGCAGAGCCAGATATTCAGGGCGTCAGCAGGTGCAGATACCCCCATGGTCGTGTGCAAGGGCGCGGCTTTTCCTCCGACGGAGAAGAACGAACACAATATCGATGTGCTCACCGCATGGCGAAGCATAACGTCACACCCGCATTTTCCGGCTAGCGTAAGTCACCACGTTCATCTTGTGGGATTCGATTGAGGCTAATGATTTATTCCCTCTCAAAGAACGTTGACGAGCTTTGTTCTGAATTCGCGGATAAAGCACGTTGCGACGGGACGAAGGTCGTACTCAATCCGCAGGGCGTCAACTCTATATTGGAGAAGTTGACGACAAGACTGACCTCAAGCCCATAGACGTGTTTTAGCCTGAGCAGCCTACTTCGTCCTTTCATCCTTTGTACTCTCGTCGCATTATCTTGTATCGGTATTTCGCATCATCTCACGTTTATCCCTTTCGCTTGTCTATAGCCCTTTTCTTAATCTGTGCTTGTCCCGTCTATCACAAACGAGTCTGGGTCTGATTTGAACAATGTGTGCATCTGTGCCACCTTTACTCTGCCCCTAGCGCGCCAGTATTTGTATCAGTTATTTTGTTGTTCGCACTTCGTACATTAAGCAGTGACACGACAGCAAGGTTTTCCACTGTATTACTGCAGGGATGAACCTGCCGCATCGTTGACGGTTGTAAATGATCGATAATTCCATGGCGTAACCTGTTCTCTATTCTACAACCCCGTCGGGCATGATCGGGCACTGTGGGCCCAGGAACTCTACGTGTCTGGCGTGAATGGTACCACGAGCATTTGGCTGAATTCTTGGAGCTTCTGGGGACCCCGGACTTCCTCCGTGAGTAACGGTAGTTGGACAATATGGAAAAACTCGTCGTAGAGTTCGTGCGCTTCTTTCAGGTACTTTTGCTGCATGGCGTGGCGCACTCGGCAATGCTCGCAGTTAGACTCTGCGGGGGAATTGCCGGTGAATGTTGGGATGTCCCGGAACTGCGGTGGCATTTTGTTTACTCACCGGCCTTGGGAAACAGAAGCTGATTCACGACGATGTTGTGCGTGTCGATTTCGTACGCGGTAAGTTCCTGCACAAGCCGCTCCGTCTCGTACAGCGACAGGAATTCGGATATGCACACGCAAACGAACGTCGTCTTCTCCTACAAGAAACATTCATGAGCAAAAACGACGATGGCGTAAGCCCCCCGAAAACACCACACACGGGATCTTTAAATTGGGTGTTCACTTCGGTGATCACCGCACGCATCGATTCGAGCTTCGAAAACATGTCTTCGGTAGCGTCCGTTTGGCCCCCCATCAGCGTAGACATCTACATACTTGGGAAGTGGAGCAACGCCTTGATGCAGACAGGGACGCACCTGATTGATCATGGGACCGATGCGCCCGCTCAGCGTCGATAGCTTTCCCAGCGCCTTCTCGAGCACACTGGGAAAGGAAAGAAAGCGGAGGGTGTGGCCCGTCGGAGCCGTGTCGAAAACGATCGCGGAATATTCCATGGATTTGACGTGCCTGCACATTAGGGAGGGGGGGTTCACCTGTGGTGGGTGATAAGGACGGGTGTTATTTGCGTACTTCATGATTTCAGCGAATGACATGGCCTCGTCGACACCTGGGATGGCGAACGCGAGGTCCTGCATCATGGAGCCCATCATTCCGTTCTGGTCCGCTGCAATATTCGCCGGTGAGCAATCTAACCTAACAAGGGAGATAAGGGCGCAGACATTGGTCGACCATCTCTTGGATAGCGCTCGTCGGGTCGATTTCCATCGCGAAGAGATTATCAAACCCGTTGACCCTCGTCGCGTCTTTGGAGAACTTTTGCCCGAACGCATCCGAGAGATTATGCGCGGGGTCGGTCGACTGTTTGTGGTACGGTTATGGCGAGTTATGGCGATTGTACACGAAAGCATGTTTGGACGCACGATGAGTAACACAGACTCCCGGACCTGCGATAATTGGATGGCGAGAGAGCATGACGTCGTAGTTTTACCTAGGTACAAGGTTCCAGCGGCGGTATTACACCAGAGGGGGGGTTTACGCACCTACGCCACCCTTACCACCTGTAATATGCGAAGTGAGTCGAAGGTGTGGCAAACAAAGGGATTGGAGAACATGCCGCAGAATATCCACTTTAAAGATTTCTGGTCCAGGACATTTTGCAGGGTCGGCGGGAGTATTTCTTCTGCCATCGTCGTCTGGGCAGCGTGTCGGGGTGACGTACTACAAGTTGTTAATTATGGTCTGTTGTGCGTCGTCGAGGCCGAATAGCGCAGAATATAGTCGGCCCGGCTAGCCTGATCTTGGACTACCATGGCTGACTCTCCAAAGCCGCTTTCATTCAGAGGTGAGAGCGCACCGTTTTTCTTTGAATCGAACAAAGTGTCACGTATATTACCGTAGCCCTCGAACTAGTAAATGAACAACGTAGTCGTTATGGACTTCGCTACCATGATCATGAGCGATATCGGTTCGTAAATGCTCGTAGCATCCACCGACCTTTCCCTCACATCTTTTCAGCAAACACTGCTCTAATAGGACCCATCGACTTCGCTCGACCCTAAAAATCACACATGGGAGAGGTCGTGAGTTCAAGAAACCACCGTCCGTCCCCCAGGATAAAATCGAGGATGGACAGTTCGTGGTCGACGACCTCAATCTCCGTTCATTGTCATTGACGAGCTCCCTCCCAGCCTCCAACTTCTCCTGTTCCAGGCGGAGCGTGCCTGGTCGTACGCGCAGGAACTCTTAACCCTCGCTGCCCTCCCGGCAAATGCGTCCAAGGCTGCCGCCCTGCGCCACAATGCGACCGGACGCTTTCGCCGTGCGGTACACTGGGCCACGCAGCTCCTCTCGCAGTGCCAGGCGCTGTACGACGCCGGCCGTCTCGGGGCCGAACATATCCTCGAGATGACCGCCTACATGCTCGTCCTGAACGGCCGGTTCCTCCGCTACCGGGACGAGTTTGAGGACGCGCTCGTCCAACTGAGCGTCGCGAGGGGCATCCTCGACGAGCTCGCGGAGCGTGCGCAGACGAGTCGCGACCAGGCACTTGCGACGTATTTCGCCGATGAGATGGGACCGGAGATCCGCTACTGCGCCCACGCGCTGGGCCACGTCAAGGCGTACGACGTTGACAATATCGTCCGGGAGCAGTCGGCGCTGCACCGCTCCCAGATCGTCGACGGGTATGATGCGCTGGTACAGACGCTGAGTGGCGCCGATCCGAAGGGCGACGAACGCAAGCTCCGGACGCTCGTGTGGGAAGGAGAAGTCGTCCCCGTGCGTAATCCCGAACTCGTCGATGTCCTCGTCAAAGTCGAGGAAGGCGAGATCAAATTAAGAGAGGAAAGCACAGAGGTGTCGAAGCCTCCGCAGGCAGATCAGGAAAAGAAACGGCGAAAGCCGTCCAAGGGGGGCAAATCTAAACGTGGCGTTGCAGCATACGACAACATATTACTCGCTCTGAGCGACGCCGAGGAAGTTGCGCGCAAGTTGGTCGAAGCTCAGAATGTCTGCGGCTTTCGTTTTTACCCGCAACCCGGCTAACGTGTTCCAATCATAGGCAAGCGGGTTGACTTCTGAGTCGTCCGCTCCAGGTGTCCGGGACATCCACTTCGTCCACGTCTTCATCGTCTATCATCTTCTCGCGCGCCGCATCCAACGAGATCTACTCCTCATTACGACCATTTTGGCGCAAAGTTCCCAGACAGCCCGGAAGTCATTCGGAAACAAGGCAGCGTCCTCAAAGTCCCAGGCAGAACCCGTTGACACCCGGCTTTATCCGGCGGTGGTGAAGCTTTTTGACACGATACTGCAAAGTTTGAACCAAATGCGGACATTGTCGATCGTAGACGAGAGCCCAGACCTCTCGGCTGCGGTTGACAGTCGTGTGTCGTTCACGAATGCACGCAGGTATGGTCTCTATTCAATACCTATTCATCAATCATCTGGGGCGGCTGATACCAATGAAACACAGATGTCGCTATCTGGCGCTCACTTACGTTCCTGTCAAGAAGTATGGCGAGGCTCTGACCCTAGTACAACGAAGCAACATCCATCTCCGGGAAGCCCGATCTATGCTGTCAACAGTCCATTCAGATCCTATTTTAAATGGCGACCCAGCCTTCTACCCAATCGCCGCTGATGATCTCGATCTGCTTGACAAGGAGTTGGCGGAGGATGGCAGCCGCTTTAAGAACGATTGGTTCACGTACAACGGCGGCTCGCTGTCCGTGGAGAACAAGGACTACAAGAAGCCATTATTCTTCGACATCGCGCTCAATTACGTGCAGCTCGATATGAATCGGCTCCAAGAACGCGCCGGGAAGCAGCCCCAGCGAGCAATCCTCGCGACCGCACCGATTCGTACTGAAGATCCGATGGCTGACAAGCGACCCGTTGCAAAGGCAAAGTTAGAGGAGATTCAGCGGCCTGCAACACCGGAGCCCAGCGCCCCCGCCGCAGGAGGTGGCCTGAGTTCCCTACTTGGAGGTTGGTGGGGAAGGCGGTAGAACAGCGGAGGTTGTAAGTTACTTCGACTCGACCTGTAATTGGTAAATGCCCAAACCAGAATGGTTCAGAGCCCCGGTGTATGTATGCATATACATGGCACGCTAACTCATTGTATGTGCCTCGCGCCTAGAGCCCTCTCGTCGTGCGGTCGCACCGAAGACGGACTTTAACTGACTGTATCGTTACCTGTGCCCACGCCTGCACCGTGTGGTGCTTGACCCACTCCTAATGAAACGATCGTGGACATGCCAAGTCTTTCATATTTACTAGATGATCCGCGTGTTAGATCGCAGTTTGCAAGCCGTCATACTTGTTTTTACCATACCAAGGACGAGTGCCCCGCCCAAGGACACGACTCAGAAGAGCGCCTACTGTAGCTGTAGGATGCGTAGAATCTCGCCGCATCAACTTCGACATGCCGATCAACACAAGGCATCATGGCGGCACTCAAGTACAAGAACCCCAAGTATCTCCACGGTAATGTGTGAAGTTCGGAACACCGGAGATGGAGTAGCTGTGGGAATGGATGCAATGCTTTCATCTCACTCTACCCGAATATATACATACATACCCTATTTAGAGTGCAAGAGTGCAAATAGTGTTCATCATCCATGAGTTCCAACATAACGGTCTTGTAATTGACTGGAGAAGCTCTCGATATTCCTAATGGAAGGGTAATAACGTTCTGTACCAGCAAGGAGCATGTTAAAGGGCTTTAGAAAAAGGATGTCCGCGTTTACACCTCTGCGTTCTCAGCTGTATGAGTATGAATGTCTACATCGCGTACACAAGACCCCAAAAATACCACAACCCTCCCGGGCTCCACAAGCTACGCCGAGGTAGTTGATACGTGGCAAACATCTACTTGTGCCGACCCCTCTCTGGGAAATCTTGCCCTGCTTTGAAGAGCCAGAATGGACCTGCGGGAAGATATGTGTCACGTGGAGTAAATGGGACTAATGGAACATCCCACTGACCCGAGGGGTCGCCTAACAGCAATGCAAATAAGTCCACGATGGTGACGACGGTGACGATAAAAGGAAACGACCTTGTTCGTGGTGTGCGCTGGACCAGGCCCCTACAACACCGGCCGCACTACACACACCACCGATCTGCACCCCTTCTGAACTGCTTGACGTGATCAGTTCGAAAGACTCTTATCCACGAGGAGGGGGGAACTGATATCATTATCTAACCTCCACTGGTCGTGATGTTTGAATATTGACACCTGAAAGACGGAGATAAGCTATGTTGCAGGGTTGCTGTCCAATAGGCGCACTCACAAAGCTCCATCGAATGTTACCATCCTTCATTACACAAACGGTGCCACGAACTACGCGATTCAACGCCTCTTCTGAATTAAAACCCCGCATTGTCCCCCCGAACGTAATAGGAGGGCGTGAGGGGTCTGGTAGCTTCTCTAGAACCCTTGGATCGCTTTCCACGGTGATAATCCGGAGATCGAGGCGGAGCAGTCGTGAAGCCTCCTGGTGTTCATCATCGAAGAAGCCTGGATTCCGACCGGAGGTCTGGTCACACAGAGAATAAGCTCAGGGTACAAGACGGCATATCTGCTCCACAAACATTGAATCCTTCACAGAAGGTCAGTAATTTCTTAGCGTCGGACGGGAGGGAGACCCACTGATCAGGTCTCTTCGTGCGTACAGTCGATTTGTGGGTTTTCTCAGAAACTGTGTGGCATTGGGACATACCGGTAATCACAGAAACAGACGATTCTCAACCACTGTCCCTCAACCCCTGCCCAGTCAAGTGGAGATCGCTGAAGGGTTCCAGGTGCGGAGTATGCACGGCAGGCCTCTAGGCCCTGCACTATTGCTCGAGGCTTGAACTCTCTAGGCCAATCGCCTCCGAAATCCCGTAGGTTCATCGCGATCACCGTAACGAAGGCGTTTACATGACTCCAGTTCACACAGTCACCACCGTCGGTGAAGGGGCCCCAGTGTGCCTCTCTAGTGTAATTCCGGAGATCGTAGACGCGGGTCCTACTCATCCGGCGGAGTACCCTAAGTTGCTCTGGGGCTTCTATGCCTGCGCCATGGTCGAGTGAGAGGGCGAGGTGGGCGCGAAGCTTCTCAGCGCCAGAAGCAGAATCAGGTAGTCCGAGCCTCAGGCACTTTTCAATCCAGGGAGACCCCCCGACCGTCAGGACAGCCGTCACCCACGAGAGATTGTGAGAGGTTTGGAGCGTGGTCCAAGGAGCGGCCTCGCGGACACATTCAAGCAGAACGTCTACGAGTTCGCGGCGGTCACCGTCGCGCCGTGCTATCTGTTCCGCCCGCACGCGCCGTCGAAGCTTTGCACGCCAGTCCACTTCCGAAGGTCCATTGGAGAGACGCGGGTCGTCGAAGGGGTAATCCAGGAAGAGGGTGCGCCACAGGTACTGGTCGGGTGACCGATAAACGAGGGTATGCGCACGGCGACATGTTTGGGCAAATGAGGCGACGTCTCTAGGATGACAGAGCGATAGTGTACGCTCCGTCAGTTCTGGCGGTACGATGGATATCATAGAACGATTTCCTTGGATCGGGAAATGTCCGAAGTTGACCGATCCCCGGACCGCCAACACCGCGTGCTTTGCTTAGTTGCTCTCATCATCAAGGCGCTCGTCTCGTTGACAGTCGCGACCCTTAACTACAATGCGTAACCTCATCTCACTGATCCTAGTCACAGCATCTCTATCCCATGCAATCCAGCTCCCATTCGATATCAGCAAGCTCTGGCCAGTAAAACTACCCCCTTCTGAATCGTCACCCGTCGTAGAAACCCCACAGCCACCACGTATCGCGATAATTGGCGCTGGGGCTGGGGGTTCCTCTGCAGCGTTCTGGATTGCCAAAGCCAAGGAACGTTCTGGCCTTGATGTCGAAATCGATATCTACGAACGCAATGACTATATTGGCGGTCGTGAGTTACTCTATTCATGCGAGTACTTCCGAGCTTTCGTGCTAAGGTTTCCGGAGGAAGCACCACGGTGTACCCTTATAATGATACGGCGTATGAGCCCGTGGAACTTGGGGCATCCATTTTTGTGGACGTGAACAAAAATCTCCAGCGGGCAGCACGCGAATTCAATTTCTCCTTGTATGGGTTCGAGGATGATGACGGGGACATGGGTATCTGGGACGGAGAGCAGTTCTTGTATACGGTATGATTCACGCGCGATGACTACCCAGCCGTTCTAAGCTCTCCAGCAGACGGGGAGCAAAACGGGCATATTTGGTTCCTGGCTCGATAATATTAAGTTTCTCTGGAGGTATGGCTACCGCTCAGCGAAGAGGATGCAAGAACTGTAAGATTTGATTTTCCACCCTTTTCGGTGAACTGACCTACGACCCGAAATAGTGTACGATCCACGTTGGACGTTTTTGCCACACTTTACGATTCAGATGCTCCACAGTGGTCCTCCATCGAGGAACTCAAGAACGCTCTGAACTGGACCGAACTCGTCTCCCTCACTGGCGCCGAATACTTCCTGAATCACGGTGTCTCTCAGAGGCTCATAACTGAACTGATTGAGGCGGGCACGCGCGTAAATTATGCTCAGGTTAGGCATGTTCTCCCCTC
Organism: Lactarius hatsudake; assembly: GCA_024734325.1. NCBI lineage: Eukaryota > Fungi > Basidiomycota > Agaricomycetes > Russulales > Russulaceae > Lactarius > Lactarius hatsudake. The sequence continues at coordinate 2,765,425 of JANSJP010000001.1, read as the reverse complement.
GACTGTAGTTTTCCGGCTGAATTCAGCTATGCAGAATGTCGATGACTTACACTCATTAGTGACGGCTTGTTCCCTTGCGGCGGATGGTGGGGTTAGCGTCAAGGGTGGAAACTGGCGAATTTTTGAGCAATTCGTGAAACGGTCTGGTGCGCGTATCTTCCTGGGGACGGAAGTAAGCCTTTTCCCTTTGCCCAAATTAGCATGACTCATAGTAGTCCACCACTAGGTGGTTGGCATACAACGACGCTCGGACAATGGTTGGACCGTCGCAACACAGGACGGGCATCGCGATTATGACGCGGTGATCATTGCTGCACCTTATCACACTTCTCGCATCTCCTTACCAGACGACATATCCTCCTCAATCCCACCCCAACCATATATCCACCTACACGTCACTCTTCTCACAACTACGGCAGCAACGCCTGACCCTGAATATTTCGGGTATAAGCCCAGCGGCAAGATCCCCACGACGATCCTGACATCATTCGATGGCGCTCGTCAGGGCGGTAAAGCCCCAGAATTCAACTCACTTACATATCACGGGCAGGCAAAGATTGCCAGGAACGAGACTCATGACGCTCAAGATACTGGGGAATGGTCCGTGAAGATTTTCTCCATGGAGCCAATCTCGGATGATTGGCTTGCAAGAGTGTTCCAGGGACAAGTTGGATGGGTCTTCCGCAAGGAGGTAATGTGTTTTGCGTTTCTTTCTCTCTACTTGGGGTTTTGACGACAGCATACCCAGTGGGATTCATATCCCGTACTACCCCCAACGGTAGAATTCCCCCCTGTGAAGCTAGATGACGGCCTTTTCTATGTGAATGCCTTCGAACCGTAAGTGGTAACCAAGGACCTCGGTTTTAATGGACGACTTATTTTTACCTATTTTAGACTGATCTCGGCAATGGAGACAGAAATTATCGCTTCCCGGAACATCGTAGAACTGATACTCAGGGAAAAGTTTAATTCGAGCATCTGCCCTGTCGAGACGACTCGTGCTACTACAGACGGAGGGGTGTATGGGTGGGACTGTTAGTAGTCGCGGTCACGTGGATAAATAATAGAATGGACTGATTTTGCCGCGAGCCAATAAAAACGCAGGACGGGAGGAAAGTTGAGCACGACTTTACGGATTATCTCGGAATAGGGACTTGTGTCCACACCACCATGTTCAATCACTTCTCGGCCTCGGTCTCAAGGCCTTCCGGTACATCCCTCACTCCGTTCTCAAGTGTCCAATTCCCCACGCTCTTTTCCTCTGCCTCAAATGCTATAACGTGGACCTACACAACCTTCGCTATCATTCTCGCTCTCCTCGCTCTCGAGCAATCCATCTATCGATATAAGAAGAGACATCTTCCCGGCGACAGATGGACGATACCCATAATTGGAAAATTTGCAGACTCGATGAAACCTACCATGGAAGGATACATGAAGCAATGGAACTCTGGAGCTCTCAGCGCCCTGAGTGTTTTTAACATGTTGGCCCCATGGTCTCTTATTTTGGGAATTGATCCTCATCCACATCTGTTAGTTTCATAGTCATGGCATCTACCACGGAATATTCTCGCAAGATCCTCAACTCTCCAGGTCACGCAGAACCGTGTCTTGTCTACTCTGCAAAGCAGATCTTACTTCCAGAGAATTGGTACCAATCTTTTCATTCCGCATACCACCATTTTGATTGACTTCTCCCGCAGGGTATTTTTGACCGGAAAGGAACACGTTGCATACCGCCGAGGCCTCAACCATCTTTTCACTCACAAGGCACTCGGGTAAGTTTCAATGAAATCCCCTACGTTAAGCCATCTCACAGTCCCCGTCTCGACCCAGGTTGTACTTCAACATCATGGATTCAGTCACTCGAAAACACATCAAAAAGTGGCTCGCAGAAGCCGTGGTTGATCCCACCGAAAAAAGTATGATGATGAGAGTGCGCGATCTCAATATGGATACTTCGCTGCGCGTCTTCTGCGGCAATCACTTGCCTGATGAGGCCCCCCGGGAAATCTGCGACAAGTATTGGGACATCACCGTTGCGCTCGAACTGGTCAACTTCCCTTTGGCTATTCCTGGAACCAAAGTCTATCGTGCTATTCAGGCTCGTAAAGTTGCGCTCGCCTGGCTCGAGCTTGCTGCTCATCGAAGCAAGGAGGCCATGGCTCAAGGAAAAGAGCCCAGTTGCATGCTTGACGAGTGGGTCACCTTGCTTAACGATCCTGGATATAAAGGTCGCAGGGAGTTCAGTGATCGTGAGATGGCCATGGTCTTGTTCTCCTTCTTGTTTGCGAGTCAAGATGCCATGAGTAGCGGCGTGATCTATGGGTTCCAACACCTTGCTGACAACCCAGACATTCTTACTAAAATTCGCGAGGAGCAAAGCCGTGTCCGTCCAGGCCAACATGACAAGCCGATGACCCTCGAAGATCTCGACCAGATGCCATACTTGAAAGCCGTTGTTAAAGAGAGCCTTCGCGTCAAGCCCCCTGTGACAATGGTAAGGGAGACTCCATTGTGCTCGTGGACTGGTTGTTCATTCTGTGTGCAGGTACCCTACCTTGCCAAGAAGGCGTTCCCTATTTCGGATGATTATACGGTCCCCGCTGGTAGCATGGTTATCCCGTCCTTTTACAACTCTTTGCACGATCCCAAAGTTTTCCCCGACCCCGATACCCTCCTCCCTGAACGATGGCTCGACCCTGAGAACCCTGCGAACAAGAATCCACAGAACTACCTTGTCTTTGGAAGTGGCCCTCACAAATGCGTTGGCATTGAGTATGCAACGATGAATATTGCACTTGCACTTGGCCTGGCAAGTGAATTGGCGGAGTGGAAACATGTTTTGACCCCACGGAGCGATAAAGTACAGTGAGTAACACGTCAGTTTTTTTGAAGCGTCTTGTTCACATTCTCAATCACACAGAATCATCGCGACCATATTCCCGCAGGACGGCTGTTTGCTCAAGTTCACTCCTCGGCAATACGCCTGAAGAGTACGAGTGTTGTGACTAGATGTTTAGACCGTCACGATGATATAATATAGCACTACGTATTATTAGCGACAATGCATATGTGATGTTGCCAACACGTGACCCGACTTGTTTCTTGATGCGACTTCCGCGTCGCGTGCCATGGGCGACCCTCGCTCAACTTGAACAAGTCTATTCGTGGGTTTACTCCCAAGATGCGGGCGACAGTTCTAGAGACAGCGCTATAGAAAGGGTGTGTGTCACACCCGAGTGAATACTTTTTGCCTTACCTGTAGGAAAGCTCTCCGCGTGGAAGTTCATGATGCCCTTGCCACACGCGCTAGAGTCTCTTCTCTCTATCTTGGTCGCTATTCGCCAAGAGAGTACATACAACGCTGGGGCGTCTTCCTCGTTATCTCTGCGGCAGAGCTATGCAACCGCGATCATTCGCCTCGTCAATGGACTCGTGGATCCTCTCCAACTGGGCACATACGCACGCTCCATATCATCCATCGCCGCTCAGATCGGTCTCCCGGCTTGGCTCGTCGAGCTCCGCCACGCCGCGACCCACGAGGACCTGCCAAGTCTCGAATTACTGCGCGATGGGGTTAAAGAGGTGCGCCATTGCGCCCCCCCCCCCACTGATGATAGCATAGCATAATATCCCGGCAGTGTCTCACTTGGCTCCTGCATAACTATTTCCGCCCTACGCTAGATCCGACACTCGCGCACGCAGCGCCACAGATCCGCCACAGCCTCCGCCCCGCGGAGCCTCTGCTCAGGCGGTACAAGGGCCTGCTCAAGTCGCTCGTGCGTGATGATGACGACGCGGCGCGGCGCGATAATGCGGACGTCCGTGCTGTGCTGCGCGAGCTCGAGCGCTGGCTCGCGGAGGCACGTATAGCGGGCGCCAACGCGCAGTCGACGAACGAGAACGAGGGGTGGTGGCATGCTCGCGCCGACGACAACGACGGAGACGAGCCAAGGGAAGCGTGGGCTCTCGACCGGCTCTGCGAGGCGCTTCTCGCGAGGGGCGCGTTGGTGCCCCTCTCTCGCAGGTAGGTGTTCCCCCCCAAGCTGATTTTCACAGACCCTTGAATGATGATATTAGGAAACGTGCGCCACCGGAGGGCTCGCGATATCCACCGCCCGCCCTGCTCGCCATCTGGACCCCGCTCCTCGAGAACCTCGCGGTGGGCTCCTTGCGCACGGCGCTCTCCTCGCACATCTTGGCGCGTTTGCTCGCCGAGCGCCATCACCACGCATCTCCCGACGGTGACGACGACGGTGACGACGACGACGACGAAAGGGCGTCGTACGAACTCTGTCTCGCCGCCTGGGGCGCGTGGCTCGTCGAAGAATGGCGTCTCGCGGACGAGACCGACGTGGACGTTTTCACGCGTCGCGAGGACGTCTTCTTTCAGCTAGTACACGCCTTGTGCACATCGTGTCGCGACAAAGAAACGACAGGAGCACCGCTCGCGTGCCAGCCGGGGTTCGTGTTTTTTTGTTTTGTTGCACAGTCTTGTACCGGGCCCGGACGCGATTATTATTATTTTTGACAGAGCGCAGGCACTGCTTGCGGCGTTATGTGCCTCGGACAGGCGGCTCGCCGAAATCTCAGCCACCGTCCTGCGTCGTGTTAGTGCCACCGGCGCAGCAGCACAGGTCTCTGTGGTGGGTGGTCTTTGCGTCCTTCTTCTGGAGAGCGCAAATGAAATAATTCTTTTGTACAGCAACAGGGAGACGCTGCTCAGGCCTGGAACGAGACAGATTTGGACATCATGGACGCCCGTCTGCAAGCGGCGCGCTCTCTCGTCGACGCACCTGAACGCCAGCCACAAGAACAAATCCAGTGTTCCCCCGCACCAGAACCCGGGCCAGGGGGACGAGGATCCTCCTCTTCGAGCATGTCCCTACGCAATGGGTGGCGCTTGCTCACAGAGACGGACGGCTGGCGGCCATGTCCCATAGGAATATACATCGGAGGCAGATAAGCAAAATGTTTGGTACGAATGTCAGCTGTCATTGTTTTATGATGTTTTGCGGGAAGGGATATATTGGCTACTTGGCGAACGTCAGAATGGAACGAGTTCTGTACCTGGTCTCCGTTCCTCGGGAACACAAATGAATTGAAAAGAAAAAAAACTCAGGGCCGTCTGACACTCCCGAGGGGATTCACACAAGAAAAAAAAGAAACCGATCCCGGTCCAACGTAAGTGCACGCAGATTGCGAAAAAAAAATACACAGAGTAACGGTATGTCAGGTATAATAGCCTAGTTTGCGCCCAAAAAGGAAGAAAAGAACACAAGAAATTAGTAGCAAGGTAGAATTTGATCCAGCACGTTTATGAGCATGTCGTGTCGTTCGTCATGTCGGAGGACGTGGCCCTCGCGTTTTTCGCGGTTGTGCAGCAGGCTCCCTCTTCCGCTCGACGGGTGATCGGCCATCCTGGGATCTGCCGTCCTGCGAACTACTACCTCCGCTATCTGCGTATCGAGGCGGAAGCTCGACGACCTCCGCACCCTCCTCGGTATACACCGTCACTGGTGCGCGCCCGCCGTCGTGGTGCACGACGTAGACGTTCGTCCTCCCGGCTCCGCCTCGTCCTCCCACGGAACTGTCCGTCGGCGCCGTCGAACCCGACGCAGAAGTGGCGTCCGGGGGTGACGAGGGCGGGCTGGGGCCGCCGCCAGGGAGGAGCGGGGCGCTCGGGTCACTCGAGCTCGAACCGGGAATCGAGAACGGCTCCACGATGTACTCCAGCCCGCCCGGACCAAGGTGGCCCCCGCTGGTGATGCCTGTCACTTCGCGCGGTGAGTGGGGTTGGCCGGGCTCGTTGTTGTGGGCCAAGCTTTGTCGGGCTGGGGGACTGCGAGAACGCCGGCGTTTGAGTAAGAGTATTCCCGCTCCACCCACTAGTAAACCGACGACGATGCCGCCTGCAGCCGCTCCTATAGTCGGGGCTAGGTGTGATGAAGATTTACCACTCCCACTCTCACTATGACATCCAGAATCAACAAAATATATATTCATTTAAAAGGGAAATTGAGACTCACCTGTGATTCAAGTCGAGGCACGAGGTATCAGGGCCATCGCCACTATGCAGAGGCCCTTGTGCCCATACATTGCCTTGCGAGTCTTCAAGCGAGATGAAGAAGGGGAAACCATGAGACTAGATTATTGTCACTTGAGGCACGTCCTCGAAAACGGGAGTAGAGAAATAATTACGCACCAACGATACGGTCCAGTTGATGGGGTTATCCGCGGTTGAATTGATAAGCAATGGCGGGTGCAAAGTCGGCGCAATCTGGGTGCCTGGAGTCACACAACTGCCAATTGACAGTGTTAAAAATAGACACGCACGGTGAGTTGATACGGGGGCGTGCCGTTCTTGCCCTGGACTTGGATGTCTGTGCACTGCACGCCATACGTATTTATCGCAAATAGTGGCATAAGCGGTTTCCGACTAACGCACCTGCGGAATCCAGCCATACTGGGAGAAATCACCGGTTACGACCGCCGCGTTGACACTCATTGCGGAAGTCGGATAAGTCACGTTCTGACAGGATACGGATTTGGCAGAGGAGCTGGGAATAACGGTGTATATTCCTTGACAGCCACCAGATGCCCCGTTTGAAGCCCACTGATCCCCACAGTGAGACGACAGGTAATGATTAAACGATACGCCACTCACCATGCATATTTGGTACTACGTCAGGAACCGAGATGTGAGTGATCAATGGTATAGCATTGAGAAACGTGGACAGCATACCTGAGTACCAGGAATCCAAGGAACGACAAAATCCTAAAAAGAAGTACGAGTCTGCTTGGTAGTTCGACAAACACAGAGTAAAGGGCATACAAAAGACGTTCCACTCCCTGCCGGTACGGTGATGGGGACGATAAATGTACTGTCGTGGGGTAGGTGGGGTTAAGGCGCCGGACGAATATGGCGTAACAAGGAAGGACGGACGAAGTGAATATTTGGAGGAAATAAGGTGCTGTGGGATTCGGCCTGAGGAAATTGTTAGTTGAAGGGATCACAGGGAGATGGCAGTAGCGCACCCTACAGCGCCCGACCCACGCGTCCACGTTATGTGTAACGTAGAGCATTGTTCTAATCCGTCATCATCATCGTATGAGTCGTCCAAATGAACCAAAAAGAAGACACAACCGCACCGGTGACGGGTATAGGGACTGTCGTTCCGGAAGGATTCCAGTCGAATAAGAAGCTCTAAAAACGCGACGTCGTTGAACATGTGGTAAGTCTGAAAGGGAGGGGATACGCACCTGGGGAAGAAACGACTGGCACGTCTACAGCAGCGGCCCCATGAAGATAACACGAGGCGAGAGCGATAAGGGCAACTGCGCCCTGCATGGAGACAGAGGAGAGAGGGAAAGAGTTGGGAAAGAATCGGTCGAAGGCAAACTCATAAGGCGGACAAATTCATTCAAAGTAGCGCGCTCGTCAGGCACGTCGACCCAGCAGCGTGGGCGGTCGAATCACTATCACAACCCCCAACAAAGCAGGAACGGAGAACCGCCTACGTGACAGGATACGTGTAACGTGTGTTTGTTATTCAGGCATCAGCGCAAACCACATCAGATTGGGCTGTACCGGGCGGAGGACCGGGGTCGTAGTACGGATTATCCGGAAACCATGGTCTGCCTTCAACATCACGTAATACCCCTCCTATCGCGTGAAATGTGTACCATTCAGGTTCCGGCGATCGCTCCAGAATCAGCGCCCGTCTCATGAGCGTCCGGTAAATTGCCACACCTGAGTGACAGTCATTTGCCGCGTCTGGAATCAATCCATTTTTAGACCACAGAATGTTCAAAGGAAAAGAAAAACACCTCACATTCTTTTTGCTGCGTCGAGAGTTCCGCTTCCCAATCGCTTGTTTGTGCGCGACCTTTTGCAAGTCTCCGTCCGAGATATGTGTCCGCTAACCGTGAGAGTCCAATCCCACCCCCATAAGGTCCCTTCCAACGCGTGTCCACACTCCGTGCCAAGAGCGCCAAATCCACACAATTGCGTACAGATACCCGATAATCTCTCCAGAGCTTCTTGCAATCATCTAAACATCACTCTTCAATATCCAACAAATTAACGTCCTGATTGAAGATACTTGCACTGGATCCCTACACCAACCTTCACGCTCTCGACCGATTCTAGTAGGTCGCGAAGGCCGCTGGGAAAGGCTTTAATATAATCAGTAAACCGTGCAGTTCCGCGGAGCGGGGAAGCGTGCGAAGTTGATATGGACTGTACCTGGCATAGCGCTGACTTGCACGAGCAGTACTTCATCGTCACACGCGAGCTGGACGAGGGCTATCGGATTCTCCCTCCTCCCGGATGTGAAAGTCGGCCGCCACTCAAGGTCAAGGCCGATAGCGAGAGGTGACGGGCGGGAAGCGATACGGGCGATCCACTCGTTTGCTGTGTCTTCTGTCCTTATGTAATGGAGCTGGGCATTGGCAGTGAATGCTCTCCAATCATATAGAACGGGGTCATTAGCACTGCCTCCGGCTGCTCGAGGACTTGTACCACCTGTGCCTCCAGGTCCGCCAGCTAACGAAACTTCGAGTTCTGAAGAACTTTTGTACGCTGTCAAGGGCTGCGAGTGATTGTTAGGTCTGTCAACGGACAAGAGCCTGCTGCTACCAGTGCCACCAATCCATAGAGGCTGGGACATGACCGCTAAGCGGGTAGAAGCCTTGCGGCACCGAGAGAGCATTCACCTAGCTCAACACGAACACCGTAGGACGTCGACAAATATAGACCTTGAGGCGTGGGAACCGGTCCCATTGGTATATATAATATAGGATTTTCGCACGCTATCTAGTCAAAGAAAATACTCTGCATATCCCACCGGTGGTAGCGCGCAAGGCCATGACCCGAAGTCGATTGCACTCTCCCAAGCACGCTCGGCTGAGCGATACAAGTCCAAAGCGGCGCGTGCATTTTCCAACTGGAATCGATACGTACAATGCTGAGGATAAGATCGGTTATGCGGACGCACCGGATGTTCATATCCTAGTCCCATACTACGGCCCATCAGGCGGTGGACGAGGACGTGTAATGGAGGTGTAGTACTTCCGCACCCGAGACCTCGCCTGAACGGGACAAATGCTGCTACGTCTCGTGTGTTGATCGTTGGGTGGCTGATGCCCATGACCTAAATGCTGTTAGCTACTTCGATTCTCGAGCACATCGACACCACTTGCCGATAGGAATAACCAAAGGTTATGCCCAACAATGATCTTATCTCGTATGAGGGACGCCACGCGATGCTGGACTTCACGGAACAGAGGGGCTAGGTAGAGGGAATACGCGCTCCAGTAAGCCGGTGTTCTACTGGAGGTGACGACGATTTACCATTGACTAGATGCGCCGCGACTAGGCCTGTCTCAGCCGTCCTGTAATTCGTGACTTCATGACTGGCCAACGTATCAATCGTTCAGCACCAACATAAAAGTTTGCAATATTCCTGCGACGTACGTCGGGCGTACGAGGGTATCCAGTACCACGTTTCCTCTATAGTCCGTGAGAGAGACACGCCTGTGTGTAGATTTTAGTGTAGAGCCTGTTTTCCGAAACAAAAGGCCGACTTACGCAACTATTGGTATGTTTGCGGTATCGCCAGTATACACTATTTGAGCCGAAACAGCCATGAAACTGAAATAATGGGTCGATATGTGAACTCAACTCCCCCATGGGGCCGTTGTGACTCACTTTTCTGGAAGATGAATTTTGAAAGGTAGTTGCGCTTGGGGCTGTTGGTGGGGGCTCCTTGGCGAGAGCGCGGAATTTCGAAGAGTGGTCGACCTGTTGTTGGTGCGAGGGTTGGTCGTTATATGCCCACGTTTGTTCTTGTCCTTGGCGTGATATATGAACATGCCGCGAGGCCGATAAGAGGGAGCGAGTGATAGATTGGAAGCGTCCAAGAGCGAGTGAAAGTGAGGTAAAATTGTGACTTTTAGGAGAGAGAGAAGACGACGTCAGGAAGACCCGGACATGTCCCTCGTTGCGAGAATGACCAGGAGGGGTAAGATGCCGAGGCGGGCTCGTGCAGAAGTTCTGCCATTTTCTGCGGGAGACAACCAACTTCTCCCTCTGAGCGAGTGAAAGGGTATGAATACCAGACAAACATCGAAGCCGAGTTGGTATTCCCGAACAGAGCGCGTTGGTACACAGCGGCACCGCAATCTTTCCAAACAGAGTCAAAGACAACCGAAGCTGTTGCGATTCGATGATGGGATCCCCACGTCACATGGCGACAAGCGATTTATCGAGACACTCTCCAAGAGGGAGAGAAGCCCTGTCCTCGTTGATGACGATCTTACATTGAGCGTTTACGTAACCGAGACACTTATGAACCCTGCGATCGGCGAATCTCGACAACAGATCTCGTCTAATTGTCTAGGGGTTATTCTAAGATGGGAATTTCCACTTACACAAAGTCAATCAATCACGACAGCTCTGCACTGCCTTCTACAGCTTCCCCGCCCAGTTTTTCCTTTCGGGCGACGTTCTTTTGCTCAAAGCTTCGCATCCCTTCCAGTCCCCACCGAGACATCATGGCTTTGTCCTACGACAGCTTTCAATCCGGTGCTCCAGGCGATTCAAAATATGAAGCTTACCTCGTCCCAAGGTGAACCTATGTAAGATGCAATCGACATTTAGCTTCATCTGGCTTGGCGTGTGTGCGCGTATCCACTTACATGGTGTTGTCAGCATCTGTTCACCCGTGAACACGGCGTTTGCCCCAGCCATGAAACACATTGCTTGCTCGTTCTCGCTTAGTGTCTGCCTACCTGCCGCGAGTCTAATGATCGTCGTCGGAAGAATTATTCTTGTCGTGGCGATCGTACGGAGAAGTACACGAGGAGAAACAGGCTGGAAAGTAGTGTTCAGAGGCGTAACGCTTGGAGGAAGAAGGTGGTTACTTGCCTCGTTCTTCTCCAGAGGTGTTCCTTCGATGGGTACAAGCGCGTTCACGGGGAACGACTCGGGGTGTTCAGGCATGCTATAGACGTCTTGTGAGAAGATGTAGTCAAGTCCTGGTGAAACTTGGGACGTACTTGGAGGCTTCCCAGATGAGGCTGACACGATCAGCATCTGACTCACCCAGTCCAAGGATGCCCCCTGAACAGACACTGATACCTGCGTCTCTGACGTGAGATATTGTGTCCAAGCGATCATCGTAGGTTCTTGTGGTGATGACCTACAAAGCGTGAGCTCGCGAGAACAAGTAATCACTTGGAGCGACGAACCTGCGGATAGAACTCTCGTGAGGTGTCGAGATTGTGATTGTATGCCGTCAAGCCCCTGGTGAGCGGGTCATTGTCAGTGAGCGATGGGCTACGAATATACAGTAGGAGTACATACGCCTCCTTCAACTGCTTTGCTTGAGTCGGCGACAGCATTCCGAGGGTAGTGCAGACTTCCATGTCCATCTTGCGTATCTCGCGGACCATCTCCAGGATACGTTCAAAGCCGCGCTTTCGGCCCGCCAGGTCCCTCCACGCAGCACCCATACAAAAGCGAGTGCTACCGTTCGCCTTTGCCGTGCGCGCAGCCTCTAACACGGGCTCGATTTCAAGGAGACGGGAAGCCTTCGTCGCGGTCGTGTATCTGGACGACTGCGAGCAGTATGAGCCTGAATATCGTGAGCACGACCCCGACTGGCACCTATCAGCCGCGTTTGCCTCACAGTCTTCGCTACATCCACCACCTGCAAGCAAACAGCCGATGTCAGATTTTGTTGTTCTTCGGATACATATCCACTCACTCTTGATGTTCATCAATGTGCACAACTGAATTTTGCTCGGATCGTGGTGCTGCCTATGCACACTCGCCGCGCGGAAGACGAGATCCAGCAGCGGGGCGTCGTAGATCCGCTGCACTTCCTCTTTTGTCCAGTCGTGACGCGTCGGAGGTGCCGCCACAAGCGTCGGCGCGGTGGTGGATGCATGTGTCGCAAGAGATCTCGCTACGAGAGTGAAACGTGGAGATGTGACGATGCGCAACATGATGGATGAAAACAAAGGGGGAAGTGGACACAGAGCTTTGCGAACGGATTTACGACACTTTGGAGGGGTACCGATGGTCCCGATAAGTAGGATTAGGTAACGCAATCAATCCCCAAAACATAGTCCAGTTGGGGACCGTCCCAGTACGGTTACACGCAGGCAATCGTGTGCTGTCACAGTAAAGCACGTACTCTACAGCCGTCATGCATCAAGCCCGGGTCGTGAGAGTACCCCCCCCTCTCGTCGCGCCATGCGATCAATCACCCCACGAATGGCCATGCCAGTGGGGACACAAAGCAGTAACAAGGTGGCGCGTAGACTCGCCCGACGATCGTTTTCTGTTACCTTGTGCAGAACTTGTGCCAGAGCTTGGAGGCTACAACGGGGTATCATGCATGTCATGGGTCGTAATCGGTGTCTATGTCAGCTGTAGCTCTCGACTTCGAGTCGAAGGACGTCGTCGTACGTAACAAGTACGGAAAAGGCACGTGTTTTTGTCTCGAGATGACGCGTACCCGACAGATGCAGAAGTTGCGTACACCCGCGGGTAATTCAGCGACGTTTTTCCAGCAGCTGATGAGGCCAAGCTTATGTCAATGTTAATATTACAGGCAAGGGGGACGACGTCTGACAGAGATGTTTCTCAAATAAGAACAGGAGATATCAAGCACATGGGAATAGAGAGCCTAGACGAGGATATGTATATAGTAAAGGGAATGGGAATGGGCTTTGGGGGGAGCGACAGGTAAGAATGGTGTCATATAAGAACAATGCTGATACGGTGTGTCGTAGGGAAACTGAAACCGCACAGCGGAACGGAAGAGACAATCGAAATCATCCATAGGTCGTTTGCTCGTAGTTTGTTGAAGGCAATACTAAGACTCGGTGTGGGCAGAAGCGCACTGCTGTGCTACTGAAGCAATATTAGGTGACTGGCCGGGGGGGGGGGCAAGAAACGAACGTGTACCGGTGCCATCTTGTGGTTGAGAACGAGAGCGCGGTCGAAGACTTTGGGTTTGTGACACCGTGGAAGCCGCGAGGCTACGCTCACGCTCGAGTGCCTCGCGCATGATATTCCACTGGCGCATGGTGTACGCGGCCAGCTCGCGGGCGTATTGAATTTTGCGGATCTCAACCGAGTCAACGGTCATCTTGTGGTAGGTGGTGGGTGGGTGGTTGGTAGAGAGAGGGTGGGTAAAAGAGAGCAAGGTTATAAAAAGTAAAATAAAAACAGTCAGGGGTAACTGTCTAACACACTTAGGCTGGCCGTGTTGAAACAAGGCGGAAGAGGTCAGTTATTGGAGCCCCGCGTAATCAATCCCATTATCACTATCTGTTTTGCCGGCTCACGGCACCATGATGCGTCAAATCACGGAACACTTTCCCTTTCCGGATGTACGCTCCTTATTTTTTCATTGGTTGGTCGTGGCCCGTGGGACACTTAACGCTGTGCGGCGGTGATAAGGACCGACGATGCTCTAGACCTCGCTCCAGGCCTCACTGCGGTTCTTTCGGGAGCATGGAGTAACGTGGGACAGAGAGGACCAGCCCCTGCGGTATTGGGTGGCGCTTGGGGTGAGAGACTGAGGGAAGCAAGGGCCAACTGGGATGCATGGTCTAGAGTCGAAGCTGACGTCACGATACAGTCAGGGCTGGCTAACATCAAGGTTCGTCCGAAATGCAAATTGTCGCCATCGTTAACCATAAAAATATACAAAAAAACATGTGCGTGATCAACACTAGAAAGTGCATTAATAAGGCCTATGATAGTACGAGAGAAACCAAGCTTGCTACGCTTTACAGAGAGCACGGCAAAAAAAGAGACGAATGAGAATGGCTACAAAGATATTAGATCCAAGCAAATGCGTATGATAATACAGTGCAAAAAGTCCGTGTGCGTGTGTTTGTTTTCGTGATATGGACATCGAGTGCGTGTGCGACAGTGATAGTCGTCCAAGAACATGCCTAAAATCGTGTGGGTTGCATTCATGCACGGGTGGAGCGCCAGTTGCAACTGGAGGCTGCGGCGAAGGCGGGCTTGGGAGGAACCGGACGTCCACCGAGCATCACCCCACCGGTGAGAACTGTCGTCTTGCCGCCATCGTAGTTGGTCACTTCCTTTTTCGTCGTGTCGATGAAGACGCGAGCTTTACGAGCACGCTCGCGACGGGAGAGTGTAGAACCCTCAGTCCCAGCTGAGGAGATCGTGGTGGCCGAGGTGGAGTCGGATTCATCCGAATCAAAGGAGAGCCACGAACACGTATCCGATGAACTGGAACTTGAGCGAGAATGGTGCGAAGCCGAGGATGATTTGGATTTCTGCGGAATGGCCGAAGGGAACTGGCGGAGGACGGGGGTCGTCCAAGTCGGCTCACGGAGTTCGTTGGCAAGCGCAGCGAATAGCTCCTCTTCGTCCTCTTCATCTTCGATCATCAGCTGCTGGGCGAGCGTCGGGAGCACGGGCTCTGCCTTTGCCAACGACTGGGCACGATGCTGAGCTGATGAGGCACTTGCGCGGGAGCCTTCGGACTGGGCCCGGGGTTCCTCCGTGCCTTCCTCGGACCAAATCGTGATGAGTTTGCTGGTAGCACCACGCTGGATGAAGCGAACAGAGACGAGGCCGGGGTCGACGAAGAGATCAAATTCGACGTTGCCTAGGGCTGTCATCCATTCGGACCATTGGACTTTTGCAGCCACGCAGGACGCATAAATAGGGCGCGGAGGAAGAGAAGTAGGAGAGATGGAAAGGCAACGCCTGCCAGATCCTCGGAGGGGTTCGGAAGGCACCCAGGAGTGAGCATAATGGGCGGTCAAGTTCGCTTCTAAAGCGAGTTGCAACTTCGTGACAGTCGACGCGGGTATGAACGCGACCAGAGGACGCGTGAGATAGGCAATAGCAGTGTGACACAGTCACGGTGATGGAACTGAGGGAAGTGGAAGAGGCCATTGAACGTGATAAACGTGAAGGTAAATTCAAAAAGTTGGTTAAACAAGTGGAATTGAGTGAGCGTGAATCGACCAGCGATTGAGGTTCTTGAAGCAATTTACGAGATGATATGAACGCGAAAGGGCGACGACGTGCAAGGGATGTTGCGTAGCAAGTTGATAGGAAACTGAAATTGGGAGGTGAATTCAACGAAGATGAATGAGTAGGTCTGTCTCACCTAATGAAACCGGGACCCAGAAGGTAAAACCGAAGAGCGAAGGATGGTGAGTCGGGTAAGTACCCTGAAAAGGCTTGGGGATATGGTCAGGTCAGCGTCGGTATACTTATAGACAAGTAACCAAGTGAGCGGCTAATTTTCCGAGGACAATGAGAACTTGTATGGAGTGGAGGAACAAAAGCGAGGAAACAAAAGATTCCCATATACGTGTCGCTCTCGTCATGTGCGTTATTGTCTCGGTCGAAGGTTTGACAACGCTTTTTGTATTGACATTATGTTGTCGCTACGTGGCATTCTACCACGAACTCGGGAAATACAATAGCGGCTTGCGCCAAGCGTAAGCGCGAATACAAAGGACGGACCATCGGCGAACCCCGTATATGTCAGAATCTCCGAACGAACTTTAACTTTGTATTTGCGAGGGCATAGACAAATCAACACAACGACACTTTCTCGTTTTTGCTTCGCCACTCGGTGCTCAAAAGAAAAAGGTTCGCCAACGTCGAAAGCTCCTCGCAGAAAAAAACATGGTCTGTGGCCTCTTCTTCTCCTTGTTTCAATGAACTCACTGTAGCAGCCTCTCGCCATCGATCTTCTCAACCCCTCCGCCGAGGCCGAGTCCAAGAGGCACAAACTGAAGCGTCTCGTACAATCTCCCAACTCTTATTTCATGGACGTAAAGTGTCCAGGTGCGTTGAAGCCACGTGAACTACCCGGCGCAGATTCCTGACTAGATGCTCGTAGGGTGCTTCAGCATTTCCACCGTCTTCTCTCACGCGCAGACCGTTGTCATTTGTAACTCATGTTCCAGCGTACTGTGTCAGCCTACGGGTGGTCGGGCGAGGCTCACTGAGGGTACGCACTGTCCTTTACTCCACACTTATCTCGTGCTTATATCTCTCTGCATCAGGGAGCTCATACCGTCGGAAGAACTGAGTGTGCCATGTATCCTCCGTACTTGCTGTCTGCGCTACCCTCGCATTCTGGATATGTTTCATCTTGAGCATTCGTTAACGAGTCAGGAAACATGCAAAAGAACTCGAAAACATCGATTCACATTCAGATATCACACACGATCGCGAGCCAACGGCAGATTACTTGATTGATCTGTAGTGATACGAATGAAGGGGTCGCCAATGCGTGGCTAATAACGCTTGGGAGGTTCTATATAATATTTCTACCTCGTGCCCGCACGCACGCACGCCAATTAGGATCACATTTTCGCCTTGACCTGCGGGGTTTCATCGCCGGGACGGCGTATATTGGCGCGTACTACTCCTTCTTGATTCACGGTCGCCAACAATGTCCCATCCGCAGAATATAGCTATCAGGGCGTGAGCATCGATATTCCTTTCAGCGTCTACCAATCAGCGTGGGCACTTACGAGTCCTGAAGCGACGGCGCGCCCCATGCCTGCTACAGGAGACGTCATCTGTGTCTTCCGTTAGCCCCAGCGCGAATGTTGAAAGTGACGACACTTACGAGGTACAACAGCCAATCACCGCAATCAAAATCATTGCTGACAGAAGCTTAAGTGCTCGAACTGCGAGCATAATGCGATGGCGTACTTATAAAAACACAGAGAATGATCCAGACTTGACTAAGGGGCGTGTCAGTATCTGGTGGTTCGAAATAGTGCGTGACGTACGGCCATGGCCAGGGCCTTGGGCCCAGGTGGCGCGTGTCGCCTCATGCCAGCTGTATGGACCGCTGATGATAGCCTGTAAGGATTCGATGAGGGAGAATAGTAGTAGTAATGATCAGATTGAGTACAGATGGAGGTCAGTGATGTAGGCCAGTATACACTAACCAGGAGTAAGCGTGGAATCAAGGACAACGAAACGAACAAAAGACTGACTTTTTGAAAGGCGGCAGGGTGCTGCTTTGCCATCTTGGCTTTCATCCAATACGCGTGCGTTGACCGCCCCGAGGACTTATTTGCGACGATGCCCGCAGGTTTGACAGAGATCGGACTCTCCTCTCGTGACTAACGCATCTACCGCTTAACGATTCGTGGCTCGGAAAAATGGTGCGCACTTTTGCGTGACCCAAGAGCCGTGCCCTAAATTCCTCCGGCGTGTTTGGCTGACTTGCTATGCGCCTGATGTAATCGACCTCGTTCTCACAGTCTTCCGGGCGGGGAACCTTTGGCATGGGCCAATGGCGAGACGGCTGCCAGATCTCTGGTATCTGGAAGGAGCACAACATGACAAAAACGACCCGCCCGCCCTGCATAGCCCGCACGGAGCGGGTCGAGTATGATCGTCCTTCCCGCAGTCGGTCGACATAATAGAGCAATGGCACAGAAGCAGACGCGCTAAGAATGAAATAAGCCTTGCGTCCCGTGGCGTCGGTTAGCTTTGGCGCTTCCATCGGAAGAGGAACGTACATGTAGAGACTTGCCGGGCAAGGAGGATGGTTAGGGCGAAGTCGTTGGGGGTAACGAGGGAGGACTCACGTGTAAGAGAAACTCGGGCTTGACGCATTTTGTCGCTGCGACGAGGGCCTGCGATATGACCTGCCCTCCAAATACACCCCGGGCTTCGTAGGGTGTAAACAGGTTCCTCGACCGGTATAAATTAAGGTCGAGTTGCTCTACGTCCAGCGCAACTGAGATATCACTAGGTTCTGCCTGATCGTGGTCAACTGGATCCGAGTCGGCCATTGTTAGTCACTGCTTCTCGGGCAACCTTCTCTCTTTATATCGACGCTCAGGTCGGGAGGATGAACGACCGTTAATCACGTGGCATTTTGAAATAACTTACGGAACAATTTGTAGCCGAACCTGTAAGTTAGCCGAAAAACACGATGTCTGACTCAGAACCGCGACGACCAAATGCTCTGGACACAACACCAGAACGAGTTAGACAAGTAGAGTTGAATCGCTTGAGAGGTACCCCGATGCGTGATATTCTGAAGTGGCCATCCCTTTGCTTGACGCGTCGCCCATTCAGCCAAAGCCAGACAGCAAGAGAAGGACGCGTCCGCAGTCGCATCCTCAGTGCGCAATGCCAACGGCAAGAGACCCCTCCCCGTCGTCCTGGCAGCCTCCGGCGGCTCGCCGACCGCTGCATCGAAGAACCCCCCGTCTGCCGGTAAACTGCAGAGGGATTCGCGTCTCGGGAAATACTTTGACTATGATCTGTCGAAGATGGTCAATTCGAAGGGTGGCTTCCTGGTTGAGGACGATAAAGAGGCAGACGACGATCTCAAGTCCAAGGAGAGGGAACGCGAGAGGCAAAGGGCCATGCAGAATCTCGACCCTCGTACGTTCGTCTTTCTGCGCGGCTGGCTGTGACCCCTCTGACGAAAGCTCGTAGCCATTTACCTTGACCCGAGCCGAAACCCTAAATGCCACGACTGCGGCTCGGTGGATATCGACCAAACGTATCGAAAGGTATTCAGATGTCTCGTATGCGACAAGTGCAAGAACGACAATGTCGAGAAATACAGTCTTCTAACAAAGACAGAGTGCAAGGAGGTGAGTGACGGGGACCCCTTTTTACCTTTTTTCCACGTCTTATTGTGGGCGGGTGCCCGCCGTCAGGACTACCTCTTGACCGACTGTGAGTGCATACCTGTCTCGACCCTCTTCACAGCGTTCTGACGATACACAGCCGAGTTGAGAGACGAAGAACTACTGCCACACATGCTAAAGGCCAATCCACACAAGTCAACGTTCGCAAACATGATGCTCTTTTGCCGGTACCAGGTCGAGGAATTTGCCTGGAAAAAATGGGGTTCGCCAGAAGAACTGGACGCGGAATGGAAGAAACGGACAGCGGAGAAGGACAAAAAGAAAAAGAAAAAATTCGAACAGGGAGTCCGGGAATTGCGCAAACGGACTCGAGAAGGTGTCTGGCAGAAACGGAAGGACGCAGAGCATAAGCATGAATTCGGTGAGACCACCACCAACGAAGACGGCGTCGATGTCCAAGTATGTCACGATTGCGGCTTCACTATCGAAGTCGAGGAGTTTTAGCAAGAGGGCGGGTTTGCGGACGTTACGCGGTTTTTGGTTAATCTCCTGCCCTAATGGTTCCATAGTAGTGTCACTAATAACTCACGTACGCATACCCACTGTGTCGTGAGAGCTAATGGACTATGATTGGATTAGAAGGAAAACGAAAGAGAGCGCGATCGGCGTCAGCACTATCGCCCGTTTCTCGAGTCCGAGACGGCAATTTCCTCCGGTTTGAGCTCATTGTAGCTGGGTGACTCTGCTCCTCCGGCGCTAGGTTGGGCAGAGATGTCGTTCGACGACGATCCCTGGTCTATGTCCATAGGGGCGAGCCCTGAAGGTGGAAGGGTTGTGTGACCGCTGGGACCCGCGCCGTGCGTCGAAGCGGTGGGTGCGGTCATGATGCCCACGCCCATACCAAACTTGTGGCCTACTACCGGCTGGCTTCCGTTGCTGCTCGGCGAGCCGCGATGAGACGCGTGGTCTCGCCGCCCGCCCTCCCCCTCGTCATCTGAATCCGAAAGCTCCCCATCGGCCTGTATTCGCTGATCGAGCAATCGCTGCGGGCGTCGCTCGTCTGGGTCGATCATATCCTCGTCCTGGTTCATGTCCGCCATTTGAGCGTCTATCGGTAACTCTGGAACGTCTGTGATGTTTCGTTGAAAGCCATGACTTAAGACCGTACGTAGTGTAGTTACCTGTCATCTGGACACTGGGAGGACCACCGACGTGCCTGAGGTGGTCCATAACAATGGTCTTGACACGTTCAAGGTACGCAGGTGTATTCAAATCCTCGGTGTTCGATGACTTGACGTCCAACTGATAGTCGGGTCCGAAGTATTCGTAGTATTCATTCACGGGGATGTCTAGAAAAGGGGTTGGCTTTCCCGTGCTTCGGTCATGGGGACGCACGTTACCTCGCCCAAGCTCAACACCTGTCGCCAGCCCGGTCTCGTAAGCCCACGCGCGACTCACGTTCCGCATTGTGTATCCACCACCCCCAAGTAGAAGTAGGGGTCTATCGAAAGACTTGACAAACTTTACGCAGTTCGCATGTCCTTGAATTCAGTATTAGAGTAGAAGACTAGATCCCAATCCAACGGCACACACCTCGCATGGATAGGTTTAGGCAACCTAGCTTATCACCTGCAAGCGAGTCGGTTCCGCATTGCAGAACGACAGCCGCAGGGTCGTAAGATTCCATAACCTGTCGTATAACCTGCAATGACCAGATGAATCCTTGGCGTGGTCGAATCGACGATGAAACGTACAGGTTCGAAGACGCTCTTGTAATTCTCGTCATTGATTCCATCTCGAAGGGGGAAATTAAGAGAGTAAAATTTCCCTTTGCCGATGCCAATGTCCTACAGTCAAGTTTCAGAGGACCCGAGACCTCAGTTTTGTGGCGGACAGACTAACTCTGAGTTCCCCAGTACCGGGAAAGTACTCCCCGTATTTGTGGAAACTGACCGTCATTACACGATCTGTCGTGTAGAATGCCTCTTCAACACCATCTCCATGATGAACATCAATATCTATGTATAACACTCTCGAGTGGTATCTGGTCGGAGGTTGGAGAATTAGGGCGTTGGTAGAATTCACAGAGAACATACCGTAGCAATTCCAGGATGCCAAGAACAATGTCTTAGGAAGAAGAAAAAAAGGCCAGGGTCAAAGCCATTCGAAAAGGAGAAAGTTAGTGGGGATGTACCATTTACATAGCAGAAGCCGCTGGCTTCGCCCTTCTTCGCGTGATGTAAACCACCTGCCCAGTTCACGGCGATGTCACATTTGTCTCGACTGAGTCTGGCAGCCCCCTCTAAGCAAGTGTAAGAATGATTCTTCTCCATGTAAGCAGCAAAGGCTGACCCATGGACCCCCCGGCAGATATTGCGCAATAGTCGAATAACCCGTCGAACACCGGGCAGTCGTCACCAACGTTGCCTGTGCAATATCAGTCGTATTCATCCCGAAATAACAAGCGAGTCATGCAAGAGATGGAACTGACACTTATGCTGTTCCTTGACGAAATTCCCCATGTTGCTTGGCGTGATTTTGCTGAGAAACTCGATGTAATCATCGGAGTGGAACTGCGTCATCTCGCGCTTCGTGGCGGGCTTTGCACGCTGCAATGGACATGTACTCGATCAGTTTAAAAGGCGAACAATTACAAGAGTGGCCAGGGGGCTTTGGCCGTCAGGTTCACTTACGAATATCTCCATCCTCTTATAGAGACCATAGTTCATTACCAAAGAATGGCACATGCGGATCCGGGTGGGTTTCATGCTAGACCGCCACAAAAGTATTCGGATTATTTTCGTAACCATGGAGAACTGGAACATACGGGTGTCCAGGGCCATAGTGAAATCCTCCGACGTCAGAGTCGAAGAAATAACACTGCACGTAAGAGACGGCGTGAACATGCGACAATCAAAATCTAGTGAAGAAAAAAAGGGGCCGGGACATACCACGCGCTTCTTCCTCTCGCCATCTATCTCGAATAATTCTCCGGGCATCAGAACGAACTATCAGGACTAGAAGAAAAACACGGTCAGGGTGGTTGTACTACGTCGCTCGGCGGGAGCCGAGAGCCTGCGTCCGCGAGACACAAGCGCTTGATAACACAAATCAAATCAGACACAATCATTGTCGATCCTGTATTTCTTTACACAGGTAAACTCAAGCTCGGAGGAAGTGTCGTGCGGGCGAACGAAACACCTTAGGCCTGCAGGTGGTTTCGGGCTGAGGCACTACCTTATGACGGTGCACTTTCTGGGTTGTATGCTCAGGCAGCCTCGCACACGGTATTGGGGTAACGCGACTCGTACAAATACTCTCGCTTTACGACACAAGACACGATTTCATTAATAGACACCCTCTCCCGCAGTCTGAAAGCCCCCAAATTTGCGAAAACAATCCGTGCTATTGCGGACCACCCGCTTTGTGTTGCAGTGGACTCGAAGATTCCTGTGAACCGAGACAGCCGATACGCTCACACCGATAGTATGATGTTTTATATCTTTGCTTTCCCCAAGCTAGCTTCCGTGCCTTGATGAACTAGCGTCGACGGTGCGAAACCAAAGGACTTGTCAAGCTGAATGCCCTGCAAAAAAAAAAAAAACGAAAATTACGGAGGATCGAATGGTCCAGTCGAGGCTGCCAACTGACCTGTTCGCCTGCGATGACGCGGATCTGCCGCCGCCGTCAGCGGAACATATCAGCTTCGGAACAGGACAGTAAAGCCCCCAAAACAGTACGTACCATCGACCAGTGATGAACGGCGTGTAACCCCGCGAACCATAGCTGCGGAAGAGAGAGGGCGAACGTCAGTCCTATTTTTCAGATCCCTTTTTTTGTTTGAGTCGTGTTGCTATACAGTACCTCTCGACCGAAGGTGCTTTGCATCGTTTGGGAGTACGGCGTGACGGCGTGCAATGTGAGCGGCGCGTCCAGCGAAACGCCGGGCACGACTTGCTTCAATTGGGCGATCGTGTCTTCGATGGCGGCTCGCGCAGCTTCTCGGCTAGTCTCCATGGGAGTGTTCCTGGACCGTACGTCATAGGAAAGCACGTATGGTCGTGGTCGGGACACGCAGTCCAACAAGAGAGCAAAGTGGTCTCGTGCGTGGCGAAGATGCTTGCCTTGTAAGCGTCAGCGTTGCGGATCAATGAGCTAGTTGTAGTCATACCGATGGTCGAACCAGGCATGTACTGAGAGTGAATAATAAGTTGGTCATCGGATGTAAGCGAGTTGTTCAACAGGTCCAGAGCTTGGCCCAGGATGGTGGTGCCGACTTGGAGAAGCTGCTCCAAATTCTTCATCTCGTCCTGTGAAAATTGAGTGCCGTTCTCTGCAGGGAGAACGGCAGAGGATTGACCAGCAGGTAAGCGCTCCACAGTGGTAGACTGCATTATTGGGACCGAAACAGAGTGCTTACAGGCGGATTAAATAGAGGATCGCACGAGGACGAATATTCTGTGACGTATACGGTATACGTTGGTGCTAGCGTGGATCGTGGCAGTCGGATAAAATTGCAAGTCGCATGGTAAGAACGAGGCCTCCGACTCGCATCCATTTCCGGATCGTTCGGATTTATCTACGTGTCTCTCTACATAATTATGGGCGGTCCACTGGGCGAAAGGAACCGCCCTCACTCAAAGCGAGATAATTATTTCACAGAACTGGTCGCACCCCAAATAAAGAATCTAGGGGACTGAGAGACAGGAAAGGGTGCAGGATCACACCAAACCGTCGTCGTCGTTCTGATTTGCGGATTGTTGAGCAAAAGCGGCAAGTACATAAATTGATGACTAAGCGTAGTTGACATGGTCCATTCGCCTTTCCGAAGACTACCGACAACCTGACCAGCCAACAAGTATGCTTGCCTCTCTTCGGAAAGCAGGTTCTTTCGCTCGAGTAAGTCGTCGGCTCAATCTACTACCTTGGCCTGTCAGCTGACCTGCCCTCTACTTCCAGGCCGCATCTGCGGGTCAGAGGCGCTTCCTCTCCATACACGAATACCAATCCGTGAACCTTCTCAACTCCGTACATTGGCCGCCTTTTCTGCGTTGTTCGACTCTGATTCTGTACCCAGTATGGCGTCCCGACCCCCAGGGGTGTTGCCGCAAAATCACCCAAGGAAGCCGTCGAGGCTTTCAACAAGGTCTCTGGTACGTCGATCGGAGTTTGTGTAGCGCGCCGTTTATCTGAGGCCGCGTCTTGTAGCTGGGAAGGGTGCTGTGATCAAGGCCCAGGTGCTCGCGGGCGGTCGTGGAAAGGGCAAATTCTCCAACGGCCTTCAAGGTGGAGTACACGTCGTCAAGACGTAGGTTCCAGCGTCAACGTTCTGTCTCTTGGGTGCTTACTTGTGGAACAGCGCCGAGGATGTAGAGAAGTTAGCCGGTCAGATGATCGGCTCGAGTCTCATCACGAAACAAACGGGTGCTGGTGGCCGCGTATGCAATGCGGTAAGGCGGTCACAAAAACGGATGTGCATCATCGGAATATGACGGGTGTTGTCAGGTCATGCTGGCAGAGCTCCGCCAGCCGTCGCACGAGTACTACATCGCGGTTCTGAACGACCGCGCATCGCAAGGCGTTGTCCTTGTTGCGTCGAACCAGGGCGGAATGAACATTGAAGAGGTCGCGGCAAAGGACCCGAACGCCATCATCACCACGCCGATACCACTTGCGACTGGGCTCACCAAAGGCGCAGCCCTCGACGTGGCCAAGAAGCTCGGATTTTCGTCGGACAAGGCGACGAACGAGGCGGCCGATATCTTCATCAACCTCTACAAGATCTTCAAGGAAAAAGACGCAACACAAATCGAGATTAACCCCCTTGCTGAGACCACTGATGGTGCCGTTCTCTGGTCCCGTGTCTTTTTGTTGTTGTGGTGGTGTCGTGATGGACTGACGGCCCTTTTATATAGCATGGACGCCAAGTTTGGCTTTGACGACAATGCCGAGTTCCGTCAGCAGGACGTCTTTCAGCTTCGTGACGTTTCGCAGGAGGAACCCTCCGAGGTGGAGGCGCAAAAGGCCGGTCTGAACTTTATCAAACTCGACGGTAACATCGGCTGCCTCGTCAACGGTGCCGGTCTGGCGATGGCCACCATGGACGTACTTTCCTTGCACGGTGGCCAGCCTGCCAATTTCTTGGACGTCGGAGGGTAGGCCTTATTCCAAACCCGATCAGGTAGCCACACCTGACACGAAACACAGTGGCGCTACGCCCGAGACAGTCAAGAAGGCGTTTGAGATTCTTCTCGCGGATCCCAAAGTGAAGAGCATATTCATCAACATCTTTGGCGGCATCATGCGCTGCGACTACATCGCCGAAGGCGTCATCAAGGCAACGAAGGAACTCGGCTTGACAGTTCCCTTGGTCGTCCGTCTCAAGGGCACCAAAGAGGTCGAAGCAAAAGAGTGATTATATTTCCCTGTTACTCCCGAACGAATCAATCTCGCTCACGATTAATCTTTCAGAATGATTCGTCAATCAGGTCTGAAAATCATTCCTTTCGATGGCTTGGATGATGCCGCGGAACGCGCTGTACAGCTCGCCTCATCTTAGACCCCTATCTGTTTTATCGCCTAATAATTGACTGGGATATATCTCGCAATAGAGTGTGTATGTGTGCGCGAGCAGTGCGGTGAATTATGCCGGAACAAAAGGATACAATGTGAGGTAACAACAGCGAGAGAAGAAAAGAAGAAAAAAATTGGGGGAGCTCTTCGCATTCCGTAAACAGTATCTCTTTGAAAAAAAAAAAACACGTTCACTGCATTTTAACCGAAATTCGGGGTGGTGTACTGTGGTCATCACCACGGGGGACGCGCGTAAGATGCATGTGTTGCAGGCGTGTACCCACCAGGGTGCGGTGCCGGCGTCGGATGCGAAGCCTGCATGGGCACGCCGCGACCTGCAGGCATCGCACCGGCATACGACGGCTGCACGTGTATGACTTGCGGATGCATGAGGACAGGGCTGCTCTGATACATCGCCGGTGCTCGCGCGTGAGACAGACCGGGGCTCATCCCTGCGGGGGCGGCTGATGGCCGTGAGCGCCCACCATTCGGCTGCGGCTGCGGCTGAGACCCGGGAGGCCCAGCCTGCGATGTGGCGTATGCGGTGGGAGAGGGGTATGGCATGTATTGCGCGTGCGTAGGGTATGGCGAGGGCAGCGGCCGCACGACCCCTCCGGGTGTCTGTGCTCCGGGTGGAGGGGCGGCCATGTGGATCCACATCGGTTGGTGGTGATACTGCGCCGACGGCCCGCCCATCATGTGGTTGGGCGCCATGGGGTGCTGGAACATCAGTGTCGGGGCTGGCGAGTGGCTTAGCATCGGAGAGGGATACTGTGTGTACTGTGGGCCACCAACGCCGGAGTGCATCTGCTGTGCGTGCGGAGGATACGTCGGATGCCGGACTGACCCTGAGGGAGAGGGCTGTACAATGGGGGATTGAGGAGACGCCTTGCGTGTGGTGGAACCCGCGGGTGGGGGTGGCACCTGTTGGAATGCTCGGGTTACATCGTGCAAAGACATTCGCGAAGGACCAGAGCCATTCGATACTGTTGGGGGCGGTGTCTCGCCGTCCTCCGACTTGACTTCTTGGAACGTGAACGGCACAGATGGTAGGTCGTCAGCGATGCCCTCGAGCGAGTTCACTGCGGGAACATCAACCTTCTCCGACGTCTGCGACCACAATAATTTGAGCTGTTCGGGATCCGGCTGTCGTACGGGCGACTCCTTCACCAGGTTTTTCGTCCAACTGCTCGAGCTCGGCGGCGTTAATGGTGTGTCGGACTGTGCCTTCTCTGCGTTTTTAGCAAACGTCCTGGCTAAGCACACTAAATCGCACCCACCGAACCATCCGAGCTTTTGTCGTGAGGGGTCGCCAGTGAATTAACACTGTCCATCCCATGTCCATCAGAATCACCGAAGGCTTGCGGTGCAGGCGAGTGTTCTTCCTTTGATGGCACCGCAGACACATCAGATTGTCGTGCGTCCTCCAGTTCGCTCGATACTATGAAATTGACCGAAGGGACTGAGTTCGATTCGCGATAGAATGCTACGCTAGCACCCGCGGGCATCTTGGGTTCCGCTCTCTTGATTGATAAATGTACCGACGACGAAGGCTCCGTCTCAGCGTTGGATGCAACATCGTTGGTCTTCTCCGTATCGGGAGGTGAAGAGCCACTGCGAGTGACTAGTCCTTCACTGCTACCTACGGACTCAACCTGATCTGAGATTGAAGGTAATGTCCTCCTCCAGGTCGAGTGATCGTCTGCTACCCGGGGACGGCCAAACGCACCAGCAGATGCCACGGTTTTGTTGACAAGTGGTTTTGAAGGAAGGTGTACTTTGGGAGTCACTGGTGCACTGCGTCTAACAAGATTCGACCCAGATGACGGCAGCTTTACAATGAAACGAGGTTGACCCCTCAGCAGCGGAGGCTTGCGGAAGAGCACATCATTGACAGGGTAGTCATTATTTGATGTACCCTCAATTGGGGGATCCCAAGAAAAGATCTCCCACCGCAATGGTGGTATTGTCTTCCTTAGATTAGCTTGCTCCTTCTTCGACAACGGTTCTAGAACGCGTGAAGCAGAGGGTAACCGTACGCGGTGTGGTGGGCCCACTTGTAAATCATCATCTAGTTCTGTCGCAGTGGTGAATGGTTCCTCAGGGAGGAGCACCCGTGGAGGATGCGATCGTGAAGGCGGGGAAGCTCCCCTTCCGTGCCGTGGTTGATCTGTAGAGTGTGAAGTGCCGCTCGCTGCTGCACGATCGGTGTGGTGCTCAACCTCTGGCGTGCTCCGCTGGGGCTTTGTTTGCATCGCCCCTTTAATCCTTGACATTGTGTCTTCAAAAGTGGATCTCAGAAGTTCTTCCCGATATGACGATGTTCGAGGTGATCTCTGGGAAGACAGTAAAGGCGGCACGACCAACGTCTGGCTGGAACCTTCAGCCAAGGGCTTCACAGGGGAGCTCATACCTATTGAAGCTGTCCGTACTGACGGGGATGCGGGGATGACATCTGCCTCTCTGCTAAGGGGTGATTCAAAGGTGGCGTCTAGCACAACATTCGCCGCGACAACGGGCTGTTGTTCCTCCACCGGCGGGAGCGGTCCTTTGCGTCTCCAAGAGGATTCTAGATCACTTCTAGAACGGGCAGGTGCAGACTGGTCGTCATAGGAAACTTCGGTTGGAATGTCTTCCTGTGGAAGGGGAGAAAGGGCCACAGGTTCCTCGGCTTTCGGCTCAAAACCAACGAACTTCCCGAGATCCGTGAATTCCACTTCTTCTAGACTTTCATCGTTGCTAGGGCTAAGTAGCTGGGCGCCAAGAACCTGAGAAGGAGATGGAAAGGGGATAAGAGGTGCAACGGGTGAATGAGAGGAACTGAGACGCCGCGGGGCAATTGGCGGTAAAGGACCTGCGTTGCTTCGCCATGACGTCACAATACTGCTGGCTGATGGTGGTTGGCTGGCAGATTGAGACCCTCGTTGGGACCTTGTACGGGTCATTGGCGCAGTAGGTCGGTTTTCTGGGTCCCGTATTGATGCCTTTAAGGAAGGCGGGCGAAAGAGGGAGTGCCGTCCTGGAGCGGGGTCCGCAGGAGTCAGTGGAGACACAGGCTCTATCTGTGTTTCCTGCAACCGTCATTCAACCACGATCCTCACCAATGGTTGCAGAAAACTCACCTGGACAGCAGCAGGCTGCTCGGTACCGTCATTCTCAGTTACTTTCATCTTCTCCTCCAACTCTGCAGCTTTCCTGCGCGCTCGCTCTCGCTCTTTTTCTCGCTCTTCCTCCTCGAGTTGCCGTCGGATCTTTGCACGTTCGGCTGCCGAGTGCATAGCTGCTTTCCGAACCAATTCGATGTCGGCAGTAGCAGTGATTGATTGAGGGGAAGACACCACGGCGTTGGGCGAGGACGGAGATGCAATATGAGAATTAAGGTCAGATGGAGAAGGAATCACAGGAGAGTGTTCCGGAGAGCGTGTTTGGCGCCATGACTCTCTAGGACCCTGTCTACCGGAAGGCGGATATGCATGCGGTGGCTGGTGAGTGTGCAGCGGTGGTAGTGATTTGTGCGCAGGCGCTAGGTGGGGAGGTAACTGCCGCAAGCTTTCTCGGGATGAGTCTCGCCCACCGGACAATGCTGAGTGAGTGGTGGTCGCATTGGAAGCGCGCCTTCCCCGTTCCCAGCGCCGATCCTCAGCCCCTTGTGATGAGCTTGTGTCACGTCGTGGGTGGTCGAGGCCTTGCTTTTGCAGTAATTGTACATTGTGGTGCAGCGCTGCGTCTCTACTCGGGCGAGCATCTGGGAGCAGGATGACTGTCTGTACAAGACCCTGAAACACACTGACGACGTACCAGGTGGGGGAACTCGATTATTAGTTGACCAAGGCTCCAGTCTATTTGAGCGTTCGTTGAAGAGCACACGCGAAGCTTCCTGAGGTGAAAGTGAGGAATTGGAAGAAGTGGACGCGGCAGCCGATGGACCAATGCGTGGGCGTATGTTTGACGAAAGTGCAGCAGATCGTGGCCAACTCCGGTCGAAGTCTTCGGAAAATCGATCTTCCTTATTTATTCGTGCCGCTGCTGTAGGTGACCGAGGAATTCGACCAGGTGCATCGGGAGTGGGAACTGCAGCCGGAACAGAGTCCTCCGTAGACTGAGGAACGTCGACTGGTTGAATTTGGTATTGACGACCATCTCCAAATTCGATGACACCTTCGAGAAAATCGTCGTTGTCCTCTTCCATCTGCAGTATATCAATCGTACCAAAGTCCGGTCAAATAGACAGCAAGCTGACCTCATCCCAGTGATGAGCATTAGGGTCCAAATGAACCCCGCGAAAAGTATCAGCCTCTGTAGTAGCCGGACTTGGGGTCACAGGGGACTGTGTTGACTGCCTTTTCTCTTGCGAACCATTCAAGCAACCTACGGACGGATGAGCATGCAGTGCATACAGAAGTCATCCGCAGTATATCTTAAACGTACCCTGTGCGACCTCAGCAGCGGTCGGAAATTCGCTTTGAACCCCTAGCGGAGGTCCGGCTCCGGAACTATTCCCGCCCTGTTTAACATTTCTCCAGGCCGGCTTACTCGAACCGTTTGAAACTTCAGGCTTGGATGTTGAAGGAACTTGGATAGCTCCACGAGGCTGCGGTTGAATTACTTTGCCAACATGCGGAAGCTGCGGTGGCCCGTGGGAGATAGGGGCGGGTGCGAGGGGGAGAGCAGAAGGCACAGCCCCGGACACGGGTGAAGGTGCAAGAGATGGCGTGGTCGACGACGGACGGGTCCATCCGGTGCCAGTGCCCGTAGAAGACGATGGTAACTTTGTAAGCTTGGTGGTGATAAGGCGAGAGTGAGGGGGGGCGACGGGTGGGGGGGACTTGGCTGAACCATTCGTTAGCAACCACTCGATTGGCCGGACATATAGACTTGGGGACTCACCTGTTGTGCCCGCGATCTTTGAAGACGGCGAAGAAGAGGGTATCTGACTTGCTCCGGGTGTTGGGCTATTCTTTTCCATGAATTTCTTATTGATGTTGAACGCGCTGAACTTTTTGGGAGGAGCGCCAGTGCCAGAAGGCACTGAATGTGGAGGAGTAGAACCTGATGGAAAGTGCGCTGAGGCGACAAGTGGGAAGGGAAGCGAAGTCTACTCACCATCCTTTCCATGCTCCGCGGTCCTAGAAAGGTCTGATAGCGCCGAGGTCAGAGACTGTGGCGGACTAGCGGGTGCAGAGATTGTGGCGGCCTCTGCAACGCCGTTTGAGATTAAATTGTGAGGATCAATGGTGTCCATGTGCGCGTCGCTCGACGCCACTGGTGAAGTGTTTGAAAGGGATACAGTAAGTAGTCGCGCCTTTTTTGTGAGTACAAGGACCAGTTAATCGTGTGTAGGACATCAAGTGGTTATGATACTCACCACGAGCGACGAGTTGAGCCAGCGACCGCGTTGCTAAACTTTGACAACGCTACGCAGTAGCACTGACACTGACAGGCAGGCGCTGACCCTTCCTTCCGCCAGAGGTCTCCTCGGCCGGCACATTCCATATATAGTATATCTTCGGGTCTACATGATACTAGCAAGTTCCGTTTCTCTTTTGTTTAAACGCGCCACTTCTGCTTCCAACGCAACGTTGGCCAACTCTATCTGAAGTATGCTAGAGATAAGCTCAGTCCACCGATTCTCCAACGACGTCAACTGGCCTCCAAGACGCGTCTTCGTGCAAAGTCAGTACCTCGTGTACAGAGGATAAGGCAGACCACACACCTGGGTGTTCTTCCTGTCTCGATTCAGGCTGGTTGTCTGCTCCTTCAGCTCCTCCAGGATCTTTTCTGCCTTCTTGGCATCTGCCTCGAGTAAGTAGTTATGTGTTCGCCACGCGTTGCTTCCGTATTGTTGAAGCAGAGCGAGGTTGTTGTGCCTTAATGCGCGAACGAGATGAACAGACCAACGGAACCAAAAGATGCGAGACGATACCGGATGCGCTGATGTTCCAACTGTGCATGTGCATTATCCAGGGCAGCCTTCCATTCGTCGTCACTGGACGGTGTTGCTGAGGATGAGGCCAACTGGTAGCGAGAAGTGTCGATAGCAGTGAGAGGCTTGCGTGCTCCAACACGCCTCAATTCTGCGGCAAGGAGAGGATTGTTCTGATAAAGCGGGCTATGAAATGACTTGTGTACCGTGTTGTACATTGGATAGACCGACCACAAATAATTCCACGGCTGGTGGGACGCGTGGATGGAGTGTCTCCTGTTGGAGTTTTTGCGTTTCAACGGCCAATTCATGTTGCACCTTTTCCCTAAGGATAGGATGGGTCTCCTAAGTCGTTGTCGTAATATGGTAGTGAGTCAAATAGTTGGGGAGTAGGTGCTGCTTGCATGGCCGCGAATGAACGGCCGCATCGGCGACCAACCGACCCGACGACGATGACCGGAGCGGAGCGGAGTCCGAATGGTTGGGCCGGATGCCCCACTCAACGAGCGGCGAGCAACACGACATGTCTCTCTTGACTCTCCGTGTCGCAGCGCGGTCGGGACGCCTAATCACCCGTCCTCAGCACTTCCCAGCATTCACCACTTCCCTGCGTAGCGTGCATTCTTCTTCACCCTCGCAAGGTATACCTTCCCACCAATGCGTTGCCTATCATTGCTTAATTCTCGGTCGCAGCCTCCGTGTCCCCGTTTTCAGAAGCGACGTCCCCCAATCCGACGCTCACCAAATATGCCGAGACGACAGAGAAATTGCATAGCTACGGCTCATACCTTACGCAGTGCTTGCCTAAATTCGTCCAGCAGTTCTCCGTGCTGAAGGACGAGTTGACGCTCTACATCGCACCGTCTGCTGTTATCCCCGTTCTGACATTCCTGCGGGATCATTCCCAATGCCAGTTCAAGTCCGTGATGGACATCAGCGGTGTTGATTTCCCCGAGAGAGACAAGAGGTTTGAAGTGGTCTATCACTTACTAAGCGTGAAGTATGCTGCGAGGATACGCGTCAAAACATACGCAGGGGAAGCAGACGCCGTTCCGAGTGCTACTCCGTTATTCAACGGCGCTAACTGGTGATCCTTTACTGTGGCTCCCTGTGGCCGGTGTTAATTCGTGGCTAGGTACGAGCGAGAGGCTTGGGACTTATTTGGAATATTCTTCAAAGATCACCCAGACTTGTATGCCTCGTTCGTTGCTCATCGGGCTTTCCTACTAATATCGTTCCAGGCGTCGCATCCTCACGGATTATGGTCTGTCCCACCTCTGAAACAATGGACATAATCATTTACACTATCCAAGGTTTCGAAGGGCATCCTCTTCGCAAGGACTTCCCCTTAACGGCACGTACATCCACATACACCTACGCCTGGTTGCTCACCGTCCAGCGTCTTCACCACAGGGTTATACCGAGGTCAGATATGACGAAGAGAAGAAGCGTGTTGTCTACGAGCCCCTCCAGCTGACTCAGGCCTTCCGGTATGTCGCATAACGTGTTATCGGTATTGAGACTCAGTTTCCTGTCAGGAATTTCGAGGCACTTTCGCCATGGGAGCAGGTCGGCGACGGGACAGAACCGCGGAAACCTCAGGAGTTCAAACCCCTTCCACCACCAAAGGCCGAGGAGCCGCAAAAGAAATAGACGCGTCATATTGAATTATTACTTTCTACTCCAACAAACATTTAGTACAAAGCAAGGTGACATGACATGAGTGATATCCTCTCAAGGCATATGAGAGTTCTAGCATTTCACGAATCGGCCACAACAGCTGCAGCTTCGTCCTCGACCGTGGTTGTAGCTGACGGCTTCTTACCTTTTATCCAACCCATTCGCCCTACCACATATTCCTGACCGACAACCTCAACCCCAAATCGAAGTGCTTCAGCGACTGTATCCTCCACCCAGTCATAATCGTCCCACACTTTGAGCCAATGCTCAGGGATGGCTTGAGTGACAGCCGTATAAGAAAGGCTGTGTTCAGGATCCGAAAGGTGGAGTATAAATTGGAGGTGAGTCGACTCCGCTGGTTCAGGCCCAGGAATTAGAGAAGTAGAGAATGCCTGAATGCAAAGATAGACGTATGAGGTCGTTGTAGGGTTCTGCGCTGATGAGAGTTGCTGTGAGTCAGGAGGCGCATTCGCCTTGATGACTTCCTCTAAGTTAGCCTACATAATGCTTAGCTTTGACATCCCACAATGAAAACGTGAGAGTACCTGGGCCAGCTTCAGAGCTTGTTCAAAGCCCTCCACGGTGTTGAGGTCGCGGCCACTGGTGCCCACTCTAGGTTTTGACTCATTTCCTTTATTAACGATCAGGTCACCACCCTCTACCTGTTCCAGGATCTAGACAGGCAGAATAAGTAAGAAATAAGGACACGTTGTGCAGGGGACCAACTCTGGCGAGAGCAGAATAGACGAGGGGCTCAATGCCCTCATAGCCTTGCATATCGTGACTCAGCCAAACTTGTATCACCTCGTGCTCAGAAATCGGAGGAGCAACGACATTTAGTATCTCGTTGAAGGTCGAAAGGCCAACCCGCTTTAAATCTTGGCCTAGGGGGGGATTTAGTAAGGTCACCGTGATAAACCACGCAAAACGAACCGAACTTCTCTAATTGTGCATTTTTCGCATACTCCTGTGCACGCTCCTGAGCGGTCCTTGCGTACCCAAGGACACCTTCGCTCCACTTCTTGGTATCCTGCGTCGGGAGACTCTTCACTTGTTCATCGACGACGGACTTGGCCTGTTGTAAAGCTGTTGACGCGCTCGACCAGACATTGCCCCACCCCCATCCACCACCGGACGGCCGCCTCTCGTGTTCAGGAATGGCCTGTTGCTTCTCAGCAGGTGCCGAGTTGTTGGACGAAGGTGAGACGCCTCTGACAGACGAGGACCCGGGACCCGTGAGGGAGGAGCCACCGACTTTGACGCGCTCTGTGCTCTTACGGAGAGTCGGAGTACCCGACCTGGAAAGGGGGCGGTCAACAAGGGATGCTGCCGAACGTGTAGGTTCGGAACTCTTCTGCGTGATCTCGTCAA
Organism: Lactarius hatsudake; assembly: GCA_024734325.1. Lineage (NCBI taxonomy): Eukaryota > Fungi > Basidiomycota > Agaricomycetes > Russulales > Russulaceae > Lactarius > Lactarius hatsudake. The sequence continues at coordinate 2,731,221 of JANSJP010000001.1, read as the reverse complement.
GGAAGGCAAGGACCTCAGCAGCTTCTCCAGGGTTGGTAGGTATTGGAGAAGGGGCAGCCGCCGCAGAGTCGATGCCTGGGGTGCGCGAATCGGGTGAGAGTAGATCGAGGTCGTCGAGGATTTGTAGAGCCTCCTCTTGCTTGGATTTGGATTTGGGGCTCATGACTTAGATAGTGTACGGATGAGCGCTGGCTGGAAGGGAAGTGTGGGAAATTGCATATATCTACCTCGTGTGCCCGTGACGGCGCTAATCTCGACGCGCCCAAATTCTCATCTCAACAGTAAATATGAGCAGAAAACAAACCCTTGACGAGTCTGATGAGGGTGTATATCACGTCGGTTCGTAGATTTTTATTATCCTTACAGCATATACAAGCGGTAAACGCGTCCACTGCGACAGAGGTCATAACTAGTGCGCGAGTCAATGAAGACGCCGAATGGGTCAGTGTGCCACCATTTCTCTGTCCCTCACTGTCACAAGGCTCACGTTCGTACACACCAGGAATACCTGGTCTCAGTATGTGTACCAATTCTTCATCACGGCACGCGCGTATTGCTAAAACTTGGTCAGTGGGCGGGTTATTCCTCTGATGAAGACAGGTGAGAAGAAGACCAATCCACACTATTTGTCACGATTCGTCGCTCAACCCACGATCTAGCTGGGAGCCTGCAGAGAACGTCGTACAATGCGATCGACTTCTCAGCAGTTTCTGGAAGCACATCGGCATAGACGACCAGGACTATTCACCTGGAGACCGGTTCGACGCTCAGCCGTCGTGGATTGGTGCGCCAATTGCATGCGCCCCTCGATCGTTGCTTGCTAATCATCGGCTACTTACAGAACGGGAACGCGAGTTCTTTGCCAATCAGTGGGGCGGCAAAGTGAAGAAAAAGAAAAGAGCCTCACGAAACAAACACTACTCGTTTACGGTGAGCTGACCGACAGGTCTTTAGGCACAAATCTCATTGCCTACAGATCTCCAGCTCTGGGTCAAAGAAGGGGAAGATGGAAAAAAATAAATCACTGCAGGAATTCGTCCAGCGGCAAAACGACACCCAATCAGATGTAAGCGATGGTACTCAATCGTCTTTTCCCATGTCTCACATAACCGGAGGGTTCCACTGAAACCGGAGACTCTGATGAGATTCCGCTATCGAAATTTCAACAACCCAAATCTAAGAATGAGGGTACATTGCCCGTGCGAGGTCGCAAAAGTATCAACAAACAGAACGATGATTCTCATGTGGGGTCACATACCGATTCCGGCCGGAAGGAAAAGAAAGGTAGTAGGACGCGCGAGACGTCCAAAATATCCTCGGCTCCGCCCACCACGAAGGCTATACTCAAAGGCAAGAGGCGACGGCGACTTTCTAGCCCCGACTCTGAACCGGATGACACAGCTACAGCTACAGTAAGTTTGACGGCACGGCTCGCCACAGAGCTGCCAACTCACATATCATTGCCTAAATGACTAAGTCAGGCGAACCACCGAGGAAACTTCCCAAGACCAGGACTTTCTCCATTTCTCAACCCGTTACCACTGTCGCTAAGGAGGTCAGCCATTCTTCCCGCCATAGTGTTGTTGACGTCATTAAAAACTGCATAGCCAGCGCCAGCCACACCGATGCGCGGAGGAGATGCTAGTAATCTGGACTCCCCGTCGTCCCTATTTTCTGCTCCTTCTTCTCCGGCCCCTATCCATTCCCGGCCAGCAGCACCGCTGCCTCCCCTATCCCTTCCTCCACCAATGCCTTCTCCCCTTGCTTCGAACAGACCGCGACAACCTAGTTCTCAGATAAAGGCCACCCGCAAGCCGAATTGGCTCCTCCAGCCAAGGATTAAACGTTTCGATGCTCCGAACCTCAAACCGAGTAGCAGTCTCCCAACAAAGGCTCTTCTGTCTGGAGCAGCCAAGTCACCGGAAGTCTCACAATCTCCAACGTCTGATGGGAGGAGTTCCATCCACACACCAACTAGTGCGACCACGACCCGTCCTTTCGCGGTGGATGGGGCTTCGGGGCTCGGAATGGGTATCGACGTAGATGTACAACAGAGTCACGCCCATTCCCCGCAGCCAACAGACCCACAAGTGCCATTGCTTCCACCTGCGTCAATGGCAGAGACGGAGGCTTTCTTGAACGACATCATGCCACCTGAGTGTGTACTCGAGTCTCCACTTTGTGCAATTGGCTCACACTTTCTCTTTACATTAGGTTGTCCGAACCCATGATGTACGATACTTACTAGACATTTGTCGCGGTTGTTACACTGAGACAATACTCTCAGAGACGGTGTCGAGCCGACGAATCGCCCTCCCGTACGCAAGTCGTCGACAGCAGACATTCTCAAGTGCGTAGATCGGCCCTGTGAATTTCCTGCTGCTTATATTCTGGCAGGAACACTCACATTCCGCGGAAGTACAAGTGGAACGGCGAACTTTGTATCAACACAGAGAAAGGCCATAAAGAACGTGTCTGTAACGTCTCCCTTTCGGACCCGAGTGAGGGTTCTATGGAGCGCTTGCGCTTCTCTATCTGTTTCAACTCTTCAGTCAGCTCCTTGCTACTGGAAAAATTGTTTTCACTAGCAGAGCTTCAGTGTTTGCGGCCTGCCCTCATGCCTGCTGCCGAGGTCGCAAAATTAGGTCCTGAGGGCGAAGCCGACAAACAACCACTGAACACACTGTTCATCCACATGTCTTCTCGGAAGCTGGTATGTCCCCACCCTTCTTCCATGAGCGAATCAACTGATGTGGACTGAAGGTGTCATGTTCTACAATCTCTCTTGACGACAACCAAGTTGCTTTGCTCCTTGTGTTTCCGGCTACGAACCTGGTCTTGTGCAAGGAATATAATGTCCTCCCGGATTTACGGAAGGCCGGCCATTTCATTGCCGCACTCCTCCCGTGGAAAATAGTAGGGAAAAAGAGCCGCACGCACCGCTTGCATCGAGATCCGAGCGACCGCGCTCATCAGCTCTTCTGTTCTGGGTCGCAGGAAGTCATCCAAGCGACGGAGCGTGACCTCAGCCTTATCAAAGAGCCATCGTATCACCGCGCGTTTTCCATACTCGGCTTTCCAAAATGGCTATACAATGATCTTTCAGACCCCGAGTTCAAGTATTGTATCTGGAACAAAGACGGTGATGGGACTCAGGCCCAACCCGGCTCCGAGACTATGGCACTCAAGCACATCCTCAAAGAACGCCCTGCAAAGGACGTTGGTCTCAAAGCAGATGCTTATGTAGTCTTCGTACACGTCGGCGCCCTAAAAACTTTGTCTGCGCTTCCTGCTTTGATGGAGCGGCGGATGAAGCGGCCTGATGTCCAGTTCATGACTTACGGAACGCATCACACGATCCCACCCGCAAGGTGGGGCATGCGACTGATATATCCCTTGGGTAAGCACTACAGATGTCTGCGCGTGGCTTACCAACTTTATTTTCCTAACCACAGGAGGCATCGCTACTATTTCGCCTAGCGTCTTCGTCGAGTGTCCTTCTGCGGCGTACAAGCTCCTAGACATGTTAGAGCAACATCCTTTATGGGATTGTTTCGTGACACCCGGTGTGGTGGCCCTAGCAGCAAGGCAGACACAAGGTTCTGATCCAGTCACGGAGTTTGAGAGGTGGGTGTGTCTCCTCCCTCGTCTCCGCAAATTTACCGAGCGAGTTATAGTGGGAAGTTGAAACACCAAGATCTCTTGTCTCGGATTGGGCAGGGACAGCTGTCGTTGCTCCGGACGCCTCCTCACTATGGATCGGGAGAAAGCGTGCTTTTGGCTTGGATCACTTCGCAGCAGGAAATGTCTCTGCTCGACCCATGCGGCATTTTGAAGTGGTGTCTGCGTGTTTTCAGTCAACAATTCTCCGAATATCCCGAGGAAAAGTGGACGGTTCGGGTTCTTGACGAGCTGTCCTCGGTTCTTACCTCGCTCCAAATGCAGCCATCCATCATGGACCAATATAGGCGATACGTCGTTATTACAGGAAAGCAAGACAAGGTCGGGTATGACCGGAGTGGCGTGAGTGTATATATATCCGAGCATGTTTATGACGATCTGACGAGATAGGAAACACAGTTTGAATGGACGGCAATCGATGCATTCAACTTTAGAGACGACTTTATCTCGAAGGAGAGCATGGATGACCTTAGATCTTGGGCCAATGTAGAGATGATGATATAATCCATTGTATTTATAACAAACCATGTGATTGCCGCTCTCGGTATTCCGCGCGCGTCTCGCCGTGCGCTCCAAGCTCAAAAGCTCAGAAGCTCGAATTAGTCCTCTCCGTCTCGTCTCGCTCAGTCTCAGCCATGTCCGCGATTCACGCCATCGTATCAAACCCGAAATACCACGATTACCTCGCCATTCTCAAAGGTGCACGCAACGGTTTCGTGTACGGCGTCAAGGTTAGGTTTCCCCATGCCCTAATCATGGCCATCTTGTTTGGTCGCGGAGAGTACGTTTGTCCTCGGGGTTGGCGTCCCTTCTTCTATTCGACTCACCTTGAGGCGCTGATCGTTTTTTTTTTGTTTTGTTGTTGTTCCTGCCAGTTGGTTGACACGACTGAAAGTCATTTTCCGCGCGACGAAGCAGCACGCGTTGAACCTCTCCCAATTTGTCACGATCTATAAGGCACTCTTGCTCCTCCAGCGGAAGCTGAACGGCGGGAAAGAGCGACCACACGATACCTTTTTCGCGGGGATGCTCGGCGGCTACTTCGTTTTCGGAGAGCGCAACGCGATCAACGAACAGGTCCGTCTTTTTTTCTCCCACACACACACCCCCATCTTTTGTTGTTGTCCAAGTTCTTGAACTGATTGACGTTCCAACCATCATTTTTCGTTCGTTTCCATTCCATCCAACAGATCGTCCTGTACGTCTGTTCTCGCGTGATGGCCTCGCTCATACCCCGCGCGGGTTCGCCCTATGGCACAGCGACGATGGGCAGTGCTACCGCGAAACCCGTTCCCCCCAACTCGCGTTACTTCTCGTTATTTGCGGCCCTGTCCTGGGGCGCAGTGATGTGGTCGTTCCAACACCGCGGCGAAACGATCCAGCCTGGGATGTTCAGCTCGATGACTTATTTGTACCGCGATTCCGAGCGCTGGCAAAATCTGCGGACGCTCCTGTGGCACAACAAATGATCGTAAAATCACACATGCACCCAATTTTTTTTTGTCTTAGTTTTGGAACTAGTAAAGTACTACGCATTAGATTTACATAATCACCATCATGACAACTTGATCATTTTCAAACTTTTTGATTTGCCACCGCGAATCTTCACAACATCAGACGGGTGCGGATAGAATACTTATCGATAATGATGATCCTTTAGTCATGCCTCGAAGTTGAGGACGTAAACACAAAACAAGAGTTTACGAGTGTGTATCTGAGTACTCTCTGTCAGATGGACCATACTGGCGGGAACCAATCTGAAGGATAAGGGAAGACATCCTCGAGGTACCAGGTAGAAAACATGTCAGAAGTAAAAACGATCTTCCTTCGTGCGTACATCACAGGTGAGTCAAATCGGAATGTTCAGTAGCGGCATGAAAAAAAAGGAGATCATGTAAGGAGCGCGATGAGATGAAGCGGGGGGGAGGATGAACGAAGTAACGACCAGTAGGGGTTGATGAACCCTGCGCGAGGTGTGAATGGAGTGCAAGGTGTGGAGAGAAAGTGGTATCATCAGAGCAGAGGTAAAAATGGAAACGAGAGGATGGTGTCTATAGTCTCCGGTAATATGGCGAGACCACTCTCCTACATGATAATACATCTCGACTTTTTCGGCTCCTTTCGTGTCGGAACCGATGCGCCTTGTTCTGCTAGTTTCGTGCTTCGGAGATTGCGTACAAGGCTCGTGAAAAGTCGTTCCACATTCAGGGCTGTCTTGGCACTGGTTTCGAGGAAATCGCAACCAAATTCCTTGGCTAGTTGCATTCCTTCTTCCCGGGTGACTTCGCGCTCGAGCTGCTTATCGGCCTTGTTCCCAACGAGCATGAATATTGGTTTTTGGCGCTTGACCCTCAGCATTGACTGCCGAAAGACATCCAAGCGCTCAAACGTTGCTCGTGAAGCGATCGAATATACGAGGATGAAACCTTGTCCCTCACTGGGGTAATTCATTAATCAAAGCCCTGTGGGGGACAAAAGAAGGATGGATGGACGAGACGTACCGAACCCACTGATCTCGTAACGTCGCATATTCCTCTGCGCATCGTGGCAATTCAGGATGACGAATCAAACGGAGATTACAAAAATAGAAGTGACCCACCTTGCCCTGCTGTGTCAATCACCTCTACAAAGCACATTCGGTTGTCAACGACAAGTTGCTTTCGATACGCGTCTTCTATCGTCGGATCATAGGTCTTGTGTGAAAGGAGGATGAGGAACGTGTAGATCATAAGAGAAAACAGGCATACCTCTACATAATAATAGTGGCGTGGAGCGATGAGTAGGCGCCGTAGTTGGAAGCGAATAAGCCGATGATGAACTCACCAACGAAGCAGTTTAGAGTGAACTGAGGGAATGTATATTAGTAAAAGGACACATAGGCGCGAGGGATGGGGAACCGGACATACCTGTACTGCCAGTGCAGTCTTCCCGACACCTCCATCCCCCAGTACTGCTACTCGCCAACTATCCATATCTGGCAAGAAAGGAAGGATTAGGGAGGGCTTGGGCAAAGGGGGAGATGAAAGAGAGACCCTAGTCACGATGGATGAGGAGATTGGCCACGGAAATCTGGGTGGAGGGTAGAAGGCGGGGGTGAGCAAAGTAAAAATAAGGGGAATTAGAGGGGCGGGAACCTGAGATTTTGCGTTGGAGGATAATTTTGTAACTTAAAGGGAGAAAGTGGGAGAGAGGGAAGAGGAAGGTCGTGTGTGGTCGTGCAAAGTCGTTAGAGGTCGGGAGAGGAGAGTGAAAAGACGAAGAGAGACCGTATTGGTGAGGGTGATGAGGGTGAATGAGAGGGTGAGGCTCGGCGAGGGACAAGGGCGAGCACGAGGTCGAGGGCGAGGGCGAGGGCGAGTTGGGCCAACGAAACGAGGCGAGGCGAGATCAACAGTCGAAAATCGAAATCAAAAAAACAAACATAATAATTAATTAATTGTTTTCTCCTCTACAGTCTACAGAGACCTGACACCGCACGAAAAATGACATATGCCAAGGGTAAGAGAGTTGGTATACTAAAAATCCGAACTAATTCGTGATACAGTGGCCGAGTCCAAAATAACGACGGGTAAGAACCACCGAAGCCAAGAGTCTCAACAAGAACCAAACGCCGATCGCCCTTCGCAGCGGAGTAACTTACATTGCCAACCGCGTCCGACTGTATGCCAAGACGCGTCGACGCTAAAAGTGCTCAAGACCGAACCGGAAAAAATCCCCTCCCCTCCATTCAGTCTTGTCGACTGAGCTCCGCCTGGGTGAGATTGAGGACAAAACAGCCCCCGTGATAGTTTTTTGGTGGCTCGATGATTTTGATAGGCTTTTTCGTGGCGGTGCGGATACCCGAAGTCATCACCGACGGGAATGGGCGAAGTGGTCGCGATGCAGGAAATAATGGTTTCCGGATTGATTGTGGGCGGGAGGATTGTAGGGTGGGTGATGTTGGGGAAGCAAGGGGTGACGAGACGAGAGGGCGTGTCGCGTTTACTGAGATAGACATGTCGTTATGCGGGACGGTCGGTAGACTTTGGCGGATAGTGGAGTGATGGTGGATAACGGAGTGACGGGTTATGTACGCGCCGTGTCAAGGTCTAGACGATGAACGATGGAAAAGAGAGAGAAATATTGTGGGGTCAACGAGCGAGTGTTTTTAAATGAATGGTAACCTTGGAGTGGACGGGCCCTGACTTTGCTGTCTTCAAGTTGTTGGGGTACCCCCATCCCGGTTGGGGTCAACTTATTTTGTTCCTTCCCTTTTCTGGTAGTTCCCGGACACGCGGTCCGCTCCAACAACTCTTGATCCACCTCCCTTTTCTCCTTGTCCCGCCCTCCACTATCTTTCGGACTTGCATTTGTGGTGGGTCGCATCAGCGAACAGCGTGTCAGATCGCATTTGCTGCTGTATGCATAATCTTCAAAAATCCCTCGATACGGTCACACGCAGAATTCCCCTTCTGGATCTAAGCATCTAGCCTTCTGCACAGCACACCCGAGGCACCGGGTGAACATGGTTTTCCCGCCCCGTTTCATGGCTCCTTATTCATGTATAATCAGTGTTGGCGACCACTTTACGGAGATCTGCCTGGGTCTTAAGGCAGCCAGACCATGTTCCACGCCGCCGAATGGATGGTGACCTATGGGCTGGTTATTTTACATCTGGCTTGTTCGTTGGACCTACACACAATGGATTATGTCAACAAATTGTTGATTTTTTCGGTGTATTTTTGGCCCAACGATCGTGACTCTGAAACAGGTGGGTTAATTGACGTAATTAATAGAGGAGAAAAACAAAATCTCAGCTTCGTTCCAATGATAGCCCCCGTAATTGTAGCACCAATTGACACAGATCTTCCTCAGGCTGTGCTCTTTCTGTCCTAGGAGACAGTTCTCCGAGTTGACACAGTATAACTTAGAGCGAGCGACGAAACGCTACCCAAGTGGAATTTTCCTGACAGTAATATAATTGGACAACTGTCGCATTGCCGATGTCAAAATTAATCTGTTAGCCCCCAACGGTTCTAACTCCTTCTGCCCGTAGACAGTGGACGTGAGCGCACTCGAATTGTTCTTAAGAACCTGTCGACGGCCCATTGTGTGGATCCAAACGGATAATGTTGTTTCAACCTTACCCTCTTTCGAGCCCACCAAATCGAACGTTCCGCGCTAGTTAACCGCTTAAGGATAATGCAAAACCTTACACGTCGACTTATACGCAGAACCGCTTGTGAGAACCACCGCAAGAACGATGGAGTAGTCACGTGGCCCATCGCATAGCCTTCTAGCGCCACGTCCGCAGTGGCTGATCTTTAGCTATGGAGCCGGTGACCAGGCGCGATTCCTTCCTGCCGTGATTTTTGTGAAAAAGAAAATAAATACTATCTATAACTTTGAATACAATGGGTCATCCGGTCATGTGAAATGGTGGCCTTGGACAACAATCATATCCTCGACTGCACGTGTGCGTAATACAAAGAGTATCTTCTATGAGAGAAAACCCAAATCGTTGTTCAAACCCCATGACAGACGATAAGCGAAATCGAGTCCAGTAACAGATGGGCAACGAAAGTAAAATGTGACACCTAAGACGGGGGAAATATGCAGGGAAACAGAGAGGAAGGTTGTAAGTAGGTAAGCAACTTGGGAGATATACAAGCGTGAAAACAAACGCCATGTGGACCGCAGTATGCATCTGCCAGGAGTAAAAGCCCAGCGGGTTCCTCGAGTAAGTTACGGAGAGGTACCGTAAAGTACACTGCACCTCGGGAATGCGCGAAACTGTGGCGTCTGACTGGCAGGTACGCGCCAATGGCGGGGAAACGTGGGAGGATCACCTGTCGGTCACTGGCGGTGGGGCATGTCCAATGGAGTAACTGTCCGGTGGGTTGAAGTAAGAATTCGATATCAACATGCGGGATGCCAAAGGTGCAGATGCAGATGCGAGGTTGGATGAGGGCTGATGGTGGGCTTGCGGCGCGGTTATGTTCCGCCGCGCGTCAAAAGAAAGGAAATAAAAAAAACGCGACGCCCAGGAGATCAGATGCGTGGTTGTTGTTGCCGAATAAGCCGATATATGAACCGCGACGGGCGCCGAGATGCGCGCATGCTCAGGGCGAACCCGACTATTGCACGTCGACCAGAAGGTTTCGCTCAAGAATGTATTTTCCCTCTTTGTATTTCTGGGACTGTTCGTATGCTTTATCCTGTCGAAATCCGTGAGAAGCAAAGAATAAATGACGGACAAAGAAAAATCACGAACATATTTCCAGCCGAGCGTGGTGCCGCACTTGCAGCAATAAATGTCTCGCACAGTATGGTTCCCGGTTGTCATCTGACGGTCATTCGGTTCACCCTCGATAACGTTCACCCTACCCATCGCCCGTCAGCACGCCCCCACTTGACGGCACTCCGATCTAGACTTACACATCTTCAAACAAGTAGGCGCGACCATGCTGCCCATTGAATGCCTGCACGCGGTTATATCCGTTAGTCTGTCGTAAAGGCTGGGGTAAGTGTGCCACACTGACCCTGGATATCATCGAGTGAATGGTAGTGAGGTGAGTGCGGCAGCTCAGGCAACCATATACGCGGGCACCCGCTAGGTAACGTCTATAACTCATGCCCATGTTGAGAGGGGAGATTTAGGAGGTCTGACAGCTCGAATGGGATTGGGGTACAAAGCGCGAGAAGGGCAAGGAAACTGCGAGGATAGACGATATCGACTTATATATAACCTGATGGCGGTATAGAAAATGGGGAAAATTGAGGAACCGGGTGTGCGGTGGGCCGTGGGATGAGTCAGAGGGTGTAGGAGGGAAGAGAAGGTGAATATCTCGGTTGATCTTAGGTGACGGTGTGACCTTTATTCCTCCGAATGCTCCCCCGCTTTCGACCTTTCGAGCCCACATCCACGTTTACTCTATTCACCACGCTGCCAGTTAAATGTACATCACGCAAACATGAGTCATTCTTAACATTCTGTCATCTCGTTCTCCGCGGTGAAGAGAACTCCGGCCCTAATCGGACCACCTTAGCCTAAGTCCTTTACTCACGCACAAACGCCGCTTCGTGCGAGAACGCTTGTTTTGTTCCAGTCTGTAGATGCCCTCTAACAGCGTCAAAGGTGGGGTAAATTGTCGGGACCCCACGATTATTCGGCAGGCAACTCCCGGATAGGGTATTAACCATGGCGCTTGCTTTGATGGCAAGATCGGATTAGACATGAGGTTAGCCTAAAGACACTAGCACAAGACCCCACGTTGTCGAGAAAGGCTCACAACGCCGCTCAAGCTCCTACGACCGCCAGTAGGGTAGCCTCGCGCATTTGGGGTGGAGGGGGGTTCGCAGGGGGTGCACCGACGGGCAGCGGCGTCCGTGTCCAGTCCGGTATGACGTTGGCCGGCGAACGCCCAGCGACGTCATCCTCTTCCATCGCATCATCACCTGAGTCTGGAAGGCCCTCAGCTTCGTCCCATTTTTCTCGTGGGATTTCCGCGCCACCCGTTTTCAGTGCCCTGTATTCGTGTTACGGTCGGCGCTCGGGTCACGGGGTATGGGAACGTGACAATTGGATGTACTTACCCTGCCAGTGAGCCACCGACCCAAGCCATAGTGGCAGGCGTAAACGCCGGGGCCTTACCGGCGTTGGCGCTCCCGCGAGCATTTGATGGAGGAGGTGGAGAGGGGTTGTTCAAAATGGCAAAGTGAGGGACCAAAGGGCGCAACACAGCGTAGCGATCATAGGGCGGGGGTCTGGGTCTGCCTGGGGCAATCGGCGGCCGTGGAGAAGAGGAAGGTGAAGTTACAATGGCTCGGATGAGCTCCACATGCAACCGCGGGATGAACCCGGGGAGCATCGCGGTTCCACCAGTCACAAGAATGGAAGAGGCAAGTGTTTTACGAAGGTCAACTGGTATCTGCGTGAAGAGGAGGTCAGTTTGGGGCTACGCCGCAGAGAAAATAGTGGCGCCTTTAACAAACAGTCCAGGATAGTCTCAGCAATACTACTTTCATCGACATCACCTCCTTCGAAGAGTAGTTCCGAGCCTCGCTCTCGAATCCATCCAGGTATTATGAGGGTGCCCTGACCTGTGCCGGCCTGCTGCGAAGCGGGGGGAGTAACTTTCAGGTGTAAATTTGTCGCAGTCGAATGGCGCATATACAAGTTTGCGAGCGCTTGTAGTTGGTGCTCGTCACGACTCGAACGCCCTGGTAAAATCTGTGCCTGGGAAACAACCGAGAAATCAGAGGAAGTTGGACCGGCGTTGCTGTCACGGTCAGCCGAGACGCGAGAGAATTCTGATTCCGAAGGCGCGGTGTCGCTAGGGGGAAAGTCAAGGTCCATGGGGTCTTCATCTGATGGCGAAGGCGATACCAGGATCCAATGCAGCGTCCAAGGATTCACCTACGAAGGAGCAGCGGGTTTTGATTTCTTCGAGAACTGCATCAGAAAGGACCTCTAAAGGCACTCGAGTAGAACGCGAGGAAGTAGGCATATTGACGGCGGCACTGAGAGATGTGGGTGGTGGAACATAGGTACCAAAAAGAAGTAAAAGCGCGCGAAGGTGAGACGTCAAGCGTGCACCAGCTAAAGGGGTGGTCCTGAGTTGATGGAACAGAGGTCGGGAGGAAAATATCTAGTCACAAGTGTGTCGGATCAGAGCCTTGAAAGAAGAAGAAAAAGGAAAGTATCATACGGGGAGCGCCGTCGATTCTAATTCTCCGCAGTCAAGGACGAGACCAGTTATGCGGCCAACAGAGAGGAGCGCAAGCAGGTGACTAGAAGCAAAGGATATTGACGGGACCTGGTACGGTGTGAGTGACTGTAACGAGGGACGGTTGACAGTAGAACCTGAAGATTCTCGAAGAGGATTTTTGCGAAGATGTCTTTCACATAAACGGGCAATAGAGGGTGCTCGATGATGATAACCTTTCTGGACTTTGGCTCCGTTAAAAGGGAGCTGGTCGCGTAAGTATGAACGCCGATGGCGAGCAAAGAGTACGCACTCACTCGTGAAACACAGCCCTGAGGTGTGCTTGCACTCGGGCTGCTAACACCCTATCATCCTCATCTCGCTGAATGGGATCCGGAGAGCGCTGGAGACACCATAGCGGGTGAACAGCAAAGACGTCACGCGGGCGGCCTTCTCCGCTGAAGCCAACCTTCCAGATACGAGAGCCAGGATCGATTATTATGCGGTCTTCGGTACCGTAGAGGGAATGCCTGCGTGATGTCTGATAGTGTGGAGATGCTTGAACGGTACCGGAATGAACTGAGCGAGGGACATTTGCCACACCTGCGGGGGTGGCAGGTGCAAAAGATGTTCTCGAGCGCGGCGTAGAAGGCCCCCCCGCCAACGCAGACATGATGGGTCGCGTCAAAATTCAGGATCATAAGAGGCGCCGCGACGGGACAAAAAGCATGCTCGGAGTGAGGATCGAACTCACGACCTCAGGATTACATGATCAGCTGATCACTCATAAACGAATATGAGACCTGCGCTCTAACCAACTGAGCCATCCAAGCTTTAAGAACAAGGGAGAAACAGCTGAACAAGGAGCAGGCGAGAGTGATAGTTTAACCTTTATTCCGAACCAACACCTCTTGTCTAAACCCGTTACACTTCCCGTCCACTCATGCTCAACCTCAAGCGGGGACCGCAAGACCCAATCCTCCCCCTCCGAGCTGCGAAACATCCCAGAACCACTGCGCTCTACGCTGACAGCCCTACCGCCTCTCAAAACGAGGGCCTCTTGTCCCAGTGGATCTCCAGTCTTGTAAACTTGACCACCAGAGCTGCATCTGGCGTTTTCACCGAAGGTCTGTTGCTCTCGACCACGCGACTTTTATCCCCTTTCACTGAGCTCCTACATAGCTTTAAGAGCACCCCCACCTCAGCCGTCTTCATCTCACTTACGAAGAACGGAGGTAACGCGTCCCAAATCTGTATCCCCCCACCTAGTTTCTCTACGCTCTCCGCATATCCGTCGTGGACGACCCCACAAAATGCGATCAAAAGGAACCCCGCCGCGGTCGGGCTCGCCAAACTCGCTGGATTCACCCCCGCGGTGTTCAGCAATCACTTCAGGACCACACGTCGAATTCTCGTCGCCATCTCCACCACCGCAGACGTCCAAGATGGTCGGAGGTTTCATTTCGGCGCCCGCTACACCCGCGATTCCTCCACCACTTGGGACGAAGCGAATCCTCGGGGCTTCATGTCCCTCTCCGGAACCTCCCTCTACTCCTGTCCCGGGTCCATCGAGATCTACTTCTATGGTGAAAGACGGCCACGTCTTACCCATCCGCCCGATTATTCCAGGCGCATTCTTCAGTCCTTCCGCCGAAACGCCTGTACCGAAACCACCACGTACTCCCCAACCACCACAAACCGAACTACGGCCAGAAGCCAAGCGCAATCCCTACTACCGTTCCATGGCACCCCCTCCATCACCGAACCTACCGCGGGTTCCTACTCCACTGCCTCAGCCACCAGATACAGGGAATCCTATTGAACCACTGTCTTCTGCCACTGCTTCCACTACCGTGTCTGTCTCCCCTTTACCGGCATCTCGAGAAGAGGTGGATGCTGCAATCGCGGTGGTTGAGAGGAAACTCGCTGGCCGGGTTGTCAGAAAGGTTTTTTCTCGCAAGACTGCAAGGCCACACATTTACCAGGATGCCGTCAGTCTTCACGCTTTGCTCCCCTTCATGCATTTATGCATTTATGCCTGTGTGGTTGTAGCATAAAGCCCGCGTACTTGAAACGAGAAAGGAAGATCAAGAGGCTCTAGTGAAGCATTTATATGAGCTCGAGCGTGCTCGGGGATACACTTCCGACTTCCAGACATTCCAAGGTATGTGGTATCATCTGTCTTGCCATACGTCAGGTGCTATTTTGTTCTCAGGCTTTTTGAAGTATCGGGAGTTACTCGATGGTCAAGGGATAATGTCGTGTAAGTCGTCATCGTGGTCGATTTGCAATTACTCAGTCCACATATTAGCTCATCTGTCACTTACCGACCTTCGACGAAGGTATAAAAGCGACGAACAAAGACGACACTCTCACGGTGATGTCAGCTTTTTTGTTTTAACGTCCTGGGCTTCTGTTCAAGATGGTGACCGCAGAATATTACACCCGATTTCCTCGAGCGTGCTCTCCAAAGAGCGAAGGAGACCCTCAACGGGTGCGTTCTCTGCATTTTCATCACCTCATTATTCGTGCTAATCAATGCAGTCCTAAACCTCCTCCGCCTTTCATTCCGTCGTTTGAGCAACTCCGCATCGCCCGGCGCGACAAGGACGCTGAGATCAACAGTCGCATTCGTGGGCCACCCTTACCTAGCGCCCTTTCTCCTGAGGGTGACGCCGAAGTTTCAAGGTTACTTGGGAAACGTGGCATCATCGCCAAAGTGGCAGGCCTGCAGGTGTCAGATGCCGACCTCAGCCGCCTGCGGCCTGGTACATGGTTAAATGACGAGGTCATCAACTTCTACGGACAACTTATCCTGGATCGATCGGCATCTCACCCTAGAAACACGAGCGTGAAGAACGGTGCGAGATCGGAGAAGGGCTCGATATTGAATGTGCATTATTTCAATTCGTTCTTTTTCGAG
The DNA here is from genome assembly GCA_024734325.1 of Lactarius hatsudake. Lineage (NCBI taxonomy): Eukaryota > Fungi > Basidiomycota > Agaricomycetes > Russulales > Russulaceae > Lactarius > Lactarius hatsudake. Next base: position 2,715,930 of record JANSJP010000001.1, on the reverse strand, counting down.
AAGTTGGTTAGGGAGGGGTATCAAAAGGCGCGTCTGGCGAAGTGGACTAAAAAGGTACGACGCATGTCAATAGTCCCGTGAGCGCGTCACTTACGTTCATCCGGAAGTTCGACCTGTTCTCGAAAGATGTTGCTTTAATTCCTATCAACCACGGCAACTCCCATTGGACAGCGGCCGCGATCAACTTCCGCCGGCGCCGAATTGAATCGTTCGACAGCATGGGAGTGAAGCGGCAGGATGTCTTCGACGTGGGCCCCTTCCTCCTAGTCATCGCTCTACGTCTTGACACGCTGACACACTACTAGTTATTACGCGAATACGTTGAACTCGAACATCTGAATAAGAAATCCAAGCCATTCGATTGGACCGGCTGGGTCGACTATTGTCCCAGGGATACCCCTCAGCAAGAGAACGGCTACGACTGTGGTGTCTTCACGTGCCAATTTCTCGAGGCCCTTTCGCGAGGCGTGGACTCCCCCTTCAACTTTACACAGAGGAACATGGCTTATTTGCGTCGGCGTATGATACTGGAGATTGCGCGAACAGAGCTACTTGGTGGGACATGACCGGATGACTGGGTCGTGTTTCTGGAGTGTGGACCAAGTATTTACCATGTGGATATTTTTATTTGCCTACTCAGTTATGTCTAGTAATTCTCTTCTGAGACCGGTCTTTCAGTTAATTCAGTCTGGCGAAAGCACATTTCGGAAACGCGTACTATGGCATTGTGGGTTTGCACGTAGACGATTACAACGGAAGGTGAACAAATAGCAGCGCAAAAATGAGAACCCCGGGGGAATAATACGGAGTGGTCGAAGCTACCGCCGGAACCACCACACGATGATAAAAAACCAAAAGACAAAGATGAGAAAGATGATGTACCACAGCCAGCGGCACCCCTGGCGATCTGCCATGTTGTTCATGCGCCGAAACGTGCCAGCGAGTATGCCAGACGTTTCTGCGAATGCGTCGTTCTGGTTCCATGTCAGTCCCATCTGTCAGTCCGTCTGTCAGAAAAATTCAAAACGCACCATCTGGCTAAGCTGAACGGTCGACTCGCGGACTTCGTTCCCAATGCCGATGGTAATCTGTCAAAAAAATGTTAAACAACGCCACACGACGACGAACGACGAGGACGCACCTCTTTGAGCAATTTTACCTTTTGCGCCGAGTCCCTCGATGGCCTCGTCGTTCTGGCCTTCGAGGTCGTCCGCAAAGCGTGTGCCTCCGAACGGTGTGCCATCCGACGACGAAGGATTGTGGTATCCCGGGTATGGCGACGAGCGTCCCGAGTGTGGCGGCGTTGGTGCGTAGGAATCACTGGTGTCTAGCCCGAGGGCAGCGCGAGATACGCGGTGCCTATTCAACAAAAAGGTTGAGCGTAGGCCGAAGGCGAAGGATGGGGAGTCGTTGGTTACCTTTGGGTCATCGTTCAGTCATGAGTGTGCTTGCGTTGCCGCAGTGAACGGGCTTATTTGCTCAGCTTATCCATTTCTGAACACGTGGTCGCACTTTTCACTAACAAATACATAATTTAAGCACCACCCCGCAACCTGCTCGGCGTAACGCCAAGATGATCACTACATAGACGAGGAAGGTGAAAAAAAAAAAAAAGAAAAAATAGTGGGGAGGTAGGACCGAATAAGGGAGGAAAGAGCGCATACGACACTTGGGAAGAGTCCAGCAACAACACAAGCGTGTAATATAGTGTATAACGTTAAAATTCTGTGAAAAGAACGACTATGAAGTCCGTCGGTGGATCATACGTAGTATCGACACATGGCGAGTTATTCACATAGGAGATACAAGTCCGTGGGGATGAGCTGAGTATGGATGTTCAGTCGATGCTCATCCGGTTCGGTCGTACCGATAACGAAGGGTACGCGGTGTGCTTGGCACCAGCATTTGCCTGTTTCCGCGAGACTGGACGACGGGTGAGGCTCATTCGAAGAGAATATTCAAACATTGACTCACTCTGGTCTTTCAGGCCGCGGCCAAAGTTTCGCATAACCACCCATGCGTAAACAAATGTTACTAGGAGCAGGATGATAGCGATTACGGCTGAGACGACGACGTCAGACGCGAGATAGTGCGACTGGGACAAAAACTCACCAAATGTGCTCAGTGACTCCCAAACAGGAGAGAACTCCGGTGTGTTCTTCTGGATAATAACTTTGACGAACTGTATTCATGAAGCTGAAGCAGCGAGACACCGGACAGAATGTAGTGCTCGTACCTTGTACGAAAAGTATATCATGGCACCGACACAACCAGAAAGGAACGACATCATCATCCACCTGTTCTCATAACGAGCCGCCAGATGGCCCTCCACCAGTAGGACGATTGATAGTGGAAGCGCAGCACAGGTTACATAGAATTCCCAGGAGTGGCGGTCAAGCACCAGGAAGGTGAACTGCACGCAGAAACCAACCCAAAAGAAGACATCGAACTTGACTAGGCACTGGTAAATCTGATAGACGGCAAACATCTTCTTGATCCGCCGGTCAGCCCCCAGGAACTTGTACACCTTCCAGCCAAACTCGTTATATATTGTCCATGCGAGCGCGATGTAGGCAAGCTCTGCGATAGCGATGACGATTGGAAGGACCGTCGTGAGGGCGTTGACGGGGATATGTGAGAAGCCACTCTGTGAAGAAACGGACGACAACGAGCTGCGAACTTCCGAGGACTGTATTATAGCATAGACAAGGAATAGTCCATTGAAGACCCTGGAACGCGAGGTCAAACACATCGTCTAGATGGAGAGAGGGAGGTAACTCGACTCACGTGAGGGCGAAGAACTGCAATGTGTTACGAGCATACACAGCATCTAATGCCATACCCAGCTGGAAAACACTGGAAGACATGACATTTGAGTGGACGAGACGGAGTCTGCATTGATGGAACGCACTGAGCGAGGGCAAAGACGGAAAGGTAGACGGGCATTTTCTTCGAAGCCGTGGCGATGTTATTCGCTTGCGATGACTGAGGGAGTTTATCCGCCTCGTGGAACCGGAGTAGGATGTCTCCTTCTATCACCAAGTCGATGGTTGTCTCCACTAGTACTGTAACAACATACAGGCGGCACGCAATAGAGTCTGGTAGGAGCTGGACGGGAAAATGTAAATGTGATACCCGTCGAGTGAAAAACACGGACCTTTTGCCACCATGTGCGCGTGTCTGGTGGTGGTAGCTGGGAAGTAGGAGGATATGCCGCTCGGGAGAAGTCGTCGTCGTCAAAGTCGCCTTTTTGGTCGCTCTAGGAGGCAATGAGACAAATGATGATCAAGGGGGAACAAGGGCCATACAGATGGAGTGTCGATAACATAAGACTTGTGCTGTGAATTTGGAGAGAAGGGAGTAACGTTGGTGTCAACGAGGTTGTCATGTGAAGGCTTATAGGTATCTGGGAAATGAGTGGACTGGAAATGGTGGGTTTGAGGGAATGACATGTTCTAAAGAGGGTAGAGAGGGCGAGTTGAGGAGGACCGGCCTGGATATCGTCGTTGTCGTTAATCAACTCGACGCGTGAGAGTTCGGACCAACCAAATTTTGACATGCAACCACGACCACGGCCACGATTAGACCAGCAAGAACCTGAACGTTATCGGCTCCCCCATCGAGGTATCCCCTTTCTCTCATCTTCTCGTCATTTTCCGTGTCAGACCTCCTTCCTAGCTGTCGTCATCTCAATCGTGTTCTTTGCCACCCTCACTGTCCTCTCAATATTCATCGCCCTTTTCACCTCCTTTCTCCGAGCACAACACTCTGCTGCTGCCGCCGCTTCAAGTGCCGCCGTGTCTCAGGCATCTCAGACGCTTTGATGGCTCTTGGTGGCTTTGTCTGTCTCGGTTCCCAAACCCATGCCTGCTGTGTCTCTCGTCTCGAACCATTATTATTCGTCACACAGTTCGTCACAACATCGCCGGTCACCCACCTGGTTGACAAGGCGATTGGGCTTCCAACCTCAGAACCCAGGAAGATCTTTCACGCGGCCACGCTCAGTCGCACCACCCCTACTCACATTATCTAATCAGCTGCGATCCGAGTACGCCATCTTGTCAGCCCCGCGGCTATAATTCCACGCATGAAATACAGTTCATTACGTATCTCGAATACTACATCGTGCACACATATTCAAGCTTGTTCGAGCTCGAAGTAATCCTTGTTATGGAAGCTGCGCAAATGAGTCTTGAATAAATGAGTGTCATGAGGGTACAACCGACAACCCCCACGGCCGGATGCGCGAAAAAGGATCCTTGTACACTTGGGTCAGCCAACGTGAGGCCGACCGGAACAACCAAGACTCCGCTGCTGCGGGACACGCGCGCAGCTTCGTTGAGTTGGCGACTGGGATGTGGTGTAATTGCACCAAGGCAAGATTCAGAAGGACAAACCCGCGCCGCCGCAATTTCTTCTGTTATCATGTCAAGCCTGATGTCGCTTCGCACAACGATAAGAAATCAAAAAGTGCTCCCGGTTCAACTGCCACCACCGCCCGTGCCCAGCCTCGGTTTGTCTCTGATGAGCACGCACGGTAAAAGGCACTGAGCTGTGCACCAGCTGAACGCATCTGAGGTCGACGACGGTCTCCACGTTAGAGTTATCGTCGTCATGACTTTGGGCGCAAGCTCATTTCCTTGTTAGTGGTTGGCCGCCGCACGCACTGGTGCAAACCCGTGAATCCTTGTAGTGTAATACATACAACCACCATACAAGTCCAACGCAATTAACGTGACAGCGTAGCAAAGCAACAATAGACAACAGCATGAGACATATCCACATCCACCCTGACTGCGAACAACCCGCGGGGAAAAATAACAATCGGGCCGCCAAACTCTCGTTAGGTCTTCGCTATTCGCTGTCGGTGTCCGTCGAGGAACCAGTCTCATCGCCTTCGACATCTGGCCCCATTGGGAGATCGCCATCAGACACATAAAACGGCCGCTTTTTTTGTCAAGTGCTTGCTCACCAACGAGATAGTCCGTTTCAGGCCGTCTAGTGACCGGCGGTGGCGGTCTTGGTGGGCTCGGGATCCGCGGGGGCACCCTCTTTTCTTCTCCCCCGCCGCCACCACCACCAGCAAAGCCGTTCGCCCTTCCGTTCCCGAAAATACTAGAAGTGGGGGTGGCCGCCGTGCCTGGAGAAGAAGAGCGAGAGCCGGGCGAGGCGCCTGTCGCTTCGGGCTCGAGGAAGGACGCGATGGAGGACTCGCGCAGACGCGAGGGTATCTTGGATTGTGATTTAGCCCCGGGGGGGCCTAAGGGGGTACTCTATCTGTGGTTAGTGCACTGACGGAGGGGCGTAGAGTCTTCTCACATTTCCTACTCGCGCAAGAGGCGTAGCTAGCCGCAGAAACAAACAAAGAAAACATCAGCTGGGGGAAGGGCGGCGACATTTCTTCGGTGAGCGTACCTGACACTTTATGTTTCTTCGTACTTTTTGTCGGGGAGGACAGTGGGGAACCTGGCTGCGTCCTCATACCATGAGTCTACCAGTGATACGGCAACGAGAGCGAAAGTGAATGGCTACCCGTTTTCGGTTCAATAAAGGTTCCCCGTCGTCGTTGGCAGCGCTCACCGTCTGCGCGGAGGCTTTAAACACACGTGCGTTTGCACCTTGAGTTGCTGTTTACGCGCTGGGACAGGCTGCAGTCGGCGCACCTTTGGGTTTATTTTTCGGTGGTCTCCCCTTCTTTTTCGGTCCTGGGGGAGGTGGCGGTGCATAGTGATCAGAGACGTTTCCGTTCTCTGAGCCTGGGTATGGCGAGGCGGAGCGTCCCGCATCCGACCCGATCCTGCACCCGCGTTAGTTAAGATCCAAGAGCAAAGAAAAAAAAAAAAAAGCACTTTGACTTGGACGTCGCGTTCCGGACAGCTGCTCTGCGCGTACCCACGCCGTCACTGATGCAGCTACTCAAGTGAATCGCATAGCGGTTAGAGGGCGTCTGCCGCCGAATGGTCGCACGTTAGTCGAGAAAATGGCATTTAGAACACACGCACGGGGCGTCCGCAACCGACACAGTCCAAAACCACGGTGCCGTTCTTGTTCACGCCGCTGTTGGGCGTGCCAGTAGCCGCTGGAGTCTCCGCATCCCTGGGCGGTGTGCTCGGCCTAGAGCCGGGCAACGTGCTCTGCGATGCACCGGCGACAGCTGCGTTAGCGAGAACGGGTGGGTGCACTATAAGGGCGTCAATTTGAACGCGCGCCGTTCCGTTATTTCAGGGCTGCCTAAGGGGGAACGGGAGACGTCACCTTGTCTGCAACTACGAGTTGAATGTTAGCGACGAGCGAAGCAGCAGCCATGTGCGAATACGCACTGTGTGTAACAGACATCACACTTTCTCCTGCTTCGCCCCACTTCCTGGTGCGACTGCATAGCGACATCGACCACGATGTCGTCTAGCATTGCAGCAAACAGTCTTGACGCCTATTATTCACGATGAGGTACCTGTCCTCTCCCTCATAGCAGAGGGAAGTTGCATACCAGCGTGTTGAGAGCGTCATCGCGCTCAGCTTTGGACATGCTCTTGGCAGCCACGGACGGTGCACATAGCCTGGTCAAACACGCTTCCCGTAATGGCGACATGGGTCACGTGCTAGCAACATCATTAATTAAAAACTCAATTTTTGTCGTTCAAAATCGTCTACTGTATCGGGAGTGCGAGCTAGGGTGCATTAAAAAGAGCGGACGCATGCAGCGATCAAGGTATCCAATATGCACGACAACGAAAGAAAAAAAAAGATGGGCACCAAACGTGAGATGTGGAAAGATCGAAGCAGGAGGAACCACAATCTACACATTCTGGCCTGATTGCAAAATTGGCGTCTAATCCCTCGTGAAGCGGGAGATGGTGAATATTCCGATGATTACGACCGCGAGCGCACCGATGCTCGCTGGTAGTAACAAGTCCCGTGGGATGCCCAAGACCTCGTCTGTCTCTGTCGGCGAACCGTGCCCCGGGATCGGTGAGGTAGATGGGAAGGCGTAAGGAAGCATCGATTCGGTCTTTTCGACCTCCTTAGACTCCTTCTGTGCAGCGGCGGGAGCGGCTGCTGGTTTATCTTCGCTCTTTCCAACACCAACGTCGGCCCAGCCCCGTCCACCCTGCACGATGAGAACCACACGGTCAACCCCCCCACCACGCGCGATCTTCACAGCATCCGTAACATCGGTATCAGACGTCATGAGCACCGTGTCTCCGTCGGCATCTGTATAGGCCAGCTTGAAATCGAGGGGGTCTGGAACGGGATCGTCCGTGTTTATAGGTTTGAATTCGGTGAAGAATGGGTCGGCGGTCAGTTTTCTTGAGACGATGTCCCGCAAATTTTCAACGTCGTCCTTCCGCGCCTGGAATCGGTGGGTGTTTCCACTCGGGGTGCGGAACTTGAAAACGTAGGTGCCATCATCCACAGGGACAGCCAATCCCGTAATAGAGGGGATATTTCCAACGACTTTATGTCCACCATAACCCAACGCAGACGCATCGTCAGCGACAGAAGCAGAGTCATTGGGGTGGACTTCGGAGTGTGGGGATTGTTGGAGATGCGAGAGGCTGAATGAAGAATTGTTTGCGTCTACTGGGGCATGGGAACCCGAATACGCCGACTCGGTTTCGTCGTGACCACCAATAGAGTCAAAGAAGCGACCCCACATAGGGCCCCCTTCCGCGTCTTGAGCGTTCTCACCGGCCCCCGAGGTCGTCATGTGGTTCATCTAAGAGAGAGACATGTAGGTATAGAAGCCTCAAACAACATAGATTAGAACGTACTTGCTCAAGTGTTGCGTAGGTCAATTTCAGGACGTCAACTATGGCAACCAGTCGGCCATCCTCCTCGACAACGGGTAAATTCAAGTAATGGCCATCTGAAGAACAATGGTTCGATAAACACAAGCGAGATTCGGAAACAAAAACAACTACACACTATGCATTTTCTTGAGAGCGTCGTGAATAGTCATCGTTGGGGGTGCCGTATCGGGATGCGGGGTCATGACGCGCACGACACTGCACATGCTGGCATCCAAACCAGCGGCGATGACGCGCAGAACAACATCTTTGCTAGTGAAGATTCCGGCAATCCTGGGATGAGAGCTCGGGGTGGTCGTAGGCTCCATGACACAGACCGCGGTCGTCCTACGCTCACGCATGAGGCGCGCGACATCTCGAACGGTTGCTCTTGGGACCGACCACGGCAGGCTGGGTACGCGAGTCCATGATGGTCGTAAGATCAGGTAAGGGCAGTCTTCTCGCGCAACGCTTCGACGTAGGCAAGCATGGCTGCAGTCTGGGGGTTTGCGCCAAGCCCAGCACCAAGCTCGCTCTGGACGCCAGCGAGTGCGCTATAGAGCTTCTCAGACGCGGATGAACTGCGCTCGACCTTGTCCAGGGCTTCGTGGAAGACTTTGGTAATATCAAGTAAGCCGACGACGTTACCATCTTCGTTGCAGACGGGCTAAGGTAACAAGCATGAGGCGTGCGAATGGGGACAGGTACAAAGAAAGCATACCAAATGCCTAAAGTGCCTTTCTACCATGAGTTGTAGAGCCTCAGTTGCGCTGGTGGTGTCCCGCGTCACCATGGGATTGCGAGTCATCACCTGGCTGACTGGGGTTGTGTGGGGGTCGATGCCCTCAGCAGTGACCTTGTGAGGATGCGTTAGGTAACTAAACCGAAGAGGGGGAGACCGTTTGTGAGCGCACCCGATACGCCAGGTCCTTGGCGGTGAATATACCGCTGAGTCCTTCTTCATCGTCAACGACAAGGACGCAGTCGGTCCTTTTCGCTGCACAAAGTTGGCTTGCTTCCGCGACGGTGATGGTGTCCGGAACAGTAAGCGCAGGGCTGGGCTTAAGCGCCGCCACGGTGCCTTTGGCTACGTTGGGTTTGCCTCCACGTCTGCGACCGGCCTGCTGAGCAGTTGAAACAGTGCGCTTTCGAGAGAGTTCATTCTCGATCTTCTTGCGCAAAGCCTGTCATTAGAGTTAGATACGAAAAATTGCAGGTGGGAACACATTTGAACGTCGAAAAACCAACCTCATCACCAAGGGCCCTCTTGGACAGCTTCTTTCCGCCTACAGGGCTAGCATGACCCGAGAGAGATGACATGGACGCAGTATTATGACGAGACGACGGCACGGGCGAGACTGCGCGTTCTTGTGAGAGGGAGATGGGCTCTTGGAGGGTACGAGTGTGTGAGGGGACTGGAATACGTGACATGGCCGTGCTTCTGAATTTCGTCCGTTCGGGTTCCTCAGACTTGCCCAAATTGGGCCCACGTGCTTATGACACTCGCAAGCACCTGAGCAGTCGGAACGATAACGGGATGCGATTACAGCAACAGCACAGAAATCATTAAATATCGCCAGAAGAACGAGTACGAGTGACGTCACAAGTACTACGATGCGGATATATACAGAAATCTAGACGCAATGGGAAACAAAAAAGCCGGTCAAGTAGATCACTTGATCAGCAGCGATATCTTCACCGTCCAGTGGAGACTCAGAATAACCTAGATTACCCGCTGCGCACGTTCCAACCGTGTTCAGCTTATCGGGCCCCAGCAGCGGGTGGAGCCTGGGCAGCTGGCGCATTCAAAGTCGTGCCCGTCCACCGCCCAATCAAGCCTTGCACCGTCACCCAACCTTGCTTAACAACCGGTGGCACATCGGGCCTATTAGCATATCCGTCAATCTTGAGTGCGACATAGACGATGGCCTCCCTGGTGAACGCCGACTGGTAGAATCGCATTCGGACGAAATGCGCGTAGATGATCGGCGTAAGGAACGAGTTGCGGAACATGATAGCGCCGACTAATGACGCGAACGAGGATGAAGATCTCCGTGTAAGCCACTATCCTCATGGCGTGGTCGTAGTTGGCTGGAGAACGATAAGAGAACTATCCGGTCGACCAACTAAACCGAGCTTACATCTAACCCAGACTTGAAGTTTCTTCGAAAGGGGGTGAGGGGTGGGCGCACCACCTGCCGTGGCCGGTGGTCCGGGTTGCAGAATTTGGGGCATCAGAGTCGTACGAGTAAACGTCAGCGCGTGGAAAAGCGAGAAGATCGTGTAAGGAAAGAGCGAAACTGGGGCGGTCAACATGTGAGCAATGGTCATTACTCGTCAAGGGTCAGGGGTCAGCTTACGAGCAATAGGCTTCGAGGTGAACCAAAAGAAGGCGAGGATGAGATATTGTACATTCTGCGAGGGCGTCAGTGTACGTAACAACAAAGCGAGGTATTCGAGCTCACTTCATCGGCGAGGGCACGCTGGACCCACGCGGTATTTGGCTGTGGGGACTGCCACGCTGTGAGATACAGTGAAGAAAGTATCCGTCGCTGAGCTACTTACACCAAGCGATTTTCTACTCGTAGGGATTAATATCTAGGCCATTGATCATCCGAGAAGAGGGAAACTTACTGGCAGACGATTGAATAACTGACAAGTGCCCCAGCGTAGCTCGCTAGACACGTCACGATCAGGGGAGCCTACACACGAGAGTAGAGTTAAGAGCCGAACCCTTATACCACCAGGGCGAGGGTGCCTTAAAAGCAGCCCAGGCCAGGATGTACCTCAAGGCAGAAATCAAGAGGATGATGTGTCCTCCAGCCCAGACGTAGTGCTGTCACCCAGGAAAAAAAGGAGACAATGAGCGCGCTGAAATTGGGAGATGAAGGGAGAAGGGACAAAAAAACAGACCTGCGTGGTAGCCATGAACAAGATCCGAATTAGCAGAGCGAAGAAGATTGTTGGGAGAGGAGAAGGTGGTAATTCGAGTGAGATGACAAGAGAAGGTTGGTTGTTCGTTTGGCGTATGGTAATGGCATGGCGTGTTCAATTACATAAGCATTAATGTCATCGGGCCCAATTCGACTTCTTTCGATTTCGGAAAACTTCCTTCTCGACCTTTCGCTTCCCCAGTCTCTCAATTCGGCGTTCTCGTTCCTTGTTCCCATTTCCCCCACGTGCTGGTCCTTTCCGCTCCGGTTCACCATCTTCTTCGTCCTCACTCTCCTCTTCCCTTTTTCGTTTGCCGCTCTTCCCTCCTCCTATGCTTATGTTCACTCGTGGAGGAACAGCAAACCCGAACGCTTTCCCAACCTTGGCGAGATCGAGTTTGTTTACGTCGAATATCTTCTTAAGAGAGTAAGACGCATATGACTGAAGATAGGCACGGTAGCCGTCCTTGGCAGATTGGTGCAAGAAATAATTCTTTTGCAGTAGTTTCTCCAACTATGGCGGTCTCAGCGTCTGTTGCCCTGGTAAAGTGCTTGTAAAGAGTATCTTACCTGAGACTGCACATTCGCTATCCGATCGGCCGGGAATGTGAACTCGTTAAGCGGAACCTTGGCTTCTTTTAGAAATCTTAAGAAACCGAGCTCGCTTTCCAACAAGAAAAGTAAGCTCTTCCCCGCTTTCCCAGCGCGGGCTGTTCTCCCTACGCGATGTATATAGTCGCGCGGGTCATCTGGGGGGTCAAATTGCACAATCCAATCAACGCGGGGGATGTCTAGGCCCCGTGCAGCCACATCGGTACAAAGCAGGATGCCGGATTCTGCGTTGCAAAACTCGAAAAATGTGTTCGTGCGCTTCTGTTGTTTTTGTTTCCCCTACAGGAAGCGGGGTTAGAGTGTTTAGATAGTCTCGAGCGCGCGCGCACACACATGAAGGTCAAGGACGGGGATATCAATATAATTCAGTAGCTCGCCGTGGTACTTGACCGAGTTGCAGCTGGAGAAAAACACGACGATCTTCTTTTTGAGGTTCTTTTTTAGGAATGTGAATAGGAGAAGGAAACGCCTGTCTGATGGGCAGACAACGTAACCCTGGGATAATGTCGTCACCGTGCTCGTCTGTTCGGCCCCATCCACGTCTATGAGGATGGGACCCGGCCGTAACGATATTCGGACCAAATCCTGTACCTTGGTCGTTTGCGTCGCGGAAAAAAGCATGGATTGGCGGTTTTCTAGATCCCCCCTTCAGGGTTGTTTGGAGATACGACGGTACTAAGGGACACACCATTTGGCAGGATGGAGATGATTCGTTTCATTTCCTCTTCAAATCCAATCTCCAATATGCGATCCGCCTCGTCAATGACGAGAGCCCGCAAATTCCGAAAGACGAATCCCTTAGTATTCTGACAGGCACATTTAGTCCACGAAGACACTATCGGACCTTAGTCTGCGTACCTCCAAGTGGTCCAATAACCGCCCTGGTGTTGCTACTAACAGGTTGACACCTTTCACTAGCTTATCGACTTCCGCTCTTCGGTTCGCACCCCCCATTACGATTCCAAAAGTTTGTGAATGGTGTGTCATCAAGTCTTTTGCAACTCCAAATATCTGTAGAGCGAGTTCTCTTGTGGGTGAGATGATGACGATCCCTGTCCCTGAAAGGTAGGACGCCATTAGTGCCTGAGAAATAGAGGAGAGGAACAAGTTACCGTTCCGAGGCTTGAACTTCATCCTATGCAACAGCTCAATTGCGGGGATTAAGAACGCCAACGTTTTTCCCGACCCCGTACGCGCCGCACCAAGCACGTCTTTTCCCGCTAGCAGGGGAGGTATCGACTTTTCCTGAACTGGTGTCATTGTCTTGAAGCCCATCTCTTCAAGACCTTGTAGAGTGGGTCCCGAAAGCTCTAGCTCTGAGAAAGGCTTCTGGCCGGCTACGACATCGTGCGGCGATGTCGTAGGCGCAGATTCTGCATCGGACATTGTTGGCCGTTCTAAGGAGGAAGATGCGTGTGCAACGCTATTGATTTTCGAAATCACAGGGCGACTGTAATCTGAGTAGAGAGAGACGGTACCGAGTCGATCGAGAAAAAGTCTGCGTGTGTACGTAAGCTCACTGTGCCCGGATTCATTTCCTTCCACTCGGTCATGGAAAAACAGTCACTCTGTTGGTATATCAACCTTTGTAGTTGCGGGTTCGGTGACATTTATTTGGGACACAGATTTTCTAGTAGTAACGATCTCAGTTGCGTCTGCCACCGTTGGCTTCCTGTATGGGTCGGCACAGGGCGAAAGAAAAAGTCGTGGTCAGGTTGAGCCACCACCATCACCACCAGCGATCCCAAACCCAAAAGAACGAGATGGGCATGACTCTAGTGACGACGAAGACTCCGTTGCCGATGGTGATCTATCTACGGTGTCGCCCGGGTTCCTTCAGCCATGTAAACTCGTGCGCACTTCCTGTCTTTCTACGCGTTCGTGAGCACCCTTTGCTGACGCCAGTTTCCCCCCGCGGCCTCACAATCAAGGTCCTTGTGGTGAGAACAGACCTCAAGATGTCGCCTGGCAAGATTGCCGCTCAGTGCGGGTACGTCCCTCCGTCTCGGTGGCACTCGCGTTGCATCTTGACGTCGGATATACCTCGCCTCCTTGACACGGAACAGACACGCGACGCTGGCCTGTTACAAGGCGCTGGTGAAAAAGAATCCTAAAGTGAGCTTGGTACCACACTCTGCGATGAGGTCAACCGGTCGCTAAGACTATTTTAACGCAAGCTAGTGCGCCATTGGGAAGTAACGGGGTAACTTGACTCTCCCTTCCTGCCTGCGTTTTCCATCGTTTTCACTTTCGGCATCGTACAGACAGGCCAAGATTGCCCTGAAAGCGTCTTCGGAGGAAGAGATCCTTGAACTAGAAGCGATCGCGAAAAGCTTAAATCTTTGCGCGCGTTCAATCCAGGATGCGTAAGCGGGGGCGCATCTTTGCCCGCGAATATCTCACGTAACGTCTGTGTTAGGGGAAGGACACAAGTCGAGGCCGGCTCCAGGACCGTTCTAGGCATTGGACCTGGTGTGTACCCAGCTACGAGTGATGAAATACTTTCACTCACTTTCGATCCGTACCCCAGCGCCCGTAGATTTGGTAAACCAAGTAACAGGACATCTCCGGTTACTCTAGACACTTCAGATGCACATTATGGCCTCCTACACAGGATCTTGTTGATCGCATCACTCGTACATGTACATCATTCGTAAAATCTGCAGAACGGCCTCAGTCGCTACCCCATTCACACAAGAAACATGTCAAGAACTCCATTTCGCTTCACTCCACTTTGCTACTCAGAATCTTCCCTTTTTCATAGTCCTAGAGAGATTGAATGCGGCCGAGATAAGCGTGACGTGTCTATACGATATGTCTTTCAGTCAATCATCAAGTAAAGACTATGGACGCTATACGTACGTGAAGCCTTGCACGGCGTTACCCAGTCTACGAGTGGAGGTCACAGCGCCGACACCGACCTTACGAGAGATGCACTCACCCTTCGCCTGCCGGAGAGATTTCCTCAGTACACAATCCAACGTGGTTGGTATATTGCAAAAAGTCCTGTCGTGAATGAGTCTCGGATCCGTCATCCTGGCCTCATTTGACATACGTCAAACATTCTGATTGCCTGCTGTAGAGCGGCCTTGTCGAATTCCCCCGCGCGAGTTAAGGCTTCGATGCACCTGTGCGTGGAGCATGGTTATCGTCTACGCCTCATTAAGCTGGAGCCTGCTGACCACAGAGTGCACAGGCAGAAAGTGCCTTCCTCTCCACCGACGCCGTCATCAGACTCGGAAGTGTTGTAGCGGTAGACAAGATTCTACATGGAACGCGCTGAGAGCTGGCGCTGTACACAATACTCGGCTTACGTTTGCCGTGAGACCACCGCGCTCAGGACTCTTCAGGATAGCATCCAGCGTGCTCCGGAAGCGCGGATCAGACTTTCGAGTCGGCAGGTCGAGCCTATGAGTATGTTGAGTGTGTCCACGAGAATTGACTTACCGCCGTGGAGAAGAACACGAGAGGCATTATGAGCACAGCGGAATCAAGGATGTTGATTTCGTCAGAACTTTGTGCAAAGAACTTCTTCTCCGAGTTCCATGCTTTCTGCATTATCTGCTCGTATAAGTTGTCGCGAGCCTCTAGCCACTGAGTGCGCCGGGGGCAGGGGAGCGAGCGCTTGTCGGCAAGGCGGAGGCCTGATAAGGAGTGAGAAAACGTCGGTCAAGTCGACGACTACACATGTACCTCGGTCAATTGCCACCCTTACCCAGTGCTAGTAAAACAGTGTGCTCGCTGCTGCAAGGTGTGGTACGTACCACATCATAATCTGGCCGCATTTAGCATTAACTATGTTCGATCCGAATGTAGCTTGCGTACCTTGGAATACTGTAAAGCAGGGACGTTTAGCGAGGGCAGGCCGAAACAAAGGTACTCCACTCACCGTGAAATGTCTCTTCTTGTTCCGTACCTCCCTGCCATGAACGTCACTAGTAAGGGCATCGCCAACATCTTTTCTCTCGCGCACTGACCAAATGGATCTAGGCACCCGGTCAGAATGGGTAGTTATTAGAACCACGACTAGGGAAGAGAATGTCGAAAGCGTAGCACGCACAAATCGGGTTCATGGCAATGGGCAACAACGACTGTCGGCAACATCAATTAATAACAGTTGTATATGTGACCATATAAAACATACAGTCCACTCTGTTTGACGGCATCATTATTTCAGGATGTCTCCCAGCGACTGTTCAAAGAACACGTACAGGTCTCGAACCGCGACCCTAGAACGCCAAATTCAAATGTGTGAGTAACAACTAGGCAACGTGCAGGGACGACCGATACCATATATCATACGACTAGGAGGTTGGACCTGTTAGTTGAATCTCAAATGTATCTAGTATTGACTTGCCAGTGGTTTACCGAACTTCAGAGGTTGAGAATCGAAGTGGAGGCATAGTAATGTAGATACTCACCTTTTGTGCGAGATAGACACAATCCAACCTAGAGAGAGGTTGATCAGTTTATCCACAGAAGGGAATTGTCTCTCGTCGCACAATTCGCCATAGATGTCCTGAAGATTTGCAAAATCAGTCTGACCAAAAAGGATTATGGTTTGTTCTCACAAGCTGGATATGGTCGATAGCACCGTTCCCAATCCTAACGGGCTTTGAGCCCTTATGCCCGTCCAAGTGTGTGAGTTCCTTCTCCGGGAAGATCTTCTCCCCTGGAACGAGAAGGATAGTTAGTGGCAATTCGATGGGGTGACGGAATTAGCTGACCGTGGATGGTATACATTATCTGTAGCGAGCCGTCAGGATTTTTGTCTTTCAATCTATTGTATATAAATTCCATGTACGCTGCGGAAGGAAGAATGCTTAGGCCCGAGTCATCAAAATCAGACACTGCGCTTACAATCTGCCTCGTGCGTGAATCCGAGACGAATCAATGCATAGAGCGTGAAGGAGGCGTCGCGAATCCACGACGCTCTGTAATCCCTATATCAAACCCGGTTAAAGAGTCGAAGCAAGGCAGGAAATAGTAGGATGCACCAGTTTCTCGTCCCACCAATGAATTCGGGTAGACTGAAAGTTGGACTAGCAACCACAGCACCTGCACACGGGTTATAGGATTGCAATCAATATTAATATCATAACCGAACCTGTTGGCTCGTAAATGAGAAGCTTCAGCGCGAGCGCACTGCGGTGAACAGCCTCTTTCCAAGAGCCATCATAGGTAGACCTGCGAATCCAGGCATTCCAGTAATCATTAGTACCTCGTAACAGGTCGTGAAGAAGGCCCTTCGGAAGCATTAGCGATACTCAAGCAGCACACGCACACGGCAAAATAACATACTGAGGTAAGGAACGGGTCTTTTCTGTTGCGGACATGGTCAACGCCGCTAGAGTGTTCTGATATTCCATACTTAGTAGCTCAACGTTTGGTTTGACAGAGACAGAACTCACGACCAAGCGAAACTCCCGATCCTTGGGTCTTGTCATTAGTCGGGTTGGAAGTGTGCTGCTCTTCGGCCTCCGTTGGCAGAGTACGCAACACAAAAGTAACAACCTGGCCTTCCACCAAATCCAAATCAGCACTGACGCTAAGGCCTTTATGGCCACGGGACCTCAGGTCGAGAGTTTGCAATTCGACAGAAGGCGATGGGACGCCGTCGATAACGGATTCTGCAATGAAACGAAGATCAAGACTAAGATCATCTGATTCGAAGAGTGCCTTCTTCTGGGCATCCCCGCCAACGGCAGGAATCGAATCGTCAGAAACGAGCGAAGTATGGTGCTGAGCGAGCGCATAGTTGAAAGCAGGCGCACATTCGACGTGCAGTGACTGGTATCCACGCACCACCTACAAAGAGATGAAAGCAGTGATATTACGCGGTCCAAATAGTGAATACGGACCTCTATGCGACGAATCAACCAGTGCAAGAGAGGTTTGTGCGCGGCAGCGGCCGGGTTACGAGGAAGGAAATCTAGGGAGTTCCCGGTCTTCTCAGCTTGTTCCTGCCTCGCGTACGTTCACAAGACCTACCGGTGACACCGATGACACCCTCTTCATTAAGGAACCTAGAGTCGGGGTGAAGGTTAAAGTTTTGCTACGTGACGAACGGTAGAATGGAAGCACTTGGTTTGCACAACCTGGATAAACACGGACGACGCATCAATACGATACGTGACTATGCAAGTGGTACGGAGAATACAACATTTGAACTGGGAAGATAATTCTGCTTGGTGGTAAAGGTGCCCTTCGGCGAGATTGAAAAGTGGCCACCCTAAGTAATGGTCAGTGGTTAATATTATATCATGACGATACGTTACAGTAAGCCGCCTACCTTATCCTTATCGAGAATCCGAGCAAAAACCGAGGGAGAATCAAAGTTAGGCACGCAGTAGCTCTCAACTGCGAATAGGGGTCAATCGAGCTGAGAAGGCTGCGCGAGTCGATTCCTACTGGATCCGTCGATGCTGACCTAGGCCCGGAGATTAGGTTTAATCCCACAACTGTGGGTGAGAAACCTACTAGGGCAGCGGTTCTTAGATTGCCAATTCTAAGAAACACACATGTAAATCAATCACGTTGGCACTGCAAGGGATATCGCAGTCTCACAGGGCATGGTCCGAGATTGGGATATAGTCTCGTGGTTTACTGTGGTCGCACAGGTTCATATCAGCGTACTAATCGATCAGTGCGTGGGCGAGTTTTGTGTGTACGTCTACAGGGTCTTATATAGGCTGCGCAAAGGATGTTCGGTCCGGTCCTGACACACCTCAGTTCCTTCATCAACACATCAACATGCCTGGAAGGACTTACGAGGTGATACCATCATTCCCTTTGCAGCCTCGATCCGTTTTACTTATTGCGCTTGTCCATTCCTAGGTTGTTTCAGGATTTTTTGTCCAAGATACACCACCAGCTGCGTTCACAGTCATTGATCCAGTAAGCGCAGCCATGATTGTGCGACACAACCACTGGCAACTCGAACGCTATGGGTAGACTCCAGATTTTTTTGGTCTTTTATCGAGATCATGGTCGCAGTTTGTGAGAGAGATCGAGGGTTTGAAATCCACTTGCTCGGAATCCATTTCGTACAAGGTTCTTTTCCTCGGAAGGCACGGTGAAGGCAATCGTAGGTAACCTTTGCTTGCGTCATATTTGCGGTACACCTACAGGTCTACCGTAGATAACGTTGCAGAAATCAAATATGGTCACAAAGTAAGTGGCTTTATCTAAGTATGCTGCATCCTTGAGCAGCGTTGACTCGAACAGGCATGGGATGAGTGTGTAATATTCGTTGTGGTGTCACCTCAGGATACTCAAAGCAAGCGATAAAGGAAGTGGGCCCTACTAGATGGGGACGGTGAACTTATATGGGGACGTGCGTTGTTCAAGTTTCTCCGGTTCTTACACAATACTGTAATGTTGTCTAACCGTCCGCTTCACGCAGCCGATCCCCGCCTGACTGCGATTGGTGAAGAACAAGCCCGGAGCGCGCATGCCGCTTGGGAACGTGAGATACTCCGAGGTGTTCCGATCCCTCAGGAATACTATTGCAGTCCCCTGACGAGAGCTATTCGTACTTTCGAGCTTACGTTCGTTGACGTGCTTCCGGCACACATGAAGCCTCTTATTGTGGAGGTATTGTAAAATCAAACTATCCCACGTTCTGCGTAACCTACTGACACATCCGAATCGGCTTCTCGTTCAGAACTGTAGGGAGGAGAATGGTGAACACACATGCGATAAGCGTAGGACACGGTCAGAAATTCATTCGGATTTCCCTGGCTTTGCCTTTGAGGAAGGATTTGAAGAGGAGGACGTATTGTGGTCCTCAGAGCGCGAAACTAAGGAAAGTACAGAGAGACGGGCCAAATTGTTATTGGATCGAGTATTTGAGAATGGCCGGGAGAATACTTGTACGTTCACATCCATCGCTTCGTTTGTCGCAGGCGATCACACGTTGGCACCTTTTTGTAGACATATCCGTTACTACACATAGTGGGTGGATCAATGCGCTTCTGCGCGTGATAGGGCAAGGGAACTACCCATTACCGACTGGAGGTACGTGTCGAAACTCTGCGTCACTGAGAAGTACAAAACTATTTTATTAGGACTAGTTGTAGTTGTGGTAAAGGGAGTGCTCGAATAGGCGGCTTAATTGTATTGTAGTTACAAAGGAACATCCAATTCTATGAGGATTTCCCGCCTGCGCACACCGCTATCCAACCTTCCATTAACACCTGCTCGCTGAGGGCAGTAATTCTGATGGTATATCTTCAGCTGCGCTTCCTTCATGGTTTCTAATGTTGCCTTTTTGTCAATTAATGGAAGGTTGTGTGGCTTCATACAGTCAGTGACAGGAAAGGGAGTGGCGAATCCTTGACATACAGGTCTTGTTGGAAAGGTCCCATCTGGGAAAGAGACCTCCTGGAGGCACCTTACTGAACCCGTAGCTTGTGACCTGTTGAGGGCATGAAAAGACACAAAATTTTATTTCTAAAAATCAAGGATATGTCGATACAAACAATTGCACTTATACGTTCCATTCGGCTGAGGTTTTCTCTGACTTCACCCATGTCATATTGCAATTCCTGAACCAGCTCATCAACTGCACGTACGGCAACCTGTTGCTCCCGGAGTCTTGTATTGATTCGCCTAAATCTTGTATCAACCTGATCAAATCTTGCGTTGAATTGGTCTACAGCAATTTGAAACCACCCTGGGGCAACAGCAGCGACAGGGGCAGTAGCTGGATAGCAATTGAAAGGGTAGTCATTCAGACAATGTGCCGGCATGATAATAGGACATACCTGTAGTCTTTGCTGAGATGATTAAATGCTGATACTCTAAGGCCAGACAGGCTTCTTCATCTGTGACTTGATTTCCCAACCCTGAATGCACCAATTGATGAGATCAGGAATCGCATGGGGCTAAGCTGCAGCGTGGTACATACCGTGGGAACACAAAACATTCTCTACATAACGTGTTGCATTGACTACATCGTCAACAGTTGGTGGATCAGCTGGCTGTTGAAGAGGAGTAATGCTTTAAATGGGAACCTCAAGATGAGCAGGGAGCGGGATAGGCATGACGGTAGTATGTTCAGACGAGTGCGGGGCCACAGACGCGGGTTGTCGCGTCTGCCCGCCACACGTGTAGGGTGTAGGGAACGCCACCAATGTGTGTGCTCCTCACTGCACCACACTTCGACTTTGCTGACTATGTCTAGCATCACCCTCGCTCGTGCTTATCAACAATCTTTCGAGGCGTATCCCTACAGCACTCTTGCCATTGCAGGTGGTGCTCTGACTGCTCTTGGAGACGCCGTTGCTCAACTGTCACAATATATCGTGCGATTTATATTCGAATTACATTCGTTCACACTAAATTTTTTGTCTTTAAGACCATCTCTTCGAATGACCGCGGGGCAAATTTCCATTATGACATCCCGCGTACACTTCGCTTCTTCTACTTCGGGGCCAGCATGAGTACGTGCTTCTACTCTGCAAAGTAGCATGACTTATAACGCGTCGCAGGTCCCCTCTTTGGGCGCTGGAACAGATTTCTCGAGCTGAAGTTTCCTCTTCCTTCACACGGAGGGAAATCGACCGGTTTTGCCGCGCTGTCCAAGAGAGTAGTTGTTGACCAGCTTGTCATGGCGCCCATCGGTGTGCGTCCATATTTTAGCGCGTGCACCTCTGGTGGTTTTGCTGACACGGGAACTGCAGCTTTCCATCTTTCTCGGTTCTATGGGTATGATGGAAGGTCGCGACCTAGAACATATTTGTGCCAGATTCAAAGACATTTATCAGCCGGCGTTAGTAGCCAACTGGAAGATATGGCCTGCTGCGCAGGTTAGCTGTTTTTTGCGCGTTTTTCACCCTCTTTTCTGAACACTATTGAACCGCAACACCATAGTTTATCAATTTTCGTTTCATGCCTCTACCATATCGCGTCCCATTTCAACAAACATGTGGTGTTTTCTGGACCCTCTACCTATCTCTTCTCAATTCTGCGTATGTCTTTGTGCGCACATTCCCCGCTATTGGTTCTGACGCATAGAAATACAGAGAGAGCGAAAAACAAGACACAGAGGACTCTCTTAAGGCACACATTGGACAACAGCTTTAAATGCGGCGGTGAGCCGCATACTAATAACACCCACCTTTAAGTATTCCCCCTAACCCTTCTCCGCTCCATCATGTAGCGCTAGCACTTCTTCCCCTCACCCTAATATTTATTATGGCTGGCGAAAGCCAGACATCTGGTTTGGCTGTTTTATCAATACGCATCTTTCTGATACGATTAGAAACGCATTTCAGCCCAGAAATATGCATTGGGACCGCAATAGTTACTAGATTACTTTTTTTTTTCATACACGAAATCACGATGCCCCATACTTTGGCTTGAAATAAGGTGGTGGGAGACCGGCAAGCACGTCTGTGAGGGGGCGTTCCACCACGACGAGCTCGCCAGCTGTAAGGAACTCGGCTAGTAATATCTGCCGGTATTGCGTGATAAGTTTGAAGTTGTGCGCAGCGCCACTGTCACGCTCGGCAGCTTTACTCCGTCGTCTCCGTCGTTTCTTCTCAAAGCCTCCCCACCCAACTGGTGCATCAAACTGCACCTTGCACAGCCACGTTGCCCCCCAGAACAGCGCTAAAACGTTAACGTTATCACTCCTCTGATCCGTCGTACTATCTGCAGACGCAGGTGCAAGCGTGACTCCGAGGATCGCGTCGTGCAGGTGCGTGAAGCGTTTAGGGAGTCCAGCGCACAGCGCCCGGGACCACGCCGGAAATTGGCGCACCTCGACGTCATACACCTCGATGCTGTTGTTGGCGAAGCCGAGAATGAGTAGAGACGGGGAGCTCGGCGCAAAAGCGAGCGCGTGGGCGGGTTGGGGGAAAGATGGGAGGGAGGAGTGGTGTTGCACCGAGTCGAGGTTGAAGATGTGCGTGCGCATGTGGTCATCAGCGGTCGCGAGCCATTGGCCGTCTGGGCTTACGGCCATGCGCGTGATCGTAGCCGGCAGTGACCCTGAATGAGCGGGCCAGACATCGATGTCGTCGGTTCCTGAGTCAGAATCGTGCACATCCTGCCCAGGTTCCAACACATCCGCTTTGTTGTCAACGCCGTTTCTTCGTCCGGTCAAGGCCCGTCCTTCGACTAACGAGTTCCTACTTCTGTGTTGATCGAATCTCCGAAGCACCCTCGCAGAGACTGGGTCAGATATGAGATCAAGGACCAAGACAAAGCCGGTTGTGGTGGCTACGATGAGTTTCGAACAGTCAGGAGAGAAGAGTAAAGCGGAAGCACCGCATGTTGATAGAGCATCTGGGAGGCGTTCTCTCAATATTGTCTGAAAGTCGCGAACGCGCACTGGTTTCAAATCTATCGAGGACTGCATGGCTTGAAACGTGGCATACAACGACACGGAGAGGGGACGTACTTCTGTTCGGAGTAAGAATAATTTCGTCTCGAAAGCGTCGGAGACGGCTAGCCACCGCCCGTCGTCTGATATTGCACTAGCAACAAGATTCGTTTGAACCCGCAAGTCCATTTCGAGCACTTTGCTCCAGCCATGGATTTTCCCAATGGGTGCTAGTTCTGAGTCTTCCTTGACCGAAACCTTTTCCGGAAGGCGCCAGACAGCCAGGCCAGTATCGCCAGTGCTCAACACCAGTCGGGCTCCCTTCGCTAAGTGCAGGCCAACCGTCCCATGTACACCGGAGGAGTACGCAATCCTTCGATGGTAAGCATCCCCGAATGTCGCGGCCACGCTCGTCGCTAGAGGATTGGTGATCCGCGTGGTGCTTCGCGGGAGAGCGGCGGGAGTCACGACGATACACATGTCTAATCCACCAGAGACAAGGAGAGGGGCAATATCCGTCCGGAAGGCACGTTGGTGAGATGGGGGCAAAGGTGAATAAGGCGGCCACATGGACAAGCCGCGCACATCATGAGAATGCATCCGTTTCGTCGCTGTTCGCACCCACTTTGTGTAAGACGATGAGATTGGGTCGCTCTTTGACGAAGATTTAATCAGAGAAAATTGCGATACTTTTTGGTCGATTCCGGACGTGTATACTGAGGTTCCCTCCTATAGGCAATCAGCCAACGATCACGTAGGGTAGTGGCGCCGCTCACGGATCCAACCACTAAGCAAAGCACATCTGCACCATGGGCCTCGAAGCTTTGTAATTGAGTGCATGTCCGTGAGTCCCAAAACTTCACCATTCCGAGAGAGTCGCCGGAGATAATTGTACCGTCGCTGAGTGGTGTGAGTGGTCGTTTAACGGGACAAAGGTGATGATTCGTTTACCCTAAAACCCCAACCGCCCAAACCAGCGTCCTCTCTCCTTTGACTTTGTCCGTGCCCATTCTATCAAGGATTCTCCCCGAAGAAACATCCCACTTCCTCAGACTGCTATCAGAGCACCCTGCTACGATCCAAGAGTCTTGCCATTCATCCTCGTCTTCGTCACTACTGTCGTCCTGGTCATGGGTGGTAGGGACACGATCTCTGCTTCCTCGCAAAAAGGGTGGTCCCCAAGCCAGGGTGAGAATGCGGCTCTTCGACCGGTCCAGTCGGCGAAGGTGTCGAAGGGTGTCGTATTCTAAAGATAAAAGGTGTATGGAACCGTCTTCGCATCCGAGTGCGAGAACTGTCGATGCGGGGTTTTTGGCAATGGACCAAATAGAGCCGCCTTGTGATGATATTGACCTCTATATCGAATGGGTTAGAAGGGTACGCGGACCATGAAGATCATTTTACACGGATAGTCGTATGCACTATATCCCACTCGATTAACTCGCTGCCCCCACCAGTGCTAAATAACCGCAGGTCGGAAATTGAAGGTATATCGTCCCCCCGTAAATCGACGGGACACTTAAGTGTAAGTGCGAGTGAATCGACTTTGGACGGGATTGGTCCAGAGAGCGTCTGAGAAACGAAACGATTTAGTCGATGTGGGGACCAGAGGATCGAGTGAATGTTTGCGTACCTTCCTCAACACCCAGGCCTGAGGAGCTTCAACAGCCGATGCTGAACCAGTCCACTCGTAAATCTCGATGTTACCATTGGCACGACCGACAATGAGAGGGCCGAACATTGGCGCCATGCCCTCTGTGGTCGCTTTTTGTTTTCCCTTGGTGGAAAGCAACGGCAAAGGAGGAAACGCGAGCGCGGTAACGGAAGAGGGCGAAAAGTCGACAAAGCGACATCTGTGAACCGCTAGCGTCGTTGTTCCTTCCATTCAAGTTGGCGCGGTCTGAGAGCGTTGCGGGTCGCGCGTCTTTTTCAATTCAATTCAATTCCGATAAATTGACTTGCACGTGGCACTAACACACGCATACACACCTCTCCTTCACTCAACGTTGGGCTCTTCCGAAAAAAAAAGCAACCATGTCGATGTTCGGTCGCAGCCCCAACGCGCCTACGGGTTCAGTAAACCCGGAACGTGTGGAAATGGCCATACAAGAGTGCGGCACCATTCCCTCTGCATCACTGTCTACAGAGTTCTGACGTTCAAGCTCCCCAGGTTGGACATGGTCACCGACATATTCAATCGTCTTGTCTCGCAAGTAGCCTTGGTCTATTCACATTTTCCTATCTCTCACCTACTTTTTCAGAACATGTCACGCCAAGTGTATTAGCACGCGGTATGCCGAGGGGGATCTTAACAAGGGCGAGAGCGTATGCATAGACCGATGCGTGGCCAAGTTCTTTGAGGCGAACAAGAAGGTCGGGGAACGGTTACAGAACGTCGGCGCAAATGCAAGTGGAGCCACAGGCGCATTTGGTTTGTGAAGTCAGCGCGTATGTTCCGATGTACCCCAGCTGGTTCTCAACATGGGACACCCAAACTCGTTCCTCCACACGTAGATTGCATCTTCATATGACCAACCGAACAGTAGTGGTAGATGTGCGTCTATACAGCCCAGATACTGTATCAAAACTCTTACGGGTATGCAACGTGCCAGTACCACCTAGAAAACGTTTGTTATTTCGGGGCATTTGGGAAACAGTCTGCCATCGGTTTGGAGTGCTTATTCTGCGAATGTTCCTCGAGACTAAGATGGTGTTAAGAAAGCGTTAGACACGGGTAACCCCAAGTGAGACATAAATCTTCATACGCGGGCGTCCTAGTGGTCACCAGCTGCGATAGGTTCGTCTCTTAACACCTCTCTAGGCCAAGAGGAACAGAAATGAACTCACGAAAGACTGTCTGCAAATTGTGCAGACAATATTTTTCGCGGCCTCGTTTGACTTGGCCTGGCTCTTCGCACCCTTTGGTGCGTTCCTCTCGGCATTGCGTTCGCGCTTTTGTTGTGCCTTAGCACCCTGCATGGGGTTAGTTTGGTGGTGCGTGAGACGGTAAAGACTTACATTCCCCATCCCGCGACAGCGTATAGACTGAGAAAACACAGAAAAGTGAACACGAACAGAAAACAACACCGGCCCGATAGATCCGAGATGATGCGATTCGGAGATTTCAGATTCAGACGGTCTCCCACACACAGGCACACATGGGACGAAAGGTGGTGTCATTTCTTTGATCAGTTCTCTGAACCATGGCACCCGCGATGTCAGGCGATTTTTCGAAAGGGAGGGATTGCGTCACAGATCCCGCCAAACTTGATGTCATAGCGATCAATCAAGCCAAGGATAATGAACAGCATCGGTCGATTGTGTCCAGATCCTTTGTCTGTGAGTGTTTATTCGCCCAAATTACTCTCCGCTAATATTTCCTTGAGAATAGCGGATACGTTGACAGGTATACTATACTTAACATTTGCTAAGCGGATCTGAGCGGCGATGCGTCTGTTCCAGCCCCCTCCAAGGAGATGTATGAATACGCAATTCAAGCCTCACTTGGAGATGATGTTTATCATGATCCAAACACTGCTGCCCTTGAAGCGCACATGGCACGGCTGTTTGGGAAGGAGGCTGCCCTGTTCGTTCCCTCTGGAACTATGTCCAACCAGTTGGCCGTACGTACCCACCT
Source organism: Lactarius hatsudake (assembly GCA_024734325.1). Lineage (NCBI taxonomy): Eukaryota > Fungi > Basidiomycota > Agaricomycetes > Russulales > Russulaceae > Lactarius > Lactarius hatsudake. Next base: position 2,689,629 of record JANSJP010000001.1, on the reverse strand, counting down.
CAAGCAGCCGCCGTATTCTGTCCTTTGCGATCATCGCTCCCATATCTACGCTTGTGAGGCGGGCGGGATTGCCCTTCATTCCGGGGCTCAGGTCATCCCGGTCATTCCTTCCAACGGTAGGCCATTACTAGCACTTTCCCCAAGTTCCCGTTCACCAGACTGACCGAGGAGCCAAGGTCGCCACCTGACCCTCGAGGACATCCAAAACTTCATCGTTTTGGATGATAACATTCACTTGTGCGTCCCTTTCCCCCCTTCTTTCTTATGCTTTTCTTAATCGTCCACAGTGCCCTTACCGAAGTGATAGAACTAGAAAACACACTCTATGGATCGATATTTCCACAGGATGAGATCATCCGCATCTCTGAATACGCACACAAGCGTGGTATCAAAATGCATCTTGATGGTGCTCGCATCTGGCACGTTGCTATAGAGACCGGCACACCACTCGATGTGCTTTGTAAACCTTTTGACTCTATCAGCGCCTGCTTCAGCAAGGGACTCGGTCAGTGCGAACGGGTATAAGAAAGCGTACGAGACACTCTGAGTCTTCTTCTTCTAGGTGCTCCCATTGGCTCTTGTCTAATCGGGAACAAGGTGTTTATTACTCGCGCTCGCTGGTTCAGGAAAGCTTTCGGCGGGGGGATGCGACAGACGGGCTTCCTCGCTGCAACTGCGGCCTTTGCCCTTTCCAATAATTTCCCGAAACTAACATCTGTCCACCAACTCGCCAAGAGACTCGAACGTGGACTGCTGGAAATTGGTGTTGAGATTACGGTGAGGACGGAGACATGCATGGTATGTCTGGTCCCCATCTCCAATAAGCGGTTGGGGAGATGTATGGCTCACACTTGAAACAAGGTTTTCTACGATCCTTCTTCAATTGGCACCAACTATACTGAAATTGCAGAACGCGCGGAGAGGCTTCCACGACCGTTGTCTCTTGGGGGCTCGCGTCTGGTCCTACACATCCAAACTGCAGAACAAGCCGTTGACGATCTCCTCGGCGTCCTTCGTGACCTCGCTCAGGAGAAAAAGGCAGCTGGGTTTGTCAAACCCGCAGCAAAAGCTGATAATCGCTCCTCATACATGGATCAATACGTGCGTAGAATGTAGATTCGATTTATGTATACGAAATGCCACAATACATTGCGCTGCTGTGTGGAGGTGTAAAGGCACTCGTTATCTAATATTTGCATCACGATTAGCCCTTCCCGGTGTACCGCTGCTTTTCGTATTCTCTCCATAAGCCTTTCATGCCTGCCTTCCCTCCGGCGTCAAGTGCAGAAACCATGAGCGCATCTCGGGTGTGGTCGTTAAGGATATCGCACAGGACAAACAACCCGGGCTGCAGTTCTCGCCGGATGTCCGCAGCTAGAACACACAGCGGATCATTCAGTACGTCCAGATAGGCTTGGAGGACGCACGCGACGTGCTTCGACAGCGGCCGTGCGAGCGATTCGGGTTTCTGAATCTCGGCAGAAGGACCGTGCACTCGGACCAAAGTTTTTGCAGAGAGTGAGGTGAAAAGACGGGAGAGCTCCTTGCTCTCCTCTACTCCAAGGGGACGGGACGGGTTAATCCATGCAGGAAGGGAGTCTGCGACGATGGCACATTGCTTTGCACCGAGCATAGGACGTGGGCTACGCAGAGCGTAAATCAGTTGACGCATGATATTACCCAGATGTGGGAGCGTGGTGACGACGAGATCTCTACGCAGACGGATGAGAGCACTGAGGACGGAAACGATGTGGTGGAATAGAGCCGTATCCGTTACTGTATCGTGTGCCCCGGAACCCGCAAGAAATCTCGAGAGGAGGACCCAGATAGACATCACATTCTGCAAACGAAGAGAAGCAGGCTGTTCGAGGAATTAGCAGAAAGCCTGGCATGTGAAAGCAGTAACGTACTCTCTTGGAACATAGGTCGCTGATGAAAATCAATATCGACGGGCGCGAGATAGGGGTGTTGGAAAGTTTCGCATTGCTTACGAAAACATCCAAGCACCCTTTGTCAAATGCTTGGACGGTCTTCGACGTATCTGCAGTCCCATGTCAGCCATCTGTCTCGAACCGGAGAAGGGGCATACTTTGTGGAGCGTTGTGCAAGGCGAGCGATGTGAGACGAATAAGACGGGGCATCATCTCCAACGCCGTCCCGTCAGCTGATAGCGCCTCGAAGACGAATTGAAGACACGACGAAAAGTCAGAAGGGGATAGTGTCCGGAGTAATCTCGCCATGTTCTCGTCAAAGTCGCATTGCTCTACCAAGAATATTGATCCCAGGTCAGAAATACCATACGCCGGTAGACTTACCTATTGACGAAGATTTAAACGCTACATAAGTTGTGATGATGCGTTGTAAATGCGACTCTCGGTCATCGCGTTTTCCCTCAGAGTAGAATCGGAGCTCGGAGACCAAAACGGCATGCATAGCACTGCAAACCTTCGAGATGCGGTCATCTTCAGAGCCCCGGGAGAGGAATGACGGGCCAATAGTTCTTATGATTTGTGTACCGAGACCTGGAGAGGGACAATCTGTGTAAGGAACATAGATAGCGTCAGACCGAGCTGAGGAAGCCGTTAAATTAGGCCGTACTTGGTCGATGAAGGTACTTCCCGAAGGCGATAGTGCAACTCCAAAGGAGTAACACGTCAGTATAATGTGTTATCTCATCTGGCTCAACTACGTCACTAGTGGCCAAGCGACGAAGAATAGGATGTAGTTGATCAAGGACATGCTCGAAAAGGGATGACAAGCGACCGACAACATCCGGTGGAAACCTGATGTAATTCAGTGTACTGGGCTTGTACAACCGGAAGAATAAAACTTACATCGAAACCGAAAACTCGGTCATTGCAATATCCATCAGTTGTTGGATTGAACTTCGGAGTGGGGCCTCGATGTCCTTGGAAAGAAACCATCCCTCGAGTGTTTGCTCCCTACAATTTTGAATGGCATCCAATAATATGTCTGTGTTGCCTTGAACAGTTGCTCGGAATGAAGCTCTATGGTGGACGTTAGTACCAACGGAATGTCGGGGAAGAGCGCGAGCCCACAAGAGATAACCCTGAACCAGTTCTCCGCTGACCCGCTCCACAGATATAGGGACTGGGGACGTCATTAGATGACGGAGGTACCTCCCGTTCGCTTCGTGTTCCCATGAACCTAGGAAGTTATGCGTCCGGACTAGGAACGTTCTAACAATTTGAAGGGCTTGGCGCGTGGAGTCGGTGGTCACCGAACCTAGGAGAAAATCGAGCACTACAGCCCTCCTGAGGAAATTGCCCCGTAAGGATTTGGGGAGACATTCGCTGGGCGCATAGAGCAGAAAAGTATAAGATTTCATTGCTTCCAGTATTTGATCCTTCGCGTGTTGGCTATTCGCAAGCTTCTTGCTGCCGCCCTGTATTTTCGCAACATCGATAGTGTCCAAAAAGGCCGTTCTTTCTTGTTGAACAGTAAAGAATGATGCTGGCAAGGTTATGAATCACCAAAAAACCGCCGAGGATGCACTCTCACATCGAATATTTTCTAGCTCCCAGAAGTTTGCAGAATGAAGACATTCGTGAACGGTGGTCACCAAAGACAGGCCACATTCGGCACTTTCGTACTCGGGTTCAACATGAGTGAGGTGCAGAAGGTTCACAAGGCGTCGTTGTTGCACCGAAGAAGCGGAAACGCTATAGAAGTTTGGTGATCTCACGTTATGAATTTTGGGAACGACTCACTTGACGATGTCTAGATGTCTGTCCAAGACTAATCGTAATAAGGCAACAGCAGCGAGTGCGGAACCATCGTCACCATATGATAGTTGGGAAGAGCGCCCTGACCACATTTTTGGTGCGGATTGATGCACTGGAAGGTGGACCTCTAAGAAATTCAAAACAGCTTCGAAGAGGGCTTGTTGCTGCTCGACGGGTTGATGTGACCCATGGTGGAAGAGGTGGCGAAACTTTCCATTTTTTGTGAGTGCAAGTAAACCTCTAACATGCTACTGCCTGACTTACGATCTCGACACTATATTCTGGCAGACGATTTTCAACCTCAAGGACTTCTGCAAACAGTCCTTCGGAGTAGCTCTGATAGTCAAGGGTATAGCGAGCGTGCACCGACAATTGCAATAGATACCGCAGCCGTAAAGCGGCCGCAGCTACAACTTGTGCTGACCAGATATTCCCGCCGGTATCCCCTGAAATGGCGGCGTTCGCACCCATGAGTATCGCCTCTCGAAGAAAGCCGTCGAGAGACTCCTTTACGGTGGCCTGGACTTCCATTTGTACAGCATCAGTCGCAGAGTGTAAAGGTAATGAGGATAACACAGTTGCCGCGATCCGCGCAGTGAGCGCGAAAGTCACGCCATTGGCGTCGGCATCTTCTTTTGCCTTCTCGGAACGTCCAGTTGTCCGCCTCTTTTTGCGCGCATGGGATTCTCGACCAACTGTCGTCACATTTTCCACATCGCGAACCGTTTCCCAAACATCCCGGAGCATAAAAAGCACTCGCGTCGTCGTGTCAAAGATTTGGCCGGGCGTAATAAAGGTTCGGACAGCCTTTGATAACTTGTCCAGATGGCTCGTAGTAAGAACCGCGGATGCCGCAAGTTCGTCGTAAGACATTCGTACTGGGAGGGAAAGTATATGCGGAGGTGTTATGGTGCACGAGTCCATCAAGCGAGATATGTGTACGGGCAATGTACGGGTCTTAGAATGATACGAAAGAGTAAGAGAAAGGAACTCATGCGCTGGCTCGGTGAAGGATTTACCACCCGAAGACTGAAAGACGGTGAAAATCCTCGAGAGAATGCGATCCGTAGAGGCCTCCACAAAGGAATGGTCGATGCGGGAGAGCACACAGAGACATTGTATCGCTGATGGAATATTCACATCTGACAACTAGTTAACCTACAGGCACGCGAGCGTCGTTGTAGGGACTCACCGTCAGTCGAAGCTAGACATTCTACACTGACCTCAACTTCCTCCTTCAGAAGCACCACCATTTTTTCGTACCCTGGGCTGAAGAGTGATTTTTCCTCCACCACCTTCAGCAGATCCAGCCTCGAACGCCAGACTTGAGTCTGTGGCAAGCCCGTCGCCCGAAGTATGTCCCCGCAACAGGATAAAAAAACAGTAATCGATGAACGTGCGTCCACCGTTAAAGAGCCTCCCGTTGAGAAAAACGAGCGACGCTTCTTCATCGCATCTATAAATCCAGCCACGAGGATTGGGATAGCAGAGAGTAGATGAGATGGGGAAGATGATATGTGAGATCGTAGAGTGTCGAAGAGAGGGTTGGAACGAGGGTCATCGGCAATTTGCTTGAGGCTGTCAGTATTAAACAATAACTCGAACCCTACATCACATATCTCGGTGCATAAAGGAGACAAAGTAGAATTTCCTTTTGCAGATAAGTTGAGCCATACACCCATGTGGCTCGTTATGAAAGCTTGGGTTAACTGTGGGTGGATAGCGTAAATGATCACGCGATGAACGGGAACTCAATGCGCTATTAGACGGACCTTCTTTTTATTAAGTACGTTCGACAGTGCGGTGCGCAGGGAGGATGTCACCAGTCCGCAGATCTGAAACAGTCCTGAGACTTCCCCAGACGCTGTTTCTATGACTCGTAGCACAGCCCCGAAGCAATCCAGCAAAGCATCGTGTGCGAACTTTGGGGCAGCGAGGGGCCATAAGAATGCAAGAGATTTAGAGGACTGCAGATATAGCTCGCTCCTCTTCTGCGCGGACAGATCTAGAGAGTTAGACAATAGAGAGAGGACGATAGGCAACAGCGGCAGGCGATTTAAAAGAGGCAGAAGCCACGTGCTACCGACGGGCGCCGTTTTAGAACTCTCGGAATTCACAGATAGACATACGCCATGGAGAAGCTTCCAATAGCGCAAATCCAAGACCGGGTTTGGCCCGCTGTATTCGTAATTGAGGGTGCACACGTGAAAGGAGGGAATGAAAAGGCGCTCACGAATCTCGCGTCCCATCCTTCAAGAGACGTGTCAAACACCACTCAATGATGATCTCAGCCTTCCTGGGGACACAGAAAGATGTCGTGTACCAAGCGTCGCTCGCTATGTCAATCTTTGGGGGGTCACCTGGCCGTGGAGGATCAGTTGGCGCTCTCAGAGCTCGGATAAAACTCTGAACTGAGTCCTGATACATCCAGACACGCGTTCGACCTTAGCGTGGAGTGTAGAGCAGACGTCGGCCGTCGGCATATACTGTAAAACTTGCTTGGAGCGGGCCGAATGTGGCCGAAGTTGCCGGTGCCAGCTTATTGGGGCCATAGTAATGTAGCGAGCGAGTGCCAGCAGGGACACTGGATGGTTTCTGCATCAGCACCATTGCCTTTCATATGACTACCATTGACCAACGTGACCTCGACCTCTGTACCGTGCAGAAGAGCGAGGAATGGGATGTACTCTCGGTGAGATCTACACCCCAGGAGCCGAGTCCGTATCTTACAAACTGATCACGCTACTGTATTCCTACAGTCTATCTACCCCGATTGTGTCTCCAGAGACTCTCCTAATGGCATCTTGAAGTTAGAAATTCCCGTCGAGCCCCAAAATCCGATAAATGTTTTTGTCACGGCTAGTGGGACTGGCGAGGTACAGGAACACCACTTGTCCTTATCTTCGCTCCCGCCTGTCTTCCTAGAAGTCGTTCTCCCACCTGCGTATCCCCTATATGCAGCTCCGGAGATATCCTCTTTCCATGTTTCAGGCTCTTGGGTCCCACGAATCGGTCTTGTCCTGGAGTCACTCCTGGAAATGTGGCATCCTGGCGAGGCTATTTTATATACCTGGGTGGAATGGATACGCAGTGCCGAATTTTTGAAATCGTTGCAATTAATGCATAATGACGTGCTGAGGTGCGTGGTGAAAGGTTGTGCGGGTCACTCGATTCGACCACTATCTCCGAGTCCAGAATCCCGAATGCGGCACCACAACTATTGCTGCCTTTCTTAACTGCACATGAGAGCAAGTCACAGTCATCGAAGTTCAATCAGCTGTCGCACTCTTGTAGTGTGTGCTTTGAAACACGGAAGGGGTCACAATGTTTGCAGTTATATTGTGGGCACATATTCTGCCGCGCTTGCCTCAGAGACGGCTGGAGCCTTTATATCGCGGAAGGTGACGTAGCGCGTGTAGGCTGTCTAAGCCCCCAATGCGTGAAAGATGGACGAGAGGCCACTGAAGATGAAGTAAGGAGGGTGGTAACAGAAGAAGAGGTGCGTCGCTGGAAGTGGTTGAGAGAGAAAAAGGCTTCAGAGAAAGGTGAGTTCACCACCTACAAATATCTTAACGCTCATGATCTGCAGACCCTTCGATTGTGCTATGTCCCATGTCCTTGTGTCAAACACCTGTTCCCAAACCGTCGGGAGCCGAAATTCATGACGGAACCGGGTGGGAAAGGCTACGAACTTGCCATGTATGTAACTATTCTTTCTGCTCATTTTGTAAGAGAACATGGTGAGAAAGATGTAACGAATGAATGATGTTCGTTGGGTTGACTCCACCGTTTAGGCACGGGCCGCTATCAGATTGTCCCATCCAGATTGCAGAGAAGCTCGTCATCGAGTACATGGAGATGACAGAAGGGTCGCCTGTGCGAGAAACGATGGAGCGGCGGTACGGGAAGAAGAGTCTGAAAAGACTAGTAGCGAAGTACGAAGAAGACCGGGCGAACCGAGAATGGTTGGAGAAGAGCACGATGGCATGTCCCAGTTGTCACGTTCACGTGGAGAAATCTATGGGGTGTAACCACGTAAGAAGCTCTCGCGTTGCGTTCGGCTGGAGTGTTCATCAGCGCGGTAGATGACATGCTCCAAGTGCAAGCAACACTTTTGTTACCGTTGCGGTAGCAAGCTTAATGCGAGCAACCCGTATGAACACTTTTCAACGCCAGGACTGGGATGTTATTCGAAGTTATTTGATATCATTTGGGAGCCAGAGCGAATGGATTGGATAGATTTGGAGAATTAATAGGGGTTCTATAAATCAAATCTGCATTTCTTTTTTGGTTTCTTTTTTTTTTGTTTTTCAAATTTTGGTATTTTTCCTACTCCTACACCTACACTTACTCCTAAACTACTTAGTCACTAGATTCCGTCGTCTCTCGCCTCCTTTCTTTCTTGTCTCCACTCATCCGTCAACGTCTCTCGTTTCATTAAAAACGAACAGCCCAGGAGTCGCTGATACCAGCCCATTCTTCAATACCCTCCTGTATTGCCACATCCATACCCGCACACCCGCACCACCACCAGAATATATTCTTACCATGGAAATGTATACGACTGCCTTCTCCTATCCTCGCAGGCCCCGTCACGCTCGCAATGCCTCCCCCCCTCTTGATTTCCCATCACACTCCCAGTCCGATCCTTACCAACAGACTCAATTCCAGCAATCCTACCATAATGGTCACGCCGAACCTCACGTAACACCTTCTGCCCCCGATACAGAAGCCGTTCAAAAGCTCGCCGTGCTTGCTATGACCACCCAAGGTTGCCACGTCTCTTTCTCGATTGCAGACCACGGAACGGGGTGGAATTTTCTCCTATCTGGCGCCTACCAGCAAGTTTTGTTCGCGCGTGGTATGATCTTAAAAGACTGTCCCGTCCAGGTATGATGTTTTGCCCCTGTTTGAAGAGCATTTTAGATTATCTCCACGGGCATCTTTTTCTAGAACAGGGCCTCGATTAGGGTGCTTCGCTCCGAGGTACTGGATTTCCCTTCGTCAAAGCCCGCCTTGAAACCAGAAGTTCGCCACCGCCTGGACGAGATTGCTTCTCAGACGCTTGCCCACATCGCTGTTGTCAACAGTCCTTTGTCCCTTTCCACACGCACCCCTCCCGATGGGATCAGTAGCGGTGCCGGGTGGTCAGGCTTAGAGACTGAACGCGTTTGTGAACTTGTCATAACAGGCCAGGGCGACTCGGTGGAGATCGCGCGTGTACGGCTGTTGGTAATGCTGGACGAGTTGGTGTGTAATAACAATTTAATCCTTTAATGTGGTCCTTGACACCCTGGCGTAGAGTGGCCTTCACACAGAGGTTTGCGAGATCGATCAAAAGCTACAAGCAATTGTTGCGGGCCGCAAACGTCATGTCCTGCAAACGATCCAGGAGGAGACAGCTACCAACATCTACCTCCCTTCTCCCTTGCAAGGTCTTGTCGGTCCCGATGCAGCTACCGGGGTTATCCTTGGACCAGGTACTTTGCGGCAAAATAAAAGCTCAGTTTGGATCTCGGGCGAATTTTTTGGGGTTCAGCGTGCCCGGGATATGTTACTACAATTGTCACTTAATAAGGTACGTCAGCTGACCCTCAAGTACATGAAGTTGCTAACAACCATTCGGCGCCTCCAGAGCAAGGGTATTATTTCACGCGACACCGCAATCCTCCCGCGGAAATTGGACTGGATGGTGACCGATCGTGCCGAGGATCTCAAGACAATTATGAGTGACAATGCGACGTTTATTCAATTCCCTCCTATTGGCAGCTCCACTAGTTTAATTACGGTATTTGGCGACCACCGCGTTAACATTCAGCGCACCATCCGCTCCGTCATGCAATTGGTTCGTCGGTCAATGCGATGTACCGTAATGGCTATTGACCCATTACGTAGACTTGTCAGTTCTACGTTGCTTCTTTTTGGTTACTTCCGGCGCAGTTCAATGTCCTTCTTCCTCCACCCACTCTCAGTGCCACTCAGGTCACTGCCATCATCAAACAGGTCTCCAACGCGACGGGCGCCGAAGTCGTGTTCAAGAGCATGTGTTTCGAGACGCATGGTCTCGAACATGAAGTTCGCAATGCCGTTACTTTAATCATGGACTTGGATATTGTCAAGGTTTGTGCATCTTTCCGACAATACCTGTTGCCTAACTCGATTTTTTAGGCTTTTCACCACGAAGTTCGCTTCCAGATTGAACTTGCCAACGAACACCGCGAGTTTATTAGCGGCAAAAAGAACGGCAAGATCAACAAGATCATGCAGACCACCAACGTCAAGATTAAGTTTGAGACCTTCAACGATTATAACTTCCTCATTGACATCGCTGGTAACGATGCCTCTATTCTCCAAGGCCTCACTTTACTTCAAGAGGAATTACCCGCGGAGATTTCATTCCACGTACCAGAGTCATATCATAAGCGCATCATTGGCGTTGGTGGCAGAAGTATCCAACGTATCATGAAGAAGTATGGCGTGTACGTCAAATTTTCTAATGCGGAGGAGTTTGCCGCCATGGGTGGGTATAATGACAACGACGACAATGTCGTTGCCCGGACACCTGCCAAAAACGCCATTAATCTCGATAACTTAAAGCAATCTGTAATGGAACTTGTGAACCCAAAGGTACATCTTAAGCGACGATTTTTGATTTGCGTTGACATGCACGAACGCAGGATAAGGATTACCTGAATGAGTCCGTGGTCATTCCCCGCCGATATCATCGCACGCTACTCGGAGACAAAAGTATTTTCATTCACGACATCGAGAATAAGACGAACTGCCGGATTCGATTCCCCGACAAGGAAACCGCGTCCGATGTAATCACCATTTTCGGCCCAGAAAGTCAGATTCAGATCGCGGCGACCATGCTCCTGGTATGTCCCACGATCATTGTTGTTTTCCTTGATTCAACATCATCCAGGACCACGTTCCCTTCGAAGCCGATATGGCTGTGCCGCCCCAAGCAGAACTGCCTCGTGTATGCACATCTCCGGACTTCGCTTCATTTGTCGAACAGATCAAGCGCGAGTTACAAGTTGCCATTATCCCGAATATAAAAACGGCGACAGGCAGCTCTGGAGCTGGAGCTGACACACCGACGGAATGTTCATTCAAATTCCGCTGTCAGCGTAGCAACAGTGACTTACTCATATCCGCACGCGAGATGCTCGAGCAGTACTTGCTTAATCACAACATCCATGTCTATCCGTCACCAACTGCGAACGCCCACAAGCGCGGTGATTCATTTGCGGATGCATTTCCCCACTTCGATAGCAAGGTGCTATCTACTATGCCTAGGACTCGTGGTAAGCTACGCTTCATCTTGCGCGTTGTCTTTGCTCCATTCATTGTGTGGTCCCAGGTTCCGCTGACTTCTCGCGTCCTGAGCCTATGATGGACAGAAGGTTGCGCTTGGCGAATTCGTCTCCCGATGTCAAAGCGCTGTTCAACAATTCACCATCATATATCTACCACCTTGAAGAGGCCCAGGAGAGTCTTGATAGTCAGCCAAGCTATGCACCTACACCAGTTAGTGAATACTGGGCGCCTCAGCCTCCTATCGGTCGTCACGGTCGTTTCCTCTCAATGTCGCACGCAAATGATGATCCGACATTAGTCAACATCCCAGGCCGTCTGCGAGGTGATGATGGTCACGGAGCAGATCCTCTCAAGGAGCCAAAATTCAAGGACCAAGCCGGAAAACCGCGCTCTCTGACGAACCGTGCGCAGTCGCTGGACTTGACCTTGTCATTATCACGTATTGCGGAAGGATCCTCGCGCTACCCCCCTCCTGAGTCTCCTACGAACTCGGTTGGTGACACTGGTCCTAGTTCGAGCCCTACCTCCGCCACCGCCCCATCCTTCCCTAACGTTTATGCGTCAGGCCGTCCTCCCATCGGGCCTGGAACCCCCCAATCTATGCGTCGTGGAAGCCACCTTCTTGATGACGATGCTGTTGATGAAGTATCACGAGTGATCTCCAACCTAGGACTATGATCTGAGCAAGTGCGGCGCTGGATATTTATGTCAATTTCTCGACGTGTAAGACCCAATGTATTAGGAAAAGACTCTGGACTGCATCTCGCCAGCGCTGTCGCCAAGCCAGTCTTCCGCACGCTTATTTCACTCTATTTTTCGTATCCATATTTCGTTTTCATTGCACATGCCCATCTCCATCTCTTTGCTTTCATCTCTTTATCGCTCTCAGTGTCTCTACCTCTATTTTCCGTTTCCTTTTTCGTCACCACCCCCTGTGTACCATAGTCAAAGTCTCTTCGGTGTTCCTACGCCTGTAGGCTGGTCATATCTTTATCTCATTACTACTGCTACACTGCGCTAGTCTTTCGGAACCTTTCATTGAATAAGAAAATGGCCAGTAGACGTAGACGGCCGTGTTCAGGTCACAATCCACGGAACCTCGTATAGAACGAAATCGAAAAACTCCTGATCAAGTAGTGACTGATACTCGCCGACAAAGTCCTCGTTTGTAGAATCGCCACTCTTCGGTTTGGCCCGTCCTTGCGAGCGCGCCGCGAGATAAGAAAAATGTCGTTGCAAGGCCGTGAGCGTGCGTTTGGTGGTTTTCGGCTCGGGCTATAACGGCCAGCGCCCCAGTTAGAGTGCGTGACAAGTAGGTGAAGAGCCACTCACTTTGACCGCTATTCCAACATAATTCGCGGGAAGGCCGTACCGTAACACGCTCTCTACGTATAGACGTACTACCTTTAAGTGCACGAAAACTTGAAAGGCTTCTGAAAAGTTGATTTCCGAGAGCCGAAGAAGCTCCGTCTAGATGGAGTAACATCAGATCATCGTCGCGGATCAAGGCTCCGGAGCAAGTTGCCTACCCAAAGCTCCTTTTCGGCCGTATCGGCGGTCTGCAATTCCTCTCGCTCCCTCTCGATCTGGTCTGCAGAGAACTGGAAGTCTCGTAGGATGTATCTGCGGGCGACGATGAGAACATGGGAGGGGCATATTACAGACTTCGCACTTATTCTCCCTGCACTTCTGAGAAAACGTATCATACACTTTGCGGAAAATGACAACTGAAAACAAGGTATAGTCGTCATCGGACGCAATTGGACTGGGGTGGAGAGGTCGACGTCAGGCCTCGAAGGGCATGGAAGGTATGGGGACGTACGCCGCGGATCGTGGCACCACCATGGCTGCCAGTCGTTCGTAGGTGGTATTCCAATTCTTCACGAGATTCCTAAGTCAGCCATCAGTTTCGTGAAATGTCGATTGCTAATTCTCAAAGTACCTTGGAACCGCGACCAGGACCGACTGCATATACTCGGAATCTTGAAGTAGATCGTCTTTCGAGACGATATCCGCGAGTGATCTCACAGAAAGATTTCCTCTGGGGATGCCTCCGTCAGCGATGGAAGGTAGTGGGTCCCAGTACCAGAGTAGCTCACGTCTTCTTTCGCTGCAGCTGGACAAGTGAGCCCTTTGCGAGATTGTAGTTATTTAGCTTTGTCTTCATAACATTGTCTATTGACGTCATTTCCTACGACCAGAGTGAGATAGCCTCAGGCGACACAAATAAGCGAGGAAGGTCCAAGCACGCGCCTTGACTAGAACATCAGTCATGTCTCTGAGCCCACGCTGGGTCCCATATCGCTCCTCGTTCCAGTGCCAATCATTGAGCAAGTATCCGTCTACCGATTTCTCGTTTACCAAGATGTGTTGAGCGAGTTTAGATGGATCGTTGTTGAGAAGGTTACGGAGCGTTTCGACAATCTTCGCGACAGTAGTGGTGAATCCAGCGTCATGTTTTGGTAACTCCTCCGATAGAGCTATCAGTGCATCAAGCGTTCCTGTCTATTCGGTCCTGAGCAGAGGGAAGGGCGGCGGGAATTGTGGGTGCATTATACCTTAAAGGAGGGGATATAGAGCTGGCCAATACTACCAGAAGAGAACGTCTTGGACTGTTGCGAAAGTTTTGATGTGAGCTCTTGCAGCAACCCATCAGTGTCGCCATCCTGTGGGACTGTAATAAGCCAAGTTGATTGATCCGAAGGCATCTTCGTCGTCGTCTGTAACGACCAAGTGTGGACTGTGCATCAGCTATCAGCGGGATGCTTGGTTGGGATCCCGGTCCGGCACTTCGACTCGAATATACGAATATCGGTCCTCTTTTTCACACGGTGCAGGGCAGACAGGAGCCCCCGAGAGCACAAGTGGGGGGCAACGTTGGCGAGGCCTGCCTTTGGATCTGACCACAAAATTCACTCATTGGTGGGTATGGGTATTACCCTGACAGTAAGGCCTAAACGTTTCTAAACGTTGAGTACTGTACGGCGTTAAGTTCAAGTTCTACGACCAGGGCCGGAGATGGCCGCTGCCGCCGCATCCATGCCAGCGGGCACCATTTGCGGTCATTAATGGTCATTGGCCATTGAGTCCTAAGTTCCTCCAACGGCGGCTCTCTCCGTAGAACTATGATCGGTTCAATATCCATCAGGGCACCCTTACTCACTACACGGACCATGACCAGGTCCATATCCATCAAGGCACCCTTACTCGTTTCCCCAAGAACTCTCCAGGAACTTAGATCTTCTCCCAACACCGATGTGAAAATCCTCGACGCTAGCTGGACCATGCCGAATGTCCCAAGGAATCCGTCTAAAGAATTCGTAGAAAAGCACGTTCCCGGTGCCCGTTACCTTGATCTCGATGAGGTGGCAAGCCCCAGTGAGCTCGGTCTCAAACACATGATGCCAAGTGCCCAAGTGTTCAGTGAGGCTCTTGGTACGTCTGCTTGTTGAAAAAGTGTACTATCATATACTGACGTCCTCCTAGAAAACTTCGGAATTACACCAACATCCCACGTTGTCTTGTAAGAGCGATGCTTTACGACGAGGGTATCATTGTGATTTGTAAGTTTTCAGGTACGACTCCCAAGGTATTTTCTCGGCCCCCCGAGCACTGTTTATGTTCCGAGCCTTCGGCCACAATAATTCGAGCGTCCTTGATGGCGGTCTTCCCGGGTGGGAAATAGAAGGGCTGCCAACCGAGACGGGTCATGCAGAGAAAACGTTGAAGGGTGCGTACCCAGTGCCTGCATTTGTGTCAGAAAACGTCAGAAGTAAGTTTTTGATGACTGTCATATTCTATCTAATTTGAAGCTCAATCTATGCGAGGTTACGAACAGATGGTGAGTAACGCCGCGAAGCCGCTTTCGGACCCTCTCGCAGAGATCGTGCTGGACGCTCGCTCTCTTGGAAGGTAATTGCTACATCACCCTACTTCCATTGCAGTAAATACGATACCCCTGCAGGTACACCGGCTTAGAGCCTGAACCTCGTCCAGGCCTCTCCTCGGGCCACATACCCAATTCTTTCTCGCTTCCTTTCGGTGCATTCTTGCAGACGAACACTATCCCTGGTTCTGATAGAACCTTCACCACATTCCTTACCCCGAATGACCTCCGCCGGAAGCTAGTCGAGGCCGTCGGAACTGAGCATGCGCAGCTGATTCTCCAAGGCAAACGAGGTGTGAGAACCACCTGTGGCAGCGGCATGACCGCTGGCATTCTTTGGCTGGGGCTCAAACTGATTGAGGAGTCAAGCCTCGTATCTCTCTATGACGAAGTACGACCTTTTGCAAGACATCATTGGGCAATCTACTGATGTTTTCGGCAGTCTTGGACTGGTTATGCCTTGCGTCCAGAGAGTAGGATTGACAGAGGTGTACTTTGATTACACTTCAGAGAACTAGTTTAGTAAAGTCAAGGCGATAGAGAAATTTTACTCGCACTTGGGGCTGGGGTTTCTCAATCAAACACATGCTGCATTATCTCCGAAGCTTGCGTCATCACTTGGTCACATCACATCCGGTAGTTGGTTATCATGAATAAGCTCGATGACTGGTGTTTAGTAACGTTGTCGTTATCATCAACTCAACTGCAGTACCTGAATGAGTTGCCATGTGATAGATATATCTAATGAGTACAATAGATGCTATGACGACTAAAAACGATGCAGAAGGTCTAAGATACATGAGGCATGTTACAACAATACAAGCCCTCTACCCATATCCTACGCAGCACAAACCAGTCTCAGCTCCGCGAGAACGGCCAGGAAGGGGGGTTGGTGAGGTTGTACTTGCTTCCCGGTGAGACAAGCAGGTTGCCCTATGTACTTGACTTCGACCCGATGTCGTTTTGCTTTGCGGAGGAGGGTTAACTGCCATCTGTGGACCCGTAAGCGACGCAGATTTACGAGGCCAACACGTGTTGAGCGCACCCTTCACTCCATAGAGCATTATAGCCCTTTCTTTGCACTTCCTCGACGAACTGCTGCTGTGCGAAAAGTAACGAGTTCTCCAAATCCTTATCTTTTCGCACGTCAAAAACGAAATTGCGGACGACCCGCGTCTCGTGGACGTAAATGATGTCGATGTCTGCAATACCTGGTTTAAGGCGCCCAGCCCTCTTTAAAGTTGGGTAAGGGTACACGCACCATCATCCTCGTCAAAAAGGGGAACAGGCTCGACAGCCTTGCTGTCGACGACTTCCCATGGTTTTTCTTTTCTTTTTTCAACAAAAACGGAAAGTACGCCAGCCAAGCCCATGATCTCTCGAGAAAAAGTGAGTGAAGGAGTTGGAGTTGGGCCGCCTGATGGAATGGGGTGGGCAATGGACGCACGCTGCGCTCTGTTATAAAGGCCGCTCACGATTAGACGCTGGAATGACACAGCCTTCTTGAGTCGAGGACAGAGCCGTGATTTGCAAAGCAAGCGGAACGCAACGGAGGATTAGCCCGATCTGGGCGGCGCCCGATGGACAAAGGGAGTTGACAATCGTTGCCGAACCGATTACGACGCCCGAAGGCCGCGCCCCAACATGAAGGACAATCAAGTTGGAATACAGTACCCAGACGTTTGTTTGTTCTTGACCGTGTTACCCTCATGGCGTACTGGGGCATATCGCCTCATTAACAACGAAGCACTTGACGAAGCATGAGTGAAGCATGGCGACACAGCCACCGGTCCGACACGGAACCAATGAACTTTCCGGTCGCCTCTGCTGTGTCATGTGTGAAACTTGAAGTCGAACGTTCATGCAACGTTCATGGTTTAAGTTATATTGTATAGAAGATGTATAGATGAATCCCGGCGAGTCTCGGAAGTTTCATACAATTCAGAGCGCAACGATCACCGCAGCTATGAGCCCGAGCACGCCCGGAGTGGCCACTTTACTTGCACTATTGCCACTGGATGAGGTCGAACTCGCCGAGGGTGCTGGTTGAGAGCCGGAGGTGCTCGTGGAAGAGGTACCAGTTGAGGTACCATTGGAGCACGAAACACTCGACGGGATTGTGAAGTTATTCGACAGCGTCAGGTCTGCACACTGTGCAGAAGATGGTTAATGGGCTGAGTTGGGTGGCCAAGCAACACGGAGACCTACCTGGTAGAGGCTACCATCGCCTCCGTTGAAAAGGAACTGAATAGTGACGTTGGCATTGTTCTGAACGCCACTAATGCCTGTATTGTTGAGGTCAAGAGGGATGCAAAACCCGCCCTCCCCAGATCCACTGGCAAAGTTCCGTGCGAATTGCTGCTGTCCTGAGGAAGTGGTGAAATTGTTGAAAGATGTCGGATCCTGCACGGTCGAGAGCAAAATGGCAACTACATCACCGAGTCGTCAAAACACAACACATGAAACGTGGGAGGTGGTGAGGGATGGGAAGTTAATTTGACGTACGACTCCAGCTGGTGTGTTCAGAGTTCAACGTGACAAAACCTCCGCTGAGGGGGAACTCGCTCCTGTTGCTCACAGCATTCACATAATTATCTGGGGTATAATGTCAGAATTAAAATTGCGGTGAAGACTGACTGCCATTACCACAAAAGTTGACTTCGTTATCCTCATCGAAAGGTCCTCTCGGCGGCGGGTATGACACCTGGAAGTGTGCATTGACGACCGTGACCACACCGGCCAGCAGAGCAAAAGTGGCGAGGCGCATGTTGACTCTAAAGTCGGAATGTTTGATAGGATGGGTTGAGCAACCTCGTTCAATCTTCAATATATCTAGGAAAACCAGAAAGGCAATGTGGTGAAAAACTTTTTCACGACAGAGAGGAGGAGCTTACCTAAGGATGGTAGGAGTGAGGAAACAAGTCGGAGTTTAGGAAGAAAAAAAAAACATTTCAGTGTTTCAATGATGTATACAAAAATAAGCTGAGAACTACAAGTGTGTGCCGGCAATCCGTCCAAACGAAACCTCTCCAAGACCCAATCCGATAACAACCGAGAGGATATACGCTGCTTGAAAGGTCCTATGGGCCTAAGCATGAACTAGTATCAGTACGAAGAAACAGAGTAGGGAGCTCAATTGGAGCTCAACTCGCATCACAGCTAACATAAGAGCAAAGGTCAGTTGCGGGGAATATAGGGACCCCTCGCAGCATCATGGGAAAAGACAAATGGAATAGTACGCCTCTGTTGTACGATGGGGAGACTTCGTTGAACCTAGATCGTCCTTGCAAACGTCCCCCTCTTTCGTTACCGGCTGCCTAGAAGGAAGTATGTCTCTCTGAACGGTGCGACTGGCATTCAGGGCAAAGGCGCTGAGCCAACAGTCAAGTAAAATCTATGAAAGGGGTCTTATCATCCATACCTTCTCCAACGAGCCTCCATGGCACCACGAATTGAAAAAAGGAGTCTCTCTAAAACGGCCAACGCTATGAGTGCAATACTGGCCTCAGCGACGACGCCGTTGGAAGATGGACGCCAGGACTTGAGGAAGAGGTTGTCCCCACCCGTAAAAGTGTCATAGTGTCCATGCGGGAGGTTGGGGTATTCGAGCTGTTCATATCATATTTCAAGAAATAGGTCGCAGTGAATATCGATAAATCAGTTTAGCCCAGTGCGAGACAAGACTGGGGATGGTAGTGGCCGATCCCAGAGGTTTGCCAGGTCTTGTGGCAAAAAATAAAATAATCCCTGGACACGCCCACTTTCTGAAAGACGCCAGAGTCCGATGCTGTCCAGGGCTGGAGAGCAAGATGGGGCAAGCTTCGGAGAACTACGCTCGCACTTAGCCCCTTGAGCTCGGCCCTCACTAGGAGTGAAGCTAGTTGTCCACGTCAGAGCAACGTGCGCTGAGGTAAGGCCTTGCCAACGACCAAACACCGACAACACCCGGTGAGAACTACGCTCCCTTGTGGACTGGCGTCGTTGGGGGAGGCAATGAATGACTCGAGAAAGAATGAATCAGTTGCAAAGAGCCAGAACGAGTAGACGTTTCAAAGATACACGAACATAAGCCGCAGGGAGACGGGGTCGGTCTGAATGAATGGGTGAAAGGGGAAGGGTTAAATGAGGGTGATATGCTGGTATGAGGCACGGGTATGAGGCAATATGAGGCAATTGATCCTGACCAATCGTAATAATGCCTCAATCTGAGCCTTGTGCATTCCAGTGTGGCCTGCTTCCAGTCGCGCTAATCTCTATCCCGGGCCGTGCACTCTTAGCAAAAAATTGGACAGAACCTCTCTTCTCCCGTACTGCCATGTGGGAACGTGACTGGCGCAACGTAGGGTTGCCATTCTTTTACTTTGCGAGGGCCACCCGTTACGACACTAACTGCACGGGAAAACTCGCCGTCATTGTCCCAGCGTCCGGCCACAGCTCTATCAGACAGCGTCAGTACTGCCACCGAAAGAAGGCGACGTCAAACTAAGAGCACAGAGAAGCTAGCATGCCTATAGCCCTATACGCTCGAACACTTACCTAGGTGTATCACCCCTTCTACCCTCATATTGCTGTTCAAACGAACCAGACTCAACGGACGCCCGCCCTGAGGACCTGCGCAAATAGCGAAGACGACACCGCAGTCTGTGTCATCGATAGTGCGCACACCTTCCTTATTTTAGTTCTAGCCACACCGACTTAAATATACATCTTTCTCACTTCCATGTACAGTACTCCCAATTTTGAGCCTATCTGAGCCATCTCGCACTGGCATACATCAATCATATCCAGATCCAGGGCACCAACCAAGTTGAGCGGCAAGCGCGAGAATCAGAGCTGCCACTCTCCCCTTCAGCATTCGTCATGAAGATGTGGCCGGCGACGAGCTGGGCTTCGGCCCAGTGATCAAGATATGTATCATTTTGGTTTGGTTTTGTTCTCACTGACCCCATGTCTCTCGCTGCTGTAGTAACTGGGTCCTCCGTCTCACTAGCACTTGCAAGAAGTGCCCCCGCCGCACCCCTCAAGTCCCCGCTGCCACCGCCTCGCCTGCGCAAGCCCGTGGCTGCTGCCTCCACCCTTCGCCACACAGGAATCCTCCATCACCACCCCGTCACTGCGTACAGGTCCCGTCACGACTCACCCGCTGCGCCGTCTCAAATACTTGCAAGAAGTGCCCCCCACGCCGCACTTCTCAAGTCTTCGCTGGATCAACCTTGCTGCACGCAAGCCCGTGGACCACTGCATCCACTCTTCACCACACGGGAGCCTGCCCTACCACCGCCCTGTCACGGCGTGCGAAACCTGTCACGACGCCACCCCGCGATGCGTGCAAACCCCACAACACCATGCGAAATCCCGCCGCAACATCAACCCAACACAGCTCGCAAGTCCCTGCCACGATGCATGCTGCAAATGACAACAATGGAGGCCACTACGGCAATGGTGCCAAGGCGGTGGCGACAATGATGCAGCAACGATGACCGCGACAGCGCCGGAGCAACGATGACCCGCTGTAAGGTTAGCATGGGCTCTGGTCTCGGTCCGGCGTCACATGTTCAGTTACCATTCCGGTCTCGCGCTCTCATGGCGTCGCTCTTCGGGCTTGCCATCGATCTCCATGCTGCCATCGTCCATCCCTCTCGCTCACTTCCCTTTGACTCGCTTAGACCCGTTCGTTGCCCTCTCGCGTCCCGTCTTGCCACCTCTCCCTTTCCTTACATCTTCAATCCTAGCTACTTGTCTGGGTAGCTACTGTCCAGCGTGTATATAACCTCGCGCCATTGACTCGTTAATACCATTGTCGTGTTTCCCCTTCTCGTCTCAGTGTGATCTCGGTTCGAGTCAGGCCCGCCGCTCGGGCACTCCTACTCAGGTCACTCGTTGTCGTCTTCCCTTGTCTCGCCGCTTTGGACGGTAGCGTTCTCCCGCGCCTCGCTTTCGCCTCGTCCATCCTAGTAGTCCGTTCGCGATCGCACCGGCTCTCGCCGTCGCAAACGCTCCGGACTCGGCCCCTCTGTTCATCTCCGTAACCCCTGTGGAATCCCCTCCGCCTATGAACTCACACAGACTCGGCTCTGTACACTGCGACCACGATGGAGCAACTACGTGTTGAGCCGTAATACTTACTATAAGGCTCATTACGTAGGAATCGGAGTACGATTAGTTATGCTACACACGTAATTTGGAGTATTTAGTCATACGATACACATACAGAATCCCCTTATGGGATTATTCCGAGTCCACCGGTGATTAGACATTAGGTGACACTGAAAACGCAATATTGTGGACGCCTCTACTCATCACTTATCCCCAAACGGACATGGGTTGTTACGATTTGTCTCGATCTCTCACTTTGCGCCTGTTGACTCCTGTACTTTTACGATACGTTCCCATGACTCGCGCTTCTCGGTTTCCATTCCGCACCTTGCGCCTCGGCGATAGGATGGCCAGTTTTACGCTTCGTTTCGTCCGCTGACCATCTCTGAGGCACGCGTCGTTCCGCGGGATTCCCTTGTACCACTTATGACTATTCCTTTTGTTCTCGCTTTTGTACCATTGCATCAGACTCGCGCCATATGTTTGCATCGCGCAAACATCCTGTACTAGTATATAAGTCACGCCCTACCTAGCTTGTACGGTAGACTTGACTTCTTGTGTAATACCACATTGTCTTTGCCTCACGAACGCCTCGACTCGCCTTTGCGCTTGAGTCTCCACCTTAGCTCGCCTTTGCGCTTGAGCCTTGCCTCTCTACTATTGCGCTCGGTACCAGGGATACCGAGCGACACTTGTGCACCACCGAACTGAGTCTTAACCGACTCGCGCTCTTCCGATCCCGTTGACTTAGACGCGGTACACGTCGTACCTAACGCCCCTGTGGTGGCGTTACATTAAGTCAAGTCTCTCACAGTGGCGAACCTTCACAGTCGCGCCAGATCCCAGTTCCAGGCAGAATACATCGACAGATACAGCGACGACGAGCTTTCCGATAAAGTCAAAGGAGCCGTCGTTTGGAAGGAACACGAAGGAGTGGAAGGATACTTTCTCTTCCACCCCAACACGCAGAAATATCGACAGGTTCACTATCTCGAAGACCTACGACAGTGGGCGTATATTGATTACTCCGCAAAGAAGGGCCAGTGGTACACCATCAGCATAGTACCCCAAGCACTCGGAGTCGGACCCCTTACAACTAAAACTACCTCTGGTATTGCCATCGACGACGACGCCCCATCACCTAGTGTGTCTGTACCCACAACAAACTTACCCACCATCGACCCAACGACTCATTTTAAAACCCACGTCATGTCCCAAACCTTACAAGCTTCAGCCAGCACGACCCTCACCAGTGGAGGAGGAGGATCCTCCGGAGCATCGGGCTCAGGAGGAGGAGCACCGAACCCGCCTAGCGGTGGCGCGCCGGTACCACCGTCGGGAGGTGGCGGTGGCGGTGGCGGTGGCGGTGGCGGCGGCGCCGCGCCAGGAGGAGCCGCACCTGCAGCGCCAGCCCCCGGAGGGAATGGACGATTGGGAGGAAACCCTCCCCCCGAATTCACCGGAGTCAGAGACGAAAGCAAAGCCTTCTTGCGAGCGTTTCGACTCTACAAAGAAATGAACCCCACTGTCGACCAACTCGCGATCCCCGCGTCACGAGCCATGACGTTCCTGTCATACATTCGAGGCCCATTAGTGAACGATTGGGTCGACGAACAAGCCCAATGGCTAGAAGATCAGATTGCGGCCGGTGTTCTCCGACAAAACGAAGTCCTGTGGACCACCGTCAGAGACCGGTTCGTACAAGCCTACACTGACACATCCGAACAAACCAACGCGCGCAAGGCGCTCCAGACTCTCACAATGAAGGGAGGAGATATCGACACGTATGTCGCGACTTTCCAGAACCTCGTCACGAAGGCCGGGTATAACCCCGATGAAGCTACAACGCTGGAGTTGTTCCAGGACGGACTCCCTAACCAGTTAGTAGTCAATGCTGTCCGCTTCCAGCACCCAGTCAATTGGGAGCAGTGGAAGGCGGCCGCCCGGTTGCAGCAGGCTGAATACCTCATTCTCAAGGATCGCCTCGGCAAGGGTAAACCCCAACGAAAGAAGGGAGGACAAAGCAGAGAGCAGTGGGTCCAAGCCCTCAAAGGAACCCGCGATCCCAACGCCATGGATGTTGGACGCGCCCGAGCCTCCGTGGCGCTCACCGATGCCGACAAAGCTTCCCTTCAGAAGGAGGGACGATGTTTTAGATGTCGTGCGCAAGGGCACATCTCGCGTAACTGCCCTCAAAAGGCGTGCGAGTGGCTGCCACTACGTCTACCTTGGCGCCACCCCCCATGTCCCCGCGATCATCAGCCCCGACTCCCTCGGGTTCAAGTCTACCAACTCCCGCCGTCTCTTCTTTCGCCATACAATCTAGTTGCGTACTATCGAATGAAGAGCAGGCGGATCTACAGATCGCAGCGATGAAGGCACAGACCCAAGAGGTACGGGACCTCATGGTAGAAAAGTTATTCGGACGGGAGGATTTTCTCGACGCTTGAACCCGGCGGCCTGGGCTAGAGCATTAAACTTGAACGTGTACACTAGCAGGTTTCGATCTATGCGAATCCCAGTTTTGTTCAAATCAGTACACGCAACGGCCGAACGACAAGTCCTCATCGATTCAGGAGCTACCGACAACTTCATATGCTCCTCACTGTTAAGACGACTCCAAATCGGGACGCGAGAAGTAACTCATCCCATCCGCATTTGGAATGTAGATGGCACCCACAATCAGGATGGCGCCATCACTCATTACACCGACCTTACCGTACGAACGGGAACAGAGGAAAGGACGCTTCGCTTCTTGGTTACTAACCTGGGAAGGGACGAAGTGATCCTCGGATACCCTTGGTTTACGGCCTTTGAGCCCAAGATCAAGTGGGGAGACGCAACGCTGAACGAAGAGTTCCAGCCGGTTGTGATCTCGAGCCTTCGCTTGTCAGACGAAGCCACGCCTATGGAAGCTTCCATTCGAGCGTTGGAGACGTACGAACTTGATGAGGAAGCGTGGGAGCAGCTCATGGACGACGAGCGGGAACCCCAAATCGCGTTTCTGCGCAAAACCACAACCGCGTCCGAGTTGGCACAACAAGAGGCGGCAAAGAAGAAGGAGCGGACCTTCGAGGAGATGATCCCCGAGGAGTACCGACGTCACCGTAAGATTTTTGACGAAGAGGCATCTCACCGCTTCCCGCCATCTCGCCCCTGGGATCATGCTATAGACCTCCTTCCTAACGCCCCCGCCTCGCTGGACTGTAAAGTCTACCCACTCGCACAGAATGAACAGGAGGCTCTAACCACCTTCCTGAACGAGCAACTGGCAAAAGGATACATTCGTTCGTCTAAGTCGCCATACGCATCCCCCTTCTTCTTCATCAAGAAGAAGGACGGCAAATTACGCCCCGTCCAAGATTACAGACGACTAAACGAACTCACAGTCCGGAATCACTACCCGCTCCCCCTGATCCCCGAACTCATAGACCGGATACGCGACGCACGCCTCTATACGAAACTCGATGTTAAGTGGGGGTATAATAACGTACGGATCAAACCAGGAGACGAGTGGAAAGCCGCTTTCAAGACGAACCAAGGGTTGTACGAACCCCTCGTCATGTACTTTGGGCTTACCAACTCCCCCTCTACGTTCCAAGCAATGATGGATGACACGTTTCGACCGCTCACCCTGACAAACGAAGTGATCGTCTACATGGACGATATTTTAATCGCCACGCCCCTCGACTACCCCCACCACCGCGCTATAGTGCATGAAGTTCTCCGCTTGTGCGAAGAACACGACCTTTACATCAAACCCGAGAAGTGCGAATTCGAAGTATTGGAAGTCGAGTACCTTGGACTCATCATAGGCCACGGAAATCTCCGGATGGACCCTGTTAAGGTACGGGGTATCCGAGAATGGCCCGCTCCAAGGAGTCTCCGCGAAGTACGCGCCTTCCTCGGATTCTGCAACTTCTATCGACGATTCATCCGCGGTTTCTCCGCACTTGCACGACCCCTACACGACCTTACCCGTAAAGACACCCCGTGGCACTGGGGGCAACGGGAGCAAGACGCGTTCGACAATGTCAGACGTAGTATTGAACGCGAACCCACACTCCTATTTCCCGACCTCACTAAACCATTCGAACTCGAGGTCGACGCATCCAACGTCGCCATCGGAGCCGTACTTAACCAACTCGGCCCGGATAAAAAAATGCACCCCGTTGCGTTCCACTCCGAATCCTTTAGCCAGGCGGAACGCAACTACGACATTTATGACAGAGAACTACTGGCCGTCGTCAAAGCTCTGCGAGCGTGGCGCACATACCTAGTCGGTTCCCCCCATAAGATTATTATCCATACCGACCACGCCAACCTTCAGTACTGGAAGGAGCCCAGAAAGATCAGTAGAAGAGTCGCGCGCGAATTCCTGGAACTCTCGGAGTACGATTTTCTCCTAAGACACGTCTCCGGAGTCAAGAACAGTCGCGCGGATGCCCTGTCGCGAAGAGTAGACTACGCGGCCCACGAAGAGGACAACAATGACATTATCGTCCTCCCCGCGGACCGCTTTCTTCGAGCGACGGAAATGTCCATGCACGATATGGACATTTGGACCCAGATATCGCAAAACCTTGATGAAAAGGAAGTACTGCGATGGGTCGAGCCCCACAACCTGCGAAAGGTGGGAGGGCTGTGGTGGAAGAACGACGCACTAGTTGTCGTGGGCGACAACAACCTTAAACGGGGGGTAATCACCTTTTTCCACGATACACCAGCCATGGGACACCCAGGAATCGCGAACACTTACGAACTGCTACGACGCGACTACTGGTGGCCCAACATGCGCAAGGATGTAGAAGACTACGTCAAAGGGTGCGCAACATGCCAGGCGAACAAGATCAACCCCCACCGTCAAAAGCCACACCTTTTCCCCATCACCACAGACCCACACGCCGAACCATTCGAGGTCGTCGCTATGGACTTCATCACCAAACTCCCTCCATCCGACGGATACGACTCTATACTCACAATTACGGACCACGACTGCTCGAAGGCCTCAATCTTCATTCCATGCAACGAGTCGATCACAGCAGAAGGAGTAGCGCGATTATACCTTCATCACGTATACCCACACTACGGCATACCCCGAAAGATCATCACCGACCGAGACCCCCGGTTCACCTCCGCATTCATGACGAATCTATGTAAAGTCCTCGGAATTCGCCAGAACATCTCATCCGCCTATCACCCCCAGACCGATGGGCAGTCAGAACGGACGAATCAATGGTTGGAACAGTACCTCCGGCACTGGAGCAACGTACAGCAGGACAATTGGGCGGAAGCCTTACCGATCGCCCAATTCGCGCACAACGCCTGGCCCAACGCGACTACAAAGGAGTCGCCGTTCTCGCTCATTATGGGATGGGAACCACGTACCATGTGGACGCCAAAACCCACATCTTCCCCATCCGTCGAACAACGCCTAGAAGACATGGTCATCAGACGACAGCATGCGCAAGACTGCATCAGACACGCGCAAGAGCTAATGACAAAAAGGGGCAAGACGCGCTTCATCCCTTATCAAGAAGGCGCAATGGTCTGGCTAGAGGGCACAAACCTCCGAACCTTCTACCCCACCGCAAAACTTGCCCCAAAACGCCACGGACCATTCCGAGTGAAGCGAGTCCTTTCCGATGTCTCGTACGAGTTAGAACTTCCGAACACATGGAAGATACATCCGGTCTTCCATGCGAATCTCCTTACACCATACAAGGAGACGGAATTACATGGCGCAAACTTCACGCGCCCACCCCCAGATCTGATTGATGGAGAGGAAGAATTCGAAGTGGAGCGCATCCTTCAGTCCCGATCACATGGACGAGGGCGCAAACTTCAATTCCTCGTCCAATGGAAGGGCTTCCCGATAAGCGACAGCACATGGGAACCTCTTGAGAATGTTCGACACGCCCCGGATCTCATCGCCGACTTCTATCGCCTAAATCCTACCGCCGAAGGGGCTGGACGAAAGATATAAGGCGCATCCTTCGACATCGCTACCACCCAACTTCTCCCCGCTCAACCATGACGACCACACCCATCATTTCCACTATCCAGACCCGCCGCCCCGTCGAGATCATTCTCGAAAACCTAACCGTTCCCTCACAGGACTTGGGTGTCCCCTCGGAACCAGAGGGTCGCACGCCGTACTCTGTAGTCCCTGACTCGCCCCCACTCCCCGTACTCGCACTCGCTACCTCAGCCCTCGCTGCAGTAGCGGAGGAACCTAAGACAACTGCCGAACCGTCTGAACCCCCCCGACCTATTATAATCCCCTTCTCCGTGGATACTCCTGTCACCGTCCACGTCCCCGCCACGCCCACCTACCCACCTGAAACCAATGTCCCACTCACTCCACCACCACCGCTCTCACCTCCTGCCGTCCCTGCTGCTCACATTCCTATGCCGCCATTCCCTGCCGGGATGGACCATACGTTCACACCAATCCCACAAACCAGGGTGGTCGAGCCCGACCCCACACTGGCCCGCCTCGATGACGACGAGGAAGATAAGGAGAATGAGGACCCTGGCATCCCATTTTTCCTCAACGACCCATCACTCCCCACCTTCTTCCCTCTCTTAGTCGGCGAGACGGGAACTACCAAGCAAACCGCACGGTACATCTACTACCGTCATAATTACCAGGAGGTCGTCGGCACCATGGGTAAGGGGCACCCTTGCTATGCGTCGCAGGTGTTCTTGAACGACGTATACACGGGCCAGCTGGCGCAACACATCACCGATAACCAGCTCAATATGTTCCACCCCCACGACCCCCGCGCCATTGTGTTGAACGAGGTTCTTATCGAGCTGCACCAACCCCGCCTCCACGCCGACATCTCTCGCCTTCGTGAATGCCTCACACGGCGGGACGCTCTTCGCACCCGCCAGTCAGACATACGGCGATTGGAGACGGAGTTGACGCGCGACCAATTCCACCTCGACATGGACTTTTCCTCAGTCCGGAAGCGTCTCCAGTATGCCCGAGCCATTCCCCTCATCGCCGACAAATATGCCGAGCTTCACGCGAAGCCCGTGCGTCCCCGTGGCTCGCCCGAGCCTATTCCCCTCGCCCCTCGTGACGCTGGACCCAGCGAGATGCCCCGCCTTCAGGGAGAAGGCGGTAAGCGTCGGCGCAAGTGTTTCCAGTGCAAATCGGAGGAGCACCTGGTGGCACAGTGTCCTGAGCGGCGGGCTCGGGAACCATGCCAGTGGTGCGGGAGTCGAGCCCATCGGCTTGACGTCTGCCTCATCCGACGCCTCTCCCCGATGACGCCAGCGCATGTCGATCCGGACTCTCGCCCTAGGTGGTGCGGGAAGTGTCTGAGGTACGATGCCACGCACGAGGAGATTAAGTGTCCTATGTACGAGATGTGCTGGGACTGTGGGGAGAGGGGACGCTTCATGTTCTTGCGTCGACACACCTGCCCCCGCACTCCTTCTCCTGTCCCCGCGAACATTCCCGCCGAAGAGGACTATGCATACACCAGCGACTAGTTGAAGTCGAGGCGACTTCAATTCTGGCGGGGGGGTAATGTTACGATTTGTCTCGATCTCTCACTTTGCGCCTGTTGACTCCTGTACTTTTACGATACGTTCCCATGACTCGCGCTTCTCGGTTTCCATTCCGCACCTTGCGCCTCGGCGATAGGATGGCCAGTTTTACGCTTCGTTTCGTCCGCTGACCATCTCTGAGGCACGCGTCGTTCTGCGGGATTCCCTTGTACCACTTATGACTATTCCTTTTGTTCTCGCTTTTGTACCATTGCATCAGACTCGCGCCATATGTTTGCATCGCGCAAACATCCTGTACTAGTATATAAGTCACGCCCTACCTAGCTTGTACGGTAGACTTGACTTCTTGTGTAATACCACATTGTCTTTGCCTCACGAACGCCTCGACTCGCCTTTGCGCTTGAGTCTCCACCTTAGCTCGCCTTTGCGCTTGAGCCTTGCCTCTCTACTATTGCGCTCGGTACCAGGGATACCGAGCGACACTTGTGCACCACCGAACTGAGTCTTAACCGACTCGCGCTCTTCCGATCCCGTTGACTTAGACGCGGTACACGTCGTACCTAACGCCCCTGTGGTGGCGTTACATGGGTGGACCATAGAGTATATAAATCCTACTGTAGGAGCAAGTACCTATACACATCTCTCTCCACCCCACCTTGAGCTTCCTCTGCTTCACTCTAAGCCTTGTCTAAGCTCTCTACACAGGTAAGGGTCAACCAGTACACTGCGCGTATTGCTGCGCAACACTACGACCATGCACAAGGTGATGAAGATGAAGACAACAACAAAGGCGATAATGGCAGTTACGACAACCCACAGTGACAACGGAAGGCGATAGGACATCGTTGGCCAAAATACTGATATCCTTATTCCCACTTAGCACAGCATAGCCAATTTTCATGTTTGTCCTCAATCAAGTCTAAGATGTTTCAGAGCCTGAATTTTTATTCAACCATGTAGTGTAAATTCACAAGAGTACTAAGAAAGTAAGCAAGGCAGTTCACGTTGGTACTATCCTGGCAGCGGCAATGCCAGTGGTGGCATTGTGGTTGTTGCAGCTGGGGTCATACAGAGAGCACACTAAGAAGTGGTATCAGGATCACATGCAGAGGGGTGTTGTTGACTTGTCATTGTCATTGCTGTCACTGCAGCCACTGGTGTCCTGGATCCCTGGATCACATGCATTGAAGGCAAGAGCAGGTGGGGATGAGATTGAGATGAGATCAAGTGGCGAGATTAGTGTCAGAGGAGGCTCATGCCATTGCACAAGTGACTGTATTATCAATGAGACCAGGAACATAGTGCTAGTGGCAGAGAAACTCTTACCCTTCAATGGTTTCAAGAAGCACAAATGTGACACAATGAATGAAGCAGGCCATCATCAGGAAAAACCCAAACCCTCAATTTATGACAAAAGAGTATATTTCAGTCATTTGACGACAATTGAAGCAAAAAACCCAATTGTCTGGTATTGTCATTCAAAAAAATGATGAACATTTGATTTTTTGACATTTGTTTTTTGACCACCAATTTAGGACATTCCGTTTATTGGCACAAAATTGTGTACAGGTATTGACAATTGGGTGGTGACCAACTGTGAATATGGTTCACATTTTGCACAATTGAGTACAATGCAGTCTCTTTAGAGCCTTAGTTGTGCACATATGAGATAAAATTTGCGAAAAGGCTCATATTATCATTAAATTGACGAAACACTGGGCCCCCCAAATTTCCATATATGGTATGTTTAACACACGGTGTCACGATCACGTGACATGTGACGTGGCTCTGGAGAAACATCGGGTTGGCATGCTAACGGCTCATTCTCATCTCAGTATTGTCTCATTGCCAGCAAGGCGCTTGCGTAGGCCTCGGATATCATAGAAAATAGTACCGGAAATCACAGTATGTACGAGTATAAGTACGAGGCTGTCTTGTCCCTAGTTACCTTGTCTCAGCTTCCCTAAATTCCAAGCCAGGTTTTGCACGTCTCATGTGAGCTAGTGCGACCTCTTCATCTCTAAGCATTCTCTTGCAGACTTCCCTCTGCTCGTCATCCCCTCTATTCCCCGAACCCTTGCCAGCCCACGTGCACGATCTAGTTGGATCGTGAAATAAGCTGAGACCATCCTAAACGACACTGCACTCGTTGCGTAGACCAAGGAACAAAGCACAGCCTGGCCGAAGACACGACCTCGCTGTTCACTCTGAAACCGAAAGCCGATAGAGCCTTCATTGAACCAGCGCAGACAAATGATCCTGCTGAACGACGCGTTGTAGTACGCAGGACCACACCGAATATCAACAATCTTGCAGGGACTGGCACATTCTGGGAGCACGCCCGTGGATATCGCATAGTAGCCGCATATAACCAGGCTATTGACGTTGAATACTTCGAAGCTGAAGATAATTGGTATGAAGTTCACGTGCACGAAGACGGTTGGTACACGCATAATACCAATCTTATTGACAACCCGCAACTGTGGGGATTGCAACAAACCGGAAAAACTTCCGCAGATCCCCACGCGTGGAGGAACAATCCGGTAAAAGCTATTGAAGATAGTTCGTCAGACACATCCACGAAGCAGAAAGGAAAAAGATGTACCTCTCTGCCGCCCCCTGCACATCACACCGTCACCTCCTTCCCTCCCGTTTCACCGCTACCACCCCCCATCGCATCAGCCCCGTCAATGGCAACCCCACCGTCAACAGGCTCTCTGAAAGGACAGCTGCCGAAGGAGTTCATGGGAGAACGAGCAAAAAGTCTTCAGTTTCTCTGAGAGTTCCATCAATATCGAAAGATAAACAGAGCGCATGAGCTCATGGTCTTACCATACAGTCACATCAGTCTTGCCTTGTCCTATATTCGAGGATCGAAGGTGGACGACTGGGCCGACAAGGTTAGTAAAGAATTGGACAATAGTGTAACGACACATGTCCCGCAGGTAGACGAAAAAGACGAGGCGCTGTGGGCCGCCTTTGAGAAAGCGTTCAAAGATGCCTGGATGGACACGCTCAGCGAACAGAATGCACTGCAAAAACTCACAATGCTCACCATGACCAACAACGACATCGACTCTTATATCACCACGTTTGACCAGCTATCGCTTGCTGCTGGGTGGGACGTTGACGCTAACGGAACCATCGAGTTCTTCAAAAGAGGACTAAAGAAAGGGCTGCTAGTGGCGTGTCTCCAGAGGCCCACGATGCCAAAAAAGATGTCGGAATGGAGAGACGCCGCAAGAGAAGAAGCGCAAAGATATCAAGCCATATCAAATGCCATCGCAAATCTGAGTAGGGGAAAGATGGACACGCAGAAGTTGGGACCCACTAAATCGACCCAGGTTCAACATCCTTGAAATGACCAGGTCGTCCCGATGGACGTGGATAACATACAGACTACGCAAAAACCCGCCTGGCAGACGAAGTGAACACCAGAAGAAAAGCTCAAATGTCAAAAGGAAGGCCGTTGTTTCCACTGCATGGTGCAGGGACACATGTCGAATGCTTGCCCGAAGAAAAGACAGCCTCAGAAAATAGCCAATGTTCAAGCAGAAACGTCAACTACAGAGAAGTCGCAACCGGAGCAAGCCACGATATCGATGGACGACGCAAAGCTTGTGGTACTGAATATGTCCTCTGCTGAAAGGCAGGAGTTTATCTCAGCCCTGTTATTGGATACGGGAGACGACAATGTGCTGTCAATCAACGCAATGCAAAGCGTAACGACCTCATCGATGACTGTATCAGCACAAGTCATGGGCACAAATCAGAACTTGCTCGTCCTCTTAGACACGGGGGCCAGCGGGAATTTCATTGATAGGGGTGCGGCTCGACTACTCGGATTTGTCCTGGAGGGCGTCGAAACCATCGATGTTCGTAATCCTGATGGGACAATCAATACCGATGGTGCGATTAAAGAAAAATGTCGACTCACGCTCATCGATGGCCAACATAAAGACACGATCGACTTCTTTGTCACGGATCTCGGCTCCTGTAGAGCTATACTCGGCCTCCCTTGGTTCAAATTGCGGTTGCCGACTATCAATTGGACCGTGGGGACATACGAGGGAGGGCCAATGAGCTTCTTGCAGGGGGGAGAAAGGATCAATGAAACGGTAGCTCAGCAAATGGCCATGGCGGCAGGCGTGAAGAAAACGACGGAACTACCCGTACAGTACGAATCATACGCCACCGTCTTCTCGGAGGAAGCCGTGAAGAGGTTCCCACCCTCCTGAGTTGACGATCACGCCATTGTCTTGAGGGAAGGGGCTCCTGAACGTCTCAGTAGCAAAGTGTACCCCATGAACGTCTCTGAAATGAAATACTTGTGCAATTTCTTGGCTGAACAACTAAAGAAAGGATATATATGGGAATCGAAATCGCCCTATGCATCTCCGTTATTTTTCATCAAAAAGAAAGACGGATCGCTTCGGCCCGTGCAAGACTACAAGGAACTCAATGCGTGGACTGTAAGAGACAAATATCCATTGCCGCTAATAGAATCGATCATCATGTCTTTGGTGGACAAAAGTCTTTTTACGAAATTCAATATTAAGGAAGGGTATAACAATATCCTGATCCAGGACGGCGATCAGTGGAAAGCCACCTTCAAGACGCCCATAGGATTATTTGAACCGCTGGTGATGTATTTCAGATTAATGAATTTGCCATCGACCTTTGCACGGGCTATGAACCGGATGCTCAGACCTCTCCTTGACCGTTACCCTGGGGAACTTTTTGTATACATGGACGACATATTGATAGCCACCACGCATGATCACGCCAGGCATCGAGAAATCGTGTCGGCTGTCCTGGACTTCCTCCAATGAGAGAGCTATTTCCTGAAGTTGGCAAAATGCGTCTTCGAGGTCGACGAAATCGACTACTTAGGCATGACCATCTCGCGCGGGATTATCCAGATGGGTGCTGACAAGGTTAGTGGCCTCCAAGACTGGCCGCGCAAATTGTCAACAGTACGACAAGTAAGGAGTATGCTGGGAGTCCTGAATTATCAACGCCCATTCATTCCAAACTTTGCCTCTATCGCTAGACCGCTCAATGCGCTTCTCAAGAAAGATGTCCCCTTTCTGTGGATCGAAGACTGTACACGAGCTCTCAAAAAGCTGTTAGACATTGCCACGAGCCGCCTGGCACTCTGCCAACCCAACCCTGCTGAGCCTTATGAGCTGCAAACTGACGCCTCTGCAGACACTTTGGGTGCGATACTCACTCAGAAGGACAAACGGGGAAAACAGCAAGCCGTGGGATACTTCTCACAGTCCTTCAACGGTGTGGAACAAAATTATGATGTGTATGATCGAGAGTTCCTTGCCCTTGTCCGCGGTCTAGAACACTGGCGCCATTTGCTTGTAGGAACCTCTCACCCGGTCACCGTCTACATGGATCATGCAAACTTGTTGCACTATCGCCACCCTCAGCGCATCAGTCGTTGTGTTGTGAGACTCGTCAACATGTTGGCAGACTATGATCTGCGTCTAGTCCATCGTCCGGGTGCTCTGTTACAAGCCGACGCCCTCTCTAGGCACCCGAACCTCGTGTCGTTGTCTTCTTCGGATTCCGATAACGAAAACGTCCTGGTTCTCCCACCTTCTCTCTTCGTCTCTGCCTTGCAGACTTCCACGTTAGATGATCGTCTTCGCTCGGCACAGTTGGCTCACTGGCCGGCCCTGATTGCCCTGGCATCTCGCAGCGTCGCCCTTGAACTTGACACTTTCTTCTTTCATGGGGGTCGTCTGATCGTCGTGGACGACTTCGGCCTTAAGAGGGGGGTAATTGCCTTATTTCACTCGGCAATGACTGCAGGCCATCCTGGTATCACAAAAACCCTAGACACAATCTAACAACATTATTGGTGGCCCCAGATGAAGAAAGATGTAACAGATTTCATAAATGGCTGCGGACTCTGCCAAGCAAATAAAAACATGCCAGGAAAGCCGAAAGTACCAATCTTTCTGATCAGTCACGAGAAGGAGCAATTGCCCTATCAAACGATAGCACTCGACTTCATCACAAAACTCCCAATGTCTCAAGGATATGATACCATCTTGACGATTACTGATCAGGGTTGTACAAAGGCTAGCCTCTTCATACCCTGCAAAGAGTTGATAACCGCCATTGGGGTTGCCGCCTTGTAATGCCACCACTGGCGTTAGTCCGACTTGGACTGCGAATGGGCGTTCACGACTTAGCGAATTATGTCCTTCAAGGTCACGTGACCTATAATCACGAGATACACAGCGCTTCCATATAGGGCACGTGATCTAACTCTGTACACTAGGGCAGGTCGCGCCACTAGGTAATCCGATGATCGATAAAGTCGACTTGCACGGAAAGGCAAGTGAAGCACGCGTAAAAGAGACGAGGAGAAGGTGGTGATTTGAAGAAGACCAAGATGGCGTATCTTGGTCTTATCGGGTCACTATTTATACATCTCTGAGGCAGCTTTAAAGCTCCTCTCCAATCCGTACGACAAATAGCTAAAGTAGCTCGAACCCTACTATCGCTATCCTAGTTATGAGTCATGCCACATTGGCATGTGATTGTGCTACCCCGCTGACTGATCCACTTGTCCATGACACATTACTACTTACTAACGAGGCCATGTCCATAAGTAAGAGTCCACTTCGAACATATCGTGACATCACCCCCTTTTCAGCCGCGACGACCACGGCGCCGAGGAGCTCCGATACCTCCTAGCCACCCCTCCTGGACCGACTCTACTCAGTTGTGAATATCCGCCATCTCCAGTCGGAACTTCGACCGTGCTACGTCCCCTTGGACCCCTCCAAGGGCTTGAGATAGGGCCACGAGTCGCTGCTCGATGCGCTCAGCCTCTTTTCGAAGCGACCAGAACCTGTGCAACTCAGCTTTAAGCCCCACGTCCTTCAACTCGTTCACCGCCGTATCGAGGCGGTGCTGATTGGGGTGTCTGGCCGCGAGGGCTTGAACCTCGAGTTCCGTGTAGTACGGCTTGCCTCGCTCCCTGACTTGCGGTTCCGCGTAGAGCGGCTTCGAGAAGGTCTTGTCGCTGTCCGCGGCGAGCGCGAGGACCAGCGGGTCAGGAGTCATGATGACTTGGACGTAGGGCGCTTGGGTGGTGACCCCCTGGGAGTCGGTGATGGGAAAGTGGACAAATTTGTCCCCTCGGTTGTGTACGTAACCGTAGGGGGCGAATCGTGCGTCGGAAAGCCAGCGGTCAAGCACGGCGATGTGGTGTGAGGTGGATGGGAGGTCTACTCGCAGAGAACCTCGGTAGAGGGGTCGACCCGCGGTATCGAGGGTGTAGGGCGTTTTGCGGGGGTGATCAGAGTCGGTGGTGGAGAGGATGAATGGGTGCTCAGCTGGGTACCATTCCTTCAACTCCTGCTTGGGTTGCTCTTGGATTTGGCGCGCATCATCGCGTCGAACGACTTCCTCCTCTCCAGGATCCTCGTTCTCCTTGTCGCTGCTTGCGCTAGTTGCTTGAGCCGCCACCGTGCCGCCGTCTCCCGCCACTCCTCCCACCTCTGCGTGTTTGGATTCTTGGTGATCGTCGACCCAGTACTCCACTCGAACCGGGAGAGGTCCCGGTGAGGAAGCCGCACAGTCTCAGAGAGCTGCGCGAAGCCGATCAACTTCGGCCTGCGTATACAGGTTGGCGTTGAGGCACTGGCCGTCGTTGCTGAGCAGCCAGTAGGTGGTGGGGGTGTTGGGGTTGTCGAGGTCCTCAATGGCGGCGAGGTTGTCAACGGCCTCGCTAAGTTCTTGATGGGTGAAGGACCCCCAGAGGTTGGTAGCAATAGCGGGGGAGGAAGCGGGAGTGGGAAGAGACATTGTTGGTTGAGAGAGGGATCCAGTGTGGAGAAGTGAGGAGGACTTATCGTCGTTGCGCTCGCTTATATGTGCTTTAGCGGCCATTGAACTCCGCTTGTACTCCGCTATGGCTTCATCAGCGAAAACGTCATCTTTGTTGACCCACTGGTTCTCCGAGTCCGGATAGCCCTTCCATTTCACGAGGTATTGCAGTTTCCGACTTCAGCCGAAGCGTCGCGAGTCCAGAACCTTCTCGATTTCGTATTCTTCTTCGCCGTCTACTAGATCCGGTGGGGGGCGCTGGAAGTTTACTCCATGCAGGGGTGTCTCGTGGTAGGGCGTGAGTAAATCGATGTGGAATACGGGGTGAATACTCCACTGCGTGGGAAGCTCGAGTTGATAGTTAACCAGTGACAGTACGCGCGTGACTCTGAAGGGTCCATGCCGTCGTGCCGCGAGTTTGGTGGTCGGCTGATTAGTTCTAAGGTGGCGCCCTTCCAGCCACACTTGGTCTCCTATCTGATATTTGGGCGTATCTCGGTGTTTGATCCACAGCGATTGTGCCTTTTTGATGAGGTTCTGGGCTTCTC
Organism: Lactarius hatsudake; assembly: GCA_024734325.1. NCBI lineage: Eukaryota > Fungi > Basidiomycota > Agaricomycetes > Russulales > Russulaceae > Lactarius > Lactarius hatsudake. Next base: position 2,652,649 of record JANSJP010000001.1, on the reverse strand, counting down.
TCCGTGCTTCTCAGAATTGTTGAATCCGCGTGAGTACTTGGGGAATAGGGGATGGCTTATCGATCCAATCAGCATGCGGATCGTATCCCATCATGAGCAAGAATGGGGACTTCCTTGTTGCCTCGTGCGGCCAATTGTTATGCGCGAATTCCGCCATTGGTAGGAATTGCGCCCAGTTATCTTGACGCTCATTGGCCCAAAATCGTAGATACTGCTCCAGCCATTGATTGGTGCGCTCTGATTGTCCGTCGGTTCGGGGATGGTAAGCGGTGGAGATGTTCTGGTAGATGCCGAGGATTCGGCACAATTCGCGCGTGAATTTGGATGCGAAGCGTGGATCGCGGTCACTAATGATCTTTGCCGGTAGCCCGAATCTCCGAAACACATGAGTGACGTACAGGGCGGAAGTTCCTTCGGCTGATATCTCTTCGTTGCAAGGGATGAAGATGGATGCTTTGGTGCAGTCATGATCTGTTACTGTGAGGATGGAGTCGAATCCCTGTGATACTGGTAGTTTAGTGATGAAGTCGAGGGCTATGACCTCGAATGGCTTAGCGTCTGCTATTGGTGTGATGGGGGTGAGTGGTGCTTTCGTGGGTCGATTGTTGACTTTGTGGCGCTGGCATTCCGCGCATCCTCGAACGTATTCGGTGACGTGTTTCAGCATTTGTGGCCACCAATAACCTCGCCCGATGATTCTCGATGTTCGGCTTATTCCTGGGTGTCCGTACACTGGGGGGTTGTGATGGTTGGCTATGATAGTGCGAATTTCGTCTTGACCTCCTGTGATTACTCTCACTCCCTGGCGATACCAAGTTCCGTTGACCTTCTTGAGGTTGTGTGGGTCTATCCAATGGCGTAGAACGTTTTCGTCTTGGTCGTGGTTTTCTAGAGCTTGTGTCACAAGGTTTCGTATGAACACGGCTTCAGGTAACACCACGACTCCTTCATTGTCCTTTTCACCTCGGTCGTAGTCAGGTCTTCTTGATAACGCGTCAGCTCATCCGTTGTTGGTACCTTTGATGTGGTGGATCTCGAAATCGTATTCCATGAGTTCGAGGACTTCTCGGGCTACGCGACGACTTATCTTTTGGGGGGGTTTCCAATGCGTGAGATTAAGGTGGTCGGAGAAGATCTTGACTTTGTGTGGTGAGCCCGCTAGGAACAGTCTCCAGTGCCGTAGTGCCTTGACGATAGCCAAAAGTTCTAGGTCGTAGATGTCGTAGTTTCGCTCGGCTTTGTTTAGGGTGGCGGAGAAGTAGCCGATGGGGTGCCATTTTCCATCCCTTTTCTTTTGTAAAAGTACCGCGCCTACCGCGTAGCCTGACGCGTCTACTTCGAGCTCGAATTGGTCCGTCAAGGTGGGGTGCGCGAGTACGGGTTCACTGGTGACGAGTCGTTTGAGGGTTTGAAAGGCCGTTTCCTCGTCCTTGCCCCATGTCCAGTCGACGTCCTTCCATGTGAGTTTGTTGAGTGCTCGTGCGTACGTGGCGAAACCGCGAATGAAGAGACAGTAAAAATTGCAGAAGCCCAAAAAGGAGCGTACGTCGCGTACCTTTGTGGGGGTGGGCCAGTCACGTATGCCCAGTGTTGTCACGACCTTGGTCAGACCTGGTCGGTCGGAAAAAGGTCTTACAGCGACCACTTTTACGGCACAGTCGGACCACGGTCGGACCTCAGGGTTCACGTCGCTTAATCTAGAGGCCCCCACCACCCCGTTGTACGCAGACCCTCGCATTTTTATGGTACTCTGGATATTAGAATGATAATATATAGGATGATGGGTTCTATATAGCCGTAGTAAAATTAAAAGTGAAAAAATAGTGAGTTATAACGAAATTATGATGCCAGCGCTGGTCATCAATCACTCGGACTCTGAGTCCGAGTCTCTGGGATGACGTTCATGCCGCAATGCTCTCTCCAGCTGAGACTTCGTAGGCAGCCAGTTCCTCATCCAGTGCTCGGATACCTCCTCTCCAGTAGAAGTTCAAGCCATCTGTTCCGAGATAGAAAGGGTCTGCAGGGTGAATAAAAAGACGGTGAAGGGGAACTTGAGTACGCAGGGTGTGACCAGAAGCCCGGGTTGTGCCTCTCCGACCTGGAGGGGGTGGGTGTGAGGGCTCAGATGATATTGCAGGCTGGGCTTGATCGGCTAGACCAGCCACTGGTGCGTACATTGGCCACATTTGTTGGAGAGGGGAAACATTGTCGTCATCGGCGCTTTCATCGGCATCAGCATTGCAGTCACGGTCATCTTGTAACGCGCTTGCAATCAACCTGTCTGCCATGGCCCGGAAATCTGTTGGGTCAAAGCTGTTGTCATCACCATGCGTGGCACCGTGACTGGGATCAGTAGTGGGCTGGTAGTCATAAGGAGACCCCTCAGCCTCTGAGTCTTCCCCGGTCTCCGTTTCAGGGTGTTTTCGTTTGCGACTCCAAGTCTGAGATGGTCCATCTTCTTTCTGGCTTCGACGGAGGTCCATTTTGACTGCAATAGTTTTGTGACACGTATCAAGGGCCATCCGATTTCGTAGCTTTGAATGTGTAATCCCCATTTGGCTGAAAGTGCGTTCACAACCAGCGGAATTGGGGACAATGGAAAGGATGTGCTTGGCGAACTTAACAAGGAGGTTGCGACCTCGCATCTTCCCATTATCGAGTGTGCTCCATAATCGCACAAGGTTGACATCCCGGTTCTATCAAAAGTATCAAGTATTAGCCAATACTCAAGGAAACAAAGTCTCGGATACGTACCTCTCGGTCGTACAGTACCTTCAAATCATCCAAACTCATTCTCTCCCTCGAAAACTCCCTTTCCTCATTCAAATAGTCAAAAAATGCGCCATAGAAGTCGACGCCCACATCTTGAGAGAAGACACGCTGACAGAGGTGTTTGGCCATAGCAAACAGGCCAGCTGGAGTGAGGGAGGGGTCGTCGCGGTTGAAGTATTTGTCCCGAAGGTACGGATTTAGAACAACGGCACAGATGAAAACATCTTGATCTGCTTTTGCCCAGCGTTTTTCAAGGTCAGAGCAAACACCATCTCGAACTTGTTGGTCGATGTCAGTGGCGTTGTCAAATATATGATAGAGCTGCCCAAGAGTGAGAGTCACGCAGTCACATGTGGTGCCGTTTCGTTGAAGGATTTTGGCGGCAACACAGAATGGCTGGAGGTGTGTCTTAACACTATGGGTGTTCGCAAGGCGGCAAGGGTGTTCAGTAAGCTGGGAATCTGAAGAACAGTAATAGTACTCACGCCGCAATGTTCCTCCAAAATTCCTCTGAGCCTACTGTCTGAATAATATCCATCACCTTCTGCTGCTCAGCACCCCTCCCAGATCCTTCAATGAGCTTTTCTTCATCCTCTATACAGCAGCTTTGCATCGGCCGTGAGACCTCCAGAAGTCGCTGGAGACTGAAATAATGGCATGTCCATCGAGTGAGGTTGGGAAGGATGAGTGCGTAAAAGGTGCCTTGAAAACTCATTATTTGACGAGTCCGTAACAGGCCAAGTGGGACGCTGTGGTTATTGAACCACTTGATGACCTCCAATGCCTGGGGGATGCATTCCATGAAAGGTGTCTTGAGCTTCAGATAACCGCCAACCATGAGGTTTATCTGGTGAGCCCAACATAATATCACGATCAAATCTGGTCTGGTTGTGAGCAGAAGCCGGCGCATCCTCCTTCCGTCACCACCGTCGTCTGTGACCCGTGCGATTATCACCACTCCGTACTTGCTTTTAACGTAGAGGATGTCATCGAGTACAAGTTTCAAGAGGTTGTCACCTGTCTTCCTGTTGGCCGAAATGTCATGTGTTCGGATGAGGAAAGGCTATCAAAGGATGGTATTAGACCTCGCTGTCAAAGACCTGAACAACTATCCGACTTACTTCATAGTTGACAGTAACCATGGACGCTACAATTGATGCCTTGGCAATATTCTTCCAACTGTCACATTGACCTGTTGCGATCTTTCCATCTAGCTTTGACCTCAAGTGATCCTCAACACGTTCGACCTCTTTATCGAGAAACTTTCCACTCAACGCCCTTCTGCCTGGTATGTGTGCTCCGGGAATATATTTTGTAATAAATTTTGCCATCTCTGGGTTGCTGGCTGCATTGAAAGGAATACCTGCAGAAATCCACGCCCGAAGCATATCTTGTGAAAACTCAACTTGGCGCTGAGCTGTCCACACTTCATTTGTCTTCTGTCGCTTGCCAGTGGGCACTCTTGCAGCTCCCCAGGGACTGGCAGGTGATGTTGGTGCGATTTGGTGACTATGCATCCGTGTTCAAAGAGGGGTGATAGGAGTCCTGTTACCTAAGGAATTAGCAGCTCCTTTGTGGTATCCGAGTCTTCCTGCTTGCTTCTCATCCTGGGCACGTTTTCTAATGTCTGGGTGGACCGAAGAACATCTGATTAGGTGTGGAACCATTGTTTTAGCTGGTTTGCCCTGCATTGGCGGCACAAGTTGTCGGGCTCATTTACTTGTGAGTCCTATATCCATCTCTAATGTTTATAGCTAGCTTACCTGCACTGTATAGCTCCTGCTCTGTCCTTTTCCCGCCAGTGATACCATTTACACTGACAGATCGAGCCTCCGCCCCTGCAAGCTCCGAAACTTTGAGGGAAAGACATCCAAGCACCACGCATTGAAGTCGCTTTTGTTCTCCTTGTACAAGTTATTGTCAGTAACAAAATAGTCCCAGCACCAGTGTTTGTGGGTCATAGTTGCTGTAGAGTGTGTCCAGGGAGGGATACAAATGCGGTGTCTTCATCAAATTGAATTCTATTAGTGATTTTAGACTACGGGATTCAAGACAGGATTCAAGAATGTATTCATTTGAGTCATATTTGATTTATTGGTCAGACCCTAGCGACCGGCCCCAGACCATGTGGTCTAAATTGACTGACCACCGACCACTGACCATTTGTGACCTTGGTCGCTCCGACCTTGACAACACTGCGTATGCCTGCAATTTTGACGGGGTCCATGCGAGTTACCCCCTTTTCAAGGATTACCCCCAGGTAATCCATTTGCGGTTGGTGGAATTGGCACTTCTCCAACTTGAAGTAAAGGTCGTGGTCGAGTGCTATTTGTAAGACTGCGCTAACGGCGTCGATGTGGGCTTGTAACCCTGCTTCCTCGCTTGTGGCTATGCCGATGTCGTCCATGTAAACTCGTATGATCGTCCCCCAGGCTTCGTAGTAGGGGATAATGTTGCTGAATATGTCGTTCATCATGTTCTGGAAGGTAGCTGGGGAGTTGGTAAGTCCGAAGTACATGACAAGGGGTTCGAAGAGTCCGTATTTCATTTTGAAAGCGGCTTTGGGCTCGTCGCCTTCCTTGACTCGTATATTGTTATATCCCCATCGCACGTTGAGTTTGGTGTAGATATGCCCATTCCCCAGGTCATTGATGAGTTCCGACATGAGTGGCAGCGGATATTGATTACGCACTGTGCAGGCATTGATCTTTCGATAGTCTTGGACCGGTCGTAATTTGCCATCTTTCTTTTTGATGAAGAAGAATGATGACGCGTATGGTGACTTGGAGGGTCGTATGTAGCCCATTTTGAGTTGTTCGTCCAGCCATTTGCGCAGTTGATTGTCTTCGTCTTGCGACATAGGGTAGACTTTGCAGTCAATGCTGGCTGGGGTTCCCGGTTTGAACTCGATTGCGTGGTCCCAGGGTCGCGATGGTGGAAATTGATGAGATGCTTCTTCGTTGAAGATCTTCACGAATCTCTGGTATGGTTCGGGGAGGGTTGCCGCGACGGTATTCTGGTTCGCGGCAATGGCTAGTTCGGTGGCCATGGTACGTATCTGGCATTCCTCCTCCAGCTCTTGGACGATGTTTTCTGCTTCGTCTTGGGTGATGGCGCAAGCAATGGTGGTTTGTGGCTCCATTGGGTTAATTGATCGGAGTACCACGGGTAGTGCGCCTTCGTGAATGGTGGCGTGGGCCCAGCTGATAGTGGGTTCGTATGTTGCGAGCCAGGGGTATCCGAGGACTAAGTCTTTGTTACCGATGTCCGTTACTAGGAATCTCATGACTTTGTTAATCCCATTGGTTTGGACGTTGAGATCGACGAAGTGAGTGATGGACCCAGCTTTGTTTTCGGTGTTATCTATGTTCCATATTTTCTTCGGGCGTTCAAGGGTCTGTAGCCTGAGACCCATTTGTTTCGCGAACGTGGGTCTTATGAAGTTGTCGGTGGCACCTGAATCAACGAGTCCTCTTATGTCGGCCATGGAGTAATTGGTGCTAATCGAGACTGGAATTCGAAGCGATTGATAGCGAGTCATGATTACAGAATTACAATTAACTGCCCTCACCCAGGCCGATGGGTTTAGGCGTCCTGAAAACCCTCTTGGGTCCATAGGTCTTTGAATATGAGGTCTTTTACTTCGTCACTAGCCCCTCTGATAGTGTCCATCCAGCCTTTTGCTTGTTCTTCGGGGGTTGCTTCGGCACGTCGTGCGGTAGTTGACTCCTGACTGTAGTAGTTGGTGTCTGCGCTTCAGCTAGTGCTGGCGCATGGCTGGTATGGCTGCCTTGGCTTCCTGGGTCACGTACAATCCCGTGAGAAGTGGCTGGGGTTGTTACAGTTGTAACATATGACTTCCCTCATGTCGCAGCGTTGCCCGCCTCCTCTTGCCTGTCCTGGACCCCCTCTGGGCGGGAATGGTGGTCGTTGGTAACTTCCTCTGTTGGGGTTTCCTACTTCCGCAAGTCGAGCGCGGGTTCGATCCGCTGACGTATCCATCACGTTTGGGTCATAGCGCGGTGGTGGGAATCGTGGTGGTGCCCATTGCGGGGCGTAGCTGCGTGGTTGGATTGGCCGAGTTTGTGGTGTGCTTCGTGGAGTGGTTGTGTTGAGGCCCAATCGTGCGCGTAAGTGAATGTATTGTTTTTGCCGACGCAAGGCGGCATCCTTCCATTCGTTGAAGGTTTGAGGGTCATCGAGTTCGTAGATCTTTGTGAATAGGGCTCTCGGGAGTCCCACCGTGAATCGATCCATCGTTTGGCGGTCGTTGAGTCGATAGTCAGCTTTCCGCGCAAGCTGTTCAAAGTTGGTGACGTACGAGTCGATGTCATCTCCTATCATTTTAAATCCTTTGGCTAGTGTGGCTTGGGCTTGTTCTTGCTCTAGCACGTTGGTGAATCGGTCTGAGAATCCAGCTGTTAGGGTGTCCCATAAGAAGGGGTCATATCGGTTCCGTCCGTGGTGTAGTTCGTTGTTGAGCCACTGCAGAAATCCGAGCGTCCAGTTGGATACTTGCGGTCCTTTAATGAAGCCTAGGAACAGTAGGCATCGTCGGTAGACGTTGGTCATGATTGGTGCTTCTGCGTTTTGTCCCCAGTAGATATGCCACTGGGTGAGGAACGATTCGTACTCGTCTCTGTTCCTGTTGAATATGTTGGGGGGTTCCCCTATTAGCTTGTCCGTCCCGTGCGGGATTGCCAGCAGTGGTCCCGCTGCTGGGGGTGGTGGTGGCCCTCCTCCAAAGGGGTGTCCACCCCCTCCACCTCCGAACTGCGGTGGCCTTCCTCCGCCTCCGCCTCCTGGTGGGCCTTGTCCAAAATTCCCCCCTGGTCGTCTTGGGGGCAGGGGTCCTCCTGCGCCCAGTGGTGGGTCCGGCATATCGGGTCCTACTGCCCTAAAGATTGCCGCGTCGTCTGCGGTCATGCGGTGTCCTGTGGTTGGGTTAATGGGTCGTAAGTGGGCCTCCGCTTCTTCTGCGATTCTTCGTGCTTCCTCGATTGCGAGTTCTTCTTGCATGACTGTGGCGGTTGCCATTTCTGGGGGGTGTATGTTGATAGTTTCGGGTTCGTTAATGCGAAGAGACTCAGCTGTCTGGATTACGTCCTCGATTTCTGACCCGTCGTCTGCGTTGGTTTCTTCGTCCTCTCCGCTTGTTTCGGACGGGGCGGGGGTTCTTGGTTCTGAGGTACTGGGTTCTTCGTCTGGTTGTCCGTCAATGCGACCCCACTGTTCTCAGGTGGGTAGTTGTCTGGAGTCGATGTCGCAGTTGTAGTTCCTTCCGGCGGGTCGTACTGCATCGTATCGGTTGTCTATAGGGTTCCAGGTGATCTCTACCCAACAGAGGTTGTCAAAGTTGAACTCAACGGGACGGTATCAGGTCGGTCCCGATGCGAAGTCTACGAAGTAGCCTGTTTTGCCTCTGTACTCCCTCCACCTGGCTGCTCCTAAGAATTGCTCTGGTACGTTGCGGTCTCCTCTGCGTTCGAGGGAATAGGTCTGAAAGTTTCTCCACTGGTCTTGAGTTGTGAACGCCACAGTGAAAGGATCTTGGTCTTAATGTAACGCCACCACTGGCGTTAGTCCGACTTGGACTGCGAAAGGGCGTTCACGACTTAGCGAATTATGTCCTTCAAGGTCACGTGACCTATAATCACGAGATACACGGCGCTTCCGTATAGGGCACGTGATCCAACTCTGTACACTAGGGCAGGTCGTGCCACTAGGTAATCCGATGATCGATAAAGTCGACTTGCACGGAAAGGCAAGTGAAGCACGCGTAAAAGAGACGAGGAGAAGGTGGTGATTTGAAGAAGACCAAGATGGCGTATCTTGGTCTTATCGGGTCACTATTTATACATCTCTGAGGCAGCTTTAAAGCTCCTCTCCAATCCGTACGACAAATAGCTAAAGTAGCTCGAACCCTACTATCGCTATCCTAGTTATGAGTCATGCCACATTGGCATGTGATTGTGCTACCCCGCTGACTGATCCACTTGTCCATGACACATTACTACTTACTAACGAGGCCATGTCCGTAAGTAAGAGTCCACTTCGAACGTATCGTGACACGCCTTATATCTGAAACACGTGTTACTGCACTACAGCCTACCTCGATGTGTCATATCTGATAGAGATCTGAGATTTACTGCAACGGTGTTCCGTGAAATTACGACGAAGTTGCAGATTGATCAGAACATCAGTACAGCCTACCACCTGCAAATGGACGGACAATTGGAAAGAACAAACCAACGATTGGAACAATATCTTCAGATATTTGGAAACTGCCAAGACAACTGGGCTGACTGGCTGCCCATGGCGCAATACACTCTCAATGCTTGGAAATCTGAAACGACGAAGTCTACCCCTTTCGATCTATTGTTCGGCTTCACACCTTCGGTGCATCAACCATCGAACGACTGCACTAGGTCAGCGGAGGCTACAGATAGGTTGACTTGGCTTAGAGAAGCTAGAGAAGCGGCGATGGCCTCGATGAAGACAGCACAGGAGAAGTGGGTCAAAGAATCGAAGCACCCATCATATGCCATCGGACAGAAGGTCTGGCTGGAAGCCACGAACTTGAGAACGACCCATCCCACTGCTAAATTGGCCCCAAAAAGATACAGACCCTTCATGATCATGCAGGCAGTCTCGAAGACATCCTATCGTCTAGTCCTTCTGGTCCAGTGGAAGATCCACAATGTGTTTCATGCCACATTGCTCACGCCATATAGGGAGACGGAGATGCATGGAAAGAACTTCGAAGAACCACCGCCGGACGTAATCGATGGTGAAGAAGAGTGGGAAGTGGGGGGAAATACGGGGCAAACAGAAGACAGGTAGGAAGAAGACGCTTCAATACCTCGTACATTGGAAGGGTTATGCAGACACCTACGACTGTTGGGAAGATGCTATGGATGTTCACGCTGAAGAGCTCGTACAGGAGTATAAGAGCCGTATGAACTCACCCTGACATCTCATTAACAATATCATCATGATGGATCGCGACGACAGAGCAGTCGTCCTGAGACTGTCCTGCTCTGCTACTGAACCTCTTGTTCCTCGTCCTCACCACCCTCCTCAATTCTATCTTGTACTGGATGCAGAGTTATCTCGCGAAGACCACAACAACATATTTCGGCGTGTCAAAGAGTGGGCGAAGTTGCCCCTTGACCATGACCCTTGAGCAGACAGTCCAACGATGCAGGATGATTCCTTCGGCACATTCACTTACAGGGATTCTGACACCAGCCGGAGGCGCCACTCCAGGGCAAGATCAAATTGCCGTGAATGTCTTCGGCGTGAGCGATGTGAAGAACTCGCTCTGGAAGACATCCGCTTGCTGGGCAGGTACCTGGGTGACGTCCCACCGCCCATTGAAGAGGAACGTGGAGTCGCCAAGCCACCAGAGGGGGCCCGAGAAGAGCTAGTCATCGGAAGGATTGGACCCGTGGGGGGAGGCAGCCTCGAAGACCCGATAGAGCTCTCGGACAGTCCCGAACCAGTGGGGGATCCATTCGCCAGGGCGTTCCGTTCCCCGCCGCCTATGCTTCCTGTGGAAACCGCCAGCCCCAGAGCATCCCGGCCCTGGTTGGAAGGTGGCCCGCGCCTCTGAACCCTATGCCTTCGACATTCTATTCGAAGATGGAACATGTGGACCAGCCCCCTTCATCCATTTCGCGATCAATCAGCGTGATCAGCCGGTCGCTCTGGGCACTGAGGGGAGGAACAAACCGCAGTATTACAAGGTTCTCTACGCTATTCCGCGCCCAGCTCGCCAGGACGCGGGATTATTACAGGGACACTCCTTTGCCCTGTTTTCAGAGACGCATCCGGCGAGGATCGATGTGGACCGCACGATCGCCTATGTCACGGATCTGGGGGTGTGCACTGAGGTCCACCGTTTCAGATGGTCCACGAGGCAAAAGCACGAGCTCTTTACACACATGAGAGAACTCGATAACACCTGGAACAACTGGTTGTCGGAAGCGGAAGGTATTGATAAGCGGCTCAGAGAATCGAATATCACGTCTCGCATGTATCCGTTCCTCCCACAACCTCTCCCAGTCAGCTTAGACGTATACCACATGCACGACCTGGTGGCTAATGATTGTAGATATCGTGCCCATCTCAACTCACTGGAAGGTGTAGCCCCCTGTCCTGTCCCCCCTCGTCCGCCACTCCCCGTCGAGCCAGTACTTCCACCTCGCCCGCCACTCCGTTTCCCAACCCTGCATGACGAAGAACCACGCGATGTCAAGTGCGCGTTCTGCGATGGCTCGCACATCGCTTGAGACTGTCCGGCGCTGCATCGCTTTTGCCAGCATGGGACGCGGTGCTACGTCCCAGTACATCACCCATGTTTTTATGATACTCAATGCACGACGCGCACTATTACACCGCAATACGAGCCCTATGACCAAGCGGCTCCAGGTCGTCAATATACCATAGGAGGCGAGACACCTCAGTCTAGTGAGGGGGCTGTGTCATGATCACGTGACACGTGACGTGGCTCTGGAGAAACATCGGGTTGGCATGCTAACAGCTCATTCTTGTCTCAGTATTGTCTCATTGCCAGCAAGGCGCTTGTGTAGGCCTCGGATATCATAGAAAATAGTACCGGAAATCACAGTATGTACGAGTATAAGTACGAGGCTGTCTTGTCCCTAGTTACCTTGTCTCAGCTTCCCTAAATTCCAAGCCAGGTTTTGCACGTCTCGTGTGAGCTAGCATGACCTCTTCATCTCTAAGCATTCTCTTGCAGACTTCCCTCTGCTCGTCATCCCCTCTATTCCCCAAACCCTTGCCAGCCCACGTGCACGATCTAGTTGGATCATGAAACACGGTCACATGCCTATATTTTCACAGAATTGTATGTGAGCGATATGCAAAGAGCTCGTATCTACTGCCTAACCGCAAACCAGTGATCGACTGTCCACTGCTGGGTTGTCAACAAGAAAGCGGTGATGAGACTGACATCATCCGTATTGTACATTGCAAGGGCAACCCCTTTACCTTTGAAGTCATACACACTCAATGTGGTTGGCTCACCGCCGCCCTGTGGTGTATACACGAGCTAGAGCTTCCCAGGACCAGGCGCGACAAAGTCCGTTGCATGATACTGGTCTCTGAATGCATGATGGCCAATGATGATGGGCTAGACCCACCCAGGGACAGGCCGCAGGATGCGTTCGAGGATTAGAGCTGAACACAAGTGCACCCTTGAGTAACCTGCACCCTTGCTCATGAGTATTTTGCCTCAGTGAAGTGATACCTGGATCCTTATGAGTATTGACTCATGAGTACCAAATACCCATGAGTATACTCATGAGTACTCACAGACCCATAAGTACTTGTAAGTACCTGCAAGTACTTGTGAGGATGAAGCAGAAAAGTAACAGAAAACATAACATTATCAACCAATATATCAGTAACCCTCAGACTTCCACAAGTACTTGTAGGACCTGTCACAAGTACTTGTGCAAGTACTCATAGTTTATGTTGAAATCAATACCTGCACCCTTGGAAAACCCTTGACCATGAGTACTTGTAACTCATGAGTGCAACCCTTGTGAGTATTCCCACGAGGTAAACCCATGGCCACCCATGAGTAACCTGCGCTTGTATTCAGCCCTATCAAGGATGATCAGCTCACGGAAGACCGTGCCGCCAAGGATGTTGCAGATCTGTGCACAATGCAGTGCCATGTCAGAGACGAAAATGGCACGATGCATACCATGCCATTGGGCGAGCGCTACATAGGCAGCAAGGAAGGTGGTGGTACAGCAGGTCAAAACGTGGTCAGGTCACCAGGTGGCCATGCAGTCACAGGGATGAACAATGTACCGCGTCGCGGTGCTCGAGACCAAGATCAAAGTACTTGATGTCAAGTTGGAGATACGGGAGGATGAGCTGCCGCAATTCAAGGACACGTCAATGCTTGCTGAAGGAAAAAAAACTGAGGACATCGGACACACTTCTTCTCAGATCTTCTCGAATCTGATACCGACAACTGCAAACAAGAGTTAGTTTGAACAAGTGGAGACGGGTGATGAGACATGAAATGAAACAGTAAGCCTTTGGTGTAATGCCACCATGGGGGCGTTAGGTACGACGTGTACCGCATTAAGTCAATGGGATTGGAAAGGCACGAGTCAGTTAAGACTCAGTTCGGTGGTGCACAAGTATCGCTCAGCTTCCCTGGAACCGAGGATAATAGTAGAAAGACGAGGCTCAAGCGCAGAGGCAAGCAAGAATGTTGACTCAAGTGCAAAGGCAAGTCGAGGGTTGTTCGTGAGGCAAAGACGATGTGGTATTACACAAGAAGTCAAGTCTACCATACAAGCTAGGTAGGGCATGACTTATATACTAGTACAGGGTGTTTGTGGTGCACAAACACATGGTGCGATCCTGAGTCAATAGTTCTAAAGTGTGAACAAGGGGAAGAGTCAGATATAGTACAAGTGAATCCCGTGGGAAAACGCGTGCCTCAGAAATGGTCAGCGGACAAAATGAAGCGTAAAACTGGCCATCCTATCGCTGAGGCGCAAGGTGTGAGATAGGAGTCAAGAAGCGCGGAGCGTCGGATCATATTGTAAAAGTACAGTAACATGTAGGGCAAGATAAGGAAAGCAAGCATAGTGGGTGAAAATCATAACATTTGGCGAGGTGATCAATGTCAGCATTGGAATCCATTGCGGCATGGTGTGAGTAGCAGGAAAAACGGTGAGAGTGAGTGAGAGTAAGAGAGGTATGAGGTGAGAGATAAGGAATGAGGGAAACTCTATGAGCTACCTTTGACCACTGCACCGTCTGTTTTCCCATGATCCCTGGGCTCTCCTAGTCCCGCATCATTTTTACCATCACCTGGAGTAGGTGGCGGGGGACCGCTGCCGCTGAGCTGTTGCTGCAACGCCGGCCCACAGTGGGCCGCTCAGAGCATTCACCTGGGCTTGATGGTTGGCCTCGATGAGAGCATCGAACTTGCCCTTATGCTCGCAGATGTACTTCTGCTCCTCCTGGTAGAAGTTCTGGGCCTCGTGATGCTTGGCCTCGAGGTACATCAAGGGAAGCGGAGATACATGCTATAATTTTAGGTGAGTGAGTGACGGACACAGTGGAAGGACGCCAAGAGTGCTGACCTTCTCTGAGTTGCTGGAGAAGAGAGAACTGACGGTGAAGCTGCCGTGGCTCAAACCCTGCCAAAATGTTATTACCCCGCATGTACACAACCAACAGTGTTTGTGTTCACCTTTCCGCCTCCCCAAGCCTTCCACTCCTCGATGAAGGCTCTTTTGCTTTCCGCCTCCTTCTCAGCGTACTTGAGTGGGATGTGCTTGCTCTCGTATGCCTTAAGAATTGCACGCACGTCCGGTGGTTTGTAGATGCCGATAACTACCGTCCTGGTATTGTCAGTTCAGAGAGGAAGAGCAGTCAGGCTGATCTCACATTTGAGGAAGGGTATGAATTCAATGAGCCCTTTGTCCCCAGGCTTGCCCTTCCATGGTTTCAAAAATAATGGCATTTTCTGGGTTGGTTGCCATGTGCTCAGGATGCGTGTCAAGCTGTATGCATACAGTGTTGGTAAAATTCAGAGGGAATAGGAATTAGGAAACTTGATAGGAAAATGACGACTCGGAGACATAAACCTAAAAAAAGAGAGAAAACGACTCAGATGAGATGTAAGAATGACGGAATATCACAGGACCCAAAGCAGTTACATACTTATGTATATGGACCTCGCGAATATCCTTCAAGGGTTGCGAGAGAGTAAGTCTATTTGGCCAAGAGGGGGGAGGTAGCTTTGTGTTGTTGGTTCGCATATTGAGTCGGAAGAGATCAGAGAAATGTGGGTATGGGTGTTAGAAAGGACAGAACTAGAAGCAGGAATGATCAGCAGGGCTTTGATCAGGGGGAAGCAGATTGAGTCGTCTTGACGCTTGATGGCATAGCACGTGTGGCACTTCTGAGTTGGACTGTGAATCCCGCCTCTGTGAATCCCATCTTAATGAATCCCGCATTATTCATTGCCTCACTCCCACTCTTATTGTCTCGAATTTTCTAACAGGCCTCACCTTTGTCCTGGACACCATAATATGGAGATATCCAAGGAATATGACAGAACCCATGGATCATACGGATACGCCCAGATTCATGAAGCACTACGCCGAAGGTACTGTCGTCGTACCCAGGGTGTGTTGTCACCTCTGTACGCTGCTCACCACTTCCTTCACCGATGATACTTCTCACAACCTGGTGACTGTGACCACGTCATCATTTCTGAGAGACCAACATCGTGCCGTCATTTCTGGCAATGTTTCTTTAAATAGTTTTGGGAAACAGTGCATCTTTCTCCTTTTGATCTTTATTGGAAAATTCTGACCCTTTTTGACTTAGTTTGCCTCCGGGCAACCAACATTGTGCCCCTGTGTCTGGTGCCACTTCACATTCCATCCACCTCACCTCAGTAGTCCTTGCCACTCTTTCCCCTTACCCATACTTGACTTCATTTAATCTTCCTGTTGTAAGGATACCTCAGGCTCTGGGCCCGAAATTGCTCATATTTGGTCATTTCGGTTTCAGTCTGGCATTGCATTGCATAGTTGCCTCATCGGTCATATCATCTCAACTTCCCCCATTCACTGTTGATCACTTGTCCTTCCCTCTCGCACATCGCACACACATGCACACACTTATTCCCTCTCTGTCTCTCATTGCATTTCTTGCCCATCGCTCACCCTTGCCTCGTGCCACAAATGGACGACACTGATTGACACTCAAAGACAGGCCACTTGTCCCTGCACCTCGTGTTGCTTTGTCCCTCAACTCCCCATCTCTGTTGCACCGCCTACCTCACATATCCCTTTCAAGATCGAGCTCTTAATGTCCTTTAGCCACCCATAAGATGCTGTGGGAGCTCACGCTTGGCAGTGCGCCGCCGTTTGATTTGGAGCAAGGTCTTATTATTGTGCGTCATAGTGTCTCAGCCCCCTTTTGACTGTTATTCTCATACGCTCACTACCTTTCACATAGATAATCTGTCTCAGTTTCTCGTTTCTACGCCCATCTCCCTTTGACTCGCTTGTGTCCGTTCACTCTTTCCCTGCCCGTCGTACCTAACGTCTCTCTGCTCTCCCTTACTCCCTACTCTTACTCTCACTACTTTTACTTAGACTTGGAATGTGTCGTATACGGGCTCACATGTATATAAACCATTCTCTCTTGGCTCGTTAATAACAGTCGAGTTGTCTCCCCCTTTCTCTCACTACGTGTGCGTGTTCACCCTGGAAGTCAGGCCCTATCAGGCTATTGCGGGCACTCAAAGGTCGTCACTGTTGTCTCGCCTCATCTTGCCGTTACAGACAGCATCGTCTCTGTTTTGCTTCGCTCCTGTTCTCGGTCTTGTCCATTTGCATTTGCATCGGCTCTTGCCGTTGTGAACACTCCGGATTCGGCCTTCTTCTCTCCTTTCTATAACCCCCTCTGCCTACGAACTCACAGGGACTCATTCCCACGACATCCAACATCTGAGTTGTGCATCACCATTGGTTCTCTCGCACTTTCCCATCCCCATCCCATCCTTGATCCCATCCATTCATTAGGGCTGTGTGCTGTGGGTAGCTACTGTCCTACATGTATATAAACTCGCTCTCTTGACTCGGAATATCAGTCTAGCAGGACTCTAGCTTGTGTTTCCCCTTCTTTGTGTCAGCGTGAACCCGGTTTGAGTCAGGCCCGCCGCTCAGGCACTCCTACTCAGTTCACTCGTCCTCGCCTCGCCTTGTCTCGCTGCCTCGGACAGCCTCGCTACTCATCTCGTTCTCGTCTTGCCCATCTACGCTCGTTCCCACCTTCATCTGTTCATGACTGCACCGGCTGTTGCTGTTGTGAACGCTTCGGGCTTGGCTCTTCTGTCCTCTCCTCTCTCTAACCTGCGGGATCCCCTCTGCCTACAAACTTACATGGGCTTGGCTCTGTACATCCCGGCACAATTTCCCTGAGGTGGGTGAGTCTCATTCCTGAGACGAAGCGACGAAGACACGTTGGCTGGAGATTTTTATTATTTTACTTTATGTTTCGCTCTCTACGCGTATGTTACTATCATTGGCTCACTTCCAGTGTAACGCCACCACAGGGGCGTTAGGTACGACGTGTACCACGTCTAAGTCACCGGGATCGGAAGAGCGCGAGTCGGTTAAGACTCAGTTCGGTGGTGCACAAGTGTCGCTCGGTATCCCTGGTACCGAGCGCAATAGTAGAGAGGCAAGGCTCAAGCGCAAAGGCGAGGCTAAAGTGGGGACTCAAGCGCAGAGGCGAGTCGAGGCGTTCGTGAGGCAAAGACAATGTGGTATTACACAAGAAGTCAAGTCTACCGTACAAGCTAGGTAGGGCGTGACTTATATACTAATACAGGGTGTTTGTACAGGACAAACACATGGCGCGAGTCTGATGCGATCGTACTAGAAAGAGAACAAAGGGAATAGCTTTATGCAGTACAAGGGAATCCTGCGGGACGACGCGTGCCTCAGAAACGGTCAGCGGATGAAACAGAGCGTAAAACTGGCCATCCTATCGCCGAGGCGCAGGGTGTGGAATGGAAGCTGAGAAGTGCGAGTCATGGGAGCATATCGTAAAAGTACAGTAGTCCAAAGACGCTAAGTGAGAAACAAGGCAATTCGTAACACTACCCCCCCATCAGAACTGAAGTCGCCACGACTTCAGCTAGTCGCTGGTGTAAGCGTAGTCCTCCTCTGCAGGGATGTTCGCGGGGACAGGAGAAGGGGTGCGGGGGCAGGTGTGCCGACGCAGGAACATGAAACGCCCCCTCTCTCCACAGTCCCAACACATCTCGTACATAGGACATTTTATCTCCTCGTGAGTCGCATCATACCGCAGACACTTCCCACACCATCAGGGGGCGCGTGTCTGGGTCTACGTGGGCGGGCGTCATGGGAGAGAGTCGACGAATGAGGCAAACATCCAGTCGATGCGCTCGACTCCCGCACCACTGGCACGGCTCTCGAGCTCGCCGTTCCGGGCACTGTGCCACCAGGTGGTCTTCCGACTTGCACTGGAAACACTTGCGCCGACGCCTTACCGCCTTCCCCCTGAAGGCGAGGCATCTCGCTAGGTCCAGAGTCACGAGGGGCAAGAGGTGTAGGCTCGGGGGAGCCTCGGGGACGCACCGGCTTCGCATGAAGCTCGGCGTACTTGTCGGCGATGAGGGGGATGGCCCGTGCGTATTGAAGGCGCTTCCGGACCGATGAAAAGTCCATGTCCAAATGGAACTGATCGCGCGTTAGCTCGGTCTCCAGCCGTCGGATATCCGATTGGCGACTTGGATGGCATCCCGCCGCGTGAGACACTCACGTAGACGGGAGATGTCGGTGTGGAGACGAGGTTGGTGGAGCTCGACGAGTACTTCATTTAACATGATGGCGCGGGGGTCATGGGGGTGGAACATATTCAACTGGTTGTCGGTGATGTGCTGAGCCAGTTGGCCGGTGTAGACTTCGTTAAGGAAGGACTTGGGATGCATAACAGGGATGGCCCTTCCCCATCGTTCCGACAACTTCCTGATAATTATGGCGGTAATAAATGTACCGCGCTGTCTGTTTGACGGTGCCTGTCTCCCCGACTAGGAGCGGGAAGAAGGTGGGGGAAGTGGGGTCGTTGAGGAAGAAGGGGATACCGGGATCTTCGTTCTCCTTGTCCTCCTCGTCGTCGAGGAGGGCAAGGGCGGGGTCAGGGCTCGACCACCCGTGCCTGAGGAAGTTGGCGTAAACAGTATGATCCATCCCAGCGGGGAATGGTGGGATCGGGATGTGGGCGGCGAGGACAGCAGGTGGTGAAAGTGGTGGTGGTGGAGTAAGGGCGACAGTGGTTTCAGGTGGGTAGGTGGGTGTAGCGGGGACATGGACGGTGACAGGAGTATCAACAGAGAAGGGGAT
The DNA here is from genome assembly GCA_024734325.1 of Lactarius hatsudake. NCBI lineage: Eukaryota > Fungi > Basidiomycota > Agaricomycetes > Russulales > Russulaceae > Lactarius > Lactarius hatsudake. The sequence goes on along the minus strand of JANSJP010000001.1, from coordinate 2,633,927 downwards.
TATGATGGGTCGGGGAGGTTCAGACGGTTCCGTGATTGTCTTAGATTCCTCCGCTACCGAGGCAAGGGCAGAGGTGGCGAGTGCGAGTACGGGAAGTGGGGGTGAGTCAGGGACCACAGAGTACGGCGTACGACCCTCCGGTTCGGAGGGGACACCCAAGTCCTGTGAGGGAACGGTCAGATTTTCGAGAATAATCTCGACGGGACGGTGGGTCTGGATAGTGGAGATGATGGGAGTGGTCGTCATGTTAGCGCAGAGGGTAGTGGGGTAGAACGATAGTGTCATCGAGGGGCGGGCTTTATATCTTTCGTCCAGCCCCTTCGGCGGTAGGATTTAGGCGATAGAAGTCGTTGATGAGATCTGGGGCGTGTCGGACATTCTCAAGGGGTTCCCACGTGCTGTCACTTATCGGGAAGCCCTTCCATTGGACAAGGAATTGAAGTTTGCGCCCTCGTCCGTGTGATCGGGACTGAAGGATGCGCTCTACTTCAAACTCTTCTTCTCCATCGATTAGATCCGGGGGTGGGCGCGTGAAGTTTGCGCCGTGCAGTTCCAGTCTCCTTATATGGCGTCAGGAGGTTCGCATGGAAGACCGGATGTATCTTCCATGTGTTCGGGAGTTCCAACTCGTATGAGACATCTGAAAGGACTCGTTTCACTCGGAACGGTCCGTGGCGTTTAGGGGCGAGTTTTGCAGTGGGGTAGAAGGTCCGAAGGTTCGTCCCCTCTAACCAGACCATTGTGCCTTCTTGATAAGGGATGAAGCGCGTCTTGCCCCTTTTTGCCATCAGTCCTTGCGCGTGTTTGATGCAGTCTTGCGCGTGTTGTCGTCTGATGACCATGTCTTCTAGACAGCTGTTCGACGGACGGGGATGACGTGGGTTTTGGTGTCCACATGGTGCGTGGCTCCCATCCCATGATGAGCGAGAAGGGGAGTTTCTTTTGTTGTTGCGTTAGGCCAAGCGTTGTGCGCGAATTGGGCAACCGGCAATGCTTCAGCCCAGTTATCCTGCTGCACATTGCTCCAGTGCCGAAGGTACTGCTCCAACCATTGGTTCGTTCGTTCCGACTGTCCGTCTGTTTGAGGGTGGTAGGCAGACGATATGTTTTGGCGGATCCCGAGGACTTTGCAGAGATTAGTCATAAATGCAGGATGTGAATCGGGGATCTCGGTCCTGTGATGATCTTTCGGGGAATGCCGTAGTGGGGGTATACGTGATGGAGGTAGAGGCGCGCTACTCCTTCTGCTGTGATCGACTCGTTGCACGGGATGAAGATTGAGGCCTTCGAGCAATCGTGGTCCGTAATAGTGAGTATAGAGTCGTATCCGTCTGACGGCGGGAGTTTGGTGATGAAGTCCATGGCGACGACTTCGAATGGTTCTGCGTTTGGGTCTGTGGTGATGGGGAATAGATGTGGTTTTTGACGGTGAGGGTTGATCTTGTTTGCCTGGCATGTTGTGCATCCTTTGACGTAGTCTTCTACGTCTTTGCGCATGTTGGGCCACCAGTAGTCGCGTCGTAGTAACTCGTAAGTGTTTGCGATTCCTGGGTGTCCCATGGCAGGTGTGTCGTGGAAAAAGGTGATTACCCCCCGTTTAAGGTCGTTGTCGCCCACGACAACTAACGCTGTCGTTCTTCCACCACAGCCCCCCCACCTTTTTCAGGTTATGGGGCTTGACCCATCGCAATACATCCTTTTCATCAAGGTTCTGCGATATCTGGGTCCAAATGTCCATATCGTGCATGGACATTTCCGTCGCTCGGAGGAAGCGCTCCGCAGGGAGGACAATAATGTCACTGTTGTCCTCCTCGTGTGCTGCGTAGTCCGCCCTTCGCGATAAGGCATCCTGCGCGACTATTCCTGACTCCGGAGATGTGCTTCAGAAGGAAGTCGTACTCTGAGAGTTCCAGGAACTTCGCGCGCGACTCGTCTACTGATCTTTCTTGGTTCTTTCCAATACTGGAGATTGGCGTGGTCAGTGTGGATGATGATTTTATGGGAGGAGCCGACGAGGTAGGTGCGCCATGCTCGGAGGGCCTTAACCACTGCCAGCAATTCTCTGTCGTAAATGTCGTAGTTGCGTTCCGCCTGACTGAAGGACTCGGAATGGAACGCAACGGGGTGTAGCTTTTGATCCGGGCTGAGCTGATTAAGTACGGCTCCGATGGCGACATTAGACGCGTCGACCTCTAGTTCGAATGGTTTGGCGAGGTCTGGGAATAGGAGTGTGGGTTCGTGCTTCGATGCTGCGTCTAACATTGTCGAATGCGTCTTGTTCCCATTGTCCCCAATGCCACGGGGTGTCCTTGCGGGTTAAGTCGTGTAGTGGTCGTGCCAACGCGGAGAAGCCACGGATGAATCGTCGGTAGAAGTTACAAAATCCGAGGAATGCGTGTACTTCGCGGAGGCTTCTTGGGGCAGGCCACTCCCGGATACCTCGTACTTTTACGGGGTCCATCCGGAGATTGCCGTGGCCTATAATTAATCCCAGGTACTCGACCTCCAATACCTCGAATTCGCACTTCTCGGGTTTGATATAGAGATCGTGTTCTTCGCATAAGCGGAGAACTTCATGTACTATGGCGCGATGGTGGGGATAGTCGAGGGGCGTGGCGATCAAGATGTCGTCCATGTAGACGATTACTTCGTTTGTCAGGGTGAGTGGTCGGAAAGTATCATCCATCATTGCTTGGAACGTGGAGGGAGAGTTGGTTAGTCCGAAGTACATAACAAGGGGTTCATACAACCCCTGGTTAGTCTTAAAGGCGGCTTTCCACTCGTCCCCAGTTTGATCCGCACGTTATTGTACCCCCACTTGACGTCGAGTTTCGTGTAGAGACGCGCATCGCGTATCCGGATCTACGAGTTCAGGGATCAGGGGGAGTGGGTAGTGGTTTCGGATCGTGAGTTCGTTCAGTCGCCTATAATCTTGGACGGGGCGTAGTTTGCCATCCTTTTTCTTGATAAAGAAGAAGGGCGATGCGTATGGTGACTTGGACGAGCGAATATACCCTTTCGCCAGTTGCTCGTTCAGGAAGGCAGTCAGGGCTTCCTGTTCATTCTGCGCGAGCGGGTAAACTTTACAGTCTAGCGAGGCGGGAGCGTTAGGGAGGAGGTCTATAGCGTGATCCCAGGGGCGAGATGGAGGGAAGCGGTGAGATGCTTCTTCGTCAAAGATTTTACGGTGACATCTGTATTCCTCGGGGATCATTTCTTCGAACGTTCGCTCCTTCCTTTTTCGCCGCCTCTTGCTGCGCCAACTCAGAGGCGGTTGTGGTCTTGCGTAGAAACGCGATCTGGGGTTCCTGTTCTTCGTCCATGAGTTGTTCCCACGCTTCCTCGTCAAGTTCATACGTCTCCAACGCCCGGATGGAAGCTTCCATGGGCGTGGCTTCGTCTGACAAGTGAAGGCTCGAGACCACGACCGGCTGAAACTCTTCGTTCAGCGTCGTGTCTCCCCACTTGATTTTGGGCTCAAAGGCCGTAAACCAAGGGTATCCTAGGATCACTTCGTCCCTTCCCAGGTTCGTAACCAAGAAGCGAAGTGTCCTTTCTTCTTTTCCCGTGCGTACGGTGAGATCCGTGTATTGCGTGATCACACCGTCCTGATTATGGGTGCCGTCTACGTTCCAAATGCGGATAGGGTGGGTCACTTCCCGTGTCCCGATTTGGAGTCGTTTCAAAAGCGAGGAGCATATGAAATTGTCGGTAGCTCCTGAGTCAATAAGAACTTGTCGTTCGGCCGTTGCGTGTGCAGATTTGAATAGTACTGGAATTCGCATGGATCGGTATCTGCTAGTGTACACATTTAGGTTTAATGCTCTAGCCCAGGCCGCCGGGTTCAAGCGTCGAGAAAATCCTCCCGTCCGAATAACTTTTCCACCATGAGGTCTCGTACCTCCTGGGTCTGCGCCTTCATCGCTGCGATCTGTAGATCCACCTGCTCTTCATTCGATAATACGCGACTAGATTGTATGGCGAAAGAAGAGACGGCGGGAGTTGGTAGACTTGAACCCGAGGAAGTCGGGGCTGGTGATCGCGGGGACATGGGGGGGTGGCGCCAGGGCAGACGTAGTGGCAGCCACTCGCACGCCCTTTTGAGGACAGTTACGCGAGATGTGCCCTTGCGCACGGCATCTAAAACATCGTCCCTCCTTCTGAAGGGAAGCTTTGTCGGCGTTGGTGAGCGCCACGGAGGCTCGGGCGCGTCCAACATCCATGGCGTTGGGGTCGCGGGTTCCTTTGAGGGCTTGGACCCACTGCTCTCTGCTTTGTCCTCCCTTCTTTCGTTGAGGTTTGCCCTTGCCGAGGCGATCCTTGAGAATAAGGTATTCAGCCTGCTGCAACCGGGCGGCCGCCTTCCACTGCTCCCAATTGACTGGGTGCTGGAAGCGGACAGCATTGACTACTAACTGGTTAGGGAGTCCGTCCTGGAACAACTCCAGCGTTGTAGCTTCATCGGGGTTGTACCCGGCCTTCGTGACGAGGTTCTGGAAGGTTGCGACATATGTGTCGATGTCTCCTCCCTTCATCGTGAGAGTCTGGAGCGCCTTGCGCGCGTTGGTCTGTTCGGATGTGTCGGTGTAGGCTTGTACGAATCGGTCTCTGACGGTGGTCCATAGGACTTCGTTTTGTCGGAGAACACCGGCCGCAATCTGATCTTCTAGCCACTGGGCTTGCTCGTCGACCCAATCGTTCACTAATGGGCCTCGAATGTATGACAAGAACGTCATGGCTCGTGATGCGGGGATTGCGAGTTGGTCGACGGTGGGGTTCATTTCTTTGTAGAGTCGAAATGCTCGCAGGAAGGCTTTGCTTTTGTCTCTGATTCCGGTGAACTCGGGGGGAGGGTTTCCTCCCAGTCGTCCATTCCCTCCGGGGGCCAGCGCTGCAGGTGCGGCTCCTCCTGGCGCGGCGCCACCGCCACCGCCACCGCCACCGCCACCGCCACCGCCCCCGCCACCGCCACCGCCACCGCCACCGCCAGACGGTGGTACCGGCGCGCCGCCACTAGGCGGGTTCGGTGCTCCTCCTCCTGAGCCCGATGCTCCGGAGGATCCTCCCCCTCCACTGGTGAGGGTTGTGCTGGCTGAAGCTTGTAAGGTTTGGGACATGACGTGAGTTTGAAAATGAGTCGTTGGGTCGATGATGGGTAGGTTTGTTGTGGGTACAGACACACTAGGTGATGGGGCGTCGTCGTCGATGGCAATACCAGAGGTAGTTTTAGTTGTAAGGGGTCCGACTCCGAGTGCTTGGGGTACTATGCTGATGGTGTACCACTGGCCCTTCTTTGCGGAGTAATCAATATACGCCCACTGTCGTAGGTCGTCGAGATAGTGAACCTGTCGATATTTCTGCGTGTTAGGGTGGAAGAGAAAGTATCCTTCCACTCCTTCGTGTTCCTTCCAAACGACGGCTCCTTTGATTTTGTCGGAAAGCTCGTCGTCGCTGTATCTGTCGATGTATTCTGCCTGGAACTGGGATCTGGCGCGACTGTGAAGGTTCGCCACTGTGAGAGACTTGACTTAATGTAACGCCACCACAGGGGCGTTAGGTACGACGTGTACCACGTCTAAGTCACCGGGATCGGAAGAGCGCGAGTCGGTTAAGACTCAGTTCGGTGGTGCACAAGTGTCGCTCGGTATCCCTGGTACCGAGCGCAATAGTAGAGAGGCAAGGCTCAAGCGCAAAGGCGAGCTAAAGTGGGGACTCAAGCGCAGAGGCGAGTCGAGGCGTTCGTGAGGCAAAGACAATGTGGTATTACACAAGAAGTCAAGTCTACCGTACAAGCTAGGTAGGGCGTGACTTATATACTAATACAGGGTGTTTGTACAGGACAAACACATGGCGCGAGTCTGATGCGATCGTACTAGAAAGAGAACAAAGGGAATAGCTTTATGCAGTACAAGGGAATCCTGCGGGACGACGCGTGCCTCAGAAACGGTCAGCGGATGAAACAGAGCGTAAAACTGGCCATCCTATCGCCGAGGCGCAGGGTGTGGAATGGAAGCTGAGAAGCGCGAGTCATGGGAGCATATCGTAAAAGTACAGTAGTCCAAAGACGCTAAGTGAGAAACAAGGCAATTCGTAACATCCAGGGTGTACCCTTGGTTGTTGAATTCACCTAAATTGTGCATAAGTGTGCGCCAATTCAAACAGTTGATGCCAATTCAAATACTCAACCTAACAAATGAGACCAATCGATGAAAATGAGCTAAAATATGTGTTTTCAGTACAATGGACCAAAATGAGCCCAATTGAGAGTTGGGGTTTTTCCTGATGATCCCATCTACAATCGAGCCCAGTAGCCATGATATGTTCAGTCAGCATCTTGGAGTCAGACAGATGACTGGGTGGACATACAGGATGGAGGTGTAGGAAGTCCTCAACAATGACATGGCGAACAAGCAGAACACAATGATGCTCAGGATGGCTGTCTGAATCTGATCCCAGATGGTATTGAGAAACAGGCATATTGAGGTTGTACCAAGAGACCAAGAGAGAAGAGACCAAGAGAGAGAAAGCGACAGTCTGACTCAGAGGTGAGAGGAGAGGAGAGGAAAATGACTGACCTGTGCAACCCATAGCTAGCTTGTGAGTGTCAGCCAGGCTTAGCTGGCCCAATCAGAGTTGGCCAAAACTCCAGCTTGATCACACGCATGGCCCAGTCCAATGGGGATTGCCACCAGCTGTGGCTTCAGCTTTAGCTGAAAGTGGACTGAAGCTGCTGAAACACTACAGCAGGCCAAAACTACAACTGTGACATCGACACACAGACATTGCCCACAAGAAACAACTGGGGGCACATAGATGGTACCCCAGAAGAACTTAGCACATCAGAACCATGCACACCTGCCCCATCAGAAAGTGAGAATAGCAATCATATAACAGAAGAACAAGAAAGTTCTAGAGGAGAAGAAGCAAGCCAATTAGCTCACCAAGCTGAGTCACTTCACATCAATGACCCAGAGATCATCTGTGTACACCCACCAGCAGAAATGGCCACGGTCACTATCACTCAAGAAGAAGTAGCAAATGAAGAAGCCCAAAGGATTCAAGAAGAAGCAGGAGCCATCCTCTGCCCTATACACCCAGAAATGGAACATCAAATGACCGCAGACGATGTGGCCATCTATTGAGCCATTGGACCTGACCAGCCAGACCCACCTTCAGAAGAACAACCCTGAAGACTCCCCGAAAGAGGACCACCAGATGGGGGATACCCAGGTGCAGGATTTCCAGGTGCAGGATTCCCCAGAGGATTTCCAGGAGGGGGATTCCTAGGAGGAGGACCACCTGCAGGAGGACCCCCAGGAGGTGGACAGTGGAGTTCCAAGAGATATGCCAGTAGGCATGCTGTTTGAGTTTGGGGGTGTGGTCTGTGTGGCCATGACGAAGTAGCAGCACCAGGTGCTCTGTATGAGGAGGTGATTGAGTTGGATCAAGTATTGTGTTTGCACTCTGCAATGTGACTTTCACTGCTTGTAAATGGCTTAGCCACCTGGCAAGCCAAGACTGGAGCATTGAAAAGCCAAAACAGACCCAACCAAATGGGGATTTGAGTCCAGGCTCAGCTACACCTGGCTATGTACAAGCCAGCTACAGCTCTTGGCTAAAGCCAAGAATAGCTGGGAGTTCCTGCAACACTAGTCAACCCCCAGGGGGATTAGGATCATCCGCTGAACAGTAGATGTGGTGAATTGAGCGTGTTCTCATTCTCCATGATTCGGTATGTTTTGTGTTTGCAGTTGTGTGTGTGTGTGTATCCACGCTGTGTTCCCATGTATCAGTTTGTGTGTTACTTATCATATCAAGTCTGACTGCCTCAGGTGTCCTTATTGCAGCAAAATGATGCTACATCTGCGTCACAAAATCATTGGTTTACCTTACTAGTACTGTACATATATGAGTAGTGTAGTACAAAAGGGCTCAAATGTGAGCCCCTAAAATGTAATTGTTCTTGCCCTTCTCATATCCGGGCTCTCTCTTGTCATCCACATTCACCCGCAAACCACTCCTTTTGTCGTTTAAATCCCTTTCCTGTGTCCCATAACCTCGCCAAGATGTGTCAAGGAGCACAGTCTGCAGATGCAAGGAGATGATGTGCTTTTGGATTATAACTTTGGACAAATTTGACAACAATCTTTTGAGACTCGGTTTCAGTGGTGGCCAGGAATATGGTCTTGGGTGCTTCCAGAGTTTTCAGTGTGAGACAGTTCTGGTATGAGAATTTGACAACATGCTCTCCAACAGAGTACTGTTGAATGAAGGGAAAGAAATGTTGGAAATCTTTGTGTGAATCATAGAGGGATAACCCTAATGCAAGCGTACCACTTGCTACATACGTCATTCACACTCACACCAACGTCACTGCCCGACAATCACCTGCTTACAACTGACCACAACATCTAACAACGCCGGTATCCCAAGGGCTGCCCACATCTGTATATAAACTGCTGGTACCACCGCCAAACGACGCATCACCTTTTTACCTCCTCTTTTCCCCACTTCTTACACTTTGTATTCGAGATCTCCTCCTTCTGCACTTGTTTCTTTCAATCAAAACACGCTTGGTTCTTGTTCCGTCCTAGTCCGACTTAAGTGTTGCCCGAACCATACAGGTTTCCACCTAACTCCTCATAGAAGTTTCCCAATTCCACTATCCCTGTGCAAAGGGCTGCCAGAATATGCATTACCAATTCAAGCTTCTTGTTGTTGTAGGGATTACCACTGATCCAAATGAAGACTGTCAACTGCTCAACAACAATGTGGTCCACAAAGACTGCCCCAAGAATGCACATCCAAGGGCCTGCAAGAGTGATTAGGAAAGTTGGGCAACAACAACAATCTTGGATTGGCTTCATCTACAACACATGTAAGATAAGAATGCTGACAAGGAATGGTAAGAATGGATGTACCTTCTTTCTTGCATAGTAATAGGCTCTAAGGCTCCAACCATTTAGGTTTAAAACAGTTTTTAAACTATTTACATGGTTTACTTTTACCATATATTTACTGGCATGGTGGTATGAAGTAAATAAACTAAATAGTAAACAGTCAACAGTGATCCCAAGACCCTTTAGACTAAAGAGGAACTGTTATCCACATTTAGCCTCAGACAAGCAAGGATTTAAGTATGCTAATTAATGTGTTCAACACTTTTGAACACTGTTGAATACTTTGAACTTTGAACTTGGCCCTGAACACACTGGATGGAAATTACCATTTTTATGCTGACAAAACTTTGATACTTCTTGTAAAGGCAATTCCTTTTCCTTCATTTCATTTCTTATAGTAAAAGGGTAGATCTGATAATTATATACTATTAAACCAAATTCATGTTTAAAAAATAATATCAAAATGGTGTTTATATATATTTTCCACAATTTATAGAGTGGGAAAATATATGGATTTTATCTAGATATAGCTTCAAAAAACAAGAGCCAAACCAGTGGCCAACACCATTTACACTTGAAATAAAGAAGTATCATTCACATTTTTCTAACCTACTTCTATGTAAAACATTGTAGAAGATTTCCCAAAGAGATTGTAACAAATTATATCAGGGAACTATCATTTTTCAATCTGAATTTAGCCTAATAATATATGTCCATCACTGGATGGAAAATACCCTTTTACCATTGACAAAATTTAGGCATCTATAACAAAAGGTATTTTTTATTTACAATTTTTCATACATAAAATGTTGATAAGGTAATTAATATTGACAATGTAATTTCAAGGCATAATATGTAGACAGTATAGATAAAATATTTTTGTGGTTGAACCCTGAAACCCTCTAAACTGAAACACTGTTGCATTTTATAAAGATTACCATATGGGATATTTTAACAAGGTTCATAATATAGCCTCTATAATATTCTGACAATATTGTGGAAAATAAAATCAAGCTAATTGTTAAGCAAGTAAAATAACTCAGGAATGCCTAATTAAATCACTTAGAGTAGCCCTAGCATTTTTAATTGTCCACTTTCGCAAACATCTTCAGACTTTTCCTATTTATTTCCTACCAGTAGGATGCCATAACACAACATAGGGTTAGTTGTTGAATATTTTAGTGGGAGTTAATTTTCAGGTTATTATTTTCATCATATTTGCTACTGAGTGGGCCCAATTTTAAGAAAACTTTTGGGGTATTAATATAAATTATTTTATAAATAGTATTTACTATCTATAAACAGTTTATAATGGTTTACTGTCTAGCTGTCGAGTAAACATAAACTAAATGGTTGGAGCCTTAATTGGACTTATTTTGACTTCAGCTAATTCAAACAACCTGACTATTCTAAGTCAATTTTTAGTCAATGCTACAGTTCCATCTTCACCAGCACGTGACTTGCCACATGACATGTCCCTGACTGCCAATATCCCTGTTGTGGAATCCATGTGCACGCCTACAGACCCTTGGTGGGACTGGCAATGCAAGGCTTGGCCTCAAGACGACACAAGAATCAATGCAGCACTAGAGCAGCTGCAGGAATATGTGTATTCGAGATGTGTGGTGAGCAATCGATCCCCCTCCCTGCCTGAGAACCACTACCAGGAGCCTTGGGAATAGGTCCTGAAGGATTGGCCGTCACGTGACCCTGGCATGTGACCTGCCTAGAATCGTCCAGAAGAGGCCAGATGAGCTTGTGCCTGGATTTATCTTGTGTTTGGCTTGTGATTATACGAATCAAGACTGGTATGTTCTCCCATGGACTTTACTGTGGGGTGCCTCTAGGCCCTTATCTCTGTGATTTGGTGACTCATGTTCCAGACCCATGACCCTTATCTCTGACTCGTGCCATGTGTGTTATTGCCATTGGCTACTCGTATTAGGGTTCACAGCTGTGTATTAGGATTCAGTATTCAGGCTGAGCTTGAAAGCTCCCCAGGAGTAGTATAAGTAGAGTGAGCTACACGTCTTTGTATGGTAGCTTTGATATCTTGTGTAATACCTTCCCTCTTGGCTGGAGTTGCGCCATACATCTTGGCTATCCAGAAGTTGAATTGTATTCCCCTGATCTGAACCTCGGTGTGACCTCGGAGATCCGTCCCTTCACCGTCAAACCTCCCACCTTTCTGCTATAAGTCGCATCACAGACCAACTTCTTCCTTTCATCTTCACCTTTGCCCTTGTGGGCCACGTACTGCGAGTCACCCTAGCTGTTGCCTATGGGACTCTGAAGACCTTCGATGTGTGGGAAGCTCAGCAAACAGGCAAATAACCCAAGTCAGGTTAATACATCTGGAAGGAATGTAACAGTCAATCTGTCAAGGATATTTTGCAAATCTACCATTTCATGTCATTTTGACTCATGATGACCTATTTCTGACCACTGGCCAACTTTTTTATTTTTACTGAGAATGACTGTTAGGAACTATCAAGATGAGATACTATTGTTCCTGCACCTGTGCAAATGTACCTGCATGTAACGCCACCACAGGGGCATTAGGTACAACGTGTACCGCGTTAAGTCAACGGGAGCGGAAGAGCGTGAGTCGGTTAAGACTCAGTTCGAGGATGCACAAGTATCACTCAGTTTCCCTGGAACCGAGGATAATAGTAGGAAGACAAGGCTCAAGTGCAAAGGTGAGCGAAAGCGTAGACTCAAGCGCAAAGGCAAGTCGAGGGTCGTTCGTGAGGCAAAGACAATGTGGTATTACACAAGAAGTCAAGTCTACTGTACAAGCTAGGCAAGGCGTGACTTATATACTACTACAGGGTGTTTGCGAAGGGCAAACACATGGCGAGATCGTGAGTCAAGAGTCCTGAAGCGTAAACAAAGGGAAGAATCATATATAATACAAGGGAATCCCACGGGGTCACGTGTGCCTCAGAAATGGTCAGCGGATGGAAAGAAGCATAGAACGACCCATCCTATCGCCGAGGCGTAAGGTGCGAGATAAGAAGTAAGAAGCGCAAGTCAGTGGATCGTATCGTAATCGTACAACCAAGTTAACGAGCAAAACCGTAACATTACCCCCCTGTCAGAATTGAAGTCGCCTCGACTTCAACTAGTCGCTAGTGTAAGCGTAGTCCTCTTCGGCAGGGACGTTCGTGGGGATAGGAGAGGGAGTGCGGGGGCAGGTGTGGTGGCGCAAAAACATGAAGCGCCCTCTCTCTCCACAGTCCCAACACATCTCGTACATGGGACACTTGATTTCCTCGTGTGTGGCGTCATACCTCAGACACTTCCTGCACCACTGAGGGCGGGAGTCTGGGTCTACATGCACGGGAGTCATAGGGGAGAGACGACGAATAAGGCAGACATCAAGCTGGTGGGCTCAACTTCCACACCATTGGCACGGTTCTTGGATGTGTCGTTCTGGACACTGCGCCACCAGATGATCTGTCGACTTGCACTGGAAGCACTTGCGCTGACGCCCACTACCTTCCCCTTGAAGGCGGGGCATCTCGCTAGGCCCAGCGTCGCGAGGAGCAAGGGGAATAGGTTCTGGTGAGGTGCGGGGGCGCACCAGCTTCGCGTGAAGCTCGGTGTACTTGTCCGTGATGAGGGGGATCGCCCGAGTGTACTGAAGACACTTCCAGACAGACGAAAAGTCCATATCTAGGTGGAACTGATTGCGTGTCAGCTTGGTCTCTAGCCGCCAGATGTCTGATTGACGAGTGTGAATGGTGTCCCGCCGCGTGAGGCATTCACGGAGGCGGGAGATGTCGGCGTGGAGACGGGGGCTGCGGAGCTCAACTAGGACTTCGTTGAGCACAATGGCGCGGGGGTCGTGTGGGTGGAACATGTTCAGTTGATTGTCGGTGATGTGCTGTGCCAGTTGACCAGTGTAGACTTCGTTGAGGAACACCTGCGATGCGTAGCAGGGGTGTCCTCTCCCCATGGTCCCAACGACCTCCTGATAGTTATGGTGGTAGTAGATGTATCGCGCCATCTGTTTAGTAGTGCCCGTTTCCCTGACCTGAAGCGGGAAGAACGTGGGAGAGGTGGGATCATTGGGGAAGAAGGGGATGCCAGGATCGCTGTTCTCTTTGTCCTCTTTGTTGTCTAGGAGGGCGAGGGCGGGATCGGGCTCAACCACTCGAGTCCGAGGGATAGGTGTGAAGGTGTGATCCATCCCAGTGGGGAATGGTGGCATCAGAATGTGGACAGCGAGGACAGCGGGAGGTGACAGTGGTGGTGGTGGAGTTAGGGGGATAGTGACTTCGGGTGGGTAGGTAGGCGTGGCAGGTACGTGGACAGCAACTGGCGTGTCGACTAAGAAGGGGACGATGATGGGCATGGGTTGTGGTGGTTCGGGGGATCTAGGCGATTCGGCAGGTGGTTCCGACCCCTCAGCTAGGGTGGTGAGGGCAGAGGTGGCAAGTGCGAGTATAGGAATGGGAGGAGAGTCAGGGATTACAGAGTACGGTGTGCAACCCTCTGGCTCGGAGGGGACACCAAAGTCCTGCGAAGGTACGGTTAGATTCTCGAGAATAACCTCGACTGGGCGGCGGGTCTGAATAGTGGAAATGATTGGAGTAGTAGTCATTGTAAAGTGGGGGGAGGGGGACGGAGCGACTGTGGTGTCGATGTCGTGCATTTTATATCTTTCGTCCAGCCCCTTCGGCAGTAGGGTTTAGGTGATAGAAGTCAGCGATAAGGTCGGGCGCGTGTTGGACGTTTTCGATAGGCTCCCACGTGCTATCGCTTATTGGGAAGCCCTTCCACTGGACAAGGAATTGAAGCTTGCGCCCTTGTCCATATGATCGGGACTGAAGAATGTGTTCCACTTCAAACTCTTCCTCTCCATCGATCAGATCTGGGGGTGGGCACGTGAAGTTAGCGCCATGTAGTTCCGTCTCCTTATATGGTGTAAGGAGATTCGCATGGAAGACTGGGTGTATCTTCCACGTGTTCGGAAGCTCTAGTTCGTACGAGACATCTGAGAGGACCCTCTTCACTCGGAACGGGCCGTGGCGTTTTGGGGCGAGCTTTGCGGTGGGGTAGAAGGTCTGGAGGTTCGTGCCCTCCAACCAGACCATTGCGCCTTCTTGATGAGGAATGAAGCACGTCTTGCCCCTCTTTGCCATCAGTTCTTGCGTGTGCTTGATGCAGTCCTGCGCGTGCTGTCGTCTGATGACCATATCTTCTAGGCATTGCTCCACTGATGGGGACACCGCCGGTTTCAGTGTCCACATGGTACGTGGCTCCCATCCCATGATGAGCGAAAAGGGAGTTTCTTTTGTTGTCGTGTTAGGCCAGGCGTTGTGAGCGAATTGTGCCACTGGTAACGCTTCAGCCCAGTTGTCTTGTTGTACGTTGCTCCAGTGTCGCAGGTACTGTTCCAACCACTGGTTTGTACGTTCGGACTGTCCGTCAGTCTGTGGATGGTATGCAGACGATATATTTTGGCAAATTCTGAGGACCTTGCAAAGGTTGGTCATGAATGTGGATGTAAACCGGGGGTCTCGGTCCGTGATGATTTTTCGGGGAATGCCGTAGTGAGGGTATACATGATGGAGGTAGAGGCGTGCCACTCCTTCTGCCGTGATCGACTTGTTGCATGGGATGAAGATTGAAGCTTTTGAACAGTCATGGTCCATGATGGTAAGTATGGAGTCATACCCATCTGACAGAGGGAGTTTAGTGATGAAGTCCATGGCGACAACTTCAAATGGTTCGGCATTTGGGTCTGTAGTAATGGGAAATAGGTGTGGTTTTTGACGGTGAGGGTTAATCTTGTTCGCCTGGCATGTCGCGCGTCCTTTGACATAGTCCTCTACGTCTTTGCACATGTTGGGCCACCAGTAGTCGCGTCGTAGTAACTCATAAGTGTTTGCGATTCCCAGGTGTCCCATGGCAGGCGTGTCGTGGAAAAAGGTGATTACCCCCCGTTTAAGGTTGTTGTTGCCCACGACAACTAATGCATCGTTCTTCCACCACAGCCCCCCCACCTTTTTCAGGTTATGGGGCTCGACCCATCACAGCACTTCCTTTTCGTCAAGGTTTTGCGATATTTGGGTCCAAATGTCCATATCGTGCATGGACATTTCTGTCGCTCAGAGAAATCGCTTCCGCGGGGAGGACAATAATGTCATTGTTGTCCTCTTCGTGGGTAGCGTAGTCTGCTCTCCGCGATAGTGCATCTGCTGCGACTGTTCACGTAGCGCCTTGACGACCGCCAGTAGTTCCCGGTCGTAGATGTCATAGTTGCGCTCTGCTTGACTGAAGGATTTGGAGTGGAATGCGATGGGGTGGAGCTTCTGATCTGGGCCGAGTTGATTAAGCACGGCCCCAATAGCGACGTTCGACGCGTCCACTTCTAGTTCGAATGGTTTGGCGAGGTCTGGGAACAGTAATGTGGGCTCATGTTCGATGCTGCGTTTGACGTTGTCGAACGCGTCTTGTTCTCGTTGTCCCCAGTGCCATGGCGTATCTTTGCGGGTAAGGTCGTGCAGGGGCCGTGCAAGTGTGGAGAAACCACGGATGAATCGTTGGTAGAAATTGCAGAACCCAAGGAAGGCGCGTGTTTCGTGAAGATTCCCCAGGGCTGGCCATTCTCGGATACCCCATACTTTAACAGGGTCCATCCACAAATTCCCATGGCCTATAATCAGTCCGAGATATTCGACTTCAAGTACCTCGAACTCGCATTTCTCTGGTTTAATATAGAGATCGTGTTCCTCACAGAGACGGAGCACTTCGTGCACTACAGTGCGATGATGGGGGTGGTCGAGGGGTGTGGCAATTAGGATGTCGTCCATGTAGACGATTACTTCGTTCGTGAGGGTGAGAGGTCGGAAGGTATCGTCCATCATCGCTTGGAACGTGGAGGGGGAGTTGGTGAGTCTGAAGTACATGACGAGGGGTTCATACAGCCCCTGATTGGTTTTGAAGGCGGCTTTCCACTCGTCTCCTAGTTTAACTCGCATGTTGTTGTATCCCCACTTAACGTCGAGCTTCGTATACAGGCGCACATCTCGTATCCGGTCGATGAGTTCTGGGATTAGAGGGAGTGGGTAGTGGTTCCAAACCGTGAGTTCGTTTAGTCGTCTATAATCTTGAATGGGGCGAAGTTTGCCGTCCTTCTTCTTAATAAAGAAGAAGGGGGATGTGTAGGGCGACTTAGATGGGCGGATGTACCCTTTTGTGAGTTGTTCGGTGAGGAAAGTGGTCAAAGCCTCTTGTTCATTCTGTGCGAGCAGATAGACCTTACAGTCTAGTGAGGCAGGGGCATTGGGGAGAAGATCTATGGCATGATCCCAAGGGCGAGAAGGGGGAAATCGATGAGACACCTCCTCGTCGAAGATTTTGCGATGGCATCTATACTCCTCTGGGATCATCTCCTCAAACGTATGCTCCTTTTTCTTCGCCGCTTCTTGCTGCGCTAACTCAGAGGCGGTCGTGGTCTTTCGCAAAAACGCGATATGGGGCTCTCGCTCATCATCCATGAGTTGCTCCCACGCTTCCTCGTCAAGTTCGTACATCTCCAACGCCCGAATAGAGGCTTCTAGGGGCGTGGCTTCGTCTGACAAGTGAAGGCTCGAGATCACGACCGGCTGGAACTCCTCGTTCAGCGTCGCGTCTCCCCACTTGATCATGGGCTCAAAGGCCGTGAACCAAGGGTACCCCAGGATCACTTCGTCCCTTCCCAGGTTCGTAACCAAGAAGTGAAGTGTCCTTTCTTCCTTTCCTGTTCGCACAGTGAGGTCCGTGTATTGCGTGATAGCACCATCCTGATTGTGGGTGCCGTCTACATTCCAAATGCGGATAGGGTGAGTCACCTCCCGTGTTCCAATTTGGAGTCGCTTCAGAAGCGAGGAGCATATGAAATTGTTGGTGGCTCCCGAGTCGATGAGGACTTGTCGTTCGGCCGTTGCGTGTGCAGATTTGAATAACACTGGAATTCGCATGGATCGATATCTGCTAGTGTACACATTCAAGTTTAATGCTCTAGCCCAGGCCGCCGGGTTCAAGCATCGAGAAAATCCTCCCGTCCAAATAACTTTTCCACCATGAGGTCTCGTACCTCCTGAGTTTGCGCTTTCATCACTGCGATCTGTAGATCCGCCTGCTCTTCATTCGATAATATGCGACTAGATTGTATGGCGAAAGAAGAGACGGCGGGAGTTGGTACACTTGAACTCGCAGAAGTCGTGGCTGATGGTTGCGGGGGCATGGAGGTTGGCACCAGGGCAGATGTAGTGGCAGCCACTTGCACGCCCTTTTGAGGACAGTTACGCAAGATGTGCCCCTGCATGCGGCATCTAAAACATCGTCCCTCCTTTTGAAGCTGAGCTTTGTCGGCGTCTGTGAGGGTCACAGAGGCTCTGGCGCGTCCAACATCTGTTGCGCAGCAATACACGCAGTGTACAGGTTGACCCTTACCTGTGTAGAGAGCTTAGACGAGGCTTAGAGTGAAGCAGAGGAAGCTCAAGGTGGGGTGGAGAGAGATGTGTATAGGTACTCGCTCCTACAGTAGGATTTATATACTCTATGGTCCACCCATGTCCGTTTGGGGATAAGTGATGAGTAGAGGCGTCCACAATATCGCGTTTTTAGTGTCGCCTAATGTCTAATCACCGGTGGACTCGGAATAATCCCATAAGGGGATTCTGTACGTGTATCGTATGACTAAATACTCCGAATTACGTGTATAGCGTAACTAATCGTACTCCGATTCCTACGTAATGAGCCTTATAGTAAGTATTACGGCTCAACAACATCCATGGTGTTGGGGTCGCGGGTTCCTTTGAGGGCTTGGACCCACTGCTCTTGGCTTTGGCCACCCTTCTTTCGCTGGGGTTTGCCTTTGCTGAGGCGATCCTTGAGAATAAGGTATTCAGCTTGTTGTAATCGGGCGGCCGCTTTCCACTGCTCCCAGTTGACAGGGTGCTGGAAGTGGACAGCATTGACTACTAACTGATTCAGCAGTCCGTCTTGGAAAAGCTCTAGCGTGGTAGCTTCGTCGGGGTTGTACCCCACTTTCATAACAAGATTTTGGAATGTCGCGACGTATGTGTTGATGTCTCCTCCCTTCATGGTGAGGTTTTGAAGCGCCTTGCGCGCATTGGCTTGTTCGGAAGTATTGGTGTAGGCCTGCACAAATCGATCTCTGACCGTGGCCCACAAAACTTCGTTGTTTCGATTGACTCCTGCTGCGATTTGGTCCTCTAACCATTGTGCTTGCTTGTCTACCCAGTCGTTTACTAGTGGGCCTCGGATGTACGATAAGAACGTCATGGCTTGTGAGGCCGGGATTGAGAGCTGGTCAACGGTGGGGTTCATTTCCTTGTAGAGTTGAAAGGCTCACAGGAAGGCTTTGCTTTCGTCTCTTGTCCCCGTGAACTCGGGAGGGGGATTCCCCCCTAGCCGTCCGTTCCCTCCAGGTGCTGGCGCTATCGGTGCGGCTCCTCCTGGCGCCACCGCCACCGCCACCGCCACCAGATGGTGGTATCAGTGCGCCGCCACTAGGCAGAATTGGTGCTCCTCCTCCGGAGCCGGGCACTCTGGAGGATCCTCCTCCTCCAGCTCCACCGCTGGTGAGGGTCGTACTGGCCGAAGCCTGTTGGGTTTGGGACATGACGTAGGTTGGGAAATGTGTCGTGGGGTTGGGCAGGTTCGTTGTAGGCACCGGGACACTAGGCGAACTAGAATCGTCGTCGGTGACGATGCCGGAGGTCGTATGAGTTGTAAAAGGTCCAACTCCGAGGGCTTGGGGTACTATGCTGATAGTGTACCACTGACCCTTTTTTGCCGAATAGTCGATGTATACCCACTGTTGTAAGTCCTCAAGATAGTGGACTTGCCGGTATTTTTGGGTGTTCGGGTGGAAGAGGAAATAGCCCTCTACTCCTTCATGTTCTTTCCAGACGACGGCTCCTTTGACTTTATTGGAGAGTTCGTCGTCGCTATATCGGTTGATGTATTCTGCCTGAAACTGGGATCGGCTGCGACTATGAAGGTTCGCCACTGTGAGAGACTTGACTTAATGTAACGCCACCACAGGGGCGTTAGGTACAACGTGTACCGCGTTAAGTCAATGGGAGCGGAAGAGCACGAGTCGGTTAAGACTCAGTTCGAGGATGCACAAGTATCGCTCGGTTTCCCTGGAACCGAGGATAATAGTAGGAAGACAAGGCTCAAGCGCAAAGGCGAAGCGAAAGCATAGACTCAAGCGCAAAGGCAAGTCGAGGGTTGTTCGTGAGGCAAAGACAATGTGGTATTACACAAGAAGTCAAGTCTACCATACAAGCTAGGCAAGGCGTGACTTATATACTACTACAGGGTGTTTGTGAAGGGCAAACACATGGTGCGATCATGAGTCAAGAGTCCTGAAGCGTAAACAAAGGGAAGAATCATATATAGTACAAGGGAATCCCACAAGGGTCACGTGTGCCTCAGAAATGGTCAGCGGATGGAAAGAAGCATAGAACGACCCATCCTATCGCCGAGGCGTAAGGTGCGAGATAAGAAGTAAGAAGCGCGAGTCAGCGGATCGTATCGTAATCGTACAACCAAGTTAATGAACAAAACCGTAACACTGCAACTGCAAATTCCAAAAGATCTTAGTAGATCAGTACTTTCCTGGCATCCTTTCTTCCCAAAAAAAAATACACTATGTTCTCTAGCATATGTAGATGTGAGATCACACAATATAACAAGGATCAGAGCAAAATTAGGGTCATGAAAAATTGACAAAGGTGATGGGGTGGTCCAGAACGCGTGGCCACACCCCCAGATCTGAGTGATCCCAACATCCCTACTAGACCTCACCTTACTGTGATGTTATTATCCATTACTACAGTGGCTCTGCAAATTTTGGAGTCAATAAACAGAGGTGATCGAGTTGGAGACAAAAAACTCACCGAGGACCATAAAGAGGTGACAAAATGTGACCCAATTCGGCAAGCAATTGGGACTCCTCATTAGATGTGAAACAGCATCCTTGGCAAGGGAACTCTCATGGTGTGCAACACAAGATCACTTTCCAAATGTGCTAAGAAATGGAAATTAGAGACTGACAAGGAAACAAAGCTCCAAGAAGCAAGCAATGCAGTCACCAATGGGGAGCTCAAGAACATAGCAGAAGCCACACATCACTTCAAAGTACCCTATGACACACTCCACTGACATCACTATGGGCTTACTGGACCATGCTCGAAATCACAAGTCAAGAGGCAATTACTTAGCGAAGTGCAAGAGAAGGCCCTCTGTGAGTGGATCAAGTACATGGGAAGGATAGGATACCCCCTCTCAAAGCAAAACCTCCATGCAAAGGTTGCCTACCTGAGTCAGCCTCTTCAAGAACGGATGAGGCAAACAGGGAAGGAACTCTTACACACCAAGAACTGGATAAACAAGTTCCTATGTTGGCACATTGACATCACATTGAAGCAGCCAACAGGTCTTGATGCGTAGCATGCGCACTGTTTTAACCCTGCCGTTGTTGGTTGACACTTTCAGCTTCTTGGCGACCCCATGAAGGAGATGGACATACCTTGGGAAAACATGTACAACATGGATGAGAAAGGCATCCAACTCAGTGGAGGCAGGAAACTTGACAACACCAAGTTCCTGTACAACAAGGGTCAGTGCATCTGCATGAAGGTACAGAACAGGAACCTTGAGCTTGTCACCACCATCAAATGTGTTGCCGCAGACAGATCAAACCTGAAGCTGACATTCATTTTTAGTGGCAAGAACGTCCTCCACAAAGGGTATTTTGAGGAGGATGGGGTCCTGTAAGTAAACAATCAGCTGCCGAGTTTTTAAAACAAATGCTTACCAGACTCAAATTGCAGCGTTGCCTTGTTGGAAAAAGGCTGGACAAGTAATTTCATAGGGCTGCAATGGTTCAAGAAGTCATTTGTCCCACAAGCAACAGAGAGGAACAAAAGCAGGAAACTGATACTCCTCATCTATGATGGCCATCGTTTGCATGATACCATCAAACTACGTGAGGCCACAACAAAAAATGATATCACGTTGTTCTGCCTCCCCCCCCACACCTCACACTGGCTTCAGCCACTTGATGTTGGTGTTTTTGGTCCTTTGCAACGCAAATGGCAAAGGCAGTGTATCCTTGCAATGGAGGAGACCAGGGAGGGCATAGTATGGCAAAATGTGGTCAGAGAATACATGATTGCCCACTGCGAGTCCTTCAAAGAGTCAACTATATTATCTGCTTGGGAAAAGTCAGGTATCCGGCCATTAAACCCAAGCATCTTTGACAAGGACAACTATGGGCCAATGTAACGTCTACCACGGACGTCTGCCTGACTTAGGCCTCAGTGTTCGCGGCGATCCTAAGGGGTCGATAGAACAAGCGATTGGTGATAGCGTCTGGATACTCAGCTGGGTGTGGGGCTAGATCCCCGTTCAAGGCGATGAACGCGTGTAGGTCCTCCTCTTGAGGCACGTTGACTGGGGGTTCGTCGAGAGGAATAATGGTTCTCCAAGAAGGGTGGTCGACAATGTAGATGTACCCGTACGGTTTGGCGACTCGCTCGTTGTGATAAAGAAATACGCGATGATATACGGTCCCAAGGGGATACGTGTCCACTGCCCACAGAGGGGAACTCGGGATAAGCTCACGGGGATCCCTGGTCTAAGGGGATATGCCAGAGAGGACTCACTTCGAAGGGAGGAGAGCCCTAAAGATGATGAGACAAGGAAGACAGTGGTATTTGAAGAAGACCAAGATGGCGATCCTGGTCTTCAGCTTCAACTACTTATACAGATACTCGCGGGCTTTCAAGCACCGCTCCAAGCTATCCTAGCCAATAGCGTAAGTAGTGTAAACCCTAATACCGCTATCCTAGGAATGAGTCACATCGAGTCATGATCCGATCCGTTATCGTACACAATCACATGCGCCGGAGCTTACCCGGCTGACTGATCCAATAAGTCCATGACAATATATCGCTGACGTGGTGTCATCCCCGAGCGTCAGTGTCCACTTCCGGGCCGAAACGTAACAGCCAAGCTATGCATCATCAATCAACCCCCTGTTGAGCGCAGAACTAACGAGCGAGGAGTAAATAGCAAGAAGCTAATAAAGACAAGTTAACTTCAGAGGTGAAGGGAACTCTGTTACAGCTGCATACCTAATAAAGACAAGTTACTATAAAGGAACGTCTTATGAGTAAAGGTATTGAGAGAAGTAAAGAGAAAGGGAACTTACACTTCAGAGGTGAAGGGAACTCTGAAGTGTATGGGCGAAAACAGCAGTCCTTATATACAGGACGCTTAAGTAAGAATGGTCTGTGCGCACAGGTGATCCAAACACAATACACATGGTCTGTGCGCCAGAGGGAGAAATGCCATTGGAGGGCAGAGAACAATAGCTGCCTAAAGCAGACAATACCGGTATCTTAATAATAGAGAACAATAAGAGCCATATATGACTCTGACAATAAAGATAAACAAAAGCAGTCCGTACAAGTCCGGCCATAGTCCAAATCAGTCCATAAGGGACAGATACTGTATTTAGTATGTGGGCTGACACAATCAGATCCCACGAGACATGTGACTTATATAGTCGCGTCTCAACACCCCCCACTGCCAGACTCCTTTCTGGTCCTGGCTGCTGCAGCTGGCAATGAATCTCTACCAGATTCTCCTGACAACGAGCCCAACAGGGATGGTGATGAGGAAAGCAACAAGGACAAGGGCAAGGATGGTGGTGAGGACAACGAAGAAAGGGACACAGAAGAAGTGGCATTATCTGAGGCCATGCCTGACCACACCCCAGACCTGCTTAATCAAGGAATCAGTCTAGATCAGGCCATGGGTGTCTTGCCTGTTTTATTGCTGTTTTCATAACATCTGCCAATTTTTTTGTCTCGCACACAGCCGGACATCCAAACTCAAGAGCAGGGTTCATATTGAGTAGATAAAGAAATTAGGCTATCATACATAATTGGGGTTATTGAATAGGTGTCTTGGAAAAAATAGGGTTATTGAATAGTTATCTGTGTTGCTAGTTCGGCATTGTGCAACTAGCCATGCCATCTCTGAGTCTGTGTGCCCTCTCTCCTTTCCAACCCTTCAACGATGGTCCACTGGTGCTCCAATAACATCAAGGAGGCTTTGTCGATGTCCTGCATGACTCAAAAGGAGATTTCACTGTGTGCAACACCTCTCACGATGCCACCCATGGTGCAGCGATGATGACTGCAACTTGGACTGCAACCACTGGACTGCAACCACAATGGAGCAACTACGACCACAACTATGAGAGACTCTGAGGACGGAGTGAACACAAGACCATAACAGACTCCAAAGGATGGGACTATGACTGTGATCATGGTGGCAACAATGACAGTTAGATGGCAATGACAATAATATGCCCAGCATGCAGCTGGCCAGGTAAATTGGTCTTGTCACATCGTTTGCTGCTTTCTCGCACCGCTCTGGTGGCCTACACTTTCCCACGCTTCAGCCAATCTGGGCTTTTACTGTCACTACCCCATTTCCTCTGGCCTTGTGACCTCGCTTGGCTGCTCTCTAGATGTCACTCTAACCTTAGGTCTGTTGCTATGCTTGATCTTTTATAAATACACTTCCTGTATCTACCTCAGGGAACCAGTTAATCTCAGCTCCCTTTCTCTCAGGGCTTAGAGCTCTGCAGGACTAGTTCTCATTGTTCCTGTCATTCCCCAGCACTCTGCACATTCGCACGCCCTTAGATATTTCGGTGCAACGTGTCCCCAATTTAGGCAATCCCATATACAAGTTTGCGAGTCCCGCAAAGGCCTGCACGACCAGCAGTGCAGCTTCAAGCCTCCCCAAACTCAACGTCCCTAGCTGCACTCAGAAGCGCTCACTGGCAGCTTAGGGTATCAACGACCGTGCCCTTGACCATGCCAATGCAAGGCAATGGGTGGTCCTATGCCACCATCTCCCACTCACTCTTAGCACATGTAGCCTATTTCTTCTTATCTAATGTACTACCTTTTCTTTTGACTGTTCACTCTGCTTGATTCCGAGGTCACACATTCAATATTCAACAGCACCTCAAAGGTGCTTTCCCATGACCAAGCCCGGGCTTTGAGCCCAACCCAGGTTACTGCTAAGCCCGAGCCATTGATTAATCATCAAATTAATCATCACTTGAAGTGCACTGCCCGTCAATTCATGAATGGTTTCTAAAACCAATAAGTAGGATATATAAATTTATTCATTAATTACTGTGATTATTTTTTGCAGAAAAGAAATTCGGCATGATCACCGAGATGCCCATTTCAACCCTGCCTATGTGTGTAATAGTGCAAAATCGGCAGATGTTATGAAAACAGCAATAGTTCCCCTTCCCACCCTGCCAACTCAACAAACATTTTTTGATGCTGAAAGTGACATTCTCTGTGAAGAGGGAAGAGACTCCCCCCCCCAGCTTGGGATAGGGAAATTGAACACCGTACAGAGTCCTCTAATGCCCTGTCCACCCCTGTTCATATTGGTCACCACCAGACCCAGTCAATGTCGCGGTCTGCATCATCCATCTCGGGGTCCCAATCGATGGAGGAGCAACTTTCTGACTTGAAGCAGAAAATCCAGGCGCTCATGGAAAACCTCAGTGCAGCCTTGGCTGAGATCCCTTCACACTCACTGTTACTTTGCTAGTGGGGTAATCTCCTCCCAGCAAAAGCAACTTTTTTTGAGGGACAGCAAGAAACGGCACGCCAAGAAAACTGATGACAAGTCAAGGGTTTTGACAGCCGAGGAGGGTCGCCCAGCAGCTCCAGGAAGAAGCTGAAATAAAGGAGCAACACCGGCAACAGGAACTGGCTCGTAAAGCCGCTGATGAGGAAGCATGACACAAATGCTGGGCAGATCATATACACACATTCACTGGGCTACTGAACAAGTTGAAGCAAAAAGGCAACCTGGAGGACATAGCCATAGCTCTTGCACTGCCAGATTGTGGTAAGAAGGACAACATCTTCAAGAGAATAACAAGGCATTTCGAACAGCACCCCAAGCTGAAGAGGGACCCACATTTCGAAGGCCTTTTCAATTCATGGCCCACAAAACGACCCCACATTGGCAATGTGCCTGCAGTTGGGCCATCGTCACTTCAAGATATCGCTCCCAACTTCACCCCTCCATCCCTCCTCCCTCATTCCGATTTCCCCTCTCAATTCAACTTTGGACCCAACATGTCATTGAGCACACATCCATACGATCCACGCTTACAGTACTCATACCCATACCCATATAACTCCTAGACCCTTGAATATAGCCCCAGATGTGATCAAAATAATGTATGCTCCAATTAATCGTTTTTGCCAGCAAACCTTTGTTCAACTGCAAAGAGGGCTGACTCTCATTGCCACATTTGCCGGAATGCCGCCCACTTCTCCGCCTGCCTGCCGCTAGTCTGCCGCCACAGTGACAAAGCATGACCAAAAGTTGCAGAGGTAGGCCTCATTGCTCTACATTGAACGGACTCATAAACAAATGAATAAAAATCTGATTCGGGTGGGATATACATGTATCTATTACTATGTATAAAATGAAGTAGCTACGATATGTTGTTGAAGCTACAAAAAAGAAATACCGTGATTTTGCAGAGGTGCGGGAACGATAGTATGAACCGTTTGGTCACGTGTGACTCATGCATGAATCCCCGTAACTCTCTGACTCAACTCCGCCTGTACGAGACCGCTTTCGGCATAGACAAAAGTTCCGCTAGGAAGGAAGGGCATCTGTAATTTCTATTCGAAGACGAATTTAGTACCATTATGGTGTTGTCGGTAAGGTGTCGCCGTTCGGACAATAACTAAGGCGGACTTTGGAAGATCGACAAAGACCCCTATCAGCTTTGACGCGAGCGAAACACGCAAATGGTGGCACGTAGACTGGTTCCGGGGGGAATGTTTGGTCTTAGGTGACCTTGTCAAACAAAGTGATTTCGATTTACAAAATCGGCTGAGAACTACAGGGCACTGGCAATCCGTCCAAACAAAATCTCTCCCAGACCCAATCCGATAACAATCGAGATGATATACGCTCCTTGGAAGGTCCTATGATGAATTATAAATCACAGATGAGCGGAGTACGAACGGAGCAGGGAGCTCACATCACGGCCAACATAAGAGCAAAGGACAGTAAAGCTTGTAGTGAATATAGGGCACCCCTCGCAGCATCCCGGGAAAAGACAAAGGGAGGGATAGTGCGCCTCCGTTGTACGATGGGAGAACCCATATCGTCCTCGCAAACGTCTCCCTCTTTCGCTACCGATTTCCTGGAAGAAAGTATGTCTCTCTCAAGAGTGCGACCGGCATTCAGGGCGAAGGCACTGGGCCAACAGTCAAGTACAATCTGCAAAGGAGTCTCACGATCCATACCTTCTCCTCCAACGAGCCTCCAGGACTCCACGGATCGAAAAAAGTAGCCTCTCTGAAATGGCCAACACTACGAGTGCGATGCTGGCGCCTGCGATGGCACCGTTGGAAGATGGGTGCCAGGACTTGAAGAAGAGGTTATCTCCACCCGTAAAATGAAGATATGGCGTCATCATGTCCATGCGGGAGGTCGAGGTATCCGAGTCGTTCATATCCATGTTTGAAAGTAAAGAAAACCGGGTCGTAATCACGATCAGCAGGTAACCGGTAACCAGTGACCGTTCCCACGGGATTTCCCGAGGCTTACGGCAAAAAGGATTAGATCAGCCCCAGAGTCTCAGACGCCGTCGTCCGTCGTGTCGGAATTGAAGGAAAGACGAAAAAGCCTGAGAGAACCGAGACAGTCCAGTGCCATGGAGTCCAGGTCCGGAAAACAAGATAGGGCAAGCTTCGGAGAACTACGCTCGCACTTGGCCATTTAAGCGTGGCGCGCTCACTAGGAGTGGAGCTAATCGTCTATGCCAGAGCAACTTGCGCTGAGGCAAGGCCTTGCGAACAATCAAACACCAGACCAAGCGCCAACAGCATCCAGGGCACACTTGGTGAGAACTACGCTCCCGTGTGCGCTGGCGTCATTGGACGTGATCCGACACAAGCTCGAGAATGAAACGAACCGGTCGCGATGCTGAAAATGGGCCGGAATGAGTATACAATCCGGATGTGGGTGAGGCCGCAGGGAGCGACGGGGGGATGAGGGGGGTGAAAGGGGGAGAAGAAGAGGCAGAGTGAGGCAATTATTCCTGGCCAATCGTAGTATTGCCTCATTCCCAGTTCTTACTGAGCCGACCGTGGATCACGCGATCACGCGTCACGTGTCGCCCATTGCCAGCGACGACTTTTAAGTAAGCTGAGCCGACTGACAGAGGAGGAGCATCCATTCGACATGTTACGCACCATTGTCCTCTTTGCAGCTCGATCGCGCCCCAGTACTCATATCCCACGTCCACTCCTGGTGCCTGGTTTACGCTTCAACTCGTCACGAACTTCGGAGGAACGAAAAGCCCACAATAAAGCGAAGGAAGATTTACAGAAGGATTGGGTCGCACCCATCCTGACATATGAACAGGTGAAACGGAAGTCCCAGCAGCCTAGCGAGGTACGTTTATTTTTTCGCTAGTCACTCAAGTCGACTCTCACCTTTGATTTAGGATGCGTATTTGATTGATGTACGGGAACCTGATGAGGTGTTGCAAGGCATGATACCTTCTGCGGTCAATCTCCCATTGTCTATCCTCTCCGGGGCGTTGCACCTGGACGGAGAAAAGTTCAAAGAAACCCACGGCTTCCAGAAGCCGGCTTTGGATCAAGAAATCATATTTTACTGTCGCAGCTGGCATGCGCAGCTCATCAGCAAGTGACGTTGCACGGAGGAACGGATATAAGAAGTATATATATCCCCACATTTGGTCAACTCGTGCTGATGTCCATTCCTCCTAGTATTCTCAACTATAAGGGATCCTGGCTTGACTGGATGGCGAAGGAGGGAGGTCAATCATCGTAGAGGCTCTCTCTCTTACTCTCTACCAGCGCCGCACTTGTCGGACGAGGTGGCCCTCGGCTCTGTGAGCCTAGTGCACATGCACTACTTCATTTGCACTTGATCAAGTTATTCCCGGGCTCCGGATTCTCGATGTGTCCGCAAGAACATGGGGAGTGTCGGCAAGCACCAGAAGACGTGAAAATACTTGTTTCTGAACAGTGTTTACCGTGTAAACATGTAGCAAACTCTTATAGAGGAAATCTGATTATGTGAATTTACTTTCTATCGTGTTACTGTAAAGAGAGCATTACCGGTACATGAGTTGAGTATGAGATGAGTCGATGAGTAGTCAGCGCTAATTCTCCCGCGCATGTGTGTGTGTAACGGTACCTACTTCGACTACCGCCACCACCGCTATGTTCTTGGTTCTCAGACACCCACGGTTACTGCCTGCTTTCTCAAAAGCTCACGTCGCTATCAAAGGCCTATCCCAGCATAACTCTCCCGCTTGCTACCCACCGCAACGCGCAGACGCGCTTGCTCACTCTTCCAGCACCTCAAGTGGCGCAGAGGTTTGAAGTTAGTGTCTTCATGGATCCACCCCTCCTGATGAGTTTATATTATGCTTTTTGCACCATTGGTGAAATAGTTCCCTCCAGCAATCTTTGTACGAGAAGCTTGCTGATACCACCATGGAGGGGCTGCTCGACGAGCTGCAGAACATATTAGATTCCCAAGGGGACCCTTCTTTGGAGGTTGAATATCATGTGTGCCCTCCCTGGACAGTGCTTTGCGCCTTTGTTTGCTGATTGTTGTTTCATAGAGTGGGGTTCTCACCCTCGATCTAGGCCAGCATGGGACGTATGTGATCAACAAACAACCGCCTAACAAGCAGATTTGGCTCTCCTCTCCCGTTAGGTGTGTTGCGACCAAAGTTCTAGCTAGTTTGATAGCTCCATACTAACAAACACGTAGTGGACCCAAGAGATTTAATTTTGATGCGACTGCGCAACAATGGGTCGATTCCCGAAACGGACAATCGCTAGAAGCGTTACTCAATGAGGAGCTAACCACGCCGCTAGGCATAGAATGTGGCATTGACCTGAAAACCAATGATCTATGAAGCTGTGGTTGAGGTCGTTCCCATAGCCGGATCGCGCTCTCCTGGAGGACGAACTATCATGGTCCTCATGCAACGTCGTCACCTAAGCAGAGGTGGCCTATGCAATAGAGTGCCGAATCATATATTTGTTATCACAATACTAACGATACTGCAGAGCGGCCAAGACGAGTGTGCTGAAAGAAATTAAATATGCGTAAGGTGTGACATGCAATGTGACTATCAGACACAATGTGTGCTATAAATCTACAAAGGCGGAGAGGTCTCGTCTACGTTCGAGAAAAACTGACCCCAAGTACCTGAAGGTGGTGGTGAGTGATAGTAGTGTCAAGAACGAGAACCACCGCACCGATTCGTTTCTTCATACCGTTCATAGACGCTCACGCCTTCCTCACACTGTGGTCTATGTTTCACTCCAGTTGCGAGGACATCTTGAGGAATAGGATGTACCACGAAGCTAGGCTTCCCGGCCAGGGGGACCGGTGAGGACCAGCCGTGGGAAGAAAATGGCGCGAATTGGAGATGGAGATCTGGGTTTGCAGCAGAGGACACTATGCGTCTGTGTTGTTGTTCTGCGTGGAGGTCGTGCAGTAAAGAATTGACCGATTTATATGTCGCGGCGCTTTCCAGGCTTGATTCACGTAATGTTGGAGTTAAAGTGCGGCCATCCACTATTATATCGTCTTCATCTTCCTCGTCCCCAAATGCCACGGAGGATCCACCCCAACCACGAGAGGGCCCATCCAAGGACGGCGCAAATATTCTGCGGCGCTTCGCTCCGTGCTTAGATGAGGTTGGGTCGGACGAGATCGGGGGTGACTCAGGAATGGTGGCTTGGGCAAACGGCAATGGAGATGAAGCTCGCTGTCGCTTGAGCATTTCTATGGTTAAGAGAGGTTGGGATAATGCCAGCGACAGCGTAGAGTGTGTGAGTCCTTAGGGGGCAGAGCTCGAGGTGAGGGATGGAGGGAGCTCAATGAAGGCGGGTTGCCCCGCAGAAACGCAATCGCCTTTGTATATGATTACATAACACGACTACTGTAGACCCGTGCCCGCAAAGTCACGGTTGCACGTCCCGAACTTGTCCCCTAATCACTGCTGTAGAGCGTATAACACTGAACACCATGGACGACGCTGATCTTATGGCGGCTATTGGAATCTCGGGCTTTGGGAAAAAGCCCCGAAAACGGCAGCTCGATGTTACGCGTTTCGACAAGGCTAAACGAGAGGTGTGCCCCAGTTGAGCGACATGTATAGCCGCATCACTATTAACTGCGCCTAGACACCTACACCTTCACAGGAGACGAGTGCTGGTCCATCTACTTTTCCTGCCACCGTCTCCGCCAGTTGACCACGCGAGCCCAAACGGTGATTCGAGACAATCCCACCCTGTCTCCCAGCAAGGAGGAACTTCGTCGGAAGAGCCTGAATACGACCCAGATGACGAATACGGCGCTGCTGGCCAAGAAGACCTTCCCGAGTTCCCCGTAACACACGAATTGGTCTTGAAGGACCACACCAAAGTTATCTCTGCGCTTGCGCTTGACCCCTCTGGTGCCCGCATTCTCTCAGGATCCCACGACTATGACTGCAAATTATGGGACTTTGGAGGTATGGACCAGCGATGCAAGCCGTTCAAGTCCTGGGAGCCTGCGGAAAGTTACCATGTACGTTGTGTCGTCTGTATCTCAGTCAATTCTGAATGTCGAATGGCATAGATACATGATCTTAAGTACTCTCCGGACGGTCAGCGCTTTCTTGTCATTTCTGGGACGACTCAAGCCAAGCTTTATGACCGTGATGGCGAGGAACAGTGTGTAACCTCGTGAGTGGCAATGACTCGAGCTGACGTTGTGACTAGAGCCACGTTCATCAAGGGAGACCCATATATTCGCGACATGAAAAATACGTCGTAAGTCATTGCCGCGTGATGTTGTTTGTCCCACCAGCTTACGTCCACTTCAGGGGCCACGTTAGCGAGTTATCGTCGTGCGCTTGGCACCCAAAAGATGCGCAAACATTTATTACCGGTTCATCGGATTCTACCATACGGTACGGGTCTCGTCGATGCGATTTTTCCTATCCCTTTTCATAACATGACAGAATCTGGAATGTGGAAAACAAACGGAAGCAGAAGACGGTGATAGTGGTGAAGTCCAAAGAGCGAGGCGCACGCACGAAGGTGACGGCGTGTGGATATTCCCCAGATGGGAGATACATTGCTGGAGGTGCGTCCGCTACGCAAGTCGGTCTTCGCTTCTAATGCCTACGAATAATCTAGCGTGTTTGGATGGGACGTTGAATTTGTGGAAAACAAATTCAAATTTTGTGCGCCCCGACCTGACTGTTCAAGGTGCTCATGTCAAGGGGACGGAGACTGGCTCCCTTGTGTTCTCTGTAGACGGTAATACGGTACTGACACGGGGAGGCGACCACACGGTTAAACGTAAGTTCCACGTGAGATGATTTTGCGATGTTCACCATTTTCCTAGTATGGGACATTCGTTCAATCAAGCGACCCGTCGCAACACGGTCAGAGATTCCAACACTGTATCCCTCTACAAATGCGATATTCAGTCCAGACAACAAGTATGTTGTAACTGGAGCGGGGGGAACAGAGAAAGGAGACTACGGCGGGCTTCTCTTTATGAACCGGGAAAATTTGGAGGTGGTGAAGCAGCTGGATGTTGGTGCAACCCCTGTTGTCGTGCAGTGGCACCCCAAAATAAACCAAGTGCGTTCTAGTCTTTCCACGGTCCGCAATCTCAATAAGCAGCACAGATTGTTGTAGGGCTCACAAGTGGAGCGTTATGCGTGTTATATTCCCCTCAAACGTCTCTCAACGGTGCCAAATTATTGCTCAATAAGGGTCCAGCTAAACGGCTGACTGTCGAAGACATGTCGGACGCAGTCGCTGCACCTGCTATTATCATTCCCGGAGTAACGCGGGACGGGGAATTCACATCGGGGCTCCCTAACAAACGGAAGCGAGACAAGGAAAGACAAGATCCTCGGAAGAGTCGCAGGCCCGAGTTACCTGTGCATGGGCCAGGACGAGGTGGACGAGTGGGTGCAAGTGCGACTCAACACGTTGTGCAGAATCTGGTTCGCGATACGACCAGGGATGAAGATGTGCGTGTCGTTCCATTTCCTGTTTCATTCGCCGTTTCCGGCCTCCGTAACTGCTGTTGTGTTTTTTGTGTTACCCCTTGTGTGGATCACTAACAAATTTTGCTGTGGTCGGATCGGGTGATGATCTATGTCGAGTATGGCCAGGTGTGGCTGCTCAAAGAGGCCTTGTTTTTCACCTCCTGTGAAGGGGGAAAGGGATAATAGCGAAGTACCCGGTAGCAGAGTCGCATTTTGGGATTGTCGTCACGACGCAGCTGTGGCTGCGAGTAATGGTCGCGCCGAAACTTTAACACGATGTTCCCACGTTCCGTTTCCATTACCTATTTGTCTCTGGACATGACTCACCATTCTTTACTGACCCACCTCGAAATGACAGCCCCGGGAGGCCCTCCTCAAGTACGCAAAGGTCGGTGAAGACGATCCACAGTGGACTGCGGGTGCGTATCTTTTCTGCTCCATTTGAGAGTAATCTGATGTGGCAACGGCTGTTTATTTGTTGATGTTGACGTGATGATGGTCGAATCGAACTCCGCTTGAGAAAATCACAGCATGGCGAATCAACCAACCAAACCCCGTATTTGCAGAGGTGAAGGAGAATAAAGACGAGGAGGAAACATAGCATATGTTTATGTATGTAGCCATCTAGAGGCGAGAAAAGGGAGGGGAAGGAGGGGGGGAGATAAAAAGAGGGAGAGGATAGCCCCTGCACTTTGAGATCGAACTTTAATTTTGAGGACCTATAAAAGCTGGAGACCCTTTCGGGTGCCCGTCCACCTGAAATCAATCCCTTCGCTGTCTCTCGCCTTTCCCCCTTTTCCCAGTCCACCGTTATCCCGTGACTTGTCACGCGTGCAAATGCTCGACGCGAACGCGACAACTCCCCAACCTTCTTCGCCCCCTGTCACCACCAACGGTCCTCCATTGTGACCACCCTACCACCGACGCCGATTCACCAATAGCTGACTCTCCTGATACCCCCGTCAATACTGTCTCCGACGTCGCCGTTAAGATCACTTCGGATGTTGCCGAAGTAGAGAGCGACGTCCGCCACGAGCCCTTTCAGATTCTCTCCAAGTTGGACGACGCGTCCATTGGCCCCCAGATTGACACTCCGATTGATCCTAGTGCGTCCCTTTGTCAACTTTTCTCGTCTATCCCCTCATCTCTCTCCAGACCCAATCCAAATTGAACTCGCTCGCGGTACGTATCGACCTTCACATTTACTGCACAAGGGGCCTTTTTAACCCCAACATCAAGACCCTCAGCAAGAGGATGTCGAGATGGGCGATGCTGAGCCCTTCAAAGCGTCCTCTAACGGTCGCACTGAAACCGACGAACCTCCTCCGACACAGTCATCGACTGGCACACCTGCTTCCGCGATCGGCGGTTCGTCTGTCACTGCTGTAGATTCCGTTCATGTTCGCGACGTATCCCCAAATGAAGATGACGTTCCCCCCGCAAAGCGGTCGAGAAAATTTTCGGATGCCGATCAGGCGTCGGTGCACCAGACCGTGGCCCATGTAAGCTCGCCTTGTCTTGTGCGCCACCGCAGGCGTGCTAATATAGTTATTTTTCATCGATCCCCATGTAAAGAATTCCCATGTACTTGGGCAAGAGACTGTCGCACACGTAAATGGCGAATTGCCTCCTTCAACGCTCAGCGTAGCTCAGCACAAGTTTGCGCTTTCTACAATACGGACTCTCAAAAAGTTGAAGGACGCTGCTCCGTTCCGCTTTCCTGTTGATCCAGAGGCTTTGAAGATACCTCATTATCTTCAGGTCATCAAACACCCCATGGATTTCTCCACCATTGAGCGCAAATTGATGGCGGCTAATCCTGTCAAACCTGACCCCAATCTGGCCAACCCTCGTTATCTGGGCGCGGACGAGTTCATCGCCGATGTCCGATTGATATTCAGTAATTGTGTGACTTTCAACGGACCGGAGCATATCGTAACGCAGCAGGGCAAGCGCGTGGAGGCTGTATTCGACAAACAGATCAAGCAACTGCCCGCTCCGGAAGAGGTAAGGCAAAGCACATCGCTTCCTACCATATTTTAAAGAGTGTTTCAGCCCAAACCAGTCGTGGTAAAGAAGCCCGTGACACCGCCTCCACCTCCACCGCCTCCCGCGCCGAAAAAGGTGCCTCGACGACCATCAACGTCTGTTCCTGTGATTCGGCGCAATGAAACCGAAAGCGCAGGCAGGCCCAAGCGCGAGATACACCCACCGCCGCCTAAAGATCTTCCTTACGCTGACGCTACCAAAGAAGCAGCGTCGGCGGACGATCAAGAAGGATGCTTCAAACGAGCAGTTGCGGTATTGTGGAAAGATTTTGGACCAGCTGGGGCGAAAGCAACACATCAGTGTTGTCGGTCCGTTCGCGGAACCTGTTGGTGCGTAATAAGTTATTTCACTTATTTCTGTCTTAATTTTAATGGCTCGATGAACAGACTGGGTCAAGCTTTCTATTCCCGATTATCCTAAGATAGTTAAGAAGCCCATGGACTTAAGTTCAATGCGTGCCAA
Organism: Lactarius hatsudake; assembly: GCA_024734325.1. Lineage (NCBI taxonomy): Eukaryota > Fungi > Basidiomycota > Agaricomycetes > Russulales > Russulaceae > Lactarius > Lactarius hatsudake. The sequence goes on along the minus strand of JANSJP010000001.1, from coordinate 2,599,295 downwards.
GCTTGACAGCGGTGCCTATACTACGGCCGAGAAGTTTCGCGATGATATCAAGCTGATCATCAATAACTGCTTCCTTTACAATCCCCCCGGCACACCCGTACACCAAGCAGGTCTCGATCTGAGGAAGCTATTTGAGGAGAAGTGGAAGGGTTTGCCGCCGCTTCGGGCAGAGTCGGAAGATGAGGGGGACGATGATTCTGACTCCGATGATGAGCGCAGTCGTGCTCGTACGTCCTCTATTCTGTCGGGTTGTTGCATTCTAATACTCTCCAGTCGCCATCGCCACCATGGAGTCTCAAATTGAAACGATGCGTAACAGTATTAGCGCATTGAAGCATCAGAAGGAGAAGAAGACGAAAAAGACTAAGAAAAAGGATGCTTTCTGCTTCGGCTCTCGTAACATCTTCCTCCAAAGCAGGGAAGAAGGAAGTTAAAGCACCTCCGAAAAAGAAGGCTGCGCCAAAGAAGGCTCAGATCCCGGACGATGATGTACTTTCTTTCGAGCAGAAGAAAGATTTGAGCGAGGCCATCCAGACACTTGACGGGCAGAAGTTGGAGCGGGTTATTCAGATCATTCATGAAGGTGTGCCTGAGATCCGAGATGTAAGTGTCGATCATGTCATGCACATCCACTGTTCCTGACCAGTCCGACAGAGTCAGGAGGAGATTGAGCTGGAGATTGATACACTCCCCGCGTCTGTTCTCACTAAACTGTACAACTTCGTCATTCGCCCCCTTCGCCAACCCCCTGTGAAGCGCAGTCGAACGGGCAAGGGCACCGGGACAGGCGGGTTAAAACGCAAGAGCATGGACGAAGACCTCGAGGCGGAGAAGATTCGTAAACTCGAGGATCGCATGAAGCTGTTCGAAAGGACTGCGAACGGGGATGTTACTCTTGAGCCGCCCACTGCTCATGCCCGTGACAGCGAGCACTCGTCGGATTCGAGCTCGGATGACGATAGCTCAGGTTCCGACTCGGAGTGAACGCGTCACTTCTCCATTTCTACTTTTTTTAGGGTAGTGCTTCTGGTGGTTGCCCTTTGTCCGTTTCATACTCTGTCCGTATCTTATTCGTCAAGCCCTGCATATCCCACCCCTCAACAGCACGCATACAAATTTAAGATATCGAACTTGTAACTAGTTGATACTTTACTCGAACAAGACGTTTTTCGGCTTAATTCTCACTGGCGCGTTGGTGAGGGAGTCTGGTTTGGACCACTTTGAGATATATGCAGGATCATAATAGGCGCGGATAACATATGAGGACTATGATTTACTTTCGACGTCCACCCTTCTGGAAGCTCTGCCACCCTGAGCGTGCGTTCTCTCGCATCGTAGACTCCCTCTCCTTCTTAGACTTGAAGGATCTGGGGGCCATGGCTTCTGGTGCCGCGGTTCCAGCCACGGGAACCGGGGCGGGTATGGACGATGTGGGTGATGTAGACGACGGCCCTTGGTCCGGATGGTGATGTTCATCTGTTACAGCCATAGCTGGTACATCGTGAACCGGAAGTGGTGGCGGTTGCGGTTGCGTCGTGCCATCAATCGACGACCAACCCGCGGTACGAAATGCAGGCGCTGGTTGATGAAGTTGGCGTTGGTCGTATTGGACTTGTTCTCGAATGGGAGTATCACCGAGGTAAGCCGTAACGGGCGTCGTAGAAAGGCCACCGGAAGAGGAGACCGCATCTGGTGCTGGCGAAGGGGAACGTGCCGAAGAACCCGCGGCACCCCAGCCGGTTGCACGGGTGGGCGCCGAGTCAACGCTCGCCCATCCCCCCTTCTTGAATCCTGGGGACTTAGACTCTCCGGGTGTTGAGACTGGGGCGAGCGTCGGTGCGTTTGCCATCGACTTGGCCATCTTCACGCCAGCTGCGGCGGCGATCTTGCGTAGCTCCTTCTCTTCGCGCTTTCGTTCCTTTTCCTTGCGCTTGTCCTGCTCCTCCGGGGTATTCTGCTTGGCCCGCTGGGTACTTTGCATTTCACGGAAACGGATCTTGTGGTGGTGGGCGTATGAATTGGTGTGTTCGTCGTATTGGGCGACATTTTGAAATTGCTTGTCGCAGATGGTGCAGTAAAATGGGCGGAGAACTTCCGATATTTCGGTCTGGAGAGCGGCGCGACGAGCGACGTTTCCCTGAGGCGTAGAATAATGCGTGACAAAGGCAATACGACGACGTGTGAATTATACTCACTTCTCTGGCTCTACGCTGTTCCTCTGTTTCGTTGCGCTGACGCTCAGAATCCAATTCGCGGCGCTGGGATACCGTAGTTTCGATCATCCGAAAGTCTTGGCTAGTTTTTCCGAGCCCAGTTGCATCATTTTTGACGTTGAAGGGGATTGGGTCAACCCGAGCTACGCGGACTTTACAGCTTCGGCGCGATAATCGAAGGGAGAAGCACACCATCCTGAGACAGTCCGAGAGGCTGTCCTTCTACCCAGCCGAGCTTTGATAACATCTCGAAGCCCTTGTTGGTACTCTTGATCTTTGTGTCGACGGTGATGACATCTCTGACGGGGCCGCGGACGTAATCGTCGTATTTGTCGATGTCCATCTGATCTTGTGGAACCGGAGATGGGCTTCGAGACACGAGCGAAACGTCGCCGTCACTCTCATCATCGTCTCTGTGTCGCTGGAAGGGGAAGAAAGAGGGACGGGTAGTACCGTGACAGGGAACTAGTAATGCAAGAGGAGCACCAGCAGTACCTTCGTACTAGCGAACTGCGCAGAAAGGCCATCGTGGACATCCTCCGGCCTTGTCATTGGGATGGCGTTCCATCTGGCGATAGACTCGGCAGACATCACGGTGGTTGTGGTTGTAGTCGTGGTTTAACTGCGGGTTGTGATTGCCGTCGTCTACCGCGTTCACGTGACCGTACACAGTGCGAACTGTTAATCATCATCACAAGTTGGTCGCGTCTTGCGCGGTCATGAGCTCACCGAACAGTTATTGGGGCGATGAAGAACTGAACTCTGCGGTGCTCAATGAACTCGCCGCTATCGAAGCTACTCAGATCGCGTCTACGTCCAGGCCCGTTGTTCGATCCCCCCCTAAGACAGTACCCCCCCTTCGCCAAGCAAGATTCCGATGATCTATTTGACCTCACATTTGATGTAGACGTGCAGGACCTGCAGGAACTAGACGCTGCTATAGAGAAGGATTATAGACGGAAGGCTGCACCCTCCTCTTCCAACACATTCGGCCGTTCGCTCTCCGGTCGCCAAACTACATTATTTGGTGGTATCGTACCCCCGAGAAGCCCTTCGCCGAAGAAGCCCCCATCCTCACGTCGGGGCGCGCAACAAAAGTCTCCCAGACATTCGACCGATCGCAAAGTTAAGAAGTGGGACCACACCGCTTTTGCGAAGACGGGCACGAAACGGAAGACCGGGAAAAGGAAAGCGAAAGATTTGGACGAGGAAGGGGACTGAAGAGGACGCTGTTGAGTTTGAACAATTTCCTGCACCTTTGTTCCTGGTGAGTTATTCGATCGAGTTTCAAGGAAGAGACCGCTCATCTTGTCGATGTAGTTGGGTAAGTCAGGTTCACGATCTCATTCGCTAGTACTTATGGTACATATTTCATCCTATATTTCAGACCAGTGAGTTGTCTCCATATTGTCTGAGCAGCGGTTCATCAGCCCCGTTGTCAGCCCCCGCCAATGAAACTGCAGCCCGACCTCTTGGCGGCACAGCGTTGGATTTTTCCCCTGAACAGGCCAAAACGTGACTACCAGTTCAACATCTCTCGAAACTGCTTATTCGACAATGCCCTCGTGGCATTGCCCACTGGCCTGGGGAAGACGTTCATAGCAGGCGTCGTCATGCTGAACTGTGAGTTACTGTCGTACCTTAGGAGTCGCTTCCGTCGCTCTTAGTAATTATATGCAGTTTATAGATGGTTCCCTGAGGGGAAGGTTGTTTTTGTTGCCCCAACGAAGCCGCTCGTTGCACAGCAAGTCGAAGCATGTCACAAAACCTGCGGTATCCCTGGCAGTGATGCCATCGAACTTACTGGGAACAATCCGAGGAACTTCAGAGCAAAGGCCGTGAGTCACAATGCATAAACCTCTTCCTGCTAAGGTTACCTTGCGCCTCTGCAGTGGCAAGAGAAGCGCGTGTTTTACATGACACCACAAACCTTTGAGAATGACCTCAAGACGGACAATTGTGACCCTAGAGATATCATTCTCCTTGTTGTAGGTGTGATCGCTCTCTCAGTAATTGCGACTTGATCGACAGCTGACGGATCTGTGTCAGATGAGGCACACAAAGGGGCAGGGGACTATTCCTACGCCAAAGTTGTCCGGTTCCTTATGGCCAAGAACCCCCATTTTCGTCTCCTGGCACTCACGGCAACTCCAGGAGGCACACCAGACGCCGTTCAAGCGATTGTCGATTCCCTTCACATTGGCCGGATTGAGCTTCGAGACGAGCAGAGCCTGGACATCAGAAGCTACGTTTACGAGAAGGTATGGAGACAGCACTTATTTTCGTGCTTCCGCCAAAACCAGACAACTTCAGAAAGTTAAGCAACATATCATCTCAATGAACGAAGGAATTGCAAAACTACGTGATCTTCTCGCAAAGGTCTTGGAGGTTCGTGTGGTCACCGCCATGATCTATTTGTTTGCCGTGTTCCAACGAGAGTCAGGTGTACATTAAAAAATGTACCGCGTTTGGCATCCTTCGCGGAAATTTGGATCCTGTCATGTTTCATCCATTCCGTAGCCAACGCTGCCATGGACGAGATTAACAGACGTCCGGATAGCAGGCAACTGCAGTGGGCATACCCGGTACTTAGGAAGGTCGGCGCACTGGCTCGTGCCATGGGCTATTTGGTATGTGACAACTGTCGTGCTGTGTGGCCAAAGTATGACGGACCACTCAGCTAGAGGCCAGTCCTCAGATGTGCTTTCGCTCTCTCACCGAAGAAGCAGAAGGCGCCGCCTCCGACAAGCCTTCTGGGCTCAACAAGGATCCCGCATTCCAAACGCTCGTGACTGAGCTGAGGTTACAGAAGAGCAACGGTTTTGCGGTTCATCCGAAGTTAGAGATGCTCAAAGTCCTCGTGATGGACCATTTTGGCCAGCGGTTGCGCGATGAGAATGCCTCGGATGCCGATGTGCGCGTCGGTGAAGACACCCGAGCTATGGTCTTTGTCACATTTCGCGAGGCTGTGGACGAGATCGTGGATTTCTTGAATCAAGACTCTCCACTGCTTAGGGCAAACAAATTTATCGGTCAAGGGATAGATAAGAAGGGCAACAAAGGTCTAGCGCAACGAGAACAACTAGATGTGAGTCGTTCGTCTTGTCATCCTATTGTTGATACATGTCTCACACTTCCGTCACCATAGATTATCAATCAGTTCAAGAGTGGCGTTTTCAACATCCTGGTGGCCACCTCTGTTGGAGAGGAAGGCCTTGATATCGGAGAGGTCGATCTAATCGTGTGCTACGATGCGCAGAAGACCCCAATACGAATGGTGAGCCTCAGCGATTCATGTGTAGCACCCAAAAGGATGACCTTCTGTAGTTGCAACGTGTGGGTCGGACCGGTCGCAAGCGCGAAGGCTACGTACACGTCTTATTAGCCGAGGGCCGAGAAGAGACGAACTGGAACAAGGCGCGAGAGGCCTATAACCAAGTTCAGAGGACCATCGTCCGCGGTGATCAGCTGGAGCTCTACGACGACACCGAGCGGTTACTACCCGATCACATTAAACCAGAATGCTTGGAAATGGTAATGGAGATTCAGGAGTATGACCGGGCTGCCACCGAGAGATCTCGCGAAAAGACGGCGAAGGGTCCTAGCAATAAGCGCAAGCGGAAGGACAACTCCGCGCGAGATATACCTCCTGGAGCCTGCACTGGTTTTGTCAGTGTCGCAGATTTACTCGTCAAGCAAAAGAACGGCAAGAAGCGGCAAAAAACAACCGAGTTTGACGAGCACGCCGGGTTAGACGATGACACCGACGAGGAGATCGAAGCTGGCTTGTTTGCCCCCAGGCGGTCCACCTCAATGTCTGCTGCGTCGTCTAAGCCACCAAAGACCAAACTCAAACGATCCAAGACGACGGCGAGTGGAAGCAAGAAAAGGAAACCGGCAGCCCCGAAGCGAAAACGAGTACGTGCAGACGACACCGAGTTGACTCCCAGCCAGTTTGCCCGTGAAGGTGTCGAGGATTCGGACGATAAGGAAATCGAGAGAGGTTTGCAGAGTACTTCAGTCCTACGGCCTTCGAAGTCTCCTGCGCTAGTCCCTTCCGGTTCTTCGCGCGCCTCGTCTCCTGAGGTTCCCCTTGTCCAGAACCAGTCCATAATCGACATCTGTACATCAGCCGCGCCTTCGAGGTCTCCCTCACCTAGACATGCAACACCACAGCCATCGGCAGATGCAGATGTCCTCGCCCCTCAACATGTTCCTCCTTCCCCAGCTCAATCTGGTTCTGCCCGTGAACCTGACTTTGCCGGCACCCCGGAATCGTATCGTGGTCCCGACGGAGGGAGCCTGGACGGAATCATAGATCTCAATGAGGGTGAGTGTGAGCCAAGCAAGGAAGAGGACAGCCTTGCCTGGCTATTGGCGGACTCCGAGGATGGTGAGGCAATGGAAAGCGGTCCTTCCAGGCCGTGGACTCGCACATCGAAATCTCCGGACTCGGATGTCATCGCGGTCGAAGACTCGGAGCATGAGGACGAGTCACCCATCGTCTTGATAAGTTCCCCGACGAGGCCTGGTCCCGGGCGACCGACTCGCGAAGCCTCACCTCCCGCCATCTCACCACCGTCACCTCGCCTGTGGCCCAGCGCCCCCCACCATTCACCGGTGGTCTTCCCCGAGCCGACCCTCCCCGTCCGACCCGCCGGTCGAGCAAAGAAACGCCTAGCCATCGCAGACTCGTCGTCGCCCGCGCACCCACCACTCTCACAGAGACGCCTCCACCGCCGCGACTCGCATTCGTCGCCCTCGCTTCCTCCCGCCAAGAAACGCCGCGTCCCGAAAGTCAAAGTACGGGACACCGCGGCGTCGGCGCGCATCAACCCCTGGATCGACGTCGAGGCGACGCACTCGGGCGACGAAGTAGGCGGCGGGTCGTCGGCGGCGGCGACGCTGTCGGAAGACGAGGAGGAAGAAAGCGAGAGCGACATGCGGTTCGTCACGGAGCTGCCGCCGACGCAGGCGTCGCCTTCGTACGACCAGTCGGCGGTGTACAGGCAGAGCCTGCTGTCCCAAGCGCCCGCTGCGCCCTTCTCGGTGCCTGCGTTTGCCGCTCCACCCGTGAGGCGTGGGGGCGTGCGAGGTCTCTTGCGTGCCGCCGCTCCTGCTGGCCCCGCCGTCGTGCTCACGAGCTCACCCCCACAACCCCGCGAAGAGGATGACTATTATATGCTCGGAAGCTTTGTGGTGGACGACGAGGCGGAGATATCTATCATGCAGTCTAGTGAACCCTGAATCATTCCGTTTTGACGTGCTTCTCTTTCAGATACGACATTTTTCATCATCACTATCGTCTTTATATATGACAAGTACTATAGTCGACCGAAGGGCCGTATCATGCCTGGCGGATATTTGCGTTATGCTAGCCACATCTCATCACACTAATGGACTGTAGCTCTTTCTTTTTGTATGTGCAACCACGTTTCCGGTGCATTGTGCAGTGCAGGGATCACGCTCCGAGAAAAGAAAAATAGCTCATGCACAGAAGTGCATCTGCAGCTCTGCCGAGCTGTATCGCTTGTTGTTTTTTAACCCATTAAGAGAGGGAGAAAAAATGAGGGGAATGTGTGAAGAATACAGACGTAAGAAGAGGGGGAAAAAAACAAGAGCACGAGAAAAACGTGTAAGGGATACGACATGAATGCGCTCGCGTATAATCTGGAAGCTCCCTCCCCCCCAGAAACGAGAGATTACTACGTCAGCTTCTACAACATGCCCATGCCATCCTCCTCATCACCGCCCCAGCCGCTAACCGCGGGCTCTTCGTCATTCAGAGTCTGTATACTCGACTGCTCGCGGCCGTACTCCTCGTCGTTGCTGAGGTCAGGTGTAGCCTTGGGTGGCGCCGTCGTCGCATCCGCAGCCGAGGTCGAGGTCGACGGGCCATTATGATACCAGCTGATTTGCTTTTGGCCGGAGGGTGGGATATTTGACCCTTTGGCGAGACCCTACCGGCGGATATAAGAGTCGGTTTCGTATTACGATATAGCACAAACGTACCTGCTCCGCTGCCGCCCGCGTCTTAAATGTCACGACGACGTCGCCGTTCTCGAGCGTCTCGACGGCGTCGACCTGGCCGCCCGCCTCATACCAGTCCCGCACAGCTTGTACACCATCGCTTCCGACGCCCTTGACAAGCAACTTCTTGGGTCGGTTGTCGAGCTTCATGCCCGCGCGCGGTGGACCACCCCGTGCGGCGCCGCGGAAGAAGGCCCTGCTGCGCCCGCGTCCACGCCCGCGGTGGGAATTGTAGGGGTACGCAGGCGCGGAGTCTGCTAAAGGGTCGATACCCAGGCTTGCGGCCTTGAGAGAAAAAAAGAGTGGCGGTTAGCGTACACTTGTGACGAAATTATTTTTAGAAAGCAAGTCATACCTCGGCTTTGAGCTTGGCTAGCTTTGCTTGCAGGGCCTCCGTCGTCTCCTCGCCGTCAAGGGCCGCAGAATGCAGCTCCAGTTCCTTGTCCAGCCGCTCCCGCTCCTTCGCCTCACGATCCTCGGGCCGGGGTGCGCTGGGGCTCGGCTTCTTCGGCGGGGCGAACGCCGTCTGCGCCGAGCTGGCCTTGATCTCCTGGCCCAGCTTGCGTAGTTGTGCGAAAATCTCCTTCTTCTCCTCGGGGGCGGCGGTGTTCAGCTTCTCCATGAGCACCTTCTGCTCCGCGATTTGCTGCTCGAGGAGCTTCTGCCTTGCAGCGAGCCCCGATACAGACGAGCTAGATGAGGGGGCCTTTTTCGTGCCCTGTGCTGTCCCCGTAGAAGACTGAGGGTCCGGGTCTGGTGTAGATGCGGGTACTTGCTCTTTTGCCGCGACGCTGGCGACGATAGGCGCCGAGGCTGCGAGAGCGCGCTGTCCCACAAGGCCTTGTCCACCCATCGGACGGTGCCAGAAGACCTTGACGAACCTATTACCAAACACAGCTTCCTCGGTCTTCCATGCTGCTTGCGCCTCCTCGTGTGTCGAAAAGCTCACGAGTGCTTTCGCACTCGCCGCATCAACGGCGACGTTTGTGACGGTTCCAAAACGCTTGAACCAGCTATTGACCTGCATCGAGCGAAAGCTTGTCCTCCGGGATCTTCTCGACGACAAGCGTCTTGTCGCCGCGGCGTTCGGGATGAAAACGTTGTACATCACCGCCGTAAACGCCTGGACGACCCCCGCGCCCGCGCCCGCCGGTGTTCTGCGAAGTGCGAGGCGGACGGAGAGAGTGCGACGACGGGCCGCTTGCAGGGGTGTCTACTTCCATGTTGGTAACAGGGGCGGCGGGGAGGACTTGCGCCGTTAGGTTGGGTATCGACGTTGGGAGAAGGCACGGAGCCTTCTTGTCGCCGTGTCGGCTCGTCGTTGTATACAGGAGGGGTTAGATCTTGGATGACGGGGAGCTCTCCGGAAGCATGAGGATGCATGGAAGGACCATCTCCATTGGCCCGGGGAAGCATCGATGTGCGTTGTGGTCGTCCCATGGGACCTGGAGGTGGTCCGGGTTGTATATCAAGGCGCGCTTCATGTGGATCGTATGCCGCAGGAGGAGGGCCCATGCCGAATGGCATGCCAGGTGGGAACATAGGCATGAACATGTTTCCGGGCATTTGTTGGGGACCCATAGGGAAAACGCCCGGTACGAGTGCGTCCTCACCGTGGCTGAACTTGCAATACGCACCACGAGCGCAGTACCCGTTATCTGCGTGGGTGAGTAAATAAGCGCATTTGCGTTGGGAGTGTTACTACTCACTGTAATAATCTCTGCATATGCCCCTTCCCTGGCCGGGCGGATGGTACTGCGCCGATGGCCCACGCCCATTCATGCGCTGGCTCATGCCCCCATTCACCGCGTCCGAATTGCCAGGAAATCCGGGGCGACTTGGACCGCTCCCGTTCCAGTTGCCATTATTCCAACCAGGTCCCCTATGTGGGCCATGACGCGAGAAGGGACCGTCCTGGCTCATGCGAGGGCCTTTTGGTGGCCGGAGACTATCTTCATAATCGGATGGGCGTTTTCTACTTCGGTCAGGCCCGGGAGGACTGGAAGAGCCGGATGAGATGAGAGCATCGAGTGGGATAGGAATGCCATTATCGGTGGGTAATGAGGGGGCAGTGGGAGGGGGAGGGGACGTATACGGGAGATAAGATTTTGTACGGAGCGTTGTAAATAGCGCGTCGATGAAAGGAGGACCCTCTGTGCAAGCCGCAAGCGTTGAACAAAAATAGAAAACGGAAAGTAACGGGCGACGGACCTTTCTCAAGAAATTCATCCAACTGTCCAGCCAACTCCTTCCGTAATTCGGCTTCTGGTCCGTTGTGCTTGAGCAAGGCCAGAATATACTCTGCCAGAGCGGTTGGGTCGGCGTCACATCTAAAAGGATGTAAGTAAACTAGAGAGATTGAGGAGAGAGAAAAGAACAGACATTGGTTCGAGTGTTTTTGTGAGCCAAGGTTTGAGATGGTCGGACGTGGAAGCGTCGAAAATCATGAGAATTAGCCCTGACAAGGCTCGTACGAAAAGGTGGCGGTGGGTGAGGATGAAGGTGCTCGCTCAGTCACTTGGTAGTACAGACAGAATAACTTACACTGCAACTACGGTAGACATGCTGACTAATGACATCCACACTGCCGCGAGTCATCCACAAGTTGCAATTTCAAGTTAGTACATTGGATTCTAGTAATTCCCCATGAAGGTACCATGCTCTTTCCTCGTCTTACTGTCTCTCTCGACGTCAGGATGCTGTTGATCTTCATTGAAACTGGGTAGGTCGTCCTGAGGTGGTAGAGTCATGAGGCATATCAACACGGGACATATTGGCACTCACGTGGAGGTGCTCATCCTTACGTTGCTCCGGAAAGATTCCTGTATAGGTCACAACGGCTCGATACTCTTGAGCTTCAAATTGCTTATCTTATCTTCAAAATGATCGTCAACGGCGATAGAAACGCTCCACATTTCAAGGGCCTCATCGACATGTTGGAAGGTACCCTTCTTTGTGTTCTTGGTAACTCTCTTGAGGTAGCTGATAGATTTCGTCTCTTCAATTTCGACTTAGAAAAATGTGGTTGGGATCAACCAAACATCTTAGCTCGAGGTGCCGCAGAGGTTCTGAAGGTAGATTCGTCTGGATAACTTGCGGAGTCATGAGGTTGGCACTCACCGGCAGGTACGCTGTCGCAGCGATGAAGTGTTCCCTCGTAAGCCTTCGGCGTCTTGCGTTTCCGACGTTCCTCCAGTTGAACAACGGGTCGCTGCGCCCCCTGCGGCGGTTGGACAAGATCGGGACCATCGTATAGGTCACTGGTATTTGCCCAATCGCTTGAGTCCCCGAGGCGAGGGAATCCGTCGTGTTGTCCATCTCCATATTCACAAGGTCAACCCTCGGACAGGCCTGCGGGCCCTTTTCAGTGTCGACGCGGCTGGCTTCGGGGCGCCGGGTCCTGCGAGTAATCGCGTCGGCGTCGCGACGTGACACCAGCTGCTGTAATTACCCCGTGCCGAAGTCAACGCTCGCAGTCGGTGATCCTGATGCATCAAGGAAATTGTAAGTCATGCCTGATGGGATAACATGACATACACGAAGTCTCCAAGTGGGATTTAAGACGTCCTTCAAGCTCTTCGGGTCCAAAACGCAAAGTCAATAAAATGTGTTCTATTTCTATAGAGCTGTTATTATGGTACAATAAAACTGTTTTATTCCAAGGTAGATATTCGGCATCAGTCTCAACACACAACACGCGAGTTTGAATCATACCTATGACGATCCTCGCCCAACTTCTCGCCCAATTTGGCCGACTCTTTGAGTCCCAATTACTGTAGCGCCGCACCGAAGTCATGGTAATCGTCCCACAAAGCTTCATCAAGATCTGCGTAACGTCGACAACCATAGTAGTAACCGGGATCTGGAGCACAAGATGTAGAAGGGCACATGTGAGGCACATCATACGTTCCAATTAACTAAACCCCCGGGTAAGCGCATTGTCCGACATGAATTTGACCATAAGGCGACGAAGCACCATATGCAAACCCCGAGCCATCACGTCAGAGTCCCTGAGCCATCGCGTCAGAGTCCCGAGCCATCACGCCATCCCTAATGACAACCGGTGGCAAAATGCCCGCACCTCTAGCTATGAGACAAGGGTTGAGACAAGGATAACGTTGACCAACGATCTTGATTACGACTAAATGTCTGGGAAACTGGGGTTATGGAGAAGGAGGGTGGGAGTCCGTTAGTGATGAGTAATAAGATGCAACAGAGATGAGGGTATTGACCGTCACAAGCCACGAGACATCATTGACGACCCAGGAGTTAGGACGATCGGTAGATGGACATCGGAGATAGCGGGTGCTTATCAGGAGGTCTATACAACCGAGGGGATGAGGGGTGGGGAAGGGAGTATGCTCTAGAAGAACTCAGTGAAATGATCGAGGCAACACCGAGTGGCGATGTGGGCTGAACGCAGACAACATTGAATGGAATGCAAGAGTTGAAAGCGCAGAGCCAAAAAAAAAAAATACCACTTAGATGAAGTGAGGGAAGAGAAGAGGTGCGTGAAAAAAAAATTGAGGAAGTGGAGGGAAGGGGAAAAGGTGAGTGGTGAAAGGGAAGTAGGGAGAAGAGCAAGAGGACGAGCAAGAGCGAGGGTGAGGCTTTTTGAGTCGCTCAATGGGTCGGATTGGCATATCAGAGAGCGAATTTAGCGGTCCGAAATTATGCGATTGGTCGATTACATGTTAGACCCCCGGAGACTCTATTGTACACCTGGAAGTCTAAACATCTGAGCGATGCGATCAAATCAGTGCTCAGGAGCGCTTAAATTAACTTCCGCAACCCACCTCAAAAATTGCCTCAGCAGGGACACCCCACCCGCGCATTCCCTCGACGGAGCTGTCCATCCGAGAACCAAGCGTGATTACCGACAACTGCCCCCGAGTTTTCGTCCACGATTGGACCCCCGCTAGAGCCAGGTGTAGGTAGTGGGTGAAAGAGCATATGAGAGAGAGCGTCGTAAGTTCCCGGCTATCGTTTATTTCTTTTCCTTAGCGTGTGCGTGCTGACAGCTGCGCATACGGGCTAACTTACCGTTGCCTCGCGGCCAGAAAAATCACGATAGCCCAGCACGGTGCCACGAACCCACTTAGACCATGTACCACCGATCCAAGGCTGCCAGCCGTCTTCTTCGGGTCTCTTCTCGGATACGAAGTGTGCACGAATTGGAGTTCCCACCGAAGCAGGGTAAGGCGATATTGGAAGTGAACGCAAAGGTGACCCAAGGGGGGACGGTGACAACAAGATGAGGTCAGACCGATGGAGAGAGGAAAGGATCGAAGCGACAGGATAGGTCACGGATTCGGAACCTCTTTGAGAAACGACGAACGATCCTGAGGAGCGCACGTGGGAGAGGTCAGGAGGTGAAGTAAGTGGTGAGGGATGAGGCACGTCAGGGATGACGAGAAGTGGAGACCAGCGTATCTGTGAATTATCGTAGGTCCGGGTAAAATAATCGGAATGTAGGACGTACCTCTTCAAGGGTGTGAGCACAAGTGACAATAATAGATTGTCCATCCGAGGCGTCAATGGCAAAACCTGATGAAAGCGTGATATTTTTTCTATCGCCTTCGCGTGCGACATGGGCAACCAAGTGAATGTCGCGGTTATTCTTATCTGAGAAGGAGACGCGACGGGACGAGGATGGACGAGACTCATAAGCAAGCTGCGTGCCAAGTACTTTTCCAGAATGGGTCAGATACTGTCGGATGAGTTGGGGGAGGTCGGGACGGTCAACGGAAGGAGTGGCGGAGAGTGCACCGAGAACAAAACGATCTAGGGCAGATGTATGGAGTGTACGAGCCAGATTACGAGCGAGGCTGGGTGAAGCCATGAGCAGGGCGGGGCGGAGGCGGGCCGGGAAAACGGCTTTAACTCGAACCACGTCCATTCGAATTCGGATCTCAATCAATCGTGTTCTCAAATGTCCTCCTCTAATACATCGTCTCAAGGTCAGTTCTCTAGCACGAGCGGTCGTCTCTTTCGTTCACATCCTTCCTTTCAGTGTCCCCTTCGACCACTTCTCAGCCTTCTTCTCCACACGAACTTCGTCACATTTCCACCGGTACTCTCACTCCTCAAAAGGATTTCGTGCGCGAGCGAAAGCTTTCAGCTCAACACCTAGGCATCAGAGTCGGCTCACGTTCGCCTACATCGATCCCGTCTTCGCCAACCTCTGTGTAAGTGTTCTTTAGTCCTTTTATCTATCGATTCGTATATACTAGGAGACCATCCATTTCGTTGTCTGTCATATTTCATCTACTTGTCATCCAAGAAGATCCGCAGAAAGCTCTTTTATTCTGGCCACTCCCTCTCCCCAACCGTTTGCATTACCTGACATCTACCCACAGTCACTCTTCGTCATCCGCTATCTTCGAACGTGATATCGAACCCATTACCCCTTCTCCTCCTCACCTCTCTCATCCACACCGTACACCCCGCGGAAAGGCGACTGAGCATCTTGACCATGCTGTCCCTACGGTTCTCGATAGCGCCGCAGCTGTGCTGTCATCTCCCACGGATGATCAGCTGATTGCTGTCGTTGCTCCTGTAACCACGGAGCTCGCTTCCTTTAGCAATCTTAGCTCACGATTGAGCAGCCGCAGTCCGAGTCCCACTCATGGAAGGGGCAACGTACCTTTGATGAATTTACCCAGCCCTAGTCCAAGTCTTACCCTTCCGTTACCGGTCCATCCTGGCGCGCAGAAACTCGCTGTACAGACCCCGCCAGGTGGACCAAACATCGATGCGAATGGCGTCCCATCCCCCACCCCAACGACCAGTTATTTCTCTAGTTTGATAGCCCGGGAGCCCGGCACAGATGCTCAGCCGACACCGACTGCCGCAGCTCACACCGATCCGACTGTTTCATCTCAGCGCTCTTCCCCCTCCGTGCGCCCTGTATCGCCTCTCGCGCTTTCCCACCCTCCGTCCCCTCACGCATCTACGAAGCGGCTCTCTTTCCTTTCGTATACCGACTTACTCACCTCTGTGCCTTCGTCCACACTTCCGCTCTCATCCCTTACGACCTCCGCAACTGTCGCGGATCCTCCCCCGCATCTCCTAACCGTGCTGGGCATCCCCCAACAAGTTGGTGGTGGAAGCACGGGTGCCAGCCCGCGCAATAGTTTTTATGGTGACAGAGATGTGAGAGAGGGGCGAGAGGGCTTATTTATTGACGATGGCGGTGGCGAATGGGAACGTGAGGGTCTGGGTCAAGGCCTCGAAGAGCGCCTCGAGTCGCTCATGGTGATCGGGGATTTCGACAGTGTCAGCAAGGCCTGAATTAACGTGTAAGCTGTTTGTCTCTTGTTTTTTGTGCATCTCCCTCTTGCTCGATTATGCGGCTATGATAAGATAAGTTATAATATTTTCGTACTGATATGTATGTTATCGTTTCGTTTTTGTATTTATTGATACCTGACGTCATAAGGAGATTTGCCTTATCTCATCTCACCATCACCAGTCCTCCTCTTCGCCTCAGCCCACTCAGAACATCGTCAGTCATGCCAACAACTCAACCCGTCATCTACTCTTTCCCAGACACAGCGACACTATCAGATTCTCTCTCGGAGTACATCCTTAAGGCTCAGAAAGAGTCTGTCGACAAGCGCGGCAGGTTCTCCATCGCCATCTCTGGAGGATCTCTTCCAAAGACGCTCACCGCACTCATTGGAAAGACGGGCGTAAAGTGGGACAAGTGGTGAGTTATCCTCTCGCTTTGCACCCGAACCCCCCTTTCCAAAGCAACAGCGACTTGGTTCTAAAGGCACATCTTCTACGCCGACGAGCGCGTCGTTCCTCTGAACCACGCCGACTCGAACCACCACCTCGCCAAGGACACGCTCTACTCGCAGGTGCCCATCCCGCACGAGAACATCCACACGATCGACCCCGACCTGCTCGACAACCTCGAGGAGCTCGCGGACGCGTACGAGAAGGAGCTCGTCCGGGAGTTTGCGCAGAAGGACTCGGCGCGCTTCCCCGTCTTTGACCTCATCCTCCTCGGCCTCGGCCCCGACGGCCACACCGCCTCGCTCTTCCCCGGCCACGAGCTCCTCTCGGAGGAGGACCGCTGGGTCGCGTACATCGAGGACTCGCCCAAGCCCCCGCCCCGCCGCATCACCCTCACCCTCCCCGTGATCAACCACGCCGCCCGCATCGCGTTCGTCGCGACCGGCGCTGGAAAGGCACCCATGCTCAAAGCCATCCTGGACAATCCAGAGCAGGGTCTACCCGCCGCACGTGTAAAGCCGGTCGCTCCAGGCCAGCTCGTCTGGTTCGTCGACGACCCGGCTTCCGCCGAGGTCAAGTTCCCAAAGAGCGAATTCAAGCTGTAGATGGTGCTAACGAAGAATAAATGATGTAAGGAGGGGTAGGACTGTGTGGTGTGCAAGTATGTATGTATACTTTAAATGTATCTGAGGATCATTGTTCGTTGTGCCACCATCCCCTAGTTGTACGTGCTCGCATTTGCCTTCTGTTATCTGTTCTGTTTTTGGCTAGTAGTATGCTCTAGCTGTTGCTTTGCAGTTTCAGATAAGATTATGGGCCACATCGTAAGGTACTAGGTACTACTGACTGCTCACACCGCCAATGTCCGTGGCCCCCACCGCCATCTCCGGAAACAATGCGAGTAACAACAAGTCAAAGATAAGCATAAATAGATGCGCGTTGCATGCTTGCTCATCGAAAGGATCGAGCAGAGCGCTCAGTCTCAGCTCGCGCGCTGACGGCGTCGGACCCAGCAACAGCGGTACCAGTGGAGCTGCAAAAAAATAAATTACTATCCAGATGCGCAAAATTAGAGTAGGATAACGAACCGGGTATCGTCTGCGCTAGGCGCCGCACGAGCTCAGAGCGCAGCACTGCCTGTTCCTCTGGGGTCGGATCTGGCGGGCTCTGTGCCGGGTAGCCGTTCGGGAAGAGCGCGTGTTTGGCGGCGCTCACAAGGCCGGTGACCCTGACCGGCGTGAGGAAGGAGGTGTACAGGAGGAGCGGGAGGAGGCTGGTGTGGGCCACAGTTAATTCTGGAGACTTGTCGGGATTATTCGGCGTACCGGTCGAGAAAGGACGCGAACGCGCCGATGAGTGCGTCGCAGAGGAACAGGAGAGCCGACCCTGTGAACCGCGAGCGCAGAGAGAGAAGCTCCGCGATGAGCACGAGGCTTGGGCGGGCGAGATTGGGTGGGGAGGCGTAGTGGGGAGACGGTGCTGCGGACAGGGTGGTCCGCGTCGGGGATGACGTCCCCGCGTTGGTGAGAGAAGCGACGGCCGAGTCGGACGGGGTGGGAAAGCTTGGCGTGGACGGAGTTTCGGGTGGCGACGGATCGTCCTCTGCTGATACGTAAGGCGCGGTGCGGGCAGCCGGCGTGTGGGGTGAGTTGTGTACCCTCTTGATCGTGTTGACCGTGTGCTTGTAGATGTGGATCACGGAAAGCGCGGTGCTGGAGATGGACTGGACGGCGGAGAGAAAAAGGACGATGATGGTGTGAAAGGAGGGAAAGGCGGAGGAGTTCGTGTTGAGGCGTGAAGGGGGGGGATCTGGCGGCTTAGGGACAGTTAGCCCAAGAGGAAATGGAAGAGCTGGACTTTTGGGGTAACAGTCGCGTAAAAGGAAAGACGACCGTTACTACCATGAATGGATCTACAACTCACTCTCAGAGGCAGTTCCGCGGGGCCGAGAAGATTCAGCAAGGTGCTATGCAAAAACCACGGCTGGGTAATGCGAGGAGCAACGTCTACACATATAGTCTTGACGACGATCTCGCGAAGGAGGTATCGCTCTGCCTCGGCGTCCCAATCTTCGGGAGAGAGGCACGCCTTGAGGACGACGTCAACTGCAGCACGGACGTACACCTCGTCGATCTTTCCGTCGGCAGACACGCCTACGTGCTGCTGCTGCCCGTGGAACAACATGGGAAGAGACGCGGACCCCGCAGCGGCATATGAAGAACCGAGCTTGCGAGAAGCGGTGCGATAGTCGACGCAGTGTTGCGTGAGCAGGACAGGAAGGCGATGGTAGATAAGAGGGCTAAGATCTGCGGCGAGTACTCTCGCCTCCAAGGCACGGAAGACCGAAGAAAGGGTGCGCGTGATCTCGACGAGGAGTTGTTTGTCGTAACGTGAGATCCTGGTCCACCATGGGTTTATGTACGCGCGAAGGGCAAGTGCTATGAGGTCGTAGAGTTCTGCGTCCAAGGGAGGGTATACGGACGAGGTCTGAAGAAGGGGGGGAAGCTGGCGACGAGGGATCGAAGGTGAGGGAAGAGGAGTCTCTTTGTGAGGGAAGTGGTCGAATGGCCTTGTGCAGTCAGTTTACTGGATGACGAGGTGATTGACGGTGCTGTCTGCACTGTCTGGACCGTCACAGTCGGACTAATCGCCATAGCGGCGCGGACAAAGCGTGGGGTGGGTGCTTACTGCAACTGTATTACGCGGTGTCACCCGTGCCTTGCTCTTACAATTACTCACGATGTTCGTAAGTGTCTCTCACAGCTTTGACCTGACGACCCTGTAGCTTCTGCATTCAATGCAATAAACACATTCTTTCCACATACTCGCTCCCTTTTGGTCCCTCATGCCCGTGCCCAACCCCACCTCCCTTAATGTCGCACACCGCTCCCTCCATTTCCCTCGTGATGGAACGAAACACGGGCTTCACCTTATAACCATAGTCATCATCGCTGTCTCGGCCGCGGTCGGCGGTGTTCTCGTCATTCTCCTATTCTGGCGGCTTCTTTCTCGTTTGTCTCGGAACTCCAGAAGTGCCCCTCTGCCCCCAAGACAGGCTCTGGTGCATCAGAGGGAGCAGCAGCTCGCTGCGTTCACTGGGCATCAGAACGTCAGCGTCCCTCGAAATTTTCTCGATGTCCACCCACAAGCGCCTGTCCGCCATGGTAGCAACGCATCGCTCATCCCACACGTCGACAACTCATCCGCCAACGATTCGTTTCGTGCTTCCCTCTACACCCACGAGACAGATGACGGCACCGAAGGCCGATCCACCCCGCAAGTGAACCCTCTCCACCCTCCGACGCCCCATTTCTTTGCACCGCATCCACCGCTCAACGCGTCCTCCACGTCTCTTCCCTCACTCAACGGCCATGCTTCCGAACCCACCTCGTCGCTGGCCGCCACAGGTTCCACATTAATATCCCCTAATCAGTCGCTGAGGCGCACAAATCCTCGCGCGCGGCCCCGTCCGTTTTCGATGGTCTCGAACGGCACGTCACACACCGGCATGACCGCTCGCAGCCGGTCGAGCATGCGTGGCGCGCCACACGCTCCGCATAGTAATGTGCACATAGTGTTGCCTGCCCCTCTGGCGCCAAATCTATACCCACCCGCAGTTAGTGAGCACGGGCGAAAGTCCCTGGTCGGTGATACCGCATATGGTGACAGCCTGAGCTGGAGGAATAGCCTTGCGGACAAATGGATACCCGTCGGACAGCACAATAACTCGGCGCCGAAATCTGTGAAACGACAATCTAGCCACGACACAATGGAGCGACGGGGTCGGCAGACGCAAAGTGAGCCCTTGTTTTTTTTTTTTTGCTGCTCTCGAGTCTTTGCATTAGTACTAAAACAGCTCATTGTTTAGAGGAAGCATCTGCTGGCTCCGTCCCTCGGCGACGGAGTAATTCTAATCCACCCCCCCTCCCTAGCCCCCATCATTTTTCAAGACGTTCGCTAGATAGCTCTTTATTGGATACCCCTCCAGTACCACGCGTGCCCTCTGCGTACGGGACACAGGATGCTCCCGTGCTTCTCGCCCCTTCTGGACGCGGGGCGTTGTCGGGCCCCCCTTCTTCCTTCCCCAACTCCCGTAGGCTAAGATCATAGCGTTAACTAGTATACCATTATTACGATGCAAAGAAAGAGAAAGCGTCTTAACTGTACGAACCGAACGAGGCGGTTGCGGCGGGCCGTAGCGCTGAAGGTGTCCGGTTCCGGGTTGGGAGCCGAACCGGACGGAACCAACTTTTGTTACACGGTCGGGTGGGGGTGGAAATACAATACGTACTCGAGTTATCAGACCCTTCCGCATGGCCATCTCGCTACATCACTGGCAGACTCGTCTTTGGAGAGTTAGCAGGTCGTTCAATCGGTCATCAGTTTCCCTGCCTCTTGCAAGGTCCACGATGGTCCTCAAGCCTGACACAGAGCCCACTATCGGACATCGACGTAAGTAAACGACCTGATTTTTTTTTCTCTTTGCGAATCTCATTATCGTGCTTTCGGGTCCAGCCTTCGAAGTTGAAGGTTCACAAGATATCGGTGGCGAATGAACTGCCTGCATTGTCATCGTTAAAATTTGGACATACGTTTGTGCGTGCGACCATCGATTGTTGTGCGCTGCTGACTTTTTCACATAGACAGACCACATGCTAGCGATACCGTGGAGCCTGTCCGAAGGGTGGGGGACACCAGAAATCAAGCCCTGTGCGTGATCGTTATTTCTATGCGCATATCCATCCGTGGCTTTGACTGACTTCTAAGTGTGTAAAACCAAGACGGCCCCGTGTCCCTTGACCCCAGTTCAGCCGTGTTCCATTATGCCCAATGTCTCTTCGAAGGATTGAAAGCGTACAAGAGCCAGGACGGAAAGATTACCGTGTTTCGTCCCGATCTGAACATGGCACGCATGAACCGGAGCGCGCAGAGGCTTGCCCTACCAGTAAGTTTTTCGATGACATGGTACTTTGGCTTCCCGACCGAACGTCCCCTTCTCCCCCAAAAAGACCTTCGATGGCGCTGCTCTCCTCGATCTGATCAAGCAACTTATTCGGCTAGATCGTCATTGGGTACCCAAAGAGAAAGGGTACAGCTTGTACGTCCGTCCTGTAATGAGTGCGTCACTTTCGGCGACCTGCGATTTTGCGCATATATCCTCACTTCTGTCGTACCAGTCGGCACTCAGAACACTATCGGTCTTTCTCCGCCAGAGTCGGCCCTTCTCTTCGTCATTTGCAGTCCGGTTGGCCCGTACTATAAGGACGGATTCAAGCCAGTTGCCCTACATGGTACAACGGACCACGTACGCGCATACCCTGGAGGTCAGTTTCGAGTGCGAAGACGTGCTTCCCATGGCTGACAGTACTGCTTCCAGGCACGGGAGAACATAAAATTGGTGCAAACTACGCCTTGGCCGTCTTCCCACAGAAAATGGCCTCTGAGCTGGGCTATGTTCAGAACCTTTGGCTACATGGACCGGAACACACCCTTACCGAGGTCTGTAAAAAAAGTTTATCCTTTACGGTTTATGGATAATGGGTTTATTTTGGTCAGGTTGGCACGATGAACCTGTTCGTCGTTTTTAGGAAAGAGGACGGGTGCCTTGAGCTCGTGACCCCCCCTCTGGACGGCATGATCCTTCCGGGCGTGACACGCGACTCGGTGCTCTCGCTAACCCGCAGCCACGCGGCGGGCACGCTGCGCATCCCGAACCTACCGTCGAAGCTGTCCGTCTCCGAGCGGGAGGTGACGATGAAGGAAATCTGCGAGGCGGCGCAATCCGGCCGCCTAGTGGAGATGTTCGGCACAGGTAAGTTCCTTTTTTGAATCCATCCCGGTGTTACTGTGCTTAACACCCGACATAGGCACGGCTGCAGTCGTCAGTCCCGTTAAGAAGATCGGGTATCAAGGGCAGGACGTGGAGATTCCTGTGGGGGAAGATGGAATGGGCCCGGTCTCCCGACCGCTCTGGACTGAACTGATAGGGCGACAGACTGGCGAGATCGAAAGTGACTGGAGCGTCGTGATTCACGAAGAGCGAGCGGGATGAGCATTTCTGTGAGATGGTCGACGCTCACTAATGAACGTGGGGAGATATAATTGGGATATAGGATCTACAATACTTACAAACGTTCATTGCACGCTTAGAATAGCCGGAGATCAACATTAAATCACGTTCTTACTCAGGCCAATGGTGTTTGGGTGACAACACACATTTCTCCCTGAATATGCCCACATGTACTCCTCACCTAGTAAAATTAACGGAAAATCCAAGCAGGGAGATCAACCTTATAGAGAGGGTTTATGAATGAAGGTGCATGAACAAGAGATTACACTACTCCCACCCCGAGTTAGATGAAAGGGCTACGGTGATTGACTGCACGGGCGCGGAAGTGAAACATAAACAAAGATCAAAGAGAGGGCCAAAGTCATGCTCGACAACAACAACAGTTTATAGTGAGATGTCCGGCGCCAAAAATGCCCCTCAACAATTGCAGCCATAGGATTGGGATGCCTCAGAATCGATTCTGATGGGGTCTGGGTAGTCCACGTATCTGAAAGGAAGCCTGTCAGACGCCTCGAGAGGTCAGAGGTGTATAGTTCCTACAATTGCTCCTCAGCCTCCTGCTGCAACGCGTTCTTGGCGACCGTCTGGAACGCTTGCTCAACGTTGATGGCCTCCTTTGCGGAAGTTTCGAAATAAGGTATGTTGCCTTTCGCCTGGCACCAGGTCATCGCGCGTTTCTGTGTTACCTATATTCGAAGCGGGTGAGTGGGCGCAATATTAACAGAAGAGCGGCACGTACTTGTCGCTTGCTCTCTTCCACGTCGATCTTATTACCGAGAACGACAAAGGGGAAGTTCTCGGGGTCGTGTGGGCTCGCTTGGATCAGAAACTCATCTCTCCAACTGTCCAAAGCCTCGAAAGACTTTAGGCTGTTCACGTCGTAGACCAACACGCAGCAGTCTGCGCCACGATAGAAGGCGACCCCGAGAGACTGGAAGCGTTCTTGACCAGCGGTGTCCCACAACTATGGTAAACATAATGAGCACAGGTGGGCTATGGTGCTCGATTAGGACAGACCTGCATTGTGACTAGACGATCGTCGACCATCACCTCCTTCGTCAGGCTAAATGGAAAGGGTGCGTAAGCGTCAGAAGGGTTGCAAGAGGGGTGGCGGAGTCATACAAGTCAGCACCAATGGTTGCCTTGTATTGATTGCTAAAGCGCTTGTTGACGTATTGGTTCATTAGTGAGGTCTTACCGACCCTGGAGGAACGAGGACGTGTTGAGAACGAGGACGGGAAAGAGGAAAGTATCGAAGATGGACTGACCCACTGTCGCCGAGAATGATAACCTTGAGAATGGGTTGAGTTGGAGGAAGTCGAACGATGAGATATGAAAAAGTACCTTTAGGAGGACGCGGCCCATGGTTGACTGTAAAGTATGGAGGGTGGTCTGACTTGGGAGTCGAGTCGAATAGTCCACTTGTAAGTTGTGCGTCGTTCTGGGGCAGTGCCGGCGGTCTGCGGTCAGTCAGTCGGTCGGTAGGCCGGCCGGCCGGGGAATCGCACGGGCACTGAGGACAAGCCAATGAGTCCATAATCGGCACATTGGCCCCGAGACTGTCCTCTGACTTAACTTTCTCTCATGGCCGAACCTGCGTGGCAGGAACTTCTCAGATTGCGCCTCGCAGAACGCAACGCAAAAGAGTCTGCTTTCGCTCCCATCATCGAACAATGTCTGTATCTTGCCTCGTCTTTTTTTTCTTCCTCTGCAAACATTGATCACATTCTGATACCCCCAAGATCGACGGCTCGCACAACAAACGAAGCTTTTGAAGGAGAGAAATGCTTCATTGCTACGTGCAGTCGCAACCGTTAAGCAGAATCCCAGTAGCTCGACGGTCTTCGTGCCGGGCGCAAGCGAAGAGTCCGTTCCGATAATCCGCTTTTCTCACCCGCGCTCTGCTGATCCCCTCCACCCAGAAATCCCGTAAGACAGGCTTACATCACGTCTCTCGAATCGCAGATATCTTCGCTACGCGACGAACTAGCCACCGTTTACAAGACACAGGGTCAGAATGCCCAGCGCCTTCTGGCGATGAACGAGACCCTGCGAGAAAAGGAAGAGCTCGCCCGCATAGAGTCCGAGTCGTTACGGAAGGCGCGTGAAGACATCTCCCATTTGAAGAGGAAAGTAGATCAACATTCAGAGTTGATGGGAGAGAAGGACCGGACTGCCCAGGTGCGTCCTAACTCCGACAATTGTTTCGTTTCTATCTCTCACCATGCTGTAGGTTCTACACGACGAGATCAGCACCTTACAACTCGAGCTCGGCCAAATAGAAGAGAGAAACCAGAACCTGACGCGAGACAATGCCAAATTACTGCAGCGCTGGCTTGATGCGAAGCAAACCGAGGTGAACCGGATGAACGAGGCGAATGAGTTTTACGAGGACATGCGGACGCGACATCAGGCCACGGCTAGCTGGAGAGATGGCTCTGAAGCGGCCTCGAATGAGGGGGACGCCGTCGATAATCAGAGTGCGTCGGGAAACGGGAACGTGAATGGGGAGGAAGTCGGAGCGGGGACGAAGGATGGGACACGATTTCAGCAGGAGAAGGGCGTGAGTCTGACGCCGAATGGTTGATAGTAGACGATGAGTAGCTTTCTTACGCTCGCCTTTCTTATACCCACTCTTTAATGCTGCTAGGGGATATGGTCACGTGTATGGACGCGTCCTCTGTGTTTGGTGTTTGGCTCGTCTAGACGCGTATATAAGCCTCATTCCTCTCCCCGCTGACACTCTTTTCAAACCACAGACTACATCCTATTTTACATATTTCTAATTTAATTCTCTTTTCTATGCGTGCTACTTTACATATCTCTCTTCTCGCCGCCACTCTTTCTCCATCTCTGGTCCATTCCTCTCCAATCCCCTTCACACGGAACTACAACTCATCTCCACGCTCCGCCTCACAAGCCCTGTCTGGATCAGGTCGCCCTGGTGGCGCATTCTCTAGCCCTAGTCTTCTACCCCGAGGCGGTCTTGGTCTTGGTCTGCTCGACGTTGGCTCGGGTAACGGCGGGGATGGAGGCGAAGCGAGCTCCGGTAGCTCGTATGCGCAGGGAGGGTACGCTTGAATTGCTATACCCGCTACAGTTATTCCGGATGCATATATTTGGTATAGGGATTTTCTGGGTGATGGCCGGCCTGGTGATCAGCCCCAGCCTGAACCAGTGCATGACGCCCTTCCAAATGATACGAACCCCAATCTTTCTGGTTCCGGTGACGAACTTCCACCCCCACAAAATCCTGATGCCGCTGATGGCAAAAACGACAAACCGCCGAATGGAGGTACTCCTGCATCGTTTCAATCCGGTCCCGCGCAACCGAAACCGCCACCTGTGAACACGGGCGACCCTGTTACTCCACCGCAGAAGTCAGAACCCGACCCAGGTGCAAACGGAACCCCCTCTGGGATCCCAATCTTTTTAGGACCGAGTAACCCGAGCAGCGACAGGCCTCCTTCGGGAGATATTGGTCCATCGTCTGATCCTCCATGGCTTCATGGTGATGAGAAAGGGTTTGAGGACAATGGTGACCCCTCCTGCGATGGTATCCTTGGTGGTATCTTTGGCGGGTCGTTGATAAATGTTCTGTCGAATAACGGGGGCGACGGAGGCGACGCCTCTTCTGGGAAAGCAACCAGGTGAGAAGCAGTGTCTGTATATGTTCGCATTGCTGACAATACCAAAAGCATCGCGAATGGCAAGGGTGGTGGCGGCCTTTCCCTGAGCGGTCCTGGCGGCGATGCTTCGGGGGGCTCTGTGTCTGCTGTCCCCGGTTTGATTAATATACTTTCCTAACAATGGCGGGAAAGGCGGGAAGGCCACATCCGGTGATTCATCCAGGTGAGGACTTTTCTAGAGCACAACCGATCCAGGTTTGATAAGTATGGACCAGCTATGGCGGCCGTGGCAGTTCAGTTTCTCACTCAGGCCCGGGAGGTGACGCCTCTGGAGGGTCTGTCCACAGCATTTGCTCCAGACGCCTCCCCGTATCTCGCACATCAGTTGACCATGGATCCGGCGGAAACGTTCTTGGGAGCTCAAGATCCGGTTCGGTGGGTTCGAAGAAAAAATGTGTGTTGCCAGTCACATTGACTTTTGGTCCCGCGTCTAACCGTATCACACTAAGATGACCCACCTGCCGCTTATACAGGGAAGGGAGGAAATGCTTCTGGTGGGAGCGTCAAGGGCAACCACGGTGTGGTCGACGTTTGGTCTGGTTGGTTCACTTTCTCTGCACTCTCTGAGTCGAACTGAGGTGTCCAACACAGGAAACGGCGGCAATGGCGGTGACGCCAGTTCAGGATCTGCGTTTGCGCACGGCCCTGGTGCAAAAGCGTATACTGGCCCGGGCGGGAACGCTGCTGGGGGGGACGTTGGCCGTCGTGAGCCCATCAATTCCCAAACCAGCAAGAAAATGCCGTATCCTCTACTCTCCCCTCGAGGGAAGTACGTTCCGGCTCACTCAAGCACCGGAAAGTTCGCAGCGAGTAAGAATGGTGGAGGGGGGCACCATGGTGGTCTTATCAATACCTGGTCTGGTATGTCGGTCGTTTTTGGCGTCCCCCGGTTACACTGAAAGAAAAAAAAAACTCTGCTTTGCAGGAAATGGTGGTGATGGAGGTGACGCTTCCTCTGGGGATGCGCATGCCTATAGCAACAGGGCATCGGCGTATTCGGGTCACGGTGGTCATGCGGCTGGAGGGTCGGTGTCCGGTGGACGCCGTGACAAGGTCTGGAAACGAGGTACACACTCATTCAACACACTCGAACATAGGGGCCCGGTATTGACATCCTTCTCGAGACGACGGGGCAGAAGCTTTCACTGGCCACGGTGGGAACGCCTCTGGAGGAAGCGTGTTAGGACACGGTGGCCTCATTGACCTCATTGACATATTTTCCGGTGTGTATCGTGCGCTCCCTCTTCGCAGTTTGTGTTGTCCCCCTCAATCAACTCGTTCGTCAGGCAACGGCGGTGATGGCGGTGACGCTATATCGGGATCCGCGTATGCCCTTGGCGGTGGCTCAAAAGCTTTCTCAGGTCCCGGAGGGGACGCACCCGGGGGATCTGTCAACGAAGGAAAGCATAGACGCGGACGTATTAGTATACTTGATTTCACATCTGGTGCGTACACGATACTTGTCTCTCCAGAACCTCTCATGGCTAACTAAACGTTATACCCTAAGGTAATAAAGGCGGTGGCGACCCAGGCAGTGGAGGAGCTGTAGCAGTGTAGTGGTACCCAAGATGTATTGTACATTTTACCCTGACACCGCGTAATGAACGTATGTTTTCTTATCATTTGCCACCAACAAACAATGCACGAGGCGCGTCACTCAACGACAAGAACAACCTGATTTTGTTGTTAACGTCAGCAGAACGCAGGTAAAGAAGACAAGCGAACATTGAGTAGTGGAGCTTTTCAGAAGTTAGGCAAGTAGAAGAAACAAAAGACAAAGACAAAGAAGAGCAGCGAAATAGACAACCTCTTATGAAAGAAAAAATTGTGTAGCTTCACATCGGAAATACATAGAATCGCCGCAATAGGAGATTGGACAACATGCAGCCGAAAAAAGCAATGCGACGAAGGGAGAAGAGACCGTGTATCCGAGAATAAGCCAAATCAGTGGCCCTGTTGCACATCCGTGGCACCCTGTTGGCCAGCGGCGGCCTGCTGCGTGTAGTATCCTACAGATGCGAACAATCGGTGTCAGCTCTCTACTGAACGGGAGTGAATCGGTCAAGCACATACCACCCCAGTAATTTGAGTAGTACGAGTTCGGATCGCTCGCCCACTGAGCCTGAGCTGCTTGTCCTACGGCATTGACATCCGCACCTGGCGCAGTCTGGCCGGCCGCAGCTCCTGCAGCGGGTTGCGGCATCCCGGGGGCAGCGCCGCCGGGGCTTGCCGGGTAGGAACCAAAACCGTACTGTCCATAAGAGTTGGGCTGCGGCATACCGTACATGGGCTGAACGGGGCGGGTCAAACCAAAAACTAGAATAGTCCAGACACAAACGTACCATGTTGCCAGTATGGCGTTGCGCTGGGCGTAGGACTCAGGGGCCCTGCCGGTGGCAAAGTACCACCATCGGCTCTGTCCTTCCCCCAACTACACTTGATGGGTCGCCCATGGACCATCTGTCCTTGGAGCTGGACAATGGCCATGGCAGCATGCTCGTGCGTGTCTAACTTGACGAACGCAAATCCACGATCGGCCTGCATGCGGATCTCCGAGAGATATCCGATGGACTGGAAGAGGGGGATAAGATCCGCCTGGGTGCAGTAAGGGACGAGATTGCCAACGTAGACCGTCGTGTTGTACGCGGGAGTCTGCTGTACGACGGTCTCGTATGAGAGGGGGCCCCCCAAGAAATTCATGGGAGCAGGCGCAGTTCCACTACTGCTTATCGGGGAGCCAGTAGAGGTCGCGGCGGGACCTCCTTGAGTCTTTTGATTGGCCCAGTTGACACGAATGGCACGTGAGCCGAGCCATTCGCCGTTCATAGTAGCGATGGCCTGCTCGGCGTCGGTCTTGTCGCGGAACGCAAGGAAGCCATAGCCGCGAGACTTGCCAGAGTTCATGTCCCACATGACACGGGCATCGGACAAGGTACCAAAGGCGGAAAACGCCTTAGCAAGGACATCATCGTTCACCTCAGGGGATAGGTCGCCAACGAAAACATGATAGTGGTTGGAAGTGTCCTCCTTGTTCTGCTGGCCTTGGTACGCCCAGTTGACGCGGATCTCAGTGTCAAAGACCTTGCGACCAGTTGAGGGTCTGAAGAGCGGTCTCCGCGGCACGCATGTCCATGTACTCGACGAAGCCATAGTTAAGGCCCCCGTGCTGATAGTTACGGTCCGGGATGATCTTGACATGCTGAACAGGACCAGCTACGGCAAATATCTCCGTGAGCATGTACTCGGTCACTCGTGGGCTCAAGTTGCCCACGTATAAGTGGGCCCTTTTCTGTGGAAAGTAAGGTGAGTGAGAATTGCGACAGATGGTGAAAGGAGGAGAAACGCAACTGGAGCCTCAGCGGCATTGATGCCAGCCATCGCGTTCATACTTTACAGTATAATAGAAAGAGATCTTTTAGAAAGACGTGATCAGGCAAGTAAGGCGAGATAAGGGAGATGATGACCTACGACAGAGGGGGGGAAAGAAATGGGAGTCGAGAAAATGAACCGAGGCTTGATGAGGAAAGCAGAGAAGAGAAAACAGAGGAATAGAGGAATAGAGAGACAGAGAGAGAGGAAGAGAGAGACAGAAAGAGACAGAGAGAGAGAAACGAGACCAACTCACAACTCGACCGATGTCCGTTGACGACGAGCGACCTTTAAATTTCTTTTTTGCCATTTAATATCCTTTTATTTTTATGGCGCCGGCTATCTCCGAAAACTCAGCCATCACTTATCCACCGGTAAATTAAGTAATACGTTCCCTC
Organism: Lactarius hatsudake; assembly: GCA_024734325.1. Taxonomy (NCBI): domain Eukaryota; kingdom Fungi; phylum Basidiomycota; class Agaricomycetes; order Russulales; family Russulaceae; genus Lactarius; species Lactarius hatsudake. Next base: position 2,569,783 of record JANSJP010000001.1, on the reverse strand, counting down.
CCGAGCTCGGAACATACGTCACGTTCCGATTGGCGGACAGCGACTGCACAATCGCCTTGGCTGCCTCGATCTTCCTCAGAGCGACGAATGCCTCCCCTGCTTTATCCAGTGCCCGTGATATAGTCGAAGCGGCCTCGGCCTCTCCTTCTGCCCTGATGACCGCCGCTTGTCGCTCCTGCTCTGCCTGTTCACATGCAAATGTTAGTTCCATTGAGACCAGCTTGTCTTGCTAACGCACTTTTTCAACGATAAATTTGGCGCGCTCCGCATCTAAAAGTTGTATCTTGGTGTTGTCACTAGGAAAAAGGTAACTGAAAACGCACCCTTGCTGCGCAATTTGCTTCGCCTCTACGGCTTGCGTAAATTCCTGACCACAAGAGTAATAAGCAGATGGTTTAGCAGCGACGTCGACAATTCATACCTTTCCAAACGTGAGATGTGTGATGGACACATCTTCAAGCTTGAGATTGAATTCCCCTGCACGTGCAAGTAGGTCCTCCCGAATACGCGAAGACACCTGTCGACGTAGTTGCGTATATACAATGTGTGTATGAGATGAAAGCAAAGCACTTACCACTTCCCGCTGGGTGATCAACTCTGCGGCATCGAATTGGGCCACAATGCTTTTCAGAACCTCATTGCCAATGGAGGGAAGCACCCTCTCGTCGTAGTCCAGGCCGAGACTCTGGTAAATTTTGGGGAGATGGGTTGTGTCTGGACGTGACAGCACGCGAAGTGTGATGGAAATCATTTGAAGGTCCTTCGACCCCGTGGTTGTGGTAATGTTCTGCTCGCAGTATTGTCAACCCCTGTTTAGCCCAAAGTTACAACGAACTCACCCGAGGTTTTATGCGACAGTCATACAAGATGGCGCGCTGGAGCCACGGAACCAGAAAATGTGTTCCTTCCCCCGTGGGCTGGATGTAACCATTCAGTTCACGCATGTGTTAAAGACATCGAAAACATGCCTCATCCTTCACACCAGAGAATCTGTCGAACATGACCGCCTTGAATCCACCTGGCACATCATACAAACTAGACTGTAACAATGCCAAACCAAGGGCGAGGGGAACTGGTTTCGGGAGAGTTATGGGAAGTCCGGAAATATGGAAGGGACACATACCTGCTATACGAGCTGACGCCATAGTGTGTCTCCTTGCAAAACAGCCAAACTAGCTGCTCACCAAGTCGCGGAGAGCGGAACAACTTCTGAGACCACGTGAACAAGTCACGTGATACGGTGTGACTCAAACGTGACTCAAGATTTCTATTTTTCTGTCTGCCGAGTTGTATTCAATAATGTACCCCCATTCGCAGCGCCTCTTTCCATCCTTGCAGACTGGGTTCCAAACTGCATCGCACGCTTCTTCCTTGTACTCGCCTCGACGAGGCCCATTTTCCGTGCCGCGAGCCTGAGCAGCATCTTGTCACCTACCCCCACCTCAAGCCGCGGATCTGTCTTGACATGAATCGGAAGCGCGACGAGAAAATTCACGACATCTAGGGAAAGGAATGGATGCCTCGTTTCTTTCCCGTGTGCAGAGATCACGCGATCGTCGCGGCCGAGATTGCGCGTTGGGATGCGATCCATATCGAGTTGGAGCTGGCCGTAAAGACGATGTCAGAATTTCCGAAACGCATCCCTGTAAGTCCTACCTCGTCTATGAGGGCCTTCCAGCCGCCATTGTTGTAAACCGTACGATGTCGGCTGTACCCACCGAGTAGCTCGTCTGAGCCAAGTCCATTGAGCAATACACGAGCCGAGCTGGTATAAAGCTCCGGCTCAGCTTGTCACGTTCCCTCTCACTTTTCCGAACACCACACGCTGCGAAGTACAGTGGCATCGAGATACTCTGCGCCAATTGTAAATTGATCGGTCAAGCAAGCGATGGTTGTGGAACCACCCCGCTCACCAAGTCCATGACTGTCTGGCAGGGCCACATAATGGATTCCACCATGTCCTGCGCATCTTGATATTCCGTATATGGTACGTCAACTTCTACCTGAAACCCCAGAGTTAAAACGATGCGCGCACATACGACCGTGGGGGCCTACGAAGTTCCACTGTCGTCCAGGGCACAGCCTTCGTAATTCCTCAAGTTCGCTCAAACCAGTGACCCTGTCTGGAACGAGATAGTCTGGGTTGTACTGCGCCGAGAGTTGTTCATCGATAGATACAGTATTCTCAATGGTCATTTCCCGTTGCTTTTTCTTTTTAATATCGCCGACGCCGCTATCTACCTGGCCACGTATCTTCCGAGGATTCTCGAAAGCGACGTTGAGCAGGTCTATGGGCTCATTCAATGGTATGTGTCTATAATCAATGAGCTTCCGCCACACGCAAATGTGGGCCTGTTGACTTACTTATGGGCCAAAAAGGCGCACACAGTGGAATCGATCCCACCACTGAAAAGTACAGCCACGCGAGCCGGTACGGATCTCGCAGAAAGTGCCTGATCCGACGAAGGCAACTCTACGCCCTGCCGAGGTACATTGCTTACTTGTAGCGAGACGCTATGATCCAAATGATAGGTTAGTTCATCCACGGCTGACGAAAGGTATTGAGGGATGATGTCTAGTGATTGCAACCGGAGATCCTCAGTGTCTGTGGGTGGTAATGCCTGGTTCACCGTGTCAGGTTGTGTCTATGGGCACAGAGAAGAATTAGCTATAAACAAAGTCAGAAAGGCGGGAGAACACACATATAGTGAACGACAAGATATAGATATATCCATGCCGGGTGCAACACGTGGCAGACGTTCCAGACAAGTAACGAAGGATGTGACTGGGTCGCAGCCAAGACTACGGAGATCGAGCGCGTAGATATATTCCGTTGAGACCTCAGTGAAATCATAATGATCGCTTTTCCCAGCAGACACCGAAGCTAGGAGCAAGTAGGGCAGCTCAGGGCTGGGCACGTGCATGAGGAGAGATCTACGGCCGAGTGGATCGCGCACAAAGAAAACCTTTCCTAACCGATGCTAAGGGACGAATGAACGCATATTCATGATCTCAGGACCAGACCCACATGGTAGTAGACGAAAGCGTACCTGTGAACGACGAGTTGGTGACGCATGGATGACATCGATCCCAAGTCTCTTACGGTCCCTCAAGAGTCCCAAGAAGTTGCACGATGGCAGAAGCATCCTCTAGCTCGCTCATAGCGGTAGAAAGCTTCGAACCGTCGTTCTCTTCGGGATGAACCTTGACTTGTTATTATCGATCGCCTCGGCATGACAGGTTGAGAACATACATCTAGCCCTTTGAAGATCTTCTCGAGGAGATGAGCACGATTGAGAGGTCCGGATCAGCGAACGACCGGCTAACCTCGCCATTCCAGCAAAGGACATTGCCACTCTCATGTATATGGGGCTGGGCCACGGGCGCGTCCCCGCGTAGACGGAGCTCTGACGCAAAAAAATCGAGATGGACAGTTGCTCCATGATCACTCTTCAGGGTTACCTGGTGGTCGCGTTGCACATCGGGACCTGTACAACATGTACCCGACTTCAGTTCTGACAATGCCGTCCACAAAAAGCGGGTGATAGAACTGGCCTCTTGCTGCGCTTGCAGCCCGCAATTGTCCCATGAGTTCAATGAAGCCCTCATTACTTATAGGACTACTGCGGTTAGCAGCCGTAGTGTGCCAGTCTGCTAAGAAAACAATGCCGCACATGATGTGCGCGCAAGAGAAACTGAGTGACAGGAAAGCGGTCCGGGCTGATTCTCCTGAAATGAGTGTGACAGCAGCGGCTCTCTTTGGCACAATCGCGTTGCACCGCAGCAAAGTACGCGAAGATGAAACACCTGGCCACGTTTCTGACCCTTCTCGTCTCGATTAACCTGGGCATACACCCTGCATCCGCAGCGGACCAGCTGGTTATTCCTGCAATCCCAATGGATTACGAGCGTCCCTCCAACGCTCTTCCGACGCTCTTCGATCTCCTCACCATCGAGCCCACTACTTCCATCTTCTTTTCATATGCGAGAGAACTTGAATTAAGTCGCCTTCTGCTGGATTTGGACTCGAAAATCACAGTTTTAGTGCCTACGAACAAGGCCGTGATGGCATTGGCTAGAAAGCCGTGAGTCGGCAATGTGATACTCTCTTTAGACGATTCTGAAACATGTCCGCTGCTTGCACGCATATCAAGTCACCAGGACTCTGTTCCCGTCGACGATGGTATCAAACTGACCGAACAAGAATTGGAGGAGCGGTCAAAGAAGAACGTCGAGCGCTGGGTGTCCCTCCACATCATCCCGGTCTGTAGACTAGTTTCCATCCGTTGGCCCTCGACTCATCTGGCTTGCTTAAAGGAATCCCCTATTTCCCTTGCTTCCCGTACCTACCCGACGCTAGCAGAAGGAAAGATATCCTTTGTGGAGGAGACTAGCAAAGACACCACTTTACCTGAATGGGAACGAGTTCTTATTAATGGCGACATACAAATCATCAATGCAAAAGAGGTGTGTCATACATATCCAAGCCTCTTCTTATCTGTCCCTCCTAACATCACCGTTTCTGAGGCCATTAACGGAGTCCTCTATGTCATTGACGGTACCGTCCAAGACGACTAGTTATGCATGCTTAAAGGCTTTCGAACACATATCCGTGTCTTTTCATGCCCGCTCTACGGAAACTGAAGCATAGATGTATTTGTAGTGTCGCGGCCACGTATGGATTATTATAGTCTTCGAGAGGTCATTCCAGGTCATCACGGCCTTCACTATGTTGGCTTGACTGCAATGCTGAGAACTCTTTATTCGCTCTCAACGTGTTCGCAATCGCCAACCATGGCGGTAGGAGCAAAGTATTCCATCGCATGCATACCGTTGTATCTGCTATGGTCACGGAACTGGGGATTCTGTACTCCAGTAAATAGTGCCAGCTGTCTCACTCCGAAATATCATTTTCCGTGAACGAGTTCTCAGACCTCAGACTCCGATTTCTTCGTGACATCATGACCATGTCTACGACATGATAATCAACTTCAGAGGTAGCTTAGATGTACTTTGTTGGTTAAATAGGATGCAAACCGAGCTCGAGCAAAGAGGTAGCAGCGTCACGAGGCTTGCGGCAAGACAAAGAGATAACGTAGTAAGTGTTCATGGCACTCGTGGACCAGTTACAATAAGACTTCGTATCGCTTTTCAGACATTACGACGCTCGGGTACAAAGGATCTATCTACTACTCTTTTCTTTTCTTGTAGCCATCCCCTACAAATAGAACGATCGCGTTGGAAGAACATATTCCTAACCCAATGTACCAATGCAGTGCCTTGGATTCTCTTGAGCGCTTACAACAATTACGCATTGTAGCTGGAGGAAGAGACATTGCCGCCGCGTCCAGTCCAGTTGACGTCTACGAAGTGGGTGGTAAGAGGTGGCCCGCTGTACTGAAGGGGATACTCACGGATATCTTCGCCCGCCTTGAGTCTCGCGTTTTCCTTGCCCGGGAGAACACGGAAGGTGTGTGCACCGAAGTAGTCGCGCTGCGCCTGCAGAATGTTAGCCGGGAGAACTTCACTGCGATAGCCATCGAAGAAGGCAAGGGCTGTGCTGAACGCGGGAGTAGGGATACCCCAGAGCACTGCCTGAGCAATCACACGTCGCCAACCCGGCTGGGCTTTGTGGACGGCTGTAATATCATAGGTCAGGTCAGCGCACGGGATAACTAGTAACAATGTTCCAAAGTGATACCCTTGTTGAAGAAGCCATCAAAGAGTAAGGACTCAAGGTCCGGGGTTTTCTCGTAAGCGGAGGTAATGTCGCCGAGGAAAACAGACTGTGGACCAACGCGGTGAGCGTGTCTGTGACCACTAGTGGTCACCCAATACTCACCTTGATAATGCAACCACCACGCCAGATGCGAGCAATACCGGCATAGTTCAGATGCCAATCCAGCTCTTTGGCGGTCTCGCGCATAAGCATGAAGCCTTGTGTATAAGAGATGATCTTGGAAGCATAGAGAGCCTGCTCCAAGTCATCGATAAACTGTTTCTTGTCGCCACGGAATACCTCCTTCTCAGGCCCAGCAATAACCTTGCTGGCACGGGAACGCTCGGCCTTGAAGGCGGACAACGTGCGGGCAAAGACAGCCTCGCCGATAAGTGTAACTGAATTTATTTGTAAGCTTGAATAATACCTGTGTGAAGAGTGTGCCATACCAGGTGTTCCGGCGTCGAGGGCGTTGATTGCCGTCCACTTGCCCGTGCCTTTTTGACCGGCCTGATCCAGAATTTTAGTAACAAGCGGCTGGCCATCGTCGTCATTGAAGCGGAGGATGTTGTAGGTGATCTCAATCAAAAAGGAATCGAGGACGCCCTTGTTCCATTTCTCGAAAATGTCCGCAATCTCATCCTCAGGAAGTCCAAGACCGCGTTTCAAGATATCATACGCCTCGGCGATGAGTTGCATGTCACCATATTCGATACCTTGAAAGGAGATCGTGTATACGGGAGCGAATATGAAGGAACGAAACCATACCATTATGCACCATCTTGACGTAGTGGCCAGCGCCGGATTCGCCCATCCAATCAGCACAAGGGATCGCCCTGAACTTGAGCAGAGGTCTTCTGGAAAATTTCCTTAATGGCAGGCCAGGCATCACGCGAACCACCGGGCATGAGAGAAGGGCCATAACGGGCGCCCTCCTCACCACCGGACACACCAGAGCCAACGAAGAGGAATCCCTTGGCTTCGAGTTCCTTGACGCGACGGATTGTATCGGGATAGTGAGAGTTTCCGCCATCAATAATGATGTCACCCTTTTCGAGATGAGGTGTCAACTGCTGGATGAAGTCGTCTACAGCGGACCCGGCTTTAACCAGAAGGATAATCTTGCGGGGGCGCTTGAGTTTTGAAACGAGCTTCTTCGATGGAGTGTGCACCCTGAATATTGGTTCCTTGGTGACAGTGAGCCTCGATTGAAAGTAGATCAGACGCAGAGCGAAGGTACCCTTGGCTTCGTTTGCAAGGAAGTGGTCAACCTTAGAGGTTGTACGGTTGTAGGCGAACGACATTGAAGCCTTTATCGTTCATATTGAGGATGAGATTTTGGCCCTACCATAATATGTAAGAAGATAGAAGCGAGAAGGAAGACAAGACAACCATGACGGCCAAACCAATGAGTCCGATATCCCCGCTAGACATGGGGGGTAAGTCGGGATAGTGAAAGCTGAGAAGGCACATACGTGGCCATTGTATTGAGGATAGCTTGAACGCGTGAGGAAGCTATAGCTAAAGATGAGTACTATGGGTGTTGAGGAAAGAGGAGTAGGTTGGGTCGATGGGGAGATCCACACTGATTTTAATCACATCGCCGGTCCGTTCCGGGGACACATCTCCGAGCTCGTCTCCGTCCTATTATCTCAATCGCAATGCCGAGAGTCGCCTAATTAACTTGTTACCGGTCAACACACTCATAACTCCTGTAGTCTGTCATACGTAGGTCCCTCAGCCTTCCTGATTCACGCGGAACCCGCATATAACCCCATTTGTCTTCTCTTCGTTCATCCACCACAGCTCCAGGTTCTTCCCGGGCTAGTTCTCCCCGGGAAGTCCCCCAAGGCAGTCGTATTGGAAAGAGCAATGCACTCGAATCACTCTGAACGCCATACTATCATGTCGCCCACGCCTCCCGTGTCGTCCCTCAAGATCGTGCACCAGGGATGGGTCCTGAAAAAAAGGCGGAAAAGGATGCAGGGTAACAATATCCACACCTTATTTCCCTATCATCTAAATTCGCGTAGGCTTTGCACGGAGATACTTTATTTTGTACCAAGACGGCCGACTTTCGTACTCTTTCGACCTCGGAAAGCCCACCAGAGACGAACTGTCAGTTTCTCAAGCCGCAATAACCTTTGCCGCTAGTTCCAAGGACATACATATCGACACTGCAACGGCAACATTTCACATTAAATGTCTAAATGCAGAGGACTACGACACATGGAAGAAAGCACTTCGGTGAGGAGTCCCTACTCTCCGCCGACTTGTGCTGACTGAATCAAGTCAATTCATTGTCGCCCCTCAGGATGCGCGATCACTGGGGCGCAGATCTTCAATTGGTAGGGTCACATCTCGGGTGAGCTTCAATCAAGCGAGTAAGACCTCGAGTACGTTAGAGGAAATGAGTGGCGTCAGTACAATTTGCATTATTTGAGTACCCCCCTTATCCATCACAACAGACCATTACAGAGCTGGAGGACACGGTTAACGCCTTACGTCAACTGCACTCTAAAAAGCGCGTTCCCAGCTCTTCTAAATCGAGGTCCGAAAAGGAAAAGGAAAAGTTGAAGGACGTCTCGAAGGATGGCATGTTTGGAATCTTCAAGAAGAGTATGGTCCTCCCTTCTACGTACCCCCAAAGTTCCCACTCTGACCTTGTTTAAATTGAAGATCATAGGCTCTGGACAACACTCCCCGGCAGAAGCCGTCCCTATGGATGAACAACCATCGCCACCCAGCACGACTTCTGCCGATCCTTACCATCACATACAATCGGTGGTTGCGAGATTAAAGAAACAGCACGCGGCTCTCACTAGCCTGATACCATTTGTAGAGAACAACCCTTCTACTGTTCATGCCTCACCACTACCGTCTACCGTCGAGGAACATTCTGAGCCGAGCGACTCTCCGGCAGCACGCTTCACGAGTCCTATCGCACGTAGAGCTTGGATGTCCACTGCCACTTCCTTGAGCGATAGTGGAAGCATCTGGTTTGATGCGACTGATGAAATTGATGGACCCGAAGAGTTCTTCCTCGATACTCCGCCTTTGGAAGCATGTGCGGCCGATGGCAGGATCACCGGCATAGATGGGCAGAGCAACTCCCACAACTCTGAGGAAGCGTCGGACACAGACGAAGAAAAAGATGAACGCCCGTCATTGGCAGTCAGCGAGTATCAAGTCACAGTCGGTGTTCAACAAGTAGCACATCGAACATCGCTACCAAGCGGTCCAGTCGCGGACGAGGGTAGTTTGTTTGCTGTCTTCAAGAAGAACGTGGGCAAGGTGCTGTCCATCTACCAGATCATCACGTATAATAGCTGACCCTCTTTTTGGACAGGATCTATCTAGCATAGCTTTCCCCGTGACATTCAACGAGCCTTTGACACTCCTTCAGAGAACAGCTGAGGAAGTCGAATACTATGATCTACTCAGCGAAGCCTCCCAAACTCGAGATTCCTGTCGAGCGCATGTGTTATGTTGCAGCCTTTGCAGTATCCGGTTATGCGCATACGCGACACCGGTCTAGTCGCAAGGGCTTGTAAGTTCCTACAAGTTTATGAATGAACATCTGTACACCTGAACCCCAACTAGTAATCCTTTACTCGCGGAGACCTTTGAGATCCCGCGTTTAAAATTCATTTCCGAAAAAGTCAGTCACCATCCCGTAGTCATGGCTTATCACGCGGAAGGCGAAGGCTGGGAACTTTACGCTACGTCTGCTGGGAAGACAAAATTTTGGGGTACGTGGTAGACTGATGCCTAACTGGCAAATACTCACGGAATCGCCGCTGTTCCCAGGCAAGAGCTTGGAAATCATTCCTCTTGGCATAAATCACGTCAAGATCGGGAGCGATCATTACCAGTGGTAAGTAGGAAAGTGTCCGACCACGTCAATCGGAGTGTGTGACGGTGTCATTCATCAGGAGAAAGCCGTCTTCCTTTATGCGAAATCTGATGATGGGAACCAAGTATCTGGAACACACGGGCAAGATGACGATAGAAAACGTCTCGACTGGAGCTCGTTGCGTGGTCGAGTTTAGGGAGTCAGGATATTGGGGTGTCCCCAACCAAGTTTATGGCGCCGTTTATTCTCCTACCGGTGACGTCGAGACAACTCTTGAAGGGAAATGGGACGAAGTTGTGGCACGCAAACTAGGGCCCAACCACCTCCAAATCTTGTGGAGAATGACGCCATTCCCGAAGAACGCCCAGGATCTCTATGGGTTCACGTCTTGGGGTATCACGCTTAACGAGATCACGCCAGGGATGGAGGGTAAACTCCCTCCAACGGATTCACGCTACCGGCCAGACGTTCGTGCACTAGAAGAAGGATTCCTTGATCGTGCGGAGGCGGAAAAGGAGCGTTTAGAAGAGCTTCAGCGAGAACGCCGGAGACTTGGGAAGGATCGTGAGCCCCAATGGTTTAGGTGCGAGGGTGACGAGTGGGTATACGCAGGAGGATACTGGGAACAGCGTGCCAAGGGCTGGAAAGCTGTGGACCCTCTATGGTGACGCACGAGTTTGTCTCCCTTGTTACGTCGCCACTATACCAATACAACACAGTCGCTTCACCTCGCTCATAAACGTGCAATTGCCTTTTTCAGCTGCGTTCAATTCCGCGGGTAAATTTCTGACACGTGACCGCGCGTGTCAAGTCAGGGAGTGCAAGAAGCGAACTGGCAGCCACCATAAATGGGGCAGGCGCTGTAAAAACACGTTTACTGTCCTCTTGGTTCCCGTCATGTCGTTCCGAGTGAGCCTACGGCGCTTGCCAACTTCGGGGCTGACGCGGTCGCTGGCAACTCAAGCGTCTGTCCCAGAAAAACCGTGCTCGTCCATAACGCCGCCTTATATCGTCCTTCTGAACAACTTGACCAAAGTGCGGAAACACCTCAAAAGACCTCTTACGCTGGCGGAAAAGATACTCTACAGCCATCTCCATGATGCTGATGGGATCGGCAGCGGTGGGATCCAAAGAGGCTCAACTTACCTCCAACTCCAACCAGAGAGGGTAGCCATGCAGGATGCCTCTGCTCAGTGAGACAGTCACTGCAATATGTTCTGAGCGCGTAATTAACATCATATCGAATCACCCCCAGAATGGCGCTGTGAGATTTCCACCAGTCATGATGCTCTCTGGGCTGACATCACATGTATTCGCTTTCGCGACGTCGCAGGTTGCAGTTCATGAGCGCAGGTCTTGACAGGACAATTGTTCCCACGAGCATCCACTGTGACCATTTAATCCAGGCTTCGACGGGGGCCGATTCAGATTTGCAGGTACAGTTGTCCATTCAGTTGCCTTGTTAGGGCGATCGTCCCGTTGATTGTGTAGCGTTCGATCGCTTCCAATCAAGAAGTGTTCGAATTTTTAGAGAGCGCGGCCAAGAAATACGGTATCGAGTTCTGGGGACCAGGTTCTGGAATTATCCACCAAATTGTACTCGAGAATTATGCTGCTCCTGGGATGCTCATGTGAGCCCGGCCTCGCCCAATACTTGTCCGATCTATTACTCACCGCGCATTATCCAGGCTTGGCACTGGTGATCAAGAATGCTCCGAACTTCTCGTCTATCATCAACTGACTATTTGCTGTAGACTCGCATACGCCAAACGCAGGTGGCCTCGGGATGCTCGCGATCGGTGTTGGAGGTGCTGATGCAGTCGATGCCATGACTGGAACACCTTGGGAGCTCAAGGCCCCCCAGATCACCTGGTACGCCGAAGCGCGTGGCATGTCTCTCATCCGCTCGATTAAACAGTAGGACAGGCATACACTGTCACGGGCAAACTCAACGATTGGGCAACGCCCTAAAGACTTGATCCTTACCTTGCGGGAAAGCTCACGGTCAAAGTCAGGCATCACATGATATAGTGCTTCTAGTTTCTGACACTTATGAAGGGTGGCACTGGTCGGATTCTCGAATATTTTGGGCCCGGGATTTTTAATCAGTCGTGCACTGGTCGAATATTTTTCCTTTCTCGTTGGGGGTCCGAGACTTGACGTGCACTGTAGGCCTTGCAACCGATCGCCAACATGGGTGCCGAAGTCGGCGCGACAACGTCAACTTTCCCATACACCCCTAGCATGCGAGCTTATCTCAATGCGACACGACGTGGCCCAGTAGCTCGCGCAGCCGACGAAGCCGCTGCCAAGGGGTTCTTGAGTGCCGACGCAGGTGCTGAATATGATGAGTTGATTGAGATCGTGAGTGCTGCGTGCTTTCCCTGTGCTCTGATTTCCTAATCGGTCAACAGGATCTATCGAAAATTGAGCCCACGATTAATGGGCCGTTCACTCCCGATCTAGCGACTCCCTTGTCCAGATTTGCTTCGTTTGTTCAGGAAAACGGCTGGGAGGATAAACTATCCGCCAGTTTGATTGGCTCATGCACGAACAGCTCGTATGAGGATATGGTAAGTCTAGCATGTAAATATGCGCTATGGTGTCATCTAGAGCGGCCGCGCACCAGACACGAGTGGCAGACTTAGCACGGCAAGCCAAGGCAGCTGGCCTATCGTCTCAGGTACGGATTGTCTTGTTCATTACCGTTCTTGCCGAACGCTAGTTTTCTAGGTTCCCTTTCTCTGTACCCCCGGATCGGAACAAATTCGAGCAACAATGGAGCGCGACAAAGTAACAGAGGTTCTCGAAGACGTTGGGGCGGTTGTCTTGGCCAACGCTTGTGGACCTTGTATCGGGCAGGTATGTCTTGATCATTGGATCGAGAGCCTACTTGTTTATGAGCTTTCTGACAGTGGAAACGCGAGGACACAAAAGAAGGTGCAAATGGTGAGCGTCGTGTATTCCCGCAAATTGTTTGCTTACACCACAAAAGCCATTCTTACCTCGTTCAACCGGTGAGGGAATTTCTCCTCTTGGCTTTCGTAGGCTCAACGTTTTTCGCAGAAACTTTAAGTCGCGCAATGATGGCAACAGCCTCACGATGAATTTCCTCGCTTCGCCCACAATAGTGACTGCCATGGCGTTTTCGGGGAAATTGACATTCAACCCCATGACTGATTCGTTGACGTTGCCTTCCGGGGAGTTATTCAAGTTCAAACCGCCGTCCGGACAGGACCTCCCAGCGTCGGGTTTCGCGCTCGGTGATGTCTCGTACCACCCAAAGCCAATGCCAGATCCTCAACCAGAGACCGAGGTTGTCATTCGCAAAGACTCGCAGCGTCTCGAAGTGCTCGAGCCCTTCCTCCCTCATGTCGAGGATGGCACCGTCCAGGAACTCCCTAAAATGAAGGTGCTGATGAGAGTGAGAGGGAAATGCACCACAGATCATATTTCTGCTGCAGTAAGTCACTGCGTGATGCACTTTCTGTCGGCTTAGCGCGTCTCCGATCAGGGACCATGGCTCAAGTACAAAGGACACCTCTCCAACATCTCAGAGAATCTTTGTAAGCCGTTTCTTTCATTGCGGCCACTGACCTGATCGTTCGCTTCGTTCCAGTAATCACGGTGGGTCTCAACGAGTCTTATGCTGATAGACTAAGTGTTTATACATGATAAGGCTGTCAATGATGAAAATGGCGAAGTGAATGTTGCGTTGGATCATGATCATGATTCCACCCAACCAGCCATGGATACGATACCGAAGGTCGCCAAGAAATTTAAGGAGAGGAGACAACCGTGGGCACTCATCGTGGACGAGAATTACGGCGAAGGTAGCGCTCGCGAACACGCCGCCCTACAGCCCCGTTTCTACGGTGAGAAGCACGGTCAATTTGGCTTGGCAGGTCGCTGAGTGTACGATAGGTTGTGCTATGATCATCGCGCGTTCCTTCGCTCGGATTCACGAAACCAACCTTAAAGTGAGAATTGAATTTTCAATAACGTTGTACACCACACCCATGTGTGAACCGTTTACAGAAGCAGGGAGTTTTGCCCTTGTGGTTTGCTGACAAGAACGACTACGGGCGGATTGGGTCTGGTGCAGTCGTAGAGACCACGGGAGTCGCTGATCTGTTTGCGGGTAAATCAGACGGAACTGTGCGGGTCAAAGTCACAACGCGCAGTGGAGAGACATTCGAAATCGCGACAAAGCACACGATGTCAAGTGACCAGATCAAGTGGCTGAGAGCAGGATCTGCTTTGAACCACATCCGTCGTACCGTAAAAGTGTAATTTACATATGGAATGACGTCACGTGCGCGGTCTAGAAGGTGGCGGTGAACCGGATTTGAGAATAAGCTATGCTTGTCCTCGCAACCCTCCATCGGCTCCTTTCTCAAGTTATCAGCTCTCCCGGGCTACACACCGCCGTCCTGTTAACACCAAATGGACAACTAGTTTCCTACGCTTGTGACTCGACTCGCTCAAAGGACGACGTCCGCCTCGTCGTTGGTTTGAGTAGCGAAATTTGGCTCGAAGTCGCCGATCAGGGTATTGGGATGGTTGATAGTGAGGTAAGCACTACCACCTTGTTTATTACATACTTCGATCTTACTGTCGCATTAGCTCGGCCGTATCCTTGTTTTGGCCGTTGCAGCATCTAGCACCAGCAATACCAGCAATAAGACCTCGCCTACCGATAGTGCCAACACGGAACATGTCTCAGATAAACCTCTGATGTTGATAGCTCTCAATGCCACGGAAAGCGTTGATTGGGAAGACCTCGAAGCCAAAGTAAGTAACTACGACCGTCTGACTCTTCAAAGTTGACATGCGTCACTCTTAGGGGAGGCAGTTGGCAGAATACTTGTCTCGACCGGTCAGCAGACTCCGCAAGCCTCTGACGGCAACGCCTGTATCACCGCCAAGTCCTCCGGCAACACGACTCGGTCGTTGAAATTGAAATTTGCTTTGCTTCCGTTCTCATAAAAAAAGTACACGTGGTTTTACTATTAATTGTCTGGACTCTGGATGCACAGCCTATTTAGAAGCGTGTTTTCGTCTCGCGACCCATGTATTCTAGTTTCGTTCTCTGGGTATATATCATATTATCATTATACAGTATACATTATTTGGCAACGAATGTTAGAGGCAGCTTATGGACCGGAATGTGTTCGGGTCCCGCGGGTCGCATAAGTCAGCTCATTATATTTCGTCATCCCAACTTCGCAACCCCAACGCAAAGCGGTGACCTTGAGGTGAATATGAGACGATGCCCTGCCCCTCGTAGCATCCGTCTTGTCCACTCGCATCCTTTATGGCCTCAACATAGAGCCTACAGTGCTCCAAGTCTCGTTCAAAAGCCCGCATATACGACGCGTCCGCAGTCAGTTCTTCACGAGCCGTCACTCCCCCCGCGTCCAGACCCATACCTCTTATTGAAGCCCCAGCTCGACCACCTACGAGAGAGGCTTCTAAATCTGCTCGGCTCTGCCCACCCCACGCTCACGGACATCGCCAAATATTATTTCTTGCACCCTTCCAAACAGCTTCGTCCATTACTCATCCTCCTCTTCTCGCGCGCGACCAACGGCCTCGGACGCGACTGGAACCAGAAAAAATGGGCCGCCGATTGCGAGGGTGCGGGGGGGCGCACGGAGGAGCTCGACCGCCCCCTCTCGCGTCCTGACGTGCTCAACGACTGGAACCCCAGCATGCCAGACCACACCGCCTCCTTCACCTCCGTCTTCTCCCTCGTGCCCCCGCGCTCGCCCAACGCCCCGCCGTCCCCTCCTCCACGACGGCCGGCCTCCGAGCACCCGACCGTCGCGCACGACAGCGCCCCGCTGCCGACGCAGACGCGCCTCGCGCAAATCGTCGAGATGATCCACGTTGCGTCGCTGCTGCACGACGACGTGATCGACCACGCGGACCTGCGTCGCGGCGCGGCGTCCGGGCCTGCCGCCTTTGGCAACAAGTACGCCATCCTCGGCGGGGACTTCCTCTTGGGACGCGCGAGCGCGGCGCTCTCCCGTCTCGGCGAGAGCGAGGTCGTCGAGCTCATCGCCAGCGTGATCAATAACCTCGTCGAGGGCGAGATCCTACAGATGAACAAGGTTGCACAGCAGGGCGCCACGCTCGTCGGCGCATCGTATGTGGGCAGCGACAGCTGGAATATGTACCTGAAGAAGACCTATCTGAAGACCGCGAGTCTCATGGCAAAAGGCGCACGGGCGGCAGTTGTACTGGGTGGCGCAAGGGATGGCGAGATTTGGAAAGAGGTTGCGTATGCTTACGGCCGCAACCTAGGCATCGCCTTCCAGGTATGTCAACCATACTTTCCCATATGTGTGGTACCTATTGCGTTGTAGCTCGTAGATGACGTCCTAGATTACGAGTCGGGAGAGGCCGCCCTCGGGAAGCCCGGCGGCGCCGATCTGCAGTTGGGTCTCGCGACGGGTCCGGCGTTGTACGCATGGGAAGAGCACCCCGAGATGGGTGCCCTCATCGCCCGAAAGTTCGAGAAGGAAGGAGACGTCGAGCTCGTAAGTAATCGTTTGTCTTTGTCCATGCCGTCGCTGACATGGGAACATATTCAGGCGCGAGGCCTGGTTCGTAGGTCATCTGGTGTAGAACGCACGCGAGAGCTCGCTGGCGCGTATGCAGACAAAGCATTCGAGACTTTGCAGCACCTACCTGAGAGTGAGGCTAGAAGCGCCTTAGAGGGTCTTACCGAGCGAGTTGTCAAACGGACTTGGTGAAAGCTGGCCGATGGCAAAGACAATGCTTTCTCTTAGAGTTAGAGATACAGAACATTATGCATGATATCGTTTATGCTCTCTTTATTGGCAGATGGCTTGTATTAGTCAGTCGGTGTCAGACCGAGGTGCTTGTTTGGTTTTGACCGTGACAATCACGACCGACGACCGTAGAGGGACATCCACGTTGTATCTGTTACGCGCGCGTTCTGAATCTCATCGTGCGCCACTCATGCTCGTAGTACAGGATAAATCTACGACTGGAGCTTCCTAGGTGGTTTCTGTCGTCGGCAGCGCACCACCATCCGGCGTGCACCTTTGTTCGCACCTTATGTTGACTGAAGAAAACAAGGCTGCCCTATATCTTTTGGTCCAACATGTCACTCGCGCGTTCTACGACCCCCGATTCATTGTGGTCATGGACCAGCTAGCGCGGCATCAAGTGTGAGTGGGGAGGTTTGGTACCCTCACCGTGTTGTCTCATTCTCATCCCCCCTCAGGCTCAAGGACGACGACTTGGCAGGAAGGGTTGGCCTGCAAGTCAAGGAGCTTAATAAACTCATGGCGACCCTGGAAAAAGATGGGCTAATACAAGCGTGCGTCTTTTTTCTGGATCCCACTATTCCACCGACTGAGGCCGTCCGTCTGGTGCAGCCATCGTCAAAACGAACTTAAAGAGGGTGCCCAACGCTCCGTGGGCAGACAATACTTTTATGTCGACTACAAGCGCTTCTGCAACGTAGTCAAGTGGAGGGTCGCAGAAATGCACCGCGTCATTGACACCGGTTTGCGCAACGTGAGTCCCATCTTATACCTGGTGTATGCACGCTGTCGTCCCCCAACCAAACCGATCTGGCCCAGCAACTCGACAATAAAGGGTACATATGCCCGCTCTGTAACAGGTCGTACACCCCCTTGGACGCGGACAAGATCGCGGATTACTCGCGTGGGGTGTTCATCTGCGAAGACTGTAAAACGGAGCTCGTCGACAACGAAAACGCGGAGAACGTACGCGGCAGTCAGGACAGAATGCAGCGCTTCAACTATCAAATGCGCTTCATACGGGAGGGCCTCCGAAAAAGCGAAGAGATGGTCATGCCCCAGTAAGCCCCACCCCACCCCACCTCGCCGCTACCCTTTCTCACCCCTACGCAGCTTTGAGATATCGCAATACATCACCAAGCACTTTGCGCTGGACGCTGCTGCCCAAAAAGCTGCCGGAGAGCCCGGCCACGGATTGAAAGTGGCGGGCTCGACGGGCGAACGGCGCCAGGAGGACGGCATCGGCATCGTGCTGACCACCGACAAGGACGAGGAGACCGTGCGTCGGGAGCGGGACGAGGAGGCCGCGGCGAAGAGGCAGCAGAACATCATGCCGGCGTGGCATCTGAAGAGCACGATCTCGGGGGACCTCACCGCGCTCGGGATCAAAGAAAACGCGCAGAACCCCGCTGCCGCCGGCGCCGGCGCTCTGGTGCCGCCAGGCCAAGCAAACGTCGATCTCGACGAGGGCTTGAAGGGCCTGGGGCGCATCGTCCGGCCGTCGCCATTGAAGACCGAAGTCGACCTCGAGGCGGACGACGACGAGGGCGTGAGACCACCGGACGCCAAGACGAGCAACGAGGCGGACTGTGAGTATTATACAACACAGTAGTAACGCGCTTGCTTACTCCTTGCTGCTAGACTACGACCAGTACTATGCGTCTTTGGCGGCCTCGGCCGCACCGTCGACGCAGCACACGCCCTCGGGCGAATTTTCCGTGCTCGGCGACTTTGAGGAGGACAGGAAGCCGAACATCGAGTATCTCGACTCGCTCAACGAGCACAACAAGCGCTCGCGCTCGGCCGAGGACGACGGCGCCCATGCTGACCGCACCGCCGTGGCGGAGAGGAAGCTGGCGAGGGTCGTCGGGTGGGGACAGATGGCGAATGGCGAGGTACCCGTGAATGGCGTGCCGGGTGGATCTGCGGTGGCGGATGCTGCTATGGGGGCGGCAGAAGCGGATGTGGATGTGGATGCGCCGTTGCCAGATGACGACCCCACCGTCTACGGTCTGTTCCTTTTTCTCTTCATTCTTGCGACGTGTATATGCTCACTCAGACGTTCACCACCCACTCCAGTGGACGGCAAACCTATGCCGTTCTCCCAGGTCGAAGAGGAACACCACGACCTGATGACGGCAGATGAGTGGGCAGCTTACTTTGAGATATTCCAACAACGGTCCTCGTAGATTGTGAGGCCCCCTTTCGTGTATATATCTTATACATGGATGCTGCTGCTGCTGATACGACACGATGTAGCCTAGTATCTACTATTTGCACCTACCATTGAAATATTTAGACCTACTGTGTTGTGACCCATTGGCCAGGTTGATTATGGTTTTTTACGAAGAGGACGAATAGTGTTTTCAGGTATGCACTCAAAAGAGAACAAATGACACAACAAGCCGTGTCCCAGCAGTTTGCTAACTACTTGCCAACGGCGTCTCAATCGCATCCCAGTAACAACCAACACAAGTCTTTTAAGCCTTCCCCAATTAAGTGGTACCCTGGTCTATGGAGCGTTCAAAGTGCGAAGCGACGATATGCAGCCTACTTCCGCTTCTTCAATGGAGTCTCCTCAGCCTTCTTTTCACCTGCGGGTGCAACAGGGGCCTTCTCCTTAGGGTTCTTGTCATCGGGGGTAGGTGCGTCGGTCTTCTTCGAAGGCTAATCACAACGATACGTCAGCACACAGAGATGGGATATGACCACTGAATACAGGGGTATCTGACCTTTGTGACGGTCTTCTGCTGGCTTCCGACGAGACCGAAGAGAGCGCCAAGCATACCGAAGAAGGTGAGGACGGCACCAGCAAGAGCAATACCAGTTTCGGGGTGGGTCTTGAAAGCGACGACGGGGTCCTCGCGCGCGAGGGCAATGAACGTGAAGGCCTTGTGGCGAAGGAACTCGACAGGGTTCTCAGCGAATGTTGGCTCATCGACAGGCTCCTCGTCCTCGTCGGCTTGGGCAGCCTTATCCGCAGCCTTCTCCAAGGAATGTTTGACGTCAAAAGTCTCCGCAGCCAAAGCCTTGGCATCCTCAAGGGAGTGACCAACGTAAATGTTGTCGAAAAGGATATCCTCCGTCATGGTCCACAGCTCAATGCCAACACCACCCTATTCATCCCTTGGTGAGCACAGGAAAGTAGGGGGGGAGCAAAACATACAATCTTATTAAGGCTCTTGGCGGGCGTAAGGTCTTCAAAGTAATCTGGGTTCGGGATCTTGCGAGGGGCCCACTCGCCCTTGTAGGCGGGGTTGTCGATCATGGGAGCATACCACTTGCCCTTGTAGAGTGGGTTTGGCTTGTAGGGGCTATAGAGTGGGAGTATTAATACCGGGAGCAGGCCATGGCAACGTGAATAGAATATTAATTACCGTTTCCACTCGCCGCAGCCAGGAGCCTCGTCGCACTTGGGATTGGAAACGGTGGGTGCGATCCAATCACCGTCTTCCTCGTCATCCCACTCTTCGGGCTTCTCCGCATCTGAGTGAAGCGAATCAGGATAGGTGAATGGTCAGCATTCAGAAAAGCGCATACCAGGATCAGGGATGGTCAGAGTTTCATCGTCGAGCCAGCCCTCAGGTTTCACGGCATCCTCATCGAGAATTTCATAGGGTGCCTCTTCATCCCAGTCCTCGGGCTTCGTGGCATCGGGGTCCGCAATACGCTTCTCATTCACCCAATCTGCGGGCTTTTCGTCCTCAGGATCGTCAATCTCGGCGGATGGATTGACTGGGGGAGCAAATTCTTCGAGAAGACTGCCACGGCTTTTACTTTCACCATTGATTAGGACGTCGTAAGTATTATTAGGGCTATAAGAGTGTTAGAGACGGAATACGAATACAGTAGCGAAACTGACTGTAAAACGAGGCCGTAGAGATTGGTAGTTTTCTCGATAGTGGGCCTAGGAGGAACGGACAAGTGCTTCTCTTCGTATTCGCCGGTCTTTGGGTTCTTGTGGCGGAAGATGAAGTGAACCTGACGACAAAGCAACGAAAGTCAGACAGGTTCTATGAACAGCACAGAAAACCAACCTTCGTGCCAGGGCAAGTAAGATCAGGACCAAACATAACAACCCATGGAGTCTGGTCGGAGAATTCTTTCCCGCTTGTCTGGAAGCCATCTTCAAGTAGTTTGAGATAACCACCGCCACAATTACCACCCTTCTGGTACTTGACCTCATACTGAACGACGAGAGGCTCGTCTGCGGTGGAGATGGAGTTGTCGAAGGGGGCAGAGATGGCGTGGTGAGACGCCACGCTCTTCGCGACGAGACCACGGTCGCCCTCAATGACAGAGGTGGAAGCCTCTTCGACTGACCATTTGCCAACATAAGAGAAGGTTTCACCGCCAACGGGGGTCTTCTTCGTAGCCTCTGAGGGGGTCCACCGGTCTTCCCAACCTTCGGTGAACTGTTCGAGGAAAGGAGCCTTGATTTCTGTGGCCTTTACAGGAGGGTGAGACAAAGAACAAGGACGAGACTAAGAGGCATACTTTGAAGGCAGGCTTGTCGCTTGCCGAGGCCGTAGAGACCAGAGCGGCAGCAAGGATAGCAGGGAGCGCAACGCTTCGCATTTTTAAGGATACGAAGGACCAAGACGAAGGAAAGAGGGAGAGAGATCGAGTGAGTGGGAGCGTGAGTTGAGTCTTGGGAGCGACAACACGATATATTTATTTATTTACAAATGTGCCACGTATGCAAATGCCAAACCCAACACTTTCCCACGTTTATCCGAGTAAGTCGGCATGACCAGAAGCTGACAAAGCAAGCTAAAAAAAGACGTTACTTCGTAATTTTCACTAGAGTGGGTGCAACTGACCACGAATTCATCGTCAAGGTACTTCGAAACCGCTATCTGGTCTCCAAGTCCTTTTCTTCGTCGGGTCTTCAACACCAGGTCACGCGCTAACGCCTGTCCAGATGCTGGCTCCAGCGGCCGAAGCTTGATACTCTGGTCCGTCGGGTCACCTTGACGTGTTCAGCCAGGGCGCTTCCAGGTATTTTACCATTGGTGCTTACCTGGAACTATCGACCAATGATCGAACACTTGTAAACAGAACGCCTGTCCTTGTGTTGCCGTCCGCAAGTCCGTCTCGAATCCGTTGGCGTCGATCACCGGAATTAGTGCCTTTACCGTATAGAGAGGCGATCCCGCTTTTGGTAAGTCCTGCGTAACATGTCCTCGCCTCCGAGCAAGTACCGTGTAAACCGCGGAAATGCAATCCGATGGCGCCTGAACTTCCACGTAATACACGGGCTCCATGAGCCTTGGCGTGGCCTGTCAACCGAAATATCGCTATGGGCACGAGAATCATTATCCCAGCCGGCTCACCATGAGGAAAGACGAGTAACAGACACGACGGGCGGTTGGGACAATCTGTCCGCCACCTCGGAATATTGGCTCTTGTGCAAGACTCGCGTCGAGAATCCGGAATTTTACATTGCGCATAGCTGTCAGATCATCAAGTGAGCGAATCGTTTATGCGCACCGAGAGCACCATGCAACTGACGCTCATCACAGAGGGGTCCTTCCCTCGCTCCCCACTGGAAACCTTGCTTGATATGCTCTCTTACGGTGCCAAGCAACTTTTTGTCAATCTGCCAGAGCCATGAAAAATCTCTACAATAGTCAGACGTTGAAATCTCACTTGAGAAGGCAGAGTGTCATCGAGCAACGCATTAGGGCCCATGTTCGTCCGGGCCAAACGCCCAGACAGATCGAGACGCGAGGAGATCCCACTTGTAGTTTTCCTCGAAAAATTTGCCACGATCCTTTACGGTCATCCTCATGTTGACACGTCCGGTCTCGATGTCTTCGGCAATGCCACGTTCGAGTGGCTCAGCTATCATGGTAAGTCGATTTCTGTGCAGAGGTCAGCAGACGGTCAGCGTAAATGACCTGCCCCCACTTTTTGTTCGGAGTGTCAGCGTAGCACTTGAGCGCGCTCGTCTCCAACACGGTTTCACAGAACTTGGTGACTGGGTCCGAAACCTTTATCTCAATCTCCGCGAACAGTTTGCGTAGATCGTGCAACACGCAATCCAGGTATAGTTCACCTGTACCGATGATCACATGTTCTCCGCTCTCTTCCACCTTGGTGGAGAGTAGCGGATATGATTTATTGATACTTCGCAGGCCAGAGAGCATTTTTGGCAATTCAGATGGTGCAATTGGTTCGATCGCGACCTTCAGCACGGACTGTGTCATATGTTTGATGGGCCGGAAAATGTAAAGATCGTCCTCGATGTCGGTTGACACAAGTGTTGCAGATTTCGTTATGGATGCATCGACACCTCCAATCAAGATGAGGTTACCCGCAGGAACCTCTTCTACGGGGACGAAATATCTGGGAATAGGCTGTGTGAGGGCAAAAATCTGCGAATAACTAGGGGACAGGCTTACCGAGAACCAGAGACCCATAAGTCATCGACGGTCACTATCATCATGTCCTCCTCGTCCTCTGGTGAGTATCCCTCACCGAGCACCTTAACTTGTGCACCCTTCTTGAGTGTGCCACTAAGGACCCGGCCAAAAGCACGGAAGGACTGGGCATCGGTGGCATGATATAGCTTGGTGACATGGACAGAAACTGGACCATCCGACCTGCACTCTTTCATGGCGGTAGCGATTTCAGAATTCATTGGCCCAGTGTATGTTCGCTCGACCTAAGATGTCATCCCATGAATACCCAAATAGACATGCACAGCCCGAGTCTTACTTTATTCGTGGCACCCCTCACAGGGTCCGGTATCCATTCAATGATCATGTCGACCAAGCCAGTGGCAGGTCCGAAGAATTGGTCAAGCACAGCTTTGAGCAATGGACGAACGTCCATCTTGTACATAACTGGTTTAAGGTGAATGTTGAGCCCTGCCAAAGTATCTTTGAGGCCGTCGGTCTCTTCGCTCAGGACTGAACTATAGAGCTTGTATAATGGATCCAATACGAATTGAACAAATGTCCTAGGAGACTCCGGGTCTACCGCTTTGCGTGTGAATTTTCGTGTGTTGTTGTTAAAATAGATGTCGCCCCAGAGGCGGTCCGCGAATGCCACAACATCTAGTGAACCTGATCCGAGTTAAGAACACGCTAACACAAAGGGCATAGGTGGGACGCACCGTATGTCTCGGCATACATTTGGGCAAAAGACCGAAGAGTAAAACACCAGCCCATGTCCGTACTTGCGAAGCAAACATTTCCTCTCTCTGGACTCAAACGGAGATCCGGACTTGGGTCGATACCACTACAATTATCCCAGTCACTTGCTTACGAGGGCGAGAAGTAGGTGGAACGGACTGACCTAATAAAAGTGTTGACCTCCTCTATGGTGTGTTTAATCTTGTAGAACGCGTCTAGTGGGGGTAGACGGAGTTCGAGTATGAGGCGGTCAATCTTGTTGACCACAAGTGTAATCGGGATTCCCTCTTGCAGTGCGTGTCGGATAATAGTCTCCGTGTTGACCATAACCTACAAATAGTTAAGATAGGGAGAATGAGGTAAGCCCAGAACACACGGACACCCTCAACAACATCAACCACAAGTATGATCCCATCTACCAGTCGTATGGACGATGCTACTTCGTCCACAAAGTTCACGTGACCAGGGCAGTCCATGAGATGAACCAAGTGTGATTTTCCGGCGGTAGTCTGGAGGACAAGCGAGATGGGTGATGATTTGATGGAAATCTCTCTTTCCCGGGAGAGTACATGGACGTCAGTGTAGCGAGTCTAGAGTCAGCGCGTCAATATCGAGAAGAGACAAGATCATACGCCGCGAATTCGTGCCTGTTTGTCTGCGTTCCAATCAATTTTGTGGGTCTCGAATATGAGCATGTCGAGCAATGCCGTTTTTCCGTGATGCAGATGGCCCACCACAGCTACATTGCGAACCATGTTGGGGAACGACATCATGTTGACGAGAAAACTACCTTCCGGTGAGAGGCGCAGTGCCTACATTGCGTAGGAAACACATACCCTTTGTCGAAACGCGTTTCTGGCATTCCCTTTTCCTCCACCGTCCATTTCCGTACTTTCACGGGGGCGATAATAGGCTCGGTAAGAGGCTGCGCATCTTCTTCCTGCACCAGAGTTTCGACACCCTCGCCATAGATCTCCGACGCTGATGGGTAATACTGCTTATCTTCGTGCAAGACGACGGCATTATGTACGGGCTCTACAAGCCACAGGACGGTTTTTGAGGGCCGCACGCATCAGTCGCAAGTAAAACTCACCATCAACCTCCATGAGGGAGGTCCCTGGTTCGGCGCCGGGTTCGTCATCGTAACCCTCAAGGGGTCGTTGCTGTGACACATGTGGGACCTCGGTGTTGCCCTCTGCAACGTCGCCTTCCTCATCCGAGTCGATATCCGCGCCTATGTAGTTCCCGAACTCATCATAATCTTCGAAAGAAGCCATCAAACAGAAACAGCGGCTTCAGGGAGAGTTGCAAGTTGGAGCTACGGGTGTGATACGATGACGACGAGCCGAAAGCGATGTTTTCGCGCGCTGTACAACAGACGCGTTTTGCTAGAAATCGCGTTTCGGGCAATAACTTCTCACGATCCTCGAGAACGGCACAGACAGTCTCAGACACTCACTCTCGACCCACATACGGCATGGCCTCCCTCTCAGATGACACGCTACGAAAGGTTGTTACTCGATTCGCCGTCTTTTTTTCGAGTACATTAAGTGTATTATGCCTTAGATCTTGGTCCAAATCCAGCAAACCGCCGTTCAGTCCCAACGTGCCCTCAGCGTTACTCGTCAGCAAGTTGCAAATAAAGAGAGAGAACGGCGTATTCTCCAACTCACCGTGAGTGAGATTGGCCAGATTGAGAACAGTGTGAATGTCTACAAAGGCGTCGGTAAAATGTGTTGATCGTCTATCTGATTGATATGCGCGCATTTCCTGACACTCAGTAAAGGTTCATGATGGTTCCCAGAACGACTATGGAGAAAGACCTCAAAAATCAGGAGAGGGCGCTGACAGATGACATCAATAGCCTTAATAAAAAGGTGACTTTTACACCGCCTCGGAATTCAGTGAGCCCAACAGAATTCCTCAGGTAAAATTTCTGGAGAAACAGTTTAACGATGCACAGTCGCAGCTGCGTGACATCGTGAGTGCTTTGATTATCCTACCTATTGCTCTTATCCGATATTCCCTTAGTTTAATAGCGCGCCGAGACAATAGAGCACTTGGCATTCGATCAGACCTCCCGCCTCCCTGAGCGAGCGCATATTGGAAGATTGGTGTCTCCTTCCCCCATGTCCAGATTATATGCACCCGGAAACGCCTTGTTATGTTGGCCGATACCTCAGAAACATATAAAGGCACCGAAGGCTTTTCTATGAGCTCCCAACCATAGTGTGGTGCCTTATCCTAAAACCAATCAAAAGGTGAACAGTGGCGTTGAGGTCATTGAACTCCTCGGCCAACCCCAGAGACTCGAACGACGCTCAGGTTCCACATCACTGGATTGGGTGCTAGTTACACGGAGACGGTGGTAGGCTAAGATATGCCCGGGCTGTGCGGTGGTAATTAAAGTGTGAAACGGCATGGTGTTCCCCGAATTGGGTGTAGTTTATAGCCTAGGTGTAACGTAATTAGGCCTATTCAGTCAAGGCAGGCGTCCTCTTCGGACTCATCATCACCTCTCTTTCACAGCCAAAGCCGGCCTTCGGGACTGTCCTCTCATTTCTCTCCCACCTTCTTTTTATGGAGCCGCCGAATCTCAGTCGGTGTCTCCACTCCTAAGCAGACACAAGAGCTCTCACCCTCACCCTCAAGAAGCTTTACCGCGCCGTCTACACCGGGGCTCACACAGTCCTCGGACGAAAACAGGAGTTCCTCGGAAACAACCATGGAGATCTACTCTCTGTACGGCGACGACGACCGTTCATCTTGGCCTAGCGACGGTCCCTTAAAAGACGATCTGAGGGCAGATGGCTTGTCATACCTCAACAGTGGCCCTACGTCCTACAGGGCCAGTTCACGCTACAGTACAACTTTGAAAGACCAACGCCCCAGTCAGACAGATACCGCTCACAGAGCTTCGGCAATTTCAGCCGGAAGCCGGTCCTCATCCACTGACATGAGTTCTCCATACATTAGCATCGAGGAAGACGTACCTGCAACCCTCCCGAGCCTATCGCCACCCACACCACTCGCAAAGCCTCTCCAGAGGCATAGCGGTCGCGGGTCCACCCCTCCCAATTTTGTCTCTCTTGATGATACTCCGGAACTAGAATCGACACCACCGTCGCGATACCTCAGCCCCACTCCTCCCCAGAGTCGGCCGTCCTCTTCCCGATCACATGCCTCTTCAGGTCAGAATGGACACACTTCTGCCATCCTTCGTTCATCACACGGCCCTCTCTCCGAACATCCGTCTGTGGCTAACCCTCCTCTCCCCACACCCACAAGTCGTCCACCGTCACAAACCACGGCGACATCTACGTCCCATCATCTTCTTGGCAAAAAACGGAGTGATCTGTCGATCACCCCCTCTGCCGGTGAAGACCCTGACTCGTTTCACGTCCGCAGTACATATGCACAACTTGAAGTCCTCGGTGTGAAGGGCGACTGGAATTGAGGAAGGCGTCGAGCGCACCCGGGCGCGTATCGGGAGCAGCCGAGAGAGCGAAATCAAGGCGGCGAATGCGATCGGCGACGAATACTGAGAAGCGGAGAGACTTGAATCCGCAAGAAATCCAAATACTTGCGAGCTTGGACAGGTGAGCCCACCGACTCGCGCGGCCCCGTGTGCGTCTTACCTTCCGTTCCCAGATATGGGTTTTTCTCTGCACCGTCTCACGATCGTCTCGTCTTGTTGCCAACAACAGCGCTCTTGAAGCCGCTGTCGCGAACAGCTCGCGCGGTCACTTCAGCAGGCACGAGCGTTTCCACCCTTCCTTCGCTTCCTCCACCCCGCCCTCCCATACATGAAGACGACCGGATGGAGAAATGGGGTCGTATGCTCGAGCCACGTTCGCGTGATGTAGGCGGCAACATTAAAACGTGGGGTATAAGCCCGACGAAAGAGCACAAGTTGTCACGGCGCACCTACAAGGGGATCCCTGATCGATGGCGCAGCGCCGCTTGGTTGGCCCTTATTGGGAACTTTTCTCGCATCAGCAAGGAACAACTCCTCGCACTCTCGGCGGAATACCGTGAGGCCTTGGAGAAACACTCGCCATACGACATTCAGATTGACCTTGACGTACCCCGAACCATCAATGGCCACGTACTATTCCGGACGCGGTACGGTCTTGGGTGAGCAGTCCAGTCTAATTTTATGCGGAGGCACGTATTGAATCAAGTGTTATAGGCAACGCTCGTTATTCCATGTTCTGCATAGCTTTTCGCTGCGCTGTGAGCAGTGTGGGTACTGTCAAGGAATGGGGCCGATCGCCGCTATGCTCCTTTGCTACTTTGAACCCGAGCGCGCATATGCCTCGCTGGTTCACCTTCACGATGCCTACCATATGCACGATATCTTCAGCCCTGGGTTCCCTGGTCTGCTCGAGTCGATATATGTGCAAGAGCGCATTATCGAGGAAATGATGCCAGCTGTTTATATGGCCTTCAAGAAGCACACGGTTTCAACGACTTCTTACGCAACCAAGTGGTATATCACTCTATTTGCAAACTCCATTCCATTCCAGACCCACTTGCGGCTGTGGGATGCATTCTTACTTGAAGGACCGGATCTCTTTGTTATTGTTGCGGTCTCTATTATCTGGACTTATCGAGGTATGTGGATTACCATAGACCGAAATGCAGCCTTAACGCCGCCGCAGATCATATCACCTCTGACTCGGCCAACTTTGAGACGATATTGTCCTTATTGTCATCCTTTTTTGTGCCGGAGGATGAGGATATATACGTGAATTGGATCGCGAAGGTTGCCGAGAACAAGAAGATTAGGTCAGAGATGCAGTCGTGGCGCGCAGAGTGGAAAGAGTTGGTCGCATCGGGCAGGGATGGGGAGGCGTTACTGTGAGCGGTGTGGGTCTTTGATCGACTCTTTGTTCCTTTTTGTCCAGGTTGCAGGGGTTTTCGTAATATTCTGCACATGTTCACACGTTACTCACTATAGGCCCGGTTGATGTAATTTATGATTAAATGCATCGCTCATTGTCGCTCTTCGCGTAATCCCGGCTCTGGTTGGCCCTTGATCCCGATTTGGAATGCTCTTGATCCAAAAAAAGGTCGGTCTGCTCAATGACTGCCTTATCGAGTCAATCTGGTTGTCGAAAAAAGGCAGTCCTGGTACTCTCGCATTGCGCCAGCCTCGCTTAGGCGTGGATCCCATTGGCAGTGAACGCTGAGCAGGTGGGTATATAATGGGACACAAAAAGGAATCTTCAAAGAGACAACAAGCTCGTTTGAGTACTTCACGACGAGTGTCTACTAGACAACAATCAGACGAACACAATTAGAGTGGTCGCACACCCGCCGTCGCTATATACAACCCCACACCCGAGTACTTTGTTCCCCAGTCAGGCTTGGCCTACACCCACCCAACCCACCCGCTCCACTCATACCACTGTCTCGAACGACCATCTTTATATTCTATTCACCCATACCCATCAACCTAATCACCTAATCATCATCCATTATGTCCGTCTCAAACCTACACGGCGCCATCCGGCTCCAACTCGACGGGATTCTTCCCGAGCGGGCCGTCCGCGCCGCATGCCTTTTCGACACTGCACACGTCGCCGCGCGACCAACATTCGATGTATGCGTCCCTCGGGACATCATACCAGACGAGGAAGACGAGCCAGATGGGAGCGGGGAACAAGAAGAAGTGAGCGACTGACGGCGATACGGACACGGTGCTGGGCACTTTTTCGATTCACTCGACTGTATTACGTAGAATTTGTATCATACTACGCGGTCCGACGCACCCTCTTCCCTTTCTTATGGCCACCACCAGCGATCCCGCAGCGTTGTCAACGGCTTATGCCCTCTCCCTCCTCTCAGAATACACTCAGAGTTTGGACTCCCTGCCCGCAGATGTCTCCCGTCAGTTCGCCGACCTTCGCGAGCTCGACGCTGTCCTTTCTGCTTCCGTACACGCACTCACTTCGAAGATAACCCGCCTCGTTGAAATGATCGAGACGGACTCTTCTCCCAAGGAACAACGCATGTGGCTCCTCATGGAGATCGCCGACGAGGCCCAACGTCTCAGGCTGGGAGGCGAGGACAAGATCCGCGTCGCCGCCCAGGTCGCCGATGGCCTCAAGGCGCAGAACGAACACATGACGTCCCTCCTCCTTCACATACCCGGCTTCAACCCCTCCATCCTGGCCCGCCACACCGTCTACCCGCATATCGCCCCCCGCTCCTACGCCCCCCTCTCGATGTACGAGAACGGCCGCCGGAGGCGAGGCGCCCTGCTCTCCGGCACTGCAGACCAGAACAGCTCGTCCAACAAGAGGAGACGCGGTGCACGGGACGACGACGCAGAAGGGACCAGGACGCCGCGAAGAGAGAGGATCACGGATGCCAACTCGCGGTCGAGGAACGGCGCTCGCTCAAGAAGGTTCGTCGCCAAACAGTTCCCTGCCGCTCGAACGCTAACCTCGAGTAGAACTGACCGTGCCGGTTCGCCGACCGAGTCTCTCCTCTCAGTCACCTCCCACCAACAACAAGCCCACACCATTTCCGCGCCTCCCGCCTACGCAACAGCTGCTGCCGCTGCCGTCGCTGCCCCCCTAGCGCGTTCCACAAACTCGCGCAACCCGGCCAACAACAAACGGCGCTCGCGCCCCACCGCGGCGTCTGCGACCCCGACAGACGCAGCGAACGGCGCGTCGGCATCGTCCTTGGCAGGAACGGGCGGTGCTGCAGAGCTGTCTGGCACAGCGACGAGCGGGCACGTCTCGTCGTCCTACCCTCCTGCCATGTCCGCCGCCGCTGCCGCCGTCGGGGGCTGGTCGGGACCCGTACACGCGCAGCTCGAGGGCCCCGGTATGCCC
This sequence comes from Lactarius hatsudake, assembly GCA_024734325.1. NCBI lineage: Eukaryota > Fungi > Basidiomycota > Agaricomycetes > Russulales > Russulaceae > Lactarius > Lactarius hatsudake. Next base: position 2,539,415 of record JANSJP010000001.1, on the reverse strand, counting down.
GTCGCGCGCTCGATAGTCGCCTCCCACCCGGCCGTCCTGACCGGCCCGGGGGTCGACGGGGGCGGCGCCGTCGCCATCGCTGGTGGTGGTGGTGGCGTTGCTGCCGGCGCGTCTATGGATACGGGCGACGGAGCCGACGACGGTGCCGAGGCGGACGATGGGCGCTTGTATTGCTGGTGTCAGGTGGGGAGTTACGGGGACATGGTCGCGTGCGACGATAACGAGTGCGAGCGCGAGTGGGTAAGTCCACTTACTCTCACTCCCTTTTGGTTGGTCTCTGACACTGAAAAACGTGGTGGTCAGTTCCATTTGGGGTGCATTGGGCTCGAGGTCGCCCCCGAGGGCGTATGGTTCTGCGAGGCGTGCAGACTCAAGCCCAAGAACAAACGCAAAATTGCGCGTGCTGCCGCATCGGGAGGGGGAAACCGCCGTTCGAACGGGAATCCTCGTTCGGCGCGTGCACCCTCGACGACGACTTAGACCTATATTTCCAGCAGCTACTTTATCACCTCACCGTATTTGTTCGGCTATCTGTTTCTTTTTGTTTTGCATAGCGGTTTTGTAGCATCACAGAATGATATAGTTTATTATTAACATCGAAAAACTAAGGGGATAAGAGCAAGAACAGGCGACAAGAACCTCATAACATGTAAAAAGCGTAGTACCCCATGGTCACCGCCGCTTCAAGTCTCTTCGGTCGTCACCGCTATGTGAGCGTTCCCTCCGTTTGCTGTAACGGCGGAGGATCAGCAGGTTGTTCAAATGAGGAGAAATTGGGTACCCCTCCGAACTCCGACTTACCGGCCATTACGGTCGTCGAAATCCCCCGCGGGGGTAGCACTACCCCGATCCATCCCTCCAAACCCTGCACCGGCGCCACCACCATAGTCCAGCCCGTCGACGGCCTGCGCGTTGTTGTCCCGGTCCTTGTACTTGTTTTGATTCCGGGGGCCGGTCGGCACGTTGGGCGGGAGCGGAGAGGCAGATCGCGCAGGTGGGGCGGGGTGCGCGCCTAGAACCCGGTCAGTCGTTGAGTCCACGCGGGGCGGGCGGGATATTAGGTACAAAGGGTGGTGAGTAGGAAAAAGACACACCTCTCCCTCGCATATATCCGCCCCTCCCACCGCGCATCATACCACGCGGACCGCGGAAAGGTCCTTGCGGGACGCCGCGAGAAGGGCCTACGGGTGGAGACGGCGCGAACGGGAGCCTCCATATTCTGATACATGTGTTGCTGTTGTTGCAACTGCTGTTGCTGCTGCTGCTGCTGCTGCTGTTGTTGCTGCTGCTGCTGCAACTGCTGTTGCTGCTGTTGCTGGAGCTGCTGCGGCTGCATTTGTTGCTGCTGAAGCTGCTGCTGCTGCTGCAACTGTTGTTGTTGCGGTTGCGGTTGCATCTGTTGCATTCCGCTCTGGTCCTTGAATGCGCTTGTTTCAGCCCAGCACGCTGTCACAAAACTATGACACGCACCTGAAGGCCATACTCAGCCATGCCCATGCCTACCCCAATGCCTCCTTGCGGACCGAAGCCTTCCACACCCGCAGGCCAGCTGATCTTGCATCGGCCCACCTTGGCCCTGTTGAGCGCCGACGCCGAACGCCGTCCATGCCCATCTCGCCGCCCATGCTAGCCATCATTGGGTTCATCATCTGCGGGCCCATGTTCATGTTACCCATTTCGGGCGCCATCATGGGATTCATGGCCGGTTGCATCATTGGAGCGCCACCATTGGCCATCATCGCCGTTGCGCCGGTCATGACCATCGTCCGAAGCTCCGGAGGAAGCTGCGCGAGCTGATCCTCAGGCATCCCGGAAAAGTTCTGCATACCACAAAGATAAGCCCGCGATACTGTCGCAAGACGGCGCACGCGCACGCACCACGACGTTGGTCTTCAGCACGGCCGCAACATCGCCGAGCTCGCGCCGCCGGTAGCAATACGCCTCCCAGCTGATTTCGTCGAACCCGTAGTTGAACCAGTCGCTGATGTCCGAGCCCGGCCGCCGCCACGCCTTCTCTGCGAGCCCGGCCACGTCTACCTCGAAGATCGACCGCCCTTCGACCGCGCCTGTCGCCGTCGGGTCGATCGTGGGGTGCGAAGGCGGCGCGGTCACGGGCGGAAGCGCCGATGGGTCGATGCCATCGTCGACTTTTGGCTTGGTGTCGGGGACGGGGGACGCTGCGGCAGGCGTGGCGGTCGCACTGGGGGTCGAAACGGGCCAAGTAGTAGGGGTACTCGTCGCGGGAGGCTGGGTAGCTGGGGGCTTCGCAGGAGCACCACGTTCGCGGGGCGTGTATTCTGTAGTTAGCGAGGGGCCAGAGGGATGAAGGGCTATAGCAAGGGTCGTGAGCGCCACATGACAGTAGAGAAAAAGCGAGACCGTCGCCAGACCTTTTGGAGGTGCGGTGGAGCTCACGCTACGCGCCGCAGGTCTAGTCGGTCTGCGGAGGGATGAACGACAGCAAAAGGGTGAACGATCGAGGACTGCGTACCGTAAGTCAAGGCTCCGGTTTGCGGGTTCCATGATAAATTCAATGTCCTAGTGTCATTCGTTTCCAAACCATTCTTTTTATTTCGAGGGAAAGAGGAACAGACCTCGTCGCTCTCATCAGCTTCTTCGCTGCCATCCTCGGTCGCTGCCTCTGCCTCTTGGTCAGGCGTCCTCTTCTCCTTTTATGCTGTCATTATTCTGCAAGACGACTTCTGCTTCGGCAGGAGGATGAATTGGCGGAAAGAGGTCGTCGTCTGCTGTCTCCGCAGTCTTGACAAAGGGAACACTACATAGAAAAGCAAGTGAGAGGGTGTGCATGTGATAGTTCGCTTGCTGAACTCACTCATCTGTTTCAACGACTGACGCACACGCGAGGAAGGAGTGAGCAAAAAGTCGATTATATTTTGTCGGAACGAGTAGAATACAAAAGCGGTGCCGCGAGGCAAGTGCAAAGAGAAGGAGGTCTCACCGGGTGACGGTATGACAGCGGGGGCGACCGTTGAAAGCGAAGACTCTTTGAGCTCGGAGTCGCCATAGAGAAACTCGTCGTCGTCATCCCTGAAACTGGTCCTCAGCAAGAAAACGGACACGTTGACGACCGCGAGTGACACACATTTTCCAACTTTCCAAACTGAAAACTGACAAAAGCTCGCGACTTGAGCTTCAGAGTCCCTTATTATTCTTATTGTTAACTCTAATTATTAGCACTCCGATATTTATTATTTATTTATTTTCCTGGTTCGCCTCCTCCAGACTCTGCTTCAGGCCCTCCAGCGTCCGCGACAGCTTTCCACCACTCGCTTCACTCAATACCGCAGCGAGCTGTGCCCCAGGACTACTCAACAACCCAACAATTTGTGCATGCAGCGTATCCAGAGTCGGTAACTTGGCCACTTCGTTGACCCCCTCGGCCTTGAATACGCGACCCTCGATGAGCGCACCCATGAGTATGAGTTCGGGTTCAAGTATCTTGCGCGATCGTTTCGCGCGTCGGCCTGGATTCGGTGGGTCCTGAGCCTTGAGCGCGGCCGCCTGCTTCAGTTCCTCCGCCGTTGGCGGTTTCGGCTTTGGCGCGCTGCGTTGGAGCGCGCGAAGTATCGCTTGGAGCTGCGGTGGATTGAAGGCGGGGAGAGACAGCACGGCGAGACCGCCTTGTGCTGTCTGCGCGATTTCCTCGCTCGTCTTGGCGTCGATTGGCGCAAAGTCGCGAAGCGCGACACCGAATAGGGAGGTCCGGATGACGCTTAGTGTCGGAAGCGCTGGGGGTGCCGGGTTTGGGCCTGGGTTTGCGAGGGAAGGCGCATGACGCGAAGCTGCCTGTACTATATCTTTTCGGAGCTTTATGAGCCTAGGGACGGAAAACTTGTTGTGCTGGAGGAAAATGAGAGGCGAGTGTGCAGTAGACTCGAAGAGACGGAGGTATTGGTGGTAGAGAAATGTTTTCTTTTCCGAGTAGACGCGAGGACTGGGCTTGTTATCGTATACCCTTGGTGGTTTGACTGAGACAGAGTAAAGGCGGGCGCGATAGCCGTGGCCGAGAAGTGTTCTCGAGTGTTGGCTGTACATTGACAAAAGTACCTTTCCAACTCCGACCTATTCTGCCAAAGTAAACTCCCAAGTCCTGTCCTCCCCACCCAAGCCCGTCTTTCCCTGGCCATGCGCCCTCTCTCCCTTTGTCATTCGGTGCTCGTACCCTTTCCAGTCACTCCGATGGAAAACAAATGAGCGGAGTAAGATGTAACGCGGGTTTGGTGGGTCAATGGACGATCGAGGTGGAGGTGGACTCTTTGCTAGCTTTGGCACATCCCTACCCATGGAATCAACAGATCGACGCGACAGGCAGAAGTGGGGTCATACCATTCAGTGTACGGTGATACATTGCGCAACGTGATGAGGATAGTGCCTCTCGCATGACCAGCTGTCTGGGCTATTTGACCGCTGTCGTCGTCATCGTCATCGTCCGAGGAACGTTTACGCTTTCGCGATGGCTGTGACTGCGGCACGGGCCCTGAGACCAAGAATTTCGCCGCCGAATGAAGGAAACCGAGGATGAGGACCTGATTGGACAGTATGTTCCTATCCTGGTCCGTAATGCCCTTGCCTCATTCCTTCCGTCAATCCCCTACGATGAAGCCAAGCCCGTCGTACTCACCAGCATGAGGGAAGTTCCAGACTATGCGATCAAACGTTTTCCCCTTGAGCGCGGAGGTTTTCTCCAACTTGGTTGCGTCGACGCCAAACAGTACCTGAGCGCCACTTTCTCGCAACACACGGACGTATTGTTGTGCTTCAGAATACTTGCTATAACACTCGTCTTCGGTGTCGTACGCGGTTGCGGTGATGTTAACGGGGACGAGATATTCTAAGGGTGGAGGCGGATGTTGTGACAAAGCTACGGCGAATGAGAAGTCGCCCTCTCCGATGAGGAGTATCTTATCCGACGACTTGAATGGTATTGTAGACCGTCGTAGAGGCTTGGCGTTCGTCGCCACACCCTTAGCTTTTTGAATAGAGGCGTGCACCGCAGTATCTTTCTTCTTAAGCCTGGCCTGTGTAGATGAAAGGGCCTCCTTGAGTGATGTCTTTTTGATCTTGACCATCACGGCGGATAACACAGTCAAATATTGATTTTTGCCACGTACGCCTGACTTGTCTAGTCTCACACACACTCCTTTCACTTTCCAGTCATGGTGCGTTCGTCTCACTGTAATTCCCGTTCTCACTCACCCAATGCGCGACCCCAAGTCGACCGCCTCGCGTGAAATCCGGCAAAGGAACGAGCAATTCAGCACCAAGGCTCGTGCCGGGAAAAATCCCATAAACGCGTCTCGCAAAGAGAAATTATCAAAACAATCTCCACTCGGCCTCTGGGCTCTTGGCCTTGTTTTATTTGTCGTCGTTGGTGGAGGTGCGCATCTCGCTACCTCTCCCGCCATACCGTACTTACACCCTTGCCATCCGCAGTGTTTTTCGAGGCCATTAGACTCATCTTCCTCTGAGAAATATAACTCCTATCGAGCTTACACTCTGAGTGCTCTGCACATTTGCTTTATCCTGCCGCGCCTCCTCCCCGTATTTTATCATCACCCACCCTACGATCGAAGTATTTACTACCACATTTCGCATTGGGTTTGCAACAACACGTCTGTCGTATAGTAGGCTATCCTTCCGGAATATCAGCTTTCGTCCATATCCCCTCCGGATGCGCTTGCACTCCCGCTCCTGGGCGCGCTTTGTGCCCCGCCTCCTGCACCGCGCCCTGACCCGGATCCGGATGCCGCTGTGTTCTCAACCCCCTCCATTTCTTCTGACTCTAGCTGCTTCTCCTCGACGTGGACCTCCTCTCCAGCCCAGACGTGCATGGTCGGCTGCCACACCATCACCACATTGTCTTCTGACGTGCTCACTGCCGTCCAGTGCTCGCCCACCCCGGGTGCCCAACAGAAGTCCGAGGGGCGCGCCGTATGACCTACGAGAACCGTAAGTGAGGCAAAACGTATATGAAATGCGGGTGGGGGTGTGGTTGCGCACCTCCATGAATGAACATGAGTTCTGGTGGACCGTCCTCTTGATCGTCCGGGGTCTGCTCGACGCCGATTTGCGAGAGGTCCCACACGTTAATGCGACGGTCGCTGGACGCAGACGCAAAAATGGTGGGGCTGTGAGGCGACCATGCGAGGTGCAGTACTTCGTCCGTGTGAGCTTCAAACGTGTGCAGCGGCCTCCCTAGTCTTTTGATGTCGTGCAACAAGATTGTCTGTTCAGACTACTTAGTGGCTGTTTTGAACGCATCTATATCACTGCCGCGAACCTTGTCTGCACTGCCAGTGATCAAGAGTGTCTCTGCACCTGGATTGAAAGCGACGGCCAGTATCTCCTGCTCGTGTGCTTGCAGGGATGACGTGGGCGCCTTTTGCCGCGTATCCCAGCTGCGAGGGTGTTTATTTTTTTTTCCAGAAAGACTCGGCATGTCGTGAACACTCACATCTTGAGCATTTTGTCATCACCCACACTAGCAAATACGTTTTCATTTGACGCGTGCCAGTCAACGTCCTACGTTCTTGCGTTATTACGCATACTAGTACCAGTGAGACAAAACCTACACCGACGACGGCAGTGTGATCGTCGAATACATCCAAAGGCTCGATAGATGAATTGCCCTTGGAGTATGCGTTCACATCCCTAGAAAGTCTGGGAGTCAGTACGAGGAGGAGAATGGAGCGTAGCGTGTGATCCTTGCCAATGGCACACAGTCTTGTCCTCCGACGCGCCGAGGATGTGGCCCTTTTTATTCGGGTTCCACGCGAGCCCGAATCTTTGCGTCCGACGTCAGCCAACGCCCAACGCTTTACCAGGCTCTGCAACTGACCCTTCCTTGGTCTGTCCGACGAGCCGGATGTCGGGCTTGCACACCCCGCCGCGCTCGGGCTCGCTGGGGTGCTTCGTCCGGTCGAACACGAGCACGTCGCCCGAGACGGCCTTGGTCGCGATCAGGTCCGGGTTCTGCGGCATGTAGCGCGCGCGGTTGACCTCGCTCGCGTGGTTGATCCGCTGCACGACGCGGATGCGCGCCTGCGTCGCGGGGAGCGTGTGTCCGCCGAGCTCGCCACGCTCCTCGTCGTACGTGCCGCGGTCGAGGACGTCCGCGCCCGGTCCGCTGCGGGTCGGGATCTGCACCGTCGCGATTTGGAGGTAGTCGGCCGCCTGGCCGGACGTGTGCGTGCCGAGAAGCAGGCGGTGGACCGTGTAGGGCTTGTTGGAGGGACTAAATGGGGGGGGGAGGATCAGTTCGAGACGAGAGTGACTGGAGCAGCAAGGCGCACGATTCTTTGTCTGGGAACCACTGGCAGGTCAGGCTCGGCCAGTCGAGCGCATGAGTTATCATGAGATCGTAAAGGTATGGGGCGTTCTTCTTCCTGTCGAGACATGTACACGAAAATGTCCTCTTGAGCGCGTGAGGGGGACTCATACCATATCTTGTACTCCTACAGCAGGCAAGTTCAACACCAGGGTTGTTTCTACACTCCACTAGAAGCACGTACTTCATTGATAAACTTATTCTCCTCCTCGGCATCCTCAAATTCATCTTCTGTAACGGTAGGTTTCATGTGGACAGAAGCAAGCAAGCAGTCGAAATGAAAGGGAACGATTCAACGCGACGGGCGTGTGTGTCCAATGATGGGTTTCTCACGCTTCTTATGCACAGCAGTCTATAAATTTATGCCAACAAACTCTGGGCACACACGAGTGGTCTCTCAACAGGTGCCTCTAGGATGATTCCCACTTTGCAATCAACTGTTCCAGATCAAACCGAGGGTCTTCTGGGTCTGTGACGACTGCAAGAACAAAACAACAAGTCGTCAATTACCAGCCGACAGCGAGAGAATTCAGACAGGGTACTGCAAAAGTACCGCTGGCACGTGTGCAACAAGACGCGACTCACCGCCATCCTTTGCACCTCCTTGCTTTTTCTTCCATGCCTCCTTCGCTTGCGCAACCAGTACTTCCCGTTCGTGCTTGGCATGGTGTGCCTTGTCTGCATCATGGGCATTTTGTAGCGTTCGACGGTGGAAGACACCATAGAAGACCCCCGAAAGTAGTGCAGTATACCGGACAACCTACAGCCATGGAAATTAGCCGCTCTTGGGAGGGAGAGAACACCCCACGCGCACATTGACGGTGGAAGAAACCATGGTATAGCCTGATTTTACCCAAGGGAAGAGGGATACTTCTGGATTAAAATAAAATAAAATAAACCAGAGACCATGTCAGACATACGGACTTGTCAACAGAGAGAAAACACTGACTTGGGGTGTTGGTCACGGAGATGGAGAATGGGTCGCACAGTCTGACCGGGCCAGCGAGTTGTGATTATGTAATTTTACAACAAGACGCTCGTCATGTCGACCTCGACAATCACACCGTCTCGTACCCTCACTGGGGCTTGCTTTTGCGGTGCCGTTACTTATGCGCTTTCAGCACCACCTGTGTTACGCGCGTACTGCCATTGTACGCAATGCCAACGGTTGACCGGTATGTGTGTGTCCGTATGTCCCGCGTACCTGACATTTCAATCGTTTGGGCGATAAGGTTGTCCATTCATCCATACCATCCACTTCCCCGCTTCCGCCTTCGCATGGACACACGACTCGCCCGTCGACTCTTTTGTCAATCCACTCAAACCCTGGAAGACTCGCACTCGCTGTCGCGCGTGTGGTGTCACCGTCTCATCACACAATTCAAAGACGGACAGGATTAGCGTGTGGGGCCCACACCTGGCCCGCGACGACTCGGGGCACATATTACGTTGGGCCGAGTTGCGACCGACCGCGCACATCTTTTACGGGACGCGTTTGTTGGACATCGGAGATGGCTTGGGAAAATGGGAGGGTTACGAGGAAACTTCGGAGAAGATCGCCTGACTAACTGCCAGCCGCAGCGTCAGACCGGTCAGGTCATCCTGACATCTCGTAGGTTCCCTACACCTCATTTCTGAAACAGAGGATTTTAATCCAAAAATACTACGTGCGACGTTCGGTACACGGTAACCAAAGGGATTAGCGTCAAGAAAGTGTTCGTGCAAGTAAAGAACGCGAAGAAGATCGGAAAACTGAAGGTCTCAGGGTCTGTGTGAAAGTCCGCTAAAGCTCCCTTAACCGCAATTGAAATAGTTGCCCTTAATTACGTTCGGGCAACCTTGGGTATCTGTCCCCGAAGGGTGAGTTGTGGGGTGCGCGTGACGTAGCGTATGACTGACCTTTATTTGTAGGACAATCGGCAGGATCATCGCAGCATTTGAGGCACGCGCGAGGCCCAGCTGGCTCGAGGATCTCAACGTAATGTTTGTAACTGAACTCTTCTCAGTCAGCGAAGAATTTCGGGGGCCGACGCGAGCTCGTGACTACTTACCCCAGGCAGATGGATCCCTGCGGGTTCCCCTTGCCGCCCACACCGCCGCTCGAGTCATACTGCCCCCCCGCGTCGTTCGGGTTCAAGCGGGAAGATGGCTGGAGTTGATGCAACCCGTGACTACCGTTTTGGTCTTAGCACGCGCGCGAAATGGAACATCGTTGAACCGAAAAAACGTACCTTGTGCAAAGCGCCCCCCGTTCTTGCCCGTTCCCTTCTTGAACTCGATGTTCCTCCAAAAGTCGGCGGGAAGCTGCCCTTGACTACTGTCGTAGCGACCTGCTGGTGTACAATAGGTCTTCATGCCACCAGGATGCTCACTATCACCGACGTTGGTATGAGGAGTACGCGGCACAATCATGCTGACAGTCGAGACAGTTTTGAGAGGACAGTAGGAAAGCGAGCAAAAAGACGACGAACCAGTGAGTGTTGGCATCTGTGACATAGACAATATTATCGGGTGGAACACTACGGTTCACGATACTAGAAGGGGAGGCTAAGGCTCCGAGTGCCCAGGCGAAAAAAAGAATGTGGAAAATGGGCTTCATAGGGAAGCCTTGAAATTAATGCCAGTGTGCACCCACCCCTACTTTATAGTCTAGACTAAACTGGACGGATTAGACCCGATTGGCTTATATAAGGGGGGTATTTTAAGCGCGTACACATGACGCCTCTACACCGGCCATGGGCTCAGAACAGGAGTCTTCATTGTTCTCTATTATCCCTGCTTACTCTGGAAGCAGTCTCCTTGTCCAGGCTCCAGGATACTGAGTTCCTTGCCAGACTACATGCCAATTTCTGGCGCAGCAGTATGGAAGCCGAAGAGGGTGCATGGCACAAGACCAGCTTGAGAACAAATCCATGAACATGGATGTGGATGGACACCCAGGAGGGGGTGAGGGCAATGAGATTGACCCTGGTTGTTTCGTCCTCCATATTGGCATCCCAGGTATAGAAAAGGTCTGGATTCGCAAAGAGTACATCGAGCTATACAATTGTTGCGAAGAGTATCTGAAAGGTGATCTTCAAGAGATATTAGCTGTCTCAGCTGTCATCACAGGACATATTGGCATTGGTAAGTGCTTCGCTTCGTGATCTTACTATTATTGAAATCTATTGGCCAAAAGGGAAAAACTACTGGATCCTTTATGCCTTGCGTCGACGTCTCAGTGAGGAAAAGCCAGTCATCTGGTACCGTGACTCAACGCAGTTTCTGTTTGTGAATGAAGGTGTCTACAAGGTCCCCAAGGATTTCCTCTCCACTGATTTTAGCATCCATGTTTGGACTTTGGTTGACTCTGATGAGATCCCACCGGAGCTCGCTGTACATGAGTCCCAACATCTTAACATATTCACTACACTCCCTCAGGCAGAACAATGGAAACATTTGGAGAGGACTGCGGATTGTGCTGTCTTTTTCATGAACCCATGGACAAGAAAAGAGATATTACAAGCGTCAGTTCATCTGCTCCTACCGTCTTTGTTCAAGCTCATTGTTTATCTTGTGTAGTGCTGTCATCCATGGATTTAACAGCAGCGACCACCAGCAGATAAACACAATGTATGATCGGTTTGGCCCTACTCCTCGCATTTGCTTCGACTTCCTCAAAAACGAGGCTGGCTTAGTCAAATAGGAAACTCGCTATCACCTTGCGCTTGAAAGCCTTTCATTAAAACAGTTGTGCGAAATGATCTTCAATGCACATTTTTTAAACCTCACTGCCGAATCCCAAACCCTTCTCCTTCTAAAACGTGTGCCAGAGAAGAGGCTCCAAGAAGCGAACCTGAAAGTCAACAACGGTTTAAAATATGCCTACTACAGTGTGGAGCTTGTCACACGTGCAGTCGAGGTGGCGCTTTGGAACCAACTCCGGCAGGAAAAGCAAGTCGATCAATTCAAATTTTACAGCTACCTGGCGGGCGCTGAAGCGACGAGGCACATTGCCGGCCTCATATTCAAATCGATGGCCCACTCAAGGCTAGAGGAGAGGATTGCGCTCGATCTCTTTCCGATGGTGAAAATGAGGACACGTGGATCGGACCAAGGAGAGTTGCCGCGATGGCATTCCACCCACAGATCCACCCACAGACACGCAACCGTGCTACCTGAATTTTCGATAGACATTCAACCAGCGCGGGTGATCACATATCCAGGTTCTAGCCTGGAGACAATTGAACCTGGGGCTTACTACATACCAGATTCTGAAAATGAAGTCGCGTTCGATTCATTCATCATGACCAATGACATTCTCTACATATTTCTATTCTCAATGGGGCCAAACCATCCAATCGAGCCCGGGATTATCTCTTTCTTTTCACAGGAAATACTGCCGTCGAGAATGGCGTGGCGTTTTGTGCTTGTTGTTCCCCCGCGGTCGAAAATCTGCTGCCCTCAACCACAGGACAGTTGTTTAAAGGAGCTGGATGAGATGAGGCTATTCTCTGCAGAGTTCTGAATCAACCTAAGTAACACACCCCCTTTGTAATCTCTCATCTTCTCGAGTACCTCTTTTCTCAATACTTCTTATATGTTTCTGACTCGCCGCGACTTTGCCGCGCCGTACTTCGACCGGATAACGCGGACCGATTACAGCCGACATTGAAAGAACTTAAGTGAAGCAAGTTTGAATCGAGAGAAATCGCATCAATCAAAGCATGTTCCGCGCGTCCCCCTGGATCACTTACGACCCCCCGGCGAGCGACAATCAAACCCCTTCACAACAGCTGGACAACGATACAGAAATGGACGCTCCTCAAATATCTACTCTCCACGACGACGGCGAGAGCCCTCCCTCCCTCGCCTCTCCGGCTCGCACAGGCAAGTTCCGTGTCAAGCTCCTCATAAATGAAGCGAGAATGGGTACAAAATTCATAACCTTCAATGGCGAGACGGGGGAGGAGGCAGGTATTGGTGAGGAAGCAGAGGAGGACGAACCCGAGGAGGACGAAGAGGAGGACCAGCTCATCGACGACCAAGACGACGCTTCCGCCCACGCCGCGTCCACTTCTGGAACTGTGCCCGCCAAGGCCGGCACAAAGCGTCCAGCAGCAAAGACCAAATCCTCACAGGCGAAGCGCAAGGTCCGCCCCAGCGCCCCTAGCGCTCCCACACCAGCATCGCAGGCCACCACAGCACCACCAGAGCCGCAAACCAGCCCTCCGAAAGACGTTCAGGAGCTGCCGACTCTCGACCATTCGCCGTCGGTTCCACAGGCAGCTTCCACGCCCCCAGCGGCCCCTGCTTCCAAGAAGAAGGCCATCCCGAAGGGGACCACGGCCGCACAACGTGCGCCGCGCAAATCGGCCCCAACAAAGTAAGCCGTACTCTCCCATCTCTCAGCGTCACCTACTCAAAAAGACACTTTTCGCCACAGACCACCGAAGACGGCCGCCGCACCCGTAGCCGCCATACCGCCACCGAGCGACCCAGCTGCTGATTTCAGCGAAGGTGCGACCAATACAGCGTATATCTTTTCTCTCTTCCTTACCAAAAATGTACCATATGGCAGGTCACGCCGGCACGGTGCCCTCCTCCCCCGCACACATCGACGCACGCACGCCCGAGCCCGAAGCCCCAGCTCCCTTGGACGCCGCGTCCATCTCCGTGGCCCCCGCACCAGAGCAGAGCACCGTGACACTCGAAGACCTCGACGACATCCCGCACCCGCGCTACCCGCTCCCGACGAAACCGTTCCAAGTACAACCGCCGCCCAAGATCAGCACCGGCTACGCCGCCGTCGTACCCCTCGACCGCACAAAGACCAAGCCGCGCCACTGGCGGCTCGCGCACCGCGAGGTCCGCGGCATCGCTGGTGGCCGCTGGTTCGCCCGTGCCTGGGTCGGCGAAAAGGAGTCGGAGCTCGCCGTCGCTGCCGAAGCGGCCCTTTCTGTCCCCAAATTGCCCGCCTTGTCTGTCTCGGCGCCCGTGACAGGTGGGCGCGCTTCGGGGAAGCGCAAACCCAAGGTGGACGCCGTGTCGACGGCAGCTTCGTCACGCTCCGCTTCTGCTGCACCCGAGGCGGCCGCCCCCCCCTGCCCCCCCACAACGTTCCGCAATCAAACGGTCGGCTTTGTCGACGACAGTCGCTACCTCGGAAGCGGACATGGATATCGATGTATCGTGACTTACGCTACGCTACTACGACTGCCATATGCTTACTGTCATCACTGTTACATCTTGCCTATACCCCGTCACACTCATCTTAGCAGCTTGAGAGAATCTTTTATTGGATACGACACACAAGCGACGTGAATTATCTAAACCTTCACGAGAGGCTTGTTGTCTTTTTGCGCTAGTTATGAGGGTCGGTCAGTGTGGCACTAACAGAAAGGACACATTCGCACCAATGGTGATCCTGTCACCGAGCGACAGCGCTATTCCCTGCGTCTTGCTGCGTATGCGCACGTGGCCAGTAATGGTACCAGACTCCAAGCGCTCAATACTGAGGTTGGCGAGTGCGTCCTCACCTTTAAGGGATCATAAGCGCGCAGATCTAAGAAGAGAACGACATGACATACCGAATAGACTCCGAGCGTACAGATTGGCTGACAAGAAATCAGAGTCACCGGCCATGGCACCTTCAGGGGTAAGGCAGGACATGTTCGTCGACTTCATAATATGCTTCAAATATTCACGCGGTTCACTATCGAGAAAAGACAAGCTGTCAATGGGTATAAACAGTGAGCAAAATTCTACGTACGACATCGTCGTAGAAACATTGACGCGGTTTTCCCATTCGAACTCGGTCCACATGCTGCGGAACTACAAAGGGGTAACACGCGCTGAGCGCCAACGCCGGACAGTGATGAAAACGCCGGGACATACCTGTGCTTCTGTGCAGAATGCAGGTTTGATGTAGTCCATTATATCAACGTGGATGTCGCTCAGGATGACAGCCTGCTCAGACAAATCTGGGCCCTCCCAGAGGATGCTACCGAAAATCACCCCCGTTTCTGTTGATGAGACCTTGATGGTAGCCTTGATACTTTGGAAGCCGTGTGGAGCAATGGTGTAAACCGTGGGCCGCTCTACGATTTTGAGGTCTCCGAGAGTCGCAAAATCCAAGCACAGATTTTGCAGGGTGTTTGAAGTTTGGTTAACCAAAAGGACGTCTGTTTACCCACGGTCTGAGAGTACGCAACGAAGACACGAGAAGTAGAACAAACCCAGCATGATATCAAATCCGTGGACCTTTACGTGCGCCTCAGCATATATGGGGTCAGAGAAACCTGTCGACGACAATGAGGAGCGTGATGCAGTGATTGTTTAAAAACTCGTTACCAGTCAGTTGTGAGACCCGACTCAAGTTGGAGACGAAATCTTCGTGCACATCTCCTGCCCCCGTCGCACGCCCGACGTCTTCGTCATACTGTCAAATCCGAGTGTTTAAGTAGCGGCACTTGAGTCCAGAACTAGGAATACGAACGTCAATTACATCATCTGCCGCCTTCTTGGTGAACTGCCTGAAAGTGAGCAAGTCGTCAACCCGCACTACATCTTGCTTCGCCGCCTCGAGCTCTCGTTTCTCCGCTGCTTTTTTCTGTGCGAATGGGTAAGTCACCAAGGCAATATCCGCAACTGAGGTATACCTCTTGCGCTGCAACCATCTTTGAATACGCAGCCTTCGTGTCGCTCAAGAAGATATCATGCACGACAGGCTTCACTTCAAGCGCACTCAGAGTCTGGATGCAGTTGAGTATACGCTCGCTCGAGTCCTCGTCGATTGGTGTCGTGGTAAATTTGGACTGGCCGACGCGAATTGTAGAGGTCATAACGAGCATCGCTTCTGCACGAAGCGCATTTGACCGCTTTTTGTCAGGTGAAAGATCCGAAAATCGAAGGACGAGCTTTGTGAGTGCCCCAGCGAGAACAGCACCAGTAAAGAAGTCACCGCCGAGTAGGAGAGCTAAGATATGTCTAGGATCAGCTCGAGAGTCGGTGTCCGGAAAATGGAGAGCATACTTCGCAACGGGGGTTTATTGGCCGCTTTGACTGCCTCTAGCCGTGCGGAAGCAGTGCTTGAATATGCTGTTTCTGTCGCATACGTGCCATCGGCAAGTACCTTCGGCTTGGTAGTGACGCTCTCCTTCTTCTCGTCTCCTTCCTTTCTCTCCTCGTCTTCAATGCTGGCCTCGTCGAGTAACCGCTGCTCTGCAGCAAGAATAGGGATCTCTCCAAGAACTTTCCTCAACTGCTGGAAAGTTTCGACGATTTCATTGGTACCCTCAACGTACTCTCCAAGAATCCAGAGGATACCACGGTAGACCTTTCCAGACTTAATTTCTGGCAGAGTACGAATGAGATGTTCGGTAATTGAGCTTCGTAGTGCTGGGAATTTTTCAACCACCTCGCTGATTGTGATACCGACGTTATTAGGAGGGTGTACGAGTAGATGGGGGACACTCACCGGACGAAGGCCACCACGTCCAGGGCTGAGGGATTATTCGAGTCACCAAGGAACTCCATTAGCGCATGCACTACGCTAGCGGCGACTTCCGAGAACTTCACTGCGCAGATGTGGATGGACTGAATCAACAACTGACGGTACTCTGGGGCCTGCACGAGGTTAAAGCGATACGCGTTAAAATTCTGGTTGAGTTCTCGGTACCTTCTCGTAATCTTGGTCTTGAGTTTTCTGCAGCTGCTTCTTGAGAAACGATACAACATCTTCCACGTTCCGACTCGAAGTCATACTGAGAGCGATGCTAGTAGCCTTCCGACGTACTTCGATGTCGGCGCTGAACTGCGTGAATTTACGATAATGCGAGTTGATACGTAGAAGTACCTAGAGAGAACCTGAAGCACGTCCATAATGAGGTTGTCGAACACATGACCATGTTTTGAACGTAGCGCGTCAAGCCGATCAAGTACTATAAGTTTCACGTTGTTGTCAGACTCTTTCGAGACAAGCTTGATGAAGGTGGTCGCAGCGGCTATCTCTCAGCGATTAGAAAAGACAAGCGACACCGCCAGAAGATGCACACCTTTAACTGCGGTTGCATGCTGTGTTAAAGTGGTGAGAGTCGTAGCCGCCTCATACTGTACCGCGTGGGAGGATGCATTCAGGAGTTCGAAGATGCTTCTAATCCATCTTGGCTGGATGTGGTCATTCTCATCAGGTACCCGGCGTGAAACTCGATCACCTACCCTATGCGTCGAATCGTTCTTGCAATCCAACCGGATGACATCGATTATCGCCATTTGCAACAACTCGTCGAGACTACCGATCTGATCGTGCACCTGCGCTACGTACTCGACAGCCTTTGGCATAGCGCAATTTGCGAGAAACACAAACGCATTGCGCTTGCATGTGGCATCAGATTCGGCAGCCAGGAACGTTTGTATGAGCTCCGGCGCGTCCGGTATGAGACTCTCGTACTCTCGGTAGATAGCATATATCGCAAAGACGGCGTTTTTACGGACGTAAGAGTGCCGATGTTCAAGACATGACCTGCATATGGGGATCAGAGGTTCAAGGAGTTCTTGGTCCTTCGAAATCTTCTGAAGAAAGCGGAGGGTCGCGCCGCGAATGTATTCGTTTGGATGTTGCTATGGGCGCACGGGTCAGGAGAGCCATGAATGAAGATGGCAGCGGCGTACAAGATCATTCCGAATGGCGTTTCTAAAAAGTCAACACGCGACCGCTTTAGAGAAGCGGTTCCAGAATATCGCGACATAGACTCACACCACGAGAATCATCTCCTGCTTCAGCTTCCCATTCTCATCGTATTTGGGGCAGACTTCCCAGTAGAAATGCAACAGCTTCTTCAGTTGCTTGCTACGTGACGGCATACAATATTGAATTATAGGCATGAGCAACTGGGGCTAACAAAACGTTATGGATCCATCTCAGTAATTTGTATATCAAAAATAAAATTCTCTAGCGTACTTGTGCATTGCCATTGATAGTGAGAATTATGATTTTACGCAATGTATCGATCTTGACCTCGTCCGAGCCCTTCTGCAGGGCGTTGCGTAAATCTTGTGTGGATTGGGACTCTGAGCTATCCTCGTACACAATAGTATAACATGCCGCCTCTTGTGACATAGTCGATAGTCGTGGGACGAAGGCTGAAAGAGAGGCAGATGTAGCGGTAGAGAAGACAACCCAAGAGGAGACGACGATAAGTAACGTGACACGCACGCATATACCCAGCGCAGGCAGGTGTAACTTGTAATTAATAACCATGTCATCAACAATCCAGCTACCAGAAGACCAGCTCATAGAGCTTCTCTTACAGCTCAGGGTGAGTCTACACGCCTGGCTCGAGCCGTTATATATATCACAGTCTCAACGATCCCAGAAAACAGCCCCAGATCAGGCCAAGGCAATCTTGAACTCACAACCGCAGATCACATATGCTCTCGTTGCCCTCATGGTCAAGATGGGCGTGATCGATATTCCCATATTCCAGGTCTCCTGCATCCTTCCTTACTGTCAACTGGTTTCTGATTCTTCCGGAAGCAAACTTTGGCTACCTTTGCTCCTCAACAAAATGGGACGCAAACACCATTAATACCCGCGATCCCTCCTCACTTACAGGCCCAAAATTCGCGCAACGGGGCACCACAGTTTGCGACGCCCCCACCCGGAGCATATGCCACCACTACACTGCATGCTGGATCTGCTGCGTACCCACAATATGCCGGGTCTGAGGGACAACCGTTACCCGCTGGCCATTACGGTGTGCCTGCACCCCCGCAAACTACGGGTCAAAACATGCCTGCGGCGCTCGCTGCTATACCAGAGAGTCAAAGGGTAAGCCATAATTTCGACCTTATGGAAGGATGTCATTCAACCGCGTGAGCAGGAAGTTGTTTTAAAGCTTGTTAATATGAGCCCTGAGGAGATTGCCATCTTACCCCCGAACGAACGTGCTAGCGTCATACAACTTGTACGTCCCGTCCTATTATTTGGGAGGCAAACTTACCAAGGTGTGACTTCCCAGCGCGCGTCTTTAGGTATCCATTAAGAGCCACCCCGGTTGTACCCCCTGTGATAGATGTCTGGAGCCGCGTATATTCCAGAGCCGTGTATATATTTCCATGTAACCACCAGCTAATCTACGGAGACTCCTTTGAGTCGTAGCTCCAATTTCGCTTGAGATATTTCCTGATGAAATATTGAAGCATCTTGGTGGAAGGAAAGGCTCGACACGTACACTCAATAACTCGGTATACGCGTCCGTGCATTCTCGGAATGTGTAGAGGCCGTGCCCGAGAGACCAAAGCGCATATGAGCCAAACGAAACAAGTAGCCACCATGGTAACTGGACGTCATTTGAGTGTCAGGCAAGGATGACCAGCGGCAATACGATACAACGGACCACTGGAAGTATTTGTTCGGTATGCTCTTTGGTGACGAATGGAACTGGTATAAATGCAAAGAAGACGAGGAAATATGTGA
Source organism: Lactarius hatsudake (assembly GCA_024734325.1). NCBI lineage: Eukaryota > Fungi > Basidiomycota > Agaricomycetes > Russulales > Russulaceae > Lactarius > Lactarius hatsudake. Next base: position 2,520,609 of record JANSJP010000001.1, on the reverse strand, counting down.
TAGAGAGGACGGCCGATAGTATGGCGACACGCGTTGCTCGTGTCATTTGTTGGTACTGTGCTTTGTTGGTGCTGTTGAGCGCGTCAAGCGTGATCGCCAGTGGGCGTAGATGAGAAGGGGCTGCGGTACTGTTAGAGGCGGTGCTCCTCGACTCAAAATCCTTCCGCATGCCACCACGTCTCCAAAACCTCCCGATTACGTCGGCACGTGTACCGCCTGGACAACTCACTCCTAGAACACCTCATTCTCGTGCTGGCCGCGCAGAAGAAGCATTTACTGAGCATGAAATGGATCAATTCGGCGACGGTGACTACCGCGAATATACGCAACAGCAAAGCGAGCCTCTCCTTACTTCCTCCGCTAGCGCAACTTTCCCGCCTTCAGGCTACCGGTCCAGGGGCGATGACGACCGAGATACGGGGACTGAAGGTCGGAATCGCCGCGACATTTCCCGATGGCTCGTTGTGAATTCGGGTCTGATTCTCGGATCCGGGTTGGCTGTCGTTCTCTTTCTGATGATCATTCTATCTTATAAACATCCCGATGTTCTCCTCTCAGCCATTGGCGTGGTCGAGAGCGCGGCATCGCCTACTGCAGCAGCTCCAAAACAAGATGACACCCACCCCTTAGACACCGAACATATTATCTCGTATGAGAATTACACGCGCTTCCCCTTGGACCCCATAGAATACAAAGCGGAATGCCACAAACTTATGGGGGAAGTCGTTGGTCCAACGGAGTTCTGGTCGGGCCAAAAGGATGTCATCCATCATGAAGCCAACCAGGGAAAGTATCCTGTCGCAGAGGGATTGCCGACTCAAACTTGTAGCAAGACCTATCACTTACATGTTAGACGGTCACGTCGGTTTACTGGCAGACCTAGCTCTCATGGCTCAGGCTGCGGGACTTGCGCGTCAGGTAATCTGTCCTTGGATTCAGCCTTGTGCGAGACGCTTATACTTGGCCACCTAGGTCGGTAGAACGTTTTTCGTCGATGATACGTATTGGAACCGGGGAAAGTCGGTAGTCCACTCTAAAGAGCAGCAGGCACCGGCTGAAATCGATGAAGATGGACAGATCACTTTCAGGATGTTCGCATGCGCCAACCAGGGCCTGAGCCAGAGTGCCGCGCACCACCTCCTGAAGGTAGATCAGTACAGTAGGCATGAGACAAGTGCTGACTCCTGAACTTACATGTCAGAATTGGTCGCGTGCCCAAGAAATGCCAGGTGAGAAATAGCTTTACGGTGTTTATGATGTGCTTATATGAGGCAGACATTGGGTATGGTCGCCGGGTGGATGTTAGTAGACGGTGCTTATGATATCCTCTGACCAGGTCGTTAACTCACGGACGGCAAAGTATCATTTCGGCTATGCTTTTATGGATGAATTCGAGGATCCGTAAGGCCCCCTGGTCTAACATTTACGTGCCCGACTGATGCTGCTGTGCGTTAGGTATGGCCGCCAGCTGAATCGTCTTCGAGGCATCTTCAATCAATCACGGGAGTCCTTGACCCAGACAATCCGCCCAAATGCAGCGACAGTGTCGCTCATACACTCTGCTAGAACAGAGCTGGTGTCCTTTCTCGGTCTCGACTCCAACCACTCTGCGCGGAAGGATCAGTACCAAAGTATCCACGTTCGTCTTGGGGACCGCATGGGCTCATCATGGGAATATCATGACAAGAATGTCCCGATCGAAGAGTACGCCAGCGCAAGCAATGCTGCGTGGGATAGACTATTCCGTCCTACAGGAAACTCTGCGCCACAGGCCGTATTCTTAGCCTCCGATGACCCCAAAGCGTTTAAGGAGCTTCAATCTCAGCTGGAGCCAGGCTCGAGGATATTTTCTCTGGCAACGAGCACGAACGCGGACCTTTCAAAGATTGCGAGTCCCGCGCCTTACTTCCAGGCCGAGTTTTCTGCGCTACCTGAAGCAGATAGGGTGTGGCTCACAAAAGGTATGATAGTGGATTTCGCACTGCTCTCTGGTTTGTGGGCTTGGGACGATGACCCAAAACCTGGTGCGGTGATCTGTGGCATTGCGTAAGCCTTCTCCCTACCGGGATTCATTCGAATGTTCATAGTCCGTTTTCCAGATCGAATGTCTGCAAATTGTCTGCTGTTGCATTAGACTGGGACCGTGCCTTTGGGTATGGGTTTGGGGACGACTCTGCCGGTGATGTGAACCAGGAGCATGCACGATGGATAGAGGTGGATGAAAAGGGAAATGTGACCCCCCCTTGGAGGGCGTTCCAGTTGTTCTAGTACTGATATGTAGAGTGACAACAGCTCAAAGTGCACATCTATGCAGCGCATTTCGTGCGCATTCCTCATCGCTCTGCAAAGACTCTTGCGCAAACTCGATGTTGTCATCACTGCATTGATCGAGTCCACGCAGTCTTTACAGTTGACCCTCAACCATCAGGTCGTATACCGTTACTCGACCGAAAAAGTCCGAACTCTCTTCAAAAATGAGCTTGATACCTCCCACTGGTTCCGTTATTGAAAGATCGAACGTCTGTGCACGATTCGCGTCTTCGGGATATATGTGCGTAACTTGCTCCCAGCTCACGGTATCTTGAGATTGGGTGGCTACCAGACACGAAGTGCCAACGAAACCACCTTGGAAGGTCAGAGACAAGCGCTTCGGAACAACCGGGGATGGAAAGGTAAGTTGGATGAATTGTGGTAAACCCTAGATGATGATCGATGAGATATGACGGGATCAATGTAAGTGATACAAACCTGTTGAGACGTCCAGCAGGTCTCTGGACTACCATCGACGAGGCAGGATTTTCCGAGGGACTTATCCAAGGTAGAACTGACCCTGTATACGTCAATCAAACAAGCGTGTTTGGGTGTAAATGATTTCAGCGCGTACTTGATTCGAGTGTCAGAAGTAATGAGACGAGTTAACATTAGAGTCAGTTGTCTTGTTCGACCACCATGCCCCCTCCAATCCCATCCTGGCTCCAGAAAGCCTACAACCAAGATCACATCACCAACGTCTGGCGAATACTTTCAGATCGCGAGTACTCTCGTATCTGTGCCAGGTCGTTGTCAGTTTCGCGTAGTCATCCGGAGCCAGATCCCTGCCGGCCTACCCCGCCCTTGCCCGCACAACTATCTTCTGGCGCTCATCCCAACGGGAACATTGCGGATCACTACTCCACCGCCCTCGGTTGCTCATCAGAGAACCAATGCCGCAATCGATATTCCGACATCCAGCCCTATGACCGTACGCGAGTGGCTGCTGGCAATCGCTACTTCAATGCAAATTGGGTACGAGAGCAAGCTGGAGGACGTTGGGCCATAGCTACCCAGGCGCCACTTCCAAGTACTACTCACGAATTCCTCAGCATCACTGCCGGCATCCACTCCCCCCTCACACCTCCCGGGGATCCCAGTTCAAAATTCACGCGTGTGCGCACAGTCGTGCAGCTGACGCCTTACTTAGAGTCCGGAAGGCAAAAGGCTCACCCCTATTTTCCCTTTGAGCCCGGAGAGTCGAGGGTCGTCCACCCCTCCAAGGATTCGAGTGAGCTGCCACCTCTCAAGCTTACTCTAGTCAAAGCCGAGCTCATAGAGAGCGCGAGCTGCGTGGTATGCACGGTATCCATCGCCCCAACTTCGGGTGAAGAACCAATAATTCCCGTTGTGTTCCGTCATCTCCTGTACGGCGCGTGGCCAGACAATGGCATTCCGGAACCGGAGGATCGAGCGAGTCTCCTGAGATTCATCAGGGTCGTGGACAGCACGAACAAGGACATGAGCGGGTTGGAGGCAACTGCGGATGTTGAGCCACCCATCATGGTTCACTGCTCGGCCGGTGTAGGACGGACGGGGTCTTTCATTGCGCTTTGCTCGCTCCTGCGTAGCAACGGCCTCTTCTCTACGCCCAACCCCAACACTACGGTGCGAGCTGCGGTGCACCCGCTGCCGCAGTCCCCGTTAGGGCCGCTTCCCGAATCGATTAGTTGGGACAAAGTCAGCGAGGAGGTTGATTCGCTGCGCGAGCAGCGTCCTGGAATGGTGCAGCGGCCGGAACAAGTACTCCTCGTATATGAGATTCTGATTGGGGCTTTCATTCTCATGGCCAAAGGCAATGTCGTTCACTGACACGGCGACTTTCCTACGAGTAGTTAACCGTGTTTCTGTACTTACTGTAATTTTGACCGTGGGAAACATTTCAGCTGCTCTAGTAACCGAGCAACAAGTTCCCATTCGGACGAACCCTTCGTGTTCATGGTGTTCGTGGTCATGAACCTCAAGCCTTTCCCGCTCGCCCTCATCTTTCTCGTAGCCTCGGTGCTGGCTCATGGGGATCACCCCCAGGGGCACGTCTCTGGTGACGCGGTGGAATATGCTAGGCGACACGTACGTGTGCTCGCTCCCAACTCGTGCAGGCTTCGGTTCAAATCTGTATGTCATCCTTCCAGATGGAAACGGAGCATCATATGTACGCAAAGGTACAGGGGTGTTCCTGTCTAGACTCTGACATGCCCCGACAGAGACACATTCGATCTCCCGAGTTTCTTCCAATTGCACGATCTCAATCGGCAAGTTCACCACTAGCAAAGATTTCCTCCCGTTCGCCCTGACAGTTGGTAGTGACGGTGTCTGGGATGCCGAGGAAGTCGAGGCGATATATGGTGTGCACCATGTGTACTCGCAAAAAAAGTCGAAGGTGGCGGTGGCACATGTGTTCGCGTGTCGCGTAATAATCAATCTGCCATTCACAGGATGACGAGGAGCACCAGCGGAAAGCCGAGCTCATTGTTGATACCATTTTCAAAGCCATTGATAAGGACAATGACGGTAAAATAACCTTAGCCGAGTTCGAAGCCGCGGGACTCGCTGCCCTGCCTAGCTTTGACAACCTTGGCGCAGAGGGACACCACTACGATGTGGAGAGTGGTGCGTGTTGAGCGCCATCTTCCCCCGCACCTATCTGATTCTTTCTGTCGACAGAGTTCTTCCTACATCACGAAGGTGCGTATGGTGTCGCGCGATTGCAAGTTTTACACACCTTTCATGACGCCCCCTTAAGAGCAATTCCACAACACTCCGGAAACGCAGACCGATGAGTCGTACAACCACCCCGAAGATATCGAGCATTTCGCGCAGCATGAAGCTATCGAGCGCAAAGAAGCCGAGCGCGAAGCAAAGTTTCAGGGCATCACTGTAGAGGAAGCACTAGCTCAACACGAGGAACCGGTGGTCTCGGAAAAACCTCCAGCTCAGCACTCGGTTACTGAGGGCCAGGAAATCCCCAAGAAATATGAACGACAAATCCCTTTGGAACAACAAGACCCCGCGGTACGATTCCGCCAAGCAAAGGCCGAGAGCGATGCTCATGGCGAGTGGGGCTCTGGTGAGGGAGGATATAAGCCACCGAAGAGTGCTTCAGAAAAGATGCGAAAGAATCTTCCTTATAAGGTACTGTTATTTTGTGTGTTTCACCGATTTTTTCTGGGGGTTGACAAGAATGTATGCAGTACAAGTTCCGTCGGAGCTGGGGTGATTTCTAGTCTACAAGCTGGCGTCTTTGGTCGCAGTTGGTCGCCGGTCATCAATCATGTCATATTTATCCGATTCCATGGCTTTTCGCGATAGCATTCCGTTAGTATTTTTTAAAATAAATAGAGGATATGCGACAATGTGGTGCTCGGTACTATTCAATTAGAGGGACCAGTGAGTAGGTTAGGGTATCTTGTTAGGATATCTTATTGCGAAGTATGACATCGAGTCCCTCGTAACTCATCGAAGTTCAAACATGTCACTTAAGATACCTCGCTCGACCTCATCCCAATCGATGTTTCCCCCACTCGAATAGACGCTTTCGTAACTCGCAACACTGACGCTTGAGAAAAATGGTATCAAGTCACGAATAGAGTCGATTTGGCGTAAGTGATTGAGCATCGGGCGACGATGCATCCGAGGGTTCGATGTAGGCGTGTAAAGGAGATCCAGGGCAACAGGTGATGGGTTTTGGACGTTCTCCTACTAAACTCGGGGTTAACACTGGCGGGGTAACGACGAACTACTAACGCTAACGGACCTGTGGTGGCGGCAATCCTCCCGCTATCTCTGCCAATTGATCAAGCATTGCTTCCGGAACAATTTCATCGGGGCGGTATACAGCATCGATAGTGTCCGTGATGAAAGCCCATTGATGCCTAGCACCTCGCGCTAAGTCGTGTGTCAAAGAATGAAGTAAAGAACATTACATTTGGAACTCCTCTGTTTGTAGAACAAGAAGGAGGTCGATGAATTTGCATACCGACAGGATCAAAGGCAATGCTTCCGACCCGTCCAAGGGGACTTCGATCATGGTTTGCTCAAGGAGTCGGTACTGCCAATGGGTCAGGACAGCAGGGGAATCACCATAACAAATACTTACCATTTCTGATAATATCACAGGCCAGAAACTGTCCAGATTGTGTGGGCTGAGCCGACATAGGAGAACCCGCACACACAGATAGACTTCCGCTTGAACGGCCGGAGCGGAGGCGTTCTTCAAAGTGTCGACCAACTTCTCCTGGATCGTTGGAAGCGACGTCAAGAACTGATTCTTCTCACCGCAAAGCAGGACATAAGACGTTCTCCGCATGTTCATGGATCGAAGCTGGTTCTCCGTTTCACGGTTGGTAAAAATATTCGTAGAGGGTGCTGAGGTCACCTTGCCTATTGAAGTTTAATAGATGTGTTGGACGGCAGAACACAATACTCACCGAGGAAGTCAGGGAAAACACTCTTGTCCGCATCAACCCAGGCCTCGATGATGGACCGGAAATCTGTGCCTGCTTCAACCGAGGAGACGAAAAAAACGGGAGTCAATGACAATGTCGGAAATAACTCCTCGCCAGGCCTTGACAGCAACCGAAATCCGAGTCATTTCCCGTAGGATGGTCGAAATTGTAGGATCGAAGTCCAATGGACTAGGAAGGAGTCAGCCTAACGCGACAACCAGACGTGGATTTTCAAATACCGGCTCTTAGTCTTCAATGCCGGAGACACGATATAATACAAGATGTTGGTGCAAACCGCCAGAACACGGTCGTTGTCCATTAGGAACTTGCGAAGCCGAGGTAGAGCAGTGTCACCTATGTATTGAACAATCTGCAGAATCAGACAGAATGAGCATGATGTTGGAGTGTTGATGTTGGTGATAGCATATACCTGGTCGGCTTGGTCGACATTAGGGGGTGGGGATGGCGGTCTTGAAACGATTTTCTCGTCCAATCGAAGGTCGGAAGGCACTGCCAACAATATAAACTATAATCCTCACCAGTGGGTCGCGAGACTTACCCCGATGCATTGGGGAATCTCGACCGTTTGGCGGGACCAAACTGTCCTTTCTCCGGGCCCAATAATTGGCGTCCGTATTCCGACTGACGGATATCCACGACAGTATCAAGAAGCTTCCCATACGTATCCTACCAAGAAGATCAGCACATCTCCACGAAGGACGAGGCGGGGACAACCTGAAGATCTTTTCGTATACGCCTATCTTCCAAGGCGGTCGTCTGGGTTATCTTGTCCGCTAAGATAGAAATGCATCTGATAGGTGATCGTAAGACAATGGCAGCAATGGTCGACGTATTCGAACCTCAGGGCCGAGAAAACCTGTGCCCGAAAATCCTTGATGTTGCTTATGATATCCTTTGCTAGCTGTAAGAATCGGTGCCAGACCTGGACGGCAAGTGGCCCTTCGAGTTGATTGAGGTAGTGCTCCAGAAAGTGGAATAGCAAGCCATCCGATCTAGTCGTTCCATCAGTGGAGGAAACGATCTCTTATACAGAGAAAACCCACAAGTTTGGGTTGATAACTTGTTTACGATTCCTATCGGAAAGCCCACTGATGCGACAAGAGATACTTTCACATATCATATGTACGACGTTGTGTGCACTGGCTGCGAGCGCATCTACGAGTTCGAAGGCCGGGGTGACTGACAACGACGTAGCCTTTATAACGTGTTAGATTCTATAGTGATTAGTCTATTTGAACTGACCGATCTCTCTGAGTTCCAACAGTCAATGATGGATTCGAGGACCTCTGCTGGCTGCAAGCGGAAGAGGTGTTCGAATACTCTTCGACAACGAGTACGGGTTTTCGTGCAGACGAGAGAAAGCATCTCGTACTTGGGGGTTGATGAGCGCAACTCGGTCTGCGCTGTAGCAGCCCAGACGCTGTACAGGACGCGGACGGCCTCGTGCAGTGAACGATACCCTGGTGAGCGAACCTGCGTACGATGATTACCTGACTAGTGGAAGCTCAAGTGACAACTGACCGTTAGTTGCTCTTCCAAATTGCTGGGCGCAGACTCTGATGAGAAAACACTCGTCACGATTCCCAGGATTCCTCCGATTCTGTTCCTGGAGGCTTCTCTGCCAGGACGTCGTCCTCTTCTGCGTGCCCGGCGTCTGCTGTCGAAAGACTGAGAAGAACCAACCGCTCCAAGGAATTAAGCAACATGATCAATTCGGCATCGGTTGTGTTTGACTTGAAATCATGGTGGTCGTGACCGTCTCCAAGGGCCCTACGAATATCATCCATGCGAATGAGCAAATTTTTGCAAATACAGTCATTCAGCGGAGACACCAGGGCTTGGAACATGTGATGGAATTGAGGAACAGCCATGAGAACGAAATCTAGCCAGTGCTGCAATACGGCATTGTTCGAAGGCAGACTGATACCGTCTACCAACGTCTGCACAAGAAGCGGGTTGAGCGAAGGCATGTGGGGGTCTTCCTGCTTGTCTTTCTCTGGTAGTTCTGATGACGATGAGTCGGTGGCACCGTGCTTGAACTGGCGAATTGTGCGTGGATCGTGACTAGTTGTTACGGCAGAGATAACCGAGTGCAGGAGATGAAGAAGTTTGTTTTGGAGCTCCAACCGCTGGGTATGAACAGAAAAGTACAGTTTTCTAACAACAGCGGTTTGAACATTCTGAAGCGATGGGGGATCGACCTCGCCGCGTGCTACGATGGTTTGCAAGAGGTCGATGGTCGTAGACTGTATGAGGACATTGGTAGGCTCCATAGCCTCGACGCGCTTGAGTTTGCACTCCGATTGCAGGAAACTAGGTGACAGGTCAATCCGCGATTTATCCATGTACATTCAAAGCTCACAGAGTCAACAGCTCCAAAAGGACTGTCTTGATAGGTGGCATCAAGCTTCGTCAGGCCAGCTAGCGAGAGACGGCCGTCGGACTACTGAGTAAGAAAGACACAGGCAGTGCTCACCGGATTGTATTCGTTCAACGAAACCAGAATGCTGACACCTTCGAACCCAGCTCGTGCGTGTAGTCTTCCCGAATCCTTGGCCTCCGAACTTGACGACGGATAGCAAGGTCTCTAGCAAGTGGTTAACGTAGGTCTGGTCAAATGGACGCTCATAAGAGTAGCCCTGCAGCTGCTTTCCGTTGACTCTGGTGATAGAGGGCGCCCTTCTTATGGAAGGGTCGAAAAGATCATATAGGATGGGATCGAGTACACTGCGGCGATCGAGTGAGCCAGGTGAGGGATGAACGGAGTGTAGGTATACTTTACCGTAGGTAGGATTTGAGGCTACATCTCATCCACGTCTCTCCAATCCGACGGAGGTTGGGATCATCGCTCTTCAAAGTATCCAGAGTGATCATCAAAGGGACTTTCAACAAGAAACCGGGAAGTTTGTTATCATCTACTGGACGCGTCAAAAGATGGCAGCAGAGACAGGAGCGTGGGCTACCTACCTGTCAACCTCCACAGAGCTCCAAATGCGTGATATGAAGCTTCCTTTTCTGTAGCGCCTGGAGAGGTCAGGGTCTCGGCAATTATCGACTCTATATGTCGGTGCGCAGAGGTACTCTCAAGTGTCCATAGAAGGCTAGCCGCGCGAGCGTGATACATCGAATAATTCGGGCGCAGATATCTGAACAGCTAGTTGTTTAAAAGCAATCAGTGGTCTGTCACGCTGGGTGTTCACAGACATGTCAACGTACAGAGCGCAATAACTTGAATACCACATGTCGTTGATTGATGGATATAGGTGGTTGCAGCCTAGGGAAGCCCTGTAGTGAGACTAGTAAAGTAATTACCTGGTCAACGAGGAGGAAGGTCGTATCCTTGGGGACAACATTTAGTACGTGAGATGTAATTTCCTGTACGACGGAACACTTACTTCCGTCTCCAGGGCCTCGACGAGGTAGGACACCCAGTCGGACGGATTCCAATCAATTACTAGGCCTCGTTCCCTTTCCGAACCAGCAGTAGTCACCAGTTTGTTCAACAACGAAAGTGAAACGACCAGGAGATCGCGGAATGTCTTTCTACGGTCAGAAGAGGTTGCCGTTGAGGTGGCACAGGATGGCGCTAAAAGAGATGATATCTTCGAAAGCCGTCACGAATGGCACCTGAGAAGCTGCCCTGATTTTATTTCTGGGAAATCGGATGTCCAGTCTGTAGAATGCCAGCGCGAGCTGCAATGGGCCACCACTCGAAAGGGAGTCATGCCCCTCATCCACGGGGACGTTGAAGCAATGCAGATGGAGGGATCTCATCTCTGAGTGCGTGCAGAAGCTGTAGGGTGTCAGACACAATTGGGAGGGAACCTCTTGTCGAGCTCTGCGTGATCTGATTCTGAGATGGGCCAAGGTCAGACCTATCTCTGATATGCCGGGAGAGGATTACAACCTGCAAGGCTTCGCAAAGTGCTGAGAATACAATTGGTAAATGAACGGTCTGGATCTCTTCATCCCGAACATGGATTGTCTTCAGAATGAAGCGAGCTAATCGAACTGCCTACGTCAACCGAAAAATGAGTATTGGAGCGACCTTGACAAGCGTGATCCGAACCTCATTTTGAATCCCATCTCCAGTGAGTTCATTCAGTATCGTATTCAACAACTGCTTCCACACAATATGTGGTTCCACGGCTTCGTATAGTGTACTCGCGGTCATCACGATCTGTATTAGGATTACCATGACACGGGCAGCGAGATCGCAAATATAAGATACCTACGTCCCCACCGGATGCTGTGTCCGATTCAATCAAAGACTTGAGAGCCTTAAAAACGTCCAACACGATTGCTTCCGTTAGAGCCCCGCCTATTTCCCACTTGTCTAATAAGGAAATGAAAACTTTGAAGGGTCGGGATTCAGGGTACTCCGTGGACGGAGAGGACATTTCGCTCTTGAGATATGAAATAAGCGGAAGTAGAAGTCGCCACTAATACACCTACGCGCAAAGTCGTTTGAAGTAGCCCCAGAGAGTGAGCGCGAAGATATGCAATCTGCTGGTCTGCGTTCTCATCCGGGCCCAGAAGCCACTGTGTACAGACGACGATTAAGAGAAAGGTCCCTTCGCATAACAACACTGGTCGCTGCTCGCATAATAATAGCGCGATCTTCATTGGACGCCTTTTGTATTGCCACCCCATCCAAACGAAGTGCCTGAATAATAAGATCCAGGCCATTACGACGGACAAGTATGTTGTCGTCCTCCAGTGCAGCAGCAAAAGCGCGGATCATGAGACCGACGTCGTGTCCGAGCATTGTTTGAAAATCTATCACGGTCATGAGTCTCCGATTCTCAATTCACTCATTCACTTGAAGGCATACCCTTTCCAGCAATTAATTTAGGCAAACGACGAGATACCAGGTTCAGAGCGGTACCGCGTGCAGATGGAACAGTCAGCATGATCAGCCAGACGTTCTCTAGAAAATAGGACATCGAAACAGTGGTGGACAGTCCGTCAAGTAGATTCAAGACCTATCTTGATGTTAGTTGTTAGACCATCCTGTCGAGGAATCAAAGTTACCTGCTCGAAAAACTCGCTCGTCTCCTCTTCGAGTCCAGGAAGAAGAGCGAGAATGAATGACTTCATCACAGGCCTCAAGCTGGTTTTCAGAGGGAGAAAATGTGCGTCATAAATGTTTATTAACGTGAGCTAAAAAGGGTATTGTGGGCGTAAACGAATGTGGAAGAGAGTTCATAGCGCACCTTCACCGCGGTTGCTGAATATTCGAAGAATGGGAACAGACCCGATGTCCACAGAAATAAATCTCTTCGCAAGCCATCTACCTGAGACCAGTTGAGTTGCGTTGATAAGAGAATGAAGCCATATGTTCTCACCCCAATGACCCCAAGGATGTGTGTATAAACATCTAGCGCTCTTTGATGTACGCCAGTTGGCAAAGCAGGATTCAAGCATTGTGAGAGACGTTTCGCCACGATGACTTTTCGAGGAATTTCCTTGAACTGCAAGTAGGCTTGGAGGGTCTTCACCGGGTAAAAGAAATCGATACCCGTAAAACCAGCCCGAAGAGTATGGCGGCGTACCTTCAACAACTGCTTTAGAAATGCGATGAAGTCTGCCCACTCATGCACGTTGTCAAATGAATTCAAGCATCTGTCAACTTGTTGCGCATATTTCTTGTATTTAGGATCGGAGGCATAGGCCTGCTGCGCCACTGCTGCCATTCAAGTTCGAGTACATTAGTCGCGTTCAGTTCATTAAGACTACACAATCACACCAACCGCGTTCCTGAGCAGAAGCCGAAAGGCCTTTCGCATCTTTCGTCCTGTGGCCGGTTGAGGACATGTGATCGATGCTTCTCGTTGGGTACCCGTACTCGAGGGAACCACAGTAAACACCGTAGTATGACGATGTCGCGGACGGTAAGGGAGCGGAGCACTCCTGTGCGCTTGTAGCCGAGATAACCCCGTTTTATGGTTGGTTAATCAGACGAAATACGAAATGAGGACCGCAGCCACATATGGACATGATTTACAAATTGCTATAGCCTACACTACGTCACCATCCTCACTGCCGACGTCGATATTGAAACCTTCTCGTCGTTGGGCGATAGCCTCGTTGAATCGTTCCTTGTGCGAATAATTATTGGGTACAGAAAGAAATCACGTAATACCCACTATCATGCCCTCTGCAAGTGGTATTCGTTGTGCAAGTTGAAACCGCTGGTCGGAACTTAATGCAAGGAAGTCATGAAGAGAGATCTGGCTGAGGATCTCCGAGGCTGCAAAGGCATTCATCCCATCAACGCTTGCTAGGTAGGACTCCTCCTGTCAGCAGTATCACTTCTCCTGTGTTCTTGCGGAAGGCGCAGTGCAAGAAATACCTCTTGCTCGTCCGCTCTCATCCACATGCGATCATCCCAGGGGCCCCATTGAGATTGGGATTCGGCAATATCGCCCAGAGTACGAACCACGGTTGCGGCATGCTCATCAGAACGAGCAAAATTCATCTGAAGATCGGTCTGCGGTCGCTTTTCTCCGCACGCTTCTGCGATTGCTATGTCCCGACGAAGCTTCTCGAAAGATCGAATAACCCGAGCAGACAAATCCTCTTGTCTACACTCGGTTTGGGAGTACTGCACACCAGAAACACCATCACCGTAAAGTTTGAAGACTACGGCGAGACGAGTGTACTTCCAAGACAATGAGCTAAGCCTACCCTTCAGAGAACGAGAGTCGGACGGAAGCAGACACAGCCGTGAGAAGACCAAAGCCGTGTCACAATCAAAGACGAGGTCGGCACCATTGAGCCACTCCCTCTCTAGCAGATCTATGCGGAGCCAATCACGTCGAAGTGCACACATGAGAGGGCGATTTTGAAGTAGTTCAACTGAAGCAAGGTATCGATGATTCCGGAGAGGTGGTGTTTGCATAGGTGGGATGGGGGTGATTAGGCTCGTGAGGTCCCAAAGCAACTGTTCAACGTCAAATAGCGGAGGTGACACTCGTTGTTGCTCAGAGAAAGTCGGTGGGGTAAGGGGAATGTTATGGCCGGGTCCCGGTGAGCGCTTTTTAGAAAGAATAGTCAAATACCCTCCCAGGGTTTGTTCGTCGTGAACCGTCGACCGTGGGGAAGCCTCAGCCGAAGACAAATAGTTACTGTCAATTTCGTGACCATCGTATGAGTGCAACCAGCTAGGGCCGGAGATCCCAGGCGTTTCTAGATCCGTTATTAAGACGGGATCCTGAGACAGACTAGTTGTTGGTACTGTGGCGGCGAGCCCCGCAGGTAACTGCACACGGTGTGCGAAGGTGCCGCCGCTTCCGATACTAGATGCTGTGGACGCCAGTCTACATAAAACTGAACGACCGGCTGTGATCACTAACTTACCGCCCAGAGAACCGGAGAGAGTTGGAAGACGGTGTGTAGACAGGCCCGTGTCCACTGAGTTCTGGGCGCAACTGGTGCCTTCCCTGTAATAGACAGACTGAGACCAGTAGAGTAGGGCTCTGAAGCAAGAGAGAAGTAGTCAAATACCTCCGAGAGACCGCCGGCAATCACTTTTTCGGATATGTGTAAGCTGTGGGTTGAAACTGCTTACTTCCCCTTGTCCTGCGTATCCACGGTCTCGTTCTAGACGGGGCTTATGCAACGACCTAGATTGATACCTCTCTGCCCTAGTCAGTAGCACATTTGAATCAAAGCCGTCGATTGAAGCGGGACCTAAGAGTAGAGGAATCCAATTCTTCCGTGGCACTTATGATTACTTCTATTCCTCTTTGATTCTCATCCTCTATGGAAATAGGGCGTGTCGGAGGATGAGACATATCCAAGAGGTCAGCGAGTAGCCTCTTGTCTCCCTCCACGTCGGAGCAGGCATTGGACGAGAAAATTGTATAAGTCTGAGACTCCAACAAGTCCCTCGAGAGTCGGTATTGGCTGTTCAGAGCTATAGGGCCTACCCGGTTGACACTCGTTAAGTTTCTAATCGACACGGTGAGAGTCACGGAACGCCGGCTTGCCTCCACGTCAGCTCAAGATTCAGCGACTTAATGCCCTTGACTGTGCAAAAGGAGGAAAAGGTTTCGTGGGTGAGGGAGCCCAAATCGCTGGGTAAAGTAACGTTGCGAGTGTGCACGTTTGGGGATGGTAACAGCGGAACTAAAACATATCATACTATTAGAATGACGAGTTATTGACGTGAAGTACACACCGTCCATTAAGCCAATCTCCTCTGGCCAGTCGGAGAGGTCGGGATCTATCACTTCTTTGGGGAAGTCGCCGGAAAGAAACCAAAATGGGTTATCCTCCGTGTCGCCCGAATGTTGCCGAATATCAATATCGTTAGGCGTCGGAGTAGTAGGGACTGTGATGGGCGGAAGAGAATGAAGCGACAATGTTGTCAGTCGGGGATGACGCTGAAGCTGAGGTTGCCTTTGAAACCGGGGCCAAGTCTATGATGGTGCCAATATACTCATGCAAACTGGTAAATATAGTAAGAAAAGAAGCCTATTGACATCTGAGAACCTACCAGTGACGCTGGACCGGGCGCTTTCAGAACGCCGTCGAATCCCCCGACTCTTGGCTCCCTGGGCACGTAAACTATATCTGCATATACATCGGCAATGATCCCCTTCCGGTGATACACTCCCTTACCCATTTTCGCGGCAAGAAGGTCATCAATAGGCCCTCGTGAATCCGAGGATGGTGCGAAGATTTCGTTCTGTTCTCTTAAGCCGTCATCCAGGGATGATGGCGGCGGTGATGTCATCGCTGACATGGCTATTCTTGACTGGGTTGGTTGACGCCGACGAAAACTAAGGTATGAATACGTACACCACTGGTCATCGATAGCAAGGGTTCCCCCATCGTCATCGCCCGTTGCAAGGGGCGTTGTCATCGGGAGATCTGCCATTGCTATAGGAACGTGTGCAAATTTTCCCAGTGTTGCATTGCTCCTCGAGAATAGAGGTGGCGTTTGAGGAGAAGAGGATGAAAGAGGCAGGCGACTGGAGTCCGGTACAAGGACAGCACTAGAAGGCGAGTGCTCTGTTCCACTACGCTGTGCGACCGAGGAAGTATTCCCTTGATATAATGACATGGCTTCCTTCAACATATCATTGTCCACGGCCAATCGGGAGTGACTAGTTAGGTAGGGTCAAATCGACACTTAGAAGTGTGTCTCAGGAACTCACATTACACACTCAGTCATGACGCCAACGTCGTTACGTCCGAAACCCTCATTTGTTGCCAATTCCATTTGGATAACCCTGGGGACATCTCCAATATGGACAGGAATAAACCGGGGTACTCCGCTGTACCCAATTCTTTTGGTAAGTCGGATAGTGCGAACGGTAAGCACCGGTGGATCTGGGTCACAGTAAAGACTTGGGGAGACTATTGTGATACGTGTCAGTAAATGTTAGATCCTGACTGAATGTCAAGACAGACAACTGCAGAAAGTATCGAAAAATTTGGTCCGCTCAAATGGCACTGCTCCGATGGTACGAGCAATGAGCTCTTGGGCCTCTTTGATCGCAGGGAGCCTCTCCCATGTTTTCTGGGGACCAATACGGCAATGTTCCTGGACTAAGTTGTCCAACGGGTCCGAGGGAGGTAAGAGTGAATGGGTGTCCTTTGCAGGGACCGAGAGCAGACCATCAGTAAGCACCTAAACACTAGATGGCATTCAGCCTTCTTTAACCGTATCATAGCAAGACCAACCTGGTAAACTTGTAGCTGAGTGTAGTCGATGTAATTAGTAGCGAGGTGGACGGCCACATGCTCGTCTAATAGGCGGTGTATATGCTCATATAAAGCGTTCGTCTTCGCGGTCATGGTCGGTCCGATTCTAGTTACGGTAAGACATGGCGGGCCGGACAAATAACGCATACAGTCACCGCTGTTTGGGTACACTATAGACACATCTTTTGCATCTCTCGCTCATGTGGGAAAGGACATTACAAGACCTTATTCGCGGTTTACGTGCCAACAAAAAGGATGAAGCAAAATTTCTTGCTCAGGCCGTGGACGAGATTAGGCAGGAGATCAAGAGTAAGGACATGGAGCTCAAGGCCGGAGCAGTCCTCAAGCTCACCTACGTACGTCGCACAGCATCTAGCAGACAACGTCACTGAATCACAGTGTCAAAGCTGGAAATGCTCGGTCATGATATGTCTTGGGCATCATTCCACGTCGTGGAAGTGATGTCATCACCCAAGTATCACCTTAAGACTGTCGGATACCTGGCTGCAACTCAATCATTTGGCCCCGACACCGATGTTCTAATGCTCACGACAAACCTTCTGAAGAAAGTGAGGCCAGCAACGCTTGCATTGAACCCAATTATAGACCCGCACACAGGACCTGACTTCAAGTCCCAATGACATCGCAGTCGGTCTAAACGGTCTATCTAATACCGTCTCGCCAGACCTAGCTCGGGATCTTTCCAATGACGTTGTGACAATGCTCAGTCACTCCAGGCCCCATATCCGCAAGAGAGCGGTCATCGCAGTTTACAAAGCGCTCATAAAGTATCCTGAGGCGGCCCCGTTCGCCCTTACAAGACTTAAGGAGAAGCTCGAAGACCAGGATCTAGGTGAGTGAATGACTATTAGACTTCGTCGAATTGGTTGGTCACCATCCTACCAGGTGTCGTTGCTGCCACAATCAACGTCTTGTGTGAACTGGTTCGAAGAGAGCCGATAGAGTACCTTTCTCTAGCCCCTCAGCTTTTTCGTTTGATGACGACATCATCTAATAATTGGATGCTCATAAAGCTGATCAAGTTGGTGAGTGATAAATGTTTGGATATTGCGAGAGCTCATAATTGCATAGTTCGGTTTTCTTTCCCCACACGAGCCGCGTCTGGTGAAGAAACTCCAGCCTCCCATTACGGAACTCATATCCACAACGCCAGCTATCTCTCTTTTGTATGAATGTGTGCACACTTGCATCGTCGGCGGAATGTTACTGCGCTCATCTGGAGACGATCTCGCTGAACTATGCGTTACCAAATTGGCGGCATTTCTCCAGGATCCAGATCAGAATCGTAAGCACATCGCAGCTTGAGATTGCCCTGACCTTAGGAGTTGCGCTCTCAAGTGAAGTATATCGCGCTTTTAGCGCTTGCAAAGATAGTTCCCACGCATCGTCACCTCGTGGCAAAGTACCAGGATATGATATTCTCGAGTGTCAGCGATCAGGACCTCAGCATCCGCATGCGTGCTCTTGATTTACTTTCAGCCATGGTGTGCCCGCGTTCATTTTCCCACCTTACAGTTAGAGTGCTGTAGCTGTGGTTTGACTCCAGGTCACCAAAGATAATCTCCAATCAATTGTACAGCAGCTCTTATCATACCTGGTCCGCCCGGACTCAACTCCTTTCCCGGCGGCAGCATCGTCACTGGCTGTTGCCATCACCTCACCTCCCTCCGAAGGGGAAGGGTTGACTCTCCCCCCAGCGCAGCTTTCCTCATACCGTCTTACACTTGTTCAACGCCTCCTTGCGATGTGCTCACATAACACGTACGACAATATCGTGGACTTCCAATGGTACCTATCCGTCCTCCTGGACCTAACTTACGTTGCTTCCGTCAACGTGGGTGATCAGATTAAGGATCAGCTCGTGGATATCGTTGCAAGAGTGAAAGCTGTCAAACGTTGGGCTGTCGAGCTTATGACAAGATTACTAAGGGATGACACGTTCCTCGCAAATTCACAGGAAGAAGGTAGCTGCGCAGAGGTTCTGTGGGCGGCGGCTTGGATTTGTGGGGAGAACAGCAGGTAGTGCATATCTCTCTGTTGGCCTCTAGCCGTCAAAGTAACCCCTAGAACAGAGAGATCGCAGAGCCACAAAAACTTCTTCCGTATTTTCTTCAACCGAATGTCTCCTTTCTCGCCTCGGAGACAATCGGGGCATACCTTCAAGCTGCGATCAAGCTTTTCGGTACATGGTCAATGGAACTATCCCAAGATTGGGACAGTGGGAGAATTCAAGATGCAAGAGAAGTCGTCGACGCCCTCATTTCACGGCTCAAGGACTTCACCTCCCACTCTGAGATTGAAGTTCAGGAACGGGTGAGTCTGCGTGGCGACTTGGTGGTCACATGTGTCGAATGTCATTTGTAGGCCGCAAATGCAGTGAAGCTTTTCACTTTCATCCAAGCCGATCTTGTATCTTTTCATCTTGACGACCCGGCTTCTGGCACACCGGTCGATGACACCAGCCAACATCCCGCCTACCCGAAGAGCTTACTGCTGATCAACCCCCTGTTTTCTACTTACGAGCTCAACTCTGTCAACTTCGCAGCCCAAGACAGTATCTCAGTTCCAGAAGGCCTCGATCTTGATGTTTGGATCGTGCCACCTCCCCAGGAATTTTTGATGCCCGCTGCAGCAGGCGCCGATGACCTCCAGGAAGGGGAGCACCTTCCGACCAAAAAGAAGGTTAAAAGTAAGGGGAAGGGGAAAGCGAGAAGTTCAAAAGTGGCAACCGTAACACCCCCTGACCCCCAAACCGATCCTATCAATCTCCCAGACCCTTCAGAGGCGGAAGAGAGGATAGAGAGCGAGAGGGTGAGTAACTCAGTCATACCGAACTTCCAAGGTGGCAACGACTTACTGGCCTCGAAAACAAAAGCGGCGGCTGGCAAGGATGGAACTTCGTCGACATGACCCATACTATATACCAGACAGACCGTACTCGGCACCGTCTGCAAATGATATCGATTCCATACCGGTTGTCCGCCTAGACGACCTCCCACCACTTCCACAAGGTTTGTACAATAAGACTCTCCATTCCTCACGTTGGTCTCACTACGACTACCAAAGCTACCGAAACACGTTTTCCTACTCTGCTGCGTGACTTCGCGACTGTCACCACCTCCGAGCCCTTCGTAGTTGATAAAAACGGAGAGATGCCAGAAGTCGCGTCTACACAGCCAGCCTCTTTGAAACTGCCGATAAGCACCCAGCCCCTCCAATGCCTCTTCCGGAGCGCTCTCGTCGTCACCAGCTTACGTCACGGACGAGCAAATACCTCGCACGGGGACCTCCAGAGCCCATCAAGGTGAAACGCACCAAAAAGAAAAAGGTACCATCTACAAAGTCAAAGCGGGCAGCTGCGGAATGAAGAATGCACTTTGTAGCTGCGATCAAAACCCTCGTTAGCACTACAAACTATATAGTCCATCACGAGACACATTAATGCTTGACTTCGGTACATTGTAGTGTGACGAGGATGGGGTGTCTTCGCGACAGCGTGAGAATAGATAGTTTAATGGGTAGGATGGGTGGTGTTCACCGATCGTCCTCAACATGCTCCACCGAGTCAACAATTTCGTTCACCAACTCCAAAGTAACACCCGGTATCGTCCGCTCGGCATCCGTGAAGGCTCTCTGCAAGGTGCTTAAAGCAATGCGCGCTTCTTGTGTTGATACACGCGGAAAAAGCTAATAAAACCGATGAGAAAATTAATATAGTCCATAACTTGCCTTCCTTACCGAAGCAATGGCTGGTAGAACGACTGAGTCCAGCATCGTTGTATCTGGTAAATCGTCCTCAGGCAGATGATCCTCGAGATCGTCATATTCATCTGATGGCTCTCGGCGTACCCCATTACCCTCGTTTCCCACAACTCCATGTCGAACCGTAGCTTGATCGAGTTTTCGAGGAGTACCTCGGTCAGACGGAGCTAGGGAAGGTAAGCGGTCAGGCTTGGCCGCTATAGAGGGCGCGAGGGTGGTGTCTGTTTCCGCACTGGGGTCTCTCCTTGACCCATTGGCGCTCGCTATAGAAGCCCCAGAGCCTGAAGACGCTCGAGAGCGCGTCGTGCCATTGTAATCCCATGTTAGGGGCGGGCCAGAGGCTTGGACACCCGCACGCCCTATCGTTCCCGGCCGCGCAACGGTTCTGACGGTGCCAAAATCCCACAAGTCTTCAGGATCAGTCGCAGCCGAGCTGAAAGAAGATGAGCCATGAAATCAAAGAATACAAACCAACACTGACAGGTCGTCGGGTCGGTCGTGTGTTTCCTCCTCTGCGCGTTCCCCTCCTTCGGCTTTCCATCGCTCGTGGCGCTCTATCAGCTCGGTCAGGTAACTGGTCTTCTTAGCCATGCGAATGAATTTATGCTTTAACAATTCGCGAGCAGACGGTCGCTGTACTAAAATGAAGACAAGATCCTGAATCAAAGAGTGTTCGAAGCTTACGTCGCGAGGGTCTCGTTGGAGGCAATATGAGACGAACTCCCTGAAAGGCTTTGAGAAATTGGCATCGAGCTGCGGTGGCGGGTTCTTGGGTATCAAAACAAGACCTGCGAACTGATGATAAGTTGTGGAGCTCTGCAATTATGTAAGCATACCTTCATGGGATGGAGTTCCGCGTAAGGTGGCTCCCCCTTCGCTAATTCTATAGCAGTAATCCCAAGGCTCCATATATCGGCTTTGTGGTCATAGCCACTCTGTTTGATAACTTCTGGAGACATCCAATAGGGGGTCCCTACGAAAGTGTTCTTCTTCGCGGATAAAGTGCCAGACAATTGCCCCGAAACACCAAAGTCGGCGAGTTTCACTTCCCCTCCAGCAGAGAGCAAGATATTTGCGGCTATGACAAGGTGCATGTTGAAATATAGAAGCGGGGTGGCATGACTGGCCTACCTTTAATGTCGCGATGCAGCTTTCCTTCAGTGTGGAGATAGTCCAATCCACGGAGCAGTTCCCGAAGAATGATCGCAATATACTCCTCGCGGAAGACACCCGGTTTCATCTGCACAAGGTTCAAGAATCTATCAGGGACTAGGCAAACCAGGAGACGCACAAGGTCGGAGCAGGAGCCACCTGAGCAGTACCTGGAACAGACGGTTAGACGGTCGTGAAGTCTTAGCCATGGTGTGGGCGCACTCCATAACTATCCAGAGGTGCGATCCCTTGAGATACGAGCCGTGATACCTGCGAGTCTGAATGTCTCGTCCGGAGATAGTAAAGATGGAGACAAACTTTGTTACATGAGGAGAATCCAGCTGTGACAGTATTTGAATTTCTTGTTGGATATCCTCAATCTCGTCCTCAGCACTCTCGAGGTCGATGATCTTGATGGCGACGGTCTTCTGTGTCCGCTTATCATATCTACAGACAAGTGTGGGTGCCAGGTGCGAAAACGAGGTGACGAGAAACGCACCCTTTGAAAACCTCACCGAAAGAGCCCTTGCCTGGTTTTGCTCGGTTCATGCATCTAGGCTGTAGAGCAGAAGGGGGACACACCAATCCTGTCCTGCTTTACGTAGAATTCTTCGGGATCCGAATGATGAGAGTCCTGGTTTTTGTGAAAAAAGAGGTAGCGAATGGTACGGATCGAGCTTTTGTGGAATACAGATTAGGGGATCTCACCATTGGTAAACTCAGCTAGCTGTGGGGTGGGTATGCGATGGGTATACGTGGCCAATGTGGTATGTCGGTGCTGAGTAGATTCTCCCGCGGGAGTAAAAAAAAAGAGTTCAAGTACGATTGTGTGACGAGGAGTTAAACAGAGAAAAAAGAACGAGCACTTGGGCCTGAGGTCGGCTATTGTAGCTAAAGTACTACAAGTACAGTACAGTCGCAGTACCACAAACACGTGACTCATCACTGCTACTTTACACGCGCCGCTGGTGGCACCCTCACACTCGCCGGTGACTCTAACTGACTGAACCCTAGGCCAATTACAACTTCTTTCCCACATGTGGGGGTCTGATCTTCGGTAACCGTACTTGGGGTGTGCTGTACTTGGGTGTTTGTTGGAGGTAACGTCAACCCTTGCGTCAACCCGTAGTGTCGAATGAAGAGCCCCAACAAGGTAACGAGTAAGAGCGCAGAAGAAAACGCGACGACGACATGGAGATTATCCTCGAAATTCGGGTCGATGGCTCGAGGATGTTCTACTGGCTTAGCGGTGATGATGATCGAGCCGTTGTCGGTATAGGACTGAATGAACGAGTCGTTCGCCAAAACGAGGTTACGCGAATGAAAGGGCCGATGAGGGTAGGCATTTGAACACAAAAACGAAAGAGAGAGAAAGCAAAGCGCGAGAAGACAGCCGAGTTGAGTGCTTGGTCGAGTGCCTCGGTGAAGCATCGACATTCTCCGTGCAGCGGATTGGGCGAAGGCAATCAGCAAGGTCAGACCATGTAACGTGAAAAAAAGTCTCATTTGAGAGTCGTCTGAAAAAGATCAAATTCGAATCAGCCGGTTTCACAGAAAGTCTCGACGTGACACCAGCAGCAGTCTCGACGCGACCGTGTCACGAGGGTGATTTCATCTATCACGTGTCTCAGCCGAAAAGAACACGAAGAAAAAAAACTGCCAGCACAAGTGCCAGCAAATGCATAACGTCGGGACCTCCCATAACGTACAAGTAAATCGATCGAATGGTGTGACATAGAAGGTGGAACTCAGGGACAATTTGCCTAGCGTCCAATAATAACCACAACCGCAAACTGTATTTCGTTCCATCGCAGTATGTTATCAAATATACTTTCGGTGCTCCTATGAGAATGAGGATAAGAATATAAGATGGGGGACGGGAGAGCGAGCGAGGTTCTGACCGGAGTATGCGTTGTCTCATGGTCGACATGAACGAACGCTCTTCCGACGTTCGGTAATATTTCTATTTTATCTTGTAGCTGTTGACTGATGTCATGAGCCTTCCACAACGGCGTGTTTGCATCCATAACGACGTCGACCTCAACAAAATAATTCTATAGGGGGTAATTAGGTATCGGACAAGACACAGGACAGGCACAGACGGACAGGACCACTCTAAAGCGGGCTTAATCAGGTGCCACGATCCAAATATTTGATGACGTACATGATATGCGCGAACAGTATCAATTTTCTCTATTTCATCGCTAAACGTCATTGCCTTGTAAATGATGAGCTGAATGAAATCATGAGGTGCGGATTTCCCCGCCAGTAACTCGAACTGAGTGTAGACAGTGCGACTCCAGGCCACGATAACCCCAAGGGCGATCTGCGCACAAATGAGTATCAATAAGTTACAAATGGGAGATGTCGCTCGCAATAATTGCCCCAATCGGGTCCAGATCTAGAATCTGCGTTAAGCGACACAATCACTTTAAAAGGTAATACATACACCATGCCAACTTGCTACCCCCGGCCGACATGAGGAGGCCTGAGCACAAGTATCAAAATGTGCAGTGCTGGGAAAGCCAACATAAAGAACTCACCGAAAGAGTTTATAAATATGTCATTGCGGTGGTCCTCCCAGAGCACCTCAACCTGACTCGACTTCGAACGTAACGAGTAACAGTAAAGGAATAAAAGAAATTTAACACCTTCGAGTTGATCAACATCAACACAATAGGTGAAGAAAGTCGGATTAGCCTACCCAAGGCGGCACCAACGGCAACAACAGAGGGTACGTGGAAGTTGTTCAAATCTTGGTTTTTATGGGTGATCAAGTCTCGTGCAGACTCAATTATCACGATGAAGTTGACGGATCCCATGCTAAGTATACAGTCAACACCGATCCAGAGCACAGAAAACATTGACCTCGCACAGAAAACCTTGGGATGAAAAGTCAGCGACACCCATGGACTGTGTCAGAACTTACCGTAGATTACATTGCCTATGGTCTCCAAGCGTGCCCCACCCACTGGCCATTTATTGACATCCATTCTACTCGACTTGTGATTGATGTAGTAAAGGAGGAAATTGCTGCCAACGTCGAATACCGAGTCGATGCCGGTAGCCAAGAGAGACAAGGAAGCAGATGAGACGGCAGCATACACTATACAATAAAAATGAGTCAATAGAATATCGACGTAACAAGTTCTAACATTGCAGCACCGCAAGTGCGATATTAGCAACGAGACTCGCGCGCACCGCAGTTTTCACCTTGAAATATTTGAATGAAGACGGTCGTTAACAAGATGTACAAGCGCTTACGGGTAGTCGAGAAAGATCCTCTTCGTTCCTAGCATCTTCTGTGTGTTCCTCCATGGGTTTCAAGAGATATGCTATGAGCTGAGTCCTTGCAGCGTGAGTAGGGACCACGAGCATAGAAGAGAGGCCTACAGTATTCTGTTTACGATGATAAGTAGCGAGGCGTTTACCTCGCTTGCGGCTACGGAGCTCCGCAATTTCTGCGTCTGTCTTGAGGCCGTGGCCAAAATTGAATGGGTCTCTACGAGGCATCAGCTGAGGAGAGGATGGGCTCCCTGCGTCCGCTTCCGCGTCATACGAGGCCAATCGACGATCGGTTACCACTGCGTCGGGCACCTGCAGGAGACGAACGTTTTAAAAAAAAACTTGGGAAGTTGACAAGAAGCTACAACCGATGGGGAGGGATCCGGATTGCCAACTTCGGAAGGGAATTCTAAATTAGAGGTTGCAGCGGCCTGATTTGACTCATTCATGGTCCCTAAGCCTGCGTCTGAGTAGGGACGGGCGAGGATTTGAAACCGAACGACCCAAGGTAACGGTTGGAGTCCGAGAAGATTACAAATACACGTTCCGGATGTTTGGTGACTTTGGTCGGCATCATCGTCACCACGGTCATGCTCTCCGACTGGGTGTTCATCCTTCTCTTCATTGCGTAAGTTATAATTCATCAGGCATATGCTGTCGTACTGATCCCAAGCTAGCTTACTACTCGCACTTTCCCTGTGGTTTCTCCTACCGCTAGGTAGGCCGCTATTTCAAACGTTATTGGACCTTATGGTTGCCAGCGCACGCTCCGGTGATGGTATGAATCCCGGGAGACATCGACGTTCTGCTCCAGAGAGGGAGATATGGGAAATGGAAACCAGAAATAGGTCGGCTTGATCGAGCCCTACTCAGCCCGATATAAAATCTCGCCGTTTCACAAGCTGTAATGGAATTTTTTCTTGGAGGCTGAGTGCCCATACTCGAATTCACGAGGGTTCCAATCCCGACTGAACTGACTCCTAACGTCATGTCTATTCCTCCTACCTATAAAACGGGGGGTGGTATGGCGAGAAACCCACAGCTCCGTCTTAACAACCCATACTCTTAAGCACTATTCACTACTTGAGACATCATCATGAGACTCCCGTCTAGCTCTTCCCTACTCCTTGCGTCGTTGGCGGTGTCGGCCTCGTCGTCATCGTCACTTTCTGCTTTGGCAGCTCCTGCTGGTGATTCATCAGAGGACTCACCGTTGCCTGCCCCAGTCGCACATTGCGACAATGGCGTGGCGGCTCGTTCACACGGTGCGCCTATTGACAGTACATCCGTCTTCTTTTCTGACATCGCCACAGATCACCTGCAAAGTCGAGGTGCTGTCGGGGATATTGTCGAGCCCATTGTCGAACCCATTTTTAAGAAAATCGAGGACATTATTCGTCCTCTAAACGTGCACTCTACTAGGGATTCTGAGTCGGCCGCACCTGGGGACTCGAACGGTCCCGAGTCCCCTACGACTCAGCCTCCGGCTCCCCCTTCCACTCCAGCAGTGCCTGCGAAAGCTCTGGTCAATCCTCCGGGAGCTCCAGCCAGTCCTCCGGAAGCTCCAGTCAGTCCTCCGCCAGCCCCAGTCAATCCCCCGGTCAGCCCTCCTACGCTTCTCAAGCCCCCGGTTTCGGCGCCGGTTGGGCGACGAGCCTCTATCTTGGGTGACGTCGTTGGGGCTACCTAATTCCCCTGCACAACCCAGGACGGAAGGACATCTTCCGTAAATATCCTTAAGGGTGTTGCCATCGATCTCGTTCGTTGTGTCAATCTGCATGCTACCGTTCTCAGCCGTTTTTAGTCTGAATTTGCTATCTCGTCGTGTCACTCCATCAATTTCTTGTTGTCCGCTGTTCTGTTGTATCGCACTACGCTTTCATAGTATACTTTTTCATTTTAGTTCAGAGACCATTAGTATTTCGATTTTATTACTAGCTCGTGTCATTCAGTGTGATTCATGAGAGTTTGAGGATGCTAGAAATACGCTGTGGGCCTCCGTGACCTAAAGAAGAGCCCTGACTTCGTCCGTCTTATGCAAGGCTTGGAGTTTGTCGTTCCCTATGTGTGACTGAGATCGACAGGTCGTGCTCACGCGTGGATATCTCACTTACCGCCAATGTGCTTCTGATCTAAGGATGTGGAATATTGGTATGAGAACAGCGAATATATGGTGTACTCACTGATAAAGATATTGGGCACAGTCCTCTGGTCTGTCAGCTGCTGGAGGTATCCCTGAATTTCGGGTCCATCGTCCCGGATATCTAGCCTGACAAGGACATTTACTAGTCAGAGTTAGCTCATATAACGCACAGCAGAGACGCACTCTAGAACCTTGACCTCTACACCTGGAAACGCGGTTGTGAAAAGATCTTTGGCGCGCTTGCAATACGGACAATAGGATTTAGAGAAAATGACGACTCTATTCTGAGCAATAGTTTGCTGTAACGCGACGGTGAAGAAGAATGCGGCTTCCCCGTAAGATACACGCGTACATTGACGAATTCCTTAGTAACCATCTCTTTGAGCTGTCGGGGAGATGGACTCGATGACGAAGCAAGAGACGAGGGATACAGTGCGGAGAACAAAGATAATCCTCTACGCAACATTGTGTCGTCTAGAGACGGGTACCGGCACGTGCACGTTACGCACAAGTTACCAATACCCAAACCAAGACAAGACCCAAAGACGATACTATATCAAATTTTCTCTCCCTTCTTCAGCTAATAAGTAATACGAAATTTCTAGGGCAGCCACTGGAAAGGTGTTCCGCTACACCCGAGGTACACTGGCATATTCAAATAAAGCAGTCAGCACTCAAATCCCAGCTCGCAGTCACCACAAGGAGACCCCAAACACTACATACTGGAGAGTCTGGCTTACACATTCGAAAGTTGGAAGCTCTTGAACCGAGGCGGGAGACTTGAAGCAAAATTGCGGCAACACTTTCCAAAGAGGGAACCATAGTTTCTCTTGCCGACTTCATACGGGCTACAGGAGGGTTCGTGCAACAGACGCAAGATCACAACTAATTACAAGAGTCCGGGCTCGAGGAGGCCAAAAGGCGTGGCCTTACGGCCCACAAGGGCATGAGATCATACTGGATCATCATTTACATAGGTCAGCACCGTAGGGAATGGCCCCATCCAATTAACCACACCATTCTTGGCGGCCGTGATTCCTGTGGAAGAAAGGAAAGATTCGCGGGTTGGATTGAATAGTTTGAAAGATGTAAACATCGCTCAATTCTCGGTGCATCCAATTCGGTAGAGAATAACATTTGCCATAATAAACGAAGTGAACGCTACTTGATTTTCAGATTCTGGTCTGCAGTAAGTAGGACCCGTATGTGTGATCACGTTGAATGTGTATCAAAAATCACGCACCTCGTGGAAAACTATTGGGGCGACTTCCTCGGTCAGAGCTGCCCGACTCCCTTTTCATCATAGGAAAGTGTTCGAGCGCAATATTCCTATAGCCTTGGATTGGTTCAAAAACGAGGCTGACAGTGTGCCTCGTCCCTTCAGCGCTTGCCAGGGAGCTGTAATTTGAATCGGTCATTTGCTTCTTGCTAGTGCCAGTTGTGGGGAATGTCGCACCATACTAGGATGAGAACTGCCGTGTTTGTGTCGAGGAATGGAATTCATTCGTATAATTACAGTAGTTCGGGTTTTCCCTTTTGTATCTCCTCACTGTTTTTCGCTATAGCGAACTGGGCGGTTTCCTAGCCTAGAGATAACAGCCTGACTGTTCATCAGACTTCCCGCCTCCTCTCTGGCTGCATACCTCTTTTCTTCAGTCCATTAGTCCTGGCGTCGTGAAACATCTGTCACGTCTTTCTTCTCAGTCTTTGTCTCAGTCTCAGGCTCTCCAGTCTTTGTCCCGGTCTCCTCGATTTTTGTCCCAGTCTCCACGTCTTTCAGATCCAAGAACGTCAAGTCCTTCTCAAGCCACATTCTCGAAGGTGTTATGTCCTCGACACCACCAGCCCCGCCGTCTGAACCGATCCTGCAACAAGCAATCCAACAGAACCCCCAGCGACGAACCTCCTTGCACCATCATGCACCCTCGCATATCCCTCGAACAACGCATGACTCAAGGTCCTCACCTTCCACATAGATATCAGCGTATGATATCGGATCATCACACTCCACTCCCTCCATTGCGAGGAGTGCAACCTTCACCGTCGCCACCCAGGCGGAAGCACAAACACGACTAGCAGCCCCCCTCCTCTGACTCGGATTCGGATTCTTCTTGTCACTATACTTCCCCATGTGCTCGACGCGGTCACTACAAGAACTCGCAGAACCATCGAGCTCATCACCGTGTTCATGTCGCCTACGCCCCTACTATCAGACCCAAAACTCTGGAAGGCTTACTCCCATGGCCCACTGAGTTGAAGCTCTCCTTCGGCGCGAGAAATTGGCTTGAGTGGTCTCGTTGCCTTTTGACATCGCTGGCGATATGCAAACTAGTAGACGAATATCCGCAGGGTCTTCTCGACTGTCCTGATGAACATGTGGACCCCATAGGTCGCCATTCTTGGGACGGCAATGACCGCATGATCTTGGGCTTCATGAAGACGCACATGTATTTATCGGAAGTCCAACACATCGCAACTTGTGCGACCTCGGCAGAGGCCTTTTGCATGCTGCGCGTCCGCTATGAGATGCACAGCGGTCGTACCCAGCTACAATTGATCTGGAAGCTGATGACAATCTCCTTCGACAACAACGCTGAGCTCTTTGACTCTAAGATGAAGATGTTCCGTCACCTAGTTTACCAAATTGAAAGTCTCGGTCACGTTGACGTCCCACGACTGGGATTACTCTTCCTATGGCTGAACTTGAAAACATCCCACCCCACCGTTCACGACGCCCTTGTCCCTGCACTGATGGATGGCACCATTTCTGTCGAGCTAATGGAGGCTCGGATGAACCACTATTTTGAAATACGCGCCGCCCAAAGTCACTGGCAACAATTCCTGTCTTCTTCATTCATCGCCTAATGATTCGCCCTGCCCGTACAGTTCCCACTTCAAACCGTTTTCCTAAATTGTAAACGCACTTGTATTTTGTGTCTCGATGGAAAGATGGAGGGCCTCCTTGCCGAAATCGATGTCCATACCATACATCTTGTAATGCCGAGTCACGTGGACCCGTGGTGTATATGACCTCTTCGCCTTCCTACGGTGACTTAAATCTTTAGTGATTGCACAGTAATCGAGCTGCAGCTATGTCGATTGCGAGACATGTCAGCAAGGCAATGGAACGGATTGCTCCTCTTGCTCTGGCAGAGAAATGGGACAACGTGAGCTGTCCTTGTTTGGGTTGTGATCCCTGGTTCACATCGTTAACAAGTCGGTCAGGTCGGATTACTGCTAGGTTTTTTGCGTCCATCATCATCTGAGTCTCTTTGCCACCTGACACCGAAGCTTCTTGCCAAAAATTGTGACAGAATCTCCTCAGCAGCAGCAGCGTTCGTCACAGAATATCTTGCTGACGATCGAGTAGGGCTCCGCACTCGTCCACCACAAAGTTCATCCCGACTCTGACTCGACTTCCCATAGTCTGACTTCCAGCGTTGCAAACGAGGCGCTCTCACTACCAGCGTCCATGATCATCACATATCATCCGCCCATTTTCAAACCGCTCTCGTCCCTAACGCTGTCCAACCCACTTCAGGCGTCACTGTTGCGCTGCGCGGCCGCTGGTATTTCTGTCTATAGCCCCCATACCGCGCTAGACTCCGTTTACAGCGGCATCAACGACTGGCTTGCATCTGGCCTGGGTAGAGGCAGCGTCGATTTGATCGGGGACGAGCATTCCAGCGGAAGAGGCGGGTGTGGGAGGTTGTTGAGATTGAGTGAGAAGACCACCATGACAAGTCTACAAGAGAGAATCAAGAAGCATTTGGGTCTCCCCCAAGGTTTGTCGGCACACGTGCGGTTCCAGCATAGTTCAATTACTGATACTCTCCGCAACCCACGCAGTGCAAGTAGCTCTGGGGACCGACAGCCCCAACCCAGATGTCCAGTCGATTGCGATTTGCGCTGGCTCAGGGGGTTCCATGTTACTCGGAGTGGACGCAGATGTTTATTTTACTGGGGAAATGTCACACGTACGTAGGCCGACGTATACTCTTGAAATTTTCAAAACACCCACATGCCGCATACATAGCATGAAGTACTTGCCGCCGTTGCGACAGGAAAGAACGTTATATTGTGTAAGTCCTTCAAGCACCCTCGTAAGAACGCTGAATGTACCATTCTAGGTGGGCACACGAACACGGAACGAGGTTATCTCCCAGTGCTCGCAGCTAAGCTGCGGGAAGAGCTCACAGCGCACGAGGGTGACGAGAAAGATTTTATACCAGGGGTCATTCACATTAGTCAAAAGGATAGACATCCTCTCGACTTCGTGTAGGGTTGTGATAGATAAACGTTCTATTTGTAGTTTGCATCTGGACCCCTCCTGACAACAAAATACTACACCCACTTCGCACCTATCGATCGACTTCCCTGTGGTCGGTGTTTATTCAGCCCTAGATCAAGAGAAAGACTCTGTGTACTTGCCCGAATACGAGATCCATAGTCCCGATAATGGTAACAACATCCGCAATGAAGTGCTGGAAACATAACATTAGTCGATAAGTCACAATACACAACAACAATCTTACATCTGAAAATGGACGTTAGTCAGATTAAAGTCGTTCGTTGGAATTAAAGATACTCACGTCTCGACATGAAATCGGCCCCCGCCAAATGGGCAAAACCTGGAGCACGGATACTGCACCGATATGGCCGATTGGTCCCGTCGCTGAGAAGGAAAGTCAGCGACAATCACACAACAACTTCGTCGTACGACTCACGAAACCAGGTAAACGGCCATTTCGCCTTTTGGAGCTTCAATAGCCGCATATGTTTCTCCCGGAGGCACAGAGTATCCTTCAGAAAATATCTATAGAACTGTTGAATAAACGAATATCGTGGAGGGATCCGAAAGTGAATTGCCTTGAAGTGGTGAATGAGAGACTCCATGCTTTCCTTCATTGATGCGCGAGGAGGTGGGACCAATTTATGGTCGTCGACCTTGACGGGTCCGGTTGGGATCTTGTTCAGGCACTAACGGCAGGCAAAACACTCAAACTTTTCTGAGATTGGTGCGCCTCTTGAATCATACTGACCTGGCTAATGATGCGCAACGATTCTCGGAATTCTTGCACCCTGCAAAGGTAACGATCGTAACAATCGCCGTTCTTTCCAACAGGAACGTCGAATTCGACCTAGAGTGTGGGAGGTATTAACAAAATGCGTGAGGGCAAAGGCAAGCAGTGGGTGCACTTCATCATATTTGTCGTAAGGTGCAACTTTTCTGAGATCCCACTTGACACCACTTCCGCGGAGCATAACGCCGGAGAAGCTATAGTCAAGAGCCTGTTGCGCTGTCACCTTTCCGATACCGATCGTCCTTTGTTTCCAGATTCGATTGCCGGTCACGACTTGCTCAATCTCGTCTACGCGGGAACCGAATTGAGTCGCCCATTGGAAAATATCGTTGAGAAGACCGTGGGGGAGGTCGAACGCTACGCCACCGGGGCGGACGTAGGCAGCGTGGAGGCGGGCACCAGAGACGCGCTCGTAAAATTCCATCAATTTCTCCCGCTCTTCGAAACCCCAGAGGAAAGGAGTGAGAGCACCGACGTCCATGGCGTGAGTCAGAACGGCCATTAGGTCTAAAAGTAGATTGAATGGATGTCCCGTGCACTAGAGTGAACAGACGCACGATTGAGAACACGAGTGATTTCCCCAAAGAGCGTTCGAATCCATTTTGCGCGTTCCGGAACCTCGATATTAAGGAGCTTCTCTACGGCGAGGGAGTAGCAGAGCTCGTTGGTCACTAGAAAAAGGTTCAGAACCATTCGCTCCGACGTGCAGTGCAAATGTGCCCACTCATGGAAACATAGTCCAGACGGTCGAAATATGGCAGGGCTTGAATGTAAGTTTGTATTCAATCAACTTCTCAGTTCCTCTGTGTAGAAGACCGATATGCTTCCGATGAAGTTAATACACACGTACCACAAGTCGAGAGGTGCACTCACCGGATCGGCCCTGAGAATCTCCTCTCCATTAAGCTCTAAAATCAATCTAAGCACACCATGCGCGGCAGGATGCTGAGGACTAGCATGGACAAGAATAAGCAAAGGGCACGAGAAAGGGTGTATCCAAGGCGGCTCACCCAAAGTTGACTGGATAGAGTCATTAGTCTACGAGGTTTCAGAAGGAGAACTAAAGGTATCTCACTAGTGAAATGCCTCATCTGCGCATCTTTCCTTGTTCCAGACTCTGCCAGAATCTCGCTCGCAGAAATCCCTTGTAGGTCTTCAGCTATATGCTTGGCGTATGCGCTCTTGCCGCCATGCGTGGCGGTTGTTGGATCCTGCGACGCGAGAGCTAGCGAGGAGCGAGATAGAAAACGACGGTGCGGAAGGCCAATATTGCGTGCCAGCTGACGCCGTAGCAATGCGCTGGCCATGTCAACGAGGTGGGAACGAGTCGGGAGTGAACGCCAACACCGGCGACGGCGCGGGTGGGTCCACCAAGTCCGCGCTCCCACGGTCCGTTTGTCAGTCTCTCATTAACCCCACCAACATCAATACGACCGTCTTTATGCCCGTCGTCCCCATCGTCGTAACTGGAATACCTCAGTGGAAAAGACACTTGCAACAAGATTCTGTGTGTGCCGTGCTTCTCGTTCGCGTGTGCACCATGCAGCATACGCATCTGTTACCCCAACGGACATGGAATCTGCCGCACGATCTTCTGTCCAGCTGTGGTGTATGCTTCTAGAAATTCCGTGTATTGGCCACGATATCGAGTTTACGCGCTGAGGATGTGGGGAGTTTTCGGCATGGCATGGCATTTCTGATCATGTGTCGCATCTTGATTACTCTGCCCGTGCCCGCCCCAGTGATTTCTCCACACTCACAGGACCTCGGCACAATCGTTATGCGCGTTGCGCGTTGGCTTTGTGGAACTTCTAGATGCCCGGATCGGATCCGATCGGTCGCTTACAGCAAAAAAAAACCCTGGCCCTCCGATCTGACTAATTTAGCTTGCTGGGAAACACGCCCATTTCTTTTGTGGGGAATGATTTAGTCCAGTCTGTCGTTTCACCTTTCTAGAAAAATATGAGAGTGAAATCAAGATGGGACGACTTTCTCTCAAAGTGTTAATTAATCTCAAGCGGGTTCAGTCCTGGGTTCAGTCCCAGGGAACCCTCCACTCCTCGTTGTATGCGCGTTAAATATTGGCGCCATGATGCACAGGTCCATCGACGAAGTAGGCAACACTACTTCTGTCGTCAAGAGCCCGTTGATGTCAGTACCCGATGTGTTTCGTGAATGTGTTCATTCTTATCCCACTGCACGAATGCAGATAACCAGCGTCCAAATGTTCAATGTCCAGGTACATATACGAGAATGTCACTACAACACGCGTCCGAATAATAGGAATGGCTAGGATCACCAGTCTCAGTGTCCAGGAGTCCGCGGATCAGGAGCCCACTAGCAGAAATTATATGAAGACTGCACCCGCAATTACACCAACGACAGCCGCCGCGATGGAACCGCCGATACCACTACCAATGTTGCTTCCCATGGCGCCATTGCCATTTCCGTTGAAAGAACTGGGAGAAGCCGATGATGAAGTGCCGCTTGAAGAGCCACTCGAAACCGAAGATTTCGTGGATGTCACCGTGATACCGAACCCACTTGTGGATGTGCTGCCCGGGGGACTGGTAACAGAACCAGTCCTTTTTGGAAACCATACATTATTAAGTGCGAG
The DNA here is from genome assembly GCA_024734325.1 of Lactarius hatsudake. Lineage (NCBI taxonomy): Eukaryota > Fungi > Basidiomycota > Agaricomycetes > Russulales > Russulaceae > Lactarius > Lactarius hatsudake. The sequence goes on along the minus strand of JANSJP010000001.1, from coordinate 2,486,052 downwards.
AAGAAGCGAGGAGACAACACGCACGATGACGAGGTCGCGACCGAAGTCGAGGTCGAGGTAGAACTGGTCGTGGTCACGGTTGCGCCAATGGCAAAGTCACCGCTGGTGCCGAAGACGTTGTTGATATTGCTTGGAAGTTTTATAGAAGTTGAGCACAACGCATGTAAAATGCACCATTTGCCTACCCAATATCAACCGCCTCGATTGTGTAACCATCTCTGTGCACAACGTCAGCCCGAGAACCATAGTGGAGTGACGACTGTTTTCTTTACCCCGCCTGAACAATGGGAAGAGTAACGGTGATGCTTCCGGCGGTTTTTTGGACATTGTTCGCAATAGCAATCGCGTTGTGGAACAGGTTGGTGTTCACCAGCTCCATGGAGAAGACATCGGGGTCAGTATCGCTACTCGACCAAGAAATCGCGGCTGGTCCCCCGGACGTGAGATTATTGGGGACCTGGAAGGTGATGGCAGAGACCAAGGGGAGGAAGAAAAGAACGACGCTGGCCAGTGGGAGGTTAGGAAGGGGTATTCAATGGAGCGAAGCAACGGTACCTGAAGGTAGGGCGCATGATGTGTGAAGGAGTCCCAATTAAAAATTCTACGTAAGGCTGGCAAGAGGAAGAGAAGGTAAAGGAATGTGAGGGAGCCGTAGCGGTTGTTTATAGGCGTGCGGCGTAGGTTTGCCCGCGGCGTGTGCGTAACGCTGTGTAACGCTCGCGGTAACGTGATTTTTAGCTCGACGGCGGCGGACACCGACCGGCGAACACTGGCCGAGCAGGCTCGACAACATCATCCTGTCATTTCATATAGGTAAGGGCCAGCATGGCCGTCTCTAATGTAATGTAGTATCCCCTCTCAGACTCACAACTTAGCAGGGTTAGCCCAAATAGGTTTGCGTTTGTCCTACAGTAAAGAAACTGTCACCCAAATCATACAAACAGAAGGAATCGTTTGCGTACCCGAAAGGCATTGAGCCCCTCCTGTAAGAGATGTAACGCATGAAACCATCGCACATTGTAGACTTTTAACGTCCGACTCACCTTGATGTTCTCACCGTGATAAGTCCTTGTGCTTTCAGGACTCTGCATGAGTGCGAGGGTGGCCTGCTCAACATCCCCGTGTTTCCCAGCTTCGACTAGTCCCCGCTTTGTACATTGCACTGCATCGGGCGAGTTCTGAGTAATCCTGCCAGCCCACTCGATAGCTGTCTGCAGTAATTGGGCCTTCGGTACTACCGTGTTAACACTAGACTTCATGAGCAGACACATTGGGTAGAAGGACTACCATTCTCACAGTCCAAAGCGCTCATGTGCTTCCTTAGCGCTCACCGTGCGGCCAAGGAGAAGCATCTCAGATGCGAGCTGTCGAAACCGGTAAGCCTCAAGCCTACAGTGGAGGGAACTCAGGCCCACTTGATGCCCGATGGCCGCCTTAATCCTGGGTATGCCTGTGAGGACGTACATTACTCAATGTCGCTGGTTCTTCTGTATTTCACTCACCTCCCTGTGCTGCAACGACGCCTCGCTTTACTTCCGGAAGTGCAAAAGCGGCGTTGTCGCTGGCGATGACAAGGTCACAATTGAGTACGATTTCCATTCCGCCTCCGAACGCTATCCCATTCACCGCCGCGATTATGGGCTTAGACATAGCGCGCCGAGAAAGCGACCCAAACCCGTTGACACCCCAAACACGGTGCGCAGTCTGGTCGACACTGCCAAACTGAGCGGCCAAACTGAAAGGTAAAGTTAGCCCCATTCTGGGATAGCACGGTCACCCACACAATTTCAGATCTGCACCGGCGCAGAATGCCCGACCATGGCCTGTAATAATCGCCACCCTTGGCAATCGTAAATGGACGCCCACCCAAAAAAGACGGGTAGGTGCAGACGAACCATAAACTAGGTTCACCCTCGAACCAACTGAGTAAATTTTCAAGGTCGCTTTCCATCGTCTGACACATGGCATTCAAGGATTTGGGACGATTCATGATCAGGAGAACGACATGCTCCTTGGGGAAAGAAATTTTGACCTCATCCGAATGAGATGGGGGGGGAAAGGTTGTTATCGGACATGACAGGGAACAAACGACATGACAAGAACAACCTTGTCCTGATGCTCCAGGACCAGGCACGAAGGGCTAAGTTATATCATATCTCCCGTATCGCGGCTACACGCATCGCTCGTGCCGGAAGCATCTCTGACTCCTTTGGGAACAACTGTCCGGAATTTGATCGATCCGTCAGGCGTTAATGCGTAAACAACGACGTCACTCCCTCCGACGAAGGGCCCATGCCGCACTCAACCAGCTGACCGTCTTGACACTGTCAACACTGGAGCAGGATCATACAATGCTCGAAAAAAACATGTTGCTTGATCGATATGATACAACGATGCAACTTCCCCAGTTATGACCTACTCCCACCGCCTCTTCCGTCACAACTTCTCGCTCACAACTTCTCGCAGGGCTGACTCATTTGGATGCTTCGATTAGCATTATTACGATAGGGTTGGTGAAGGTGGTGATGATAGTACAATATCGCGATGCCATGTGCGGCATTGGGATTGGGTATTGTCTGAATGACGTTTCAACTCGTTGGGAAAATGTAGAGATGGAAGCAGAGACACATACGGCACGGATGATGTTAGAGCAGCTCAGCGGCGGCCGCTGCTGAAAGGGCAGTTTGGGGAATGGGTTCCACGATATCCGCAGTGGCAGCATTGTGGTGAGCTGAAGTTGACACAAGGGCTCTCAATGCTCATCCCTTCACAGGGAGGGAGGGGGGCGGTAGACACAGAGGCCTTAAATGTGGAGTTGATGGATGGAGACATGGCTGGGATGAAAACAACGATGTTGGGAAGGGAGCTGGATGAGTCAAGTGTGGTGTGCAGGATAGACTGGATGGGTGCTCAGTGAACTGGAGAGACATGGTCACTTCTCGAGCCTTTTATCATCTTCGGGTTATGGGCGATTGTGGCCGTGCTCCATATTCCCCAATCGGGAAGGGGAACGAATAAAAGGAACGGCTGTGTCGACCAGAGTACTGGGACAAGATCAAGGAACAGCTTGAAGGAAGCTAGCTGGGGATGAAGGTTTGGATGTGCGCCAGGCGGGAGAGGTGAACCAAGGAGAGGTTAACCAAATGCGGAGGTATATTGCCAAATGGGGAAGAAATAAATCCACTGATAACCTGATAACCTGATAACACCAGAGTTATGTCCCTGGATAAGGTCGTGCACCCGGTTCAAAGTCACAAGGGCAAACGTGTTGCGAGTGAGCGCGCTTCCAGCGCTTCCTCGGTGACAACCACCCGCTCTTTTGGTCCACTGTCAATTGCTTCGATCTATTCTGTGATTCAAATATGGAGCGCTTGCAGTGTCACCCTGCATCCTTTCGAAGCCACATGTATTCGCGCTCAACTAACCTGACCCTTGACCTGACTTGTCGCACCACATCATATGCTCTTTCAAGTGCCAAGCGGCCTTGAGGCGTTCTGACAATCCAGCCACCGAAACAATAGAGTGCGGTGTATTTACATCTGTTACACTTACCACAAGCGAGGTGGCATTGATTTGGTGGTTATACCCATAAGACTATCAATCTCAATAAATGTATGAGTTCTTTCCGATCTCTTTCCGATCTCGCATTTGTGTCTGTACGGACCACAGAAGCCTTGAGTGATGTGAATACTCCTCTTGGAGGTAGCTCTAGGTGTGAGGGCCCGGAAAGTTCATGACAATAAGTTTTTCAGCAAATTCCGTGATTGTCGCCCGGCACAAAGAAAAACAGAGCGGAAACGCCGCGGCCTTCGGTTCCAGACAAGTACATTATTTGCGGTCCTCGCTTGCGTGTCACCAACAAGCATCGAGGGCGCATGGGTGCGTGCCAACATCTTGTCAAAAAAATCAGGCTAGATCATCGCTAATTATACCGTATTTTGAGCCATTTTAGACGCCGACAGTTGGGTTCTGTCAAGAACTCAATGTTGAACTGTGGCAGTTGGCTCAAGCCGAATTCCGAGGCGAGCGGGTTTGGGCAGCTGGTTCCCATTAGTCGCTGGTGCCAAGTGCCGGGAGATAACTTCTTCCTGAAGCCATTCCGGGTGTACAACAACGGGCTGTGCCACGATCGCGTTTTGAACCGAGCAACCGCAGTGTTTGAAAGGCAAGAAAAGAGGGTCTGCACGTGTTGTCGGGAACTACCCTGCCTTGTGACTGTGGTGTTGAGGAAGCGCCAGTATTTTTTCGAGCTAGCCGGCATTGTTCACCTCGAGAACGCTCTAGAGGCAACCGTTTCCGACACAGGTAATCTCACCTGTAGTTTTTGCATGAAATTAATCAGCGCTAAGTGGAGGTGACTTTGTTTCTGGAGTTGGACCTTCCGTTGATATCGGAATAGCCCCTCCCATACGTTCTCGCCACCATTCTGTGCGGTCTACGCTGGTCGCCACACTGTCCAGACTGCTCGGGCCAGAGGTATTATTAGTGAGGACTAGAGCACGTGACGTGCAAGGTGGTTCTGTCGGTCTCTTCAAGTCAGGACATAGGCCTGCCAACTCGGAAGGGATACAGTGAACCGAGACAACCCCTTGGAACCGAAAATTGTCCTCGTGTTGCACAGCCCACCTCCACGCAGGTAAGAAGGGTTCCGCCACCATGGTCTGGAGGCACGCCGGTGGTATTCTAGGGTCTGCACTCGTTCGACGGGGCCAATAGTCCCGCCTAGCGCAGAGTCACGAGGCCTACAGCCAGTCACGACCCCTATAATGCATTGATGTCGGCAATTACCATATCGCCACCGCGCCGTGGCTGCTTCGAAGTAGGGTGAATTTGAAACTGTCGTAGTACTGGATGTTGCGAACTGGATTATTCTGATCCGTTCGAGCTCGAGCAAACTCGGTGACGCGCGCACAAGACGCGAATGGTTTCCCGCCTGTCAAACGAAAAAGGTGCCACCTTTTCACGTCGTGTGACATGCAATGTGCAGGACGAGGAACATTCGAGCCTGCGATTAATTGCGGTTCAAGACGAGGGCGTGACCACAGCTCTTCGACCCTCACCTGTTTAGAAGTTCGAAAAAGTCATGACTTGATCGATGAGGGCGGCCGCCTGGCTGAAATGTTCGACACGCCCCTTCAACCCATCTGACAGCTGCCAAGATAGCATTCGGCACATTGTTCGGTCCCTCCTAAACTCTAACCTCTCAAGTGAATAACCGAGAAACACGATCTGCCCGTGCATAGAAGGCGTTGCTCCGGGCCGTGAGTTGCTTTGCAGACCTTCAGATGGAAAAGTCGGAGCTTAAACGACGGCGAGTGCATACCCTTGAACCGGTGACAGAGCTTTGCGGTCTCAGGACGGCTGGAAGTGCTTGTCCGCCGTCGTAGATTTGGAGACCTCAGCACCTTTTACGTTCAGGCGTCGTGGAGATTGCTTTATGGGCAGCAGGAAGACGGAGATTCCCGATGAGATAACTTAACGGAATGAAATACCCGCGCTTCAGGCGACCATTCTCAGATATCGATCCGAACGGTTGTCGTCTACCAGCAGAGAATGGGGTGGAGATTCGGGGGACATGCAACTCGAAAGTGAATTCAAGTACGATCCAGTTTTTTGGGGACACCTATATTTCCTAAGAGGGACGGTGATACAGTAGTATCCCTGCGCGATCACGACCCGGTGACTGAGTAACGTGAAGGGTAATAGCCCTTTTGGCCCCGGAGATCAGGAGGCTGGTTGTTGTTCAAGAGGCAGGGATCCTTCGCACCAGAAAGCCGACAGTGCAGAAAAGAGTCAACAGGAAACCATGTGTATTCCTCGAGTGAGACTGTGGAACGATCAACTTCGAAGCTGCGGGCGCGATTACGCAGCTTGTGTCCGCCTCGTTCCTCTGGAACAAAAAGGTGCCATCGATCGCGAAGGAGGAATCGGTGTGTAATCATTCCCTGTGATAGCTTGGATGTGGGCACCACCCTCTAAGTTGGGGACGAACATGATTGCCATGAAACGGAGTGCATCACCCGTGTCCACCCCAATCTTTAGGAAAGAACTGGAATTCCAAAGAGACATGTCAATGGCACCATATGCATCGAGGGTTGCGGGTATGGGGTTGAGTCAAGGTTGATTTGAGAGTTTTCGAGAGTTATTCACGGCCCGCAGCCCGAGCCCAAGGTGACTACCGGCTCTGGCAGGTGGAAACTGTTCGTTCGATCTCGTATTATCTCTGCGCGCCCGTGGGCATCCCATCATGGTGTGTCGTTTTGTTTCGCGTGCTCTCCCTACTGTTCTGATTCCTTATGATTCGAGGTCGTACTCGCCGCTTCAATATGTACCAAGGGGGGTAAAGGTATCCCAACTCATTATATTCCCTGGTACACAAAAACCTTCACTCACGATGGCTAGCCGTAATATCACGACAGTTTAGGGATATGTCCCGCACTAGGATCGACTGCTTTGCTGGCCTCCTTCCCAAAACTCATACCCGCTAATACGCAACACACTTCCGTCGAAACTGCTGAAGTTCGCTATGTCTACCAACTTCTCGAAGACCTTTATATCGTCCTCATAACAAACAAAGCCTCGAATATTCTGCAAGATATTGAGACACTTCATCTTTTCGCCCGTGTGGTATCAGACATGTGCCGTAGTGCCGACCAACGAGAAATTGCGAAGAACTCATTCGAATTGCTCGGAGCGTTTGACGAGATAGTGAGCCTGGGCTATCGAGAACAGGTCAATTTAATGCAGGTCAGAAGCATTCTGGAGATGGAAAGTCACGAAGAAAAGATCCAGGAGATCATTTCCAGGGTACGCTCAGCCGATCATGCAAATTTCATTGTGAATGATCGTTCCCCGCAGAATAAGGAAGCCGAAGCCAAGGAGGAATTGAAACGCAGGGCCAAGCAACTGGAGATGCAGAGACGAGAGCAACAAAAACGCGCTGCCTCTGGGGTAGGCGGTCTTGGTAGCACCAACACCAACTTTCTTGGTGGCGGGGTCTCTGGCTATTCTCCTGTCCCACGATTCGATGCTCCCTCATCTCCTGCTCGGGCGGCGTCCCCTGTTACTTTCCTCTTTGAGAGCCCCAGCATTTAAAAGTTCTGGCATGAAACTTGGCAGCAAAAAAACAAAGCAGGCTGAGCTCCTGGATGCTTTAGGCGGTAGCGCTCTTCTTTCGGAGGACATATCTACTCCTCCCACCCCGTCTGCGTCTACTCCCGAGCCCACTATAATCAAGGATGTCAGGGGCTCTCTCCCTACGGTCACTCCTGAAAGGCACGTTACCTCTTTCAGGTTAACCTAGGATCTTAACTGAGGCGTTCGTTAGTGTCCACATCACGACGAAGGAAAACATAACGCTGTCTCTGTCTCGTGAGGGTGGCATAGAATCACTGGAACTGAAGGGTGACATGAATTTGAACGTAACCGATCCATCACTCTCTCGGATCAAAGTCTTGCTGCTACCTGCGCCGTCTGTATTCGGTCCAGAGCTTCAATTCAAGCAACACCCGAACGTTGCGAAGCTTGCAGTGAACAAAGAAAGAATAATTGCGCTCAAAGATTCCTCTCGTGGATTTCCTGTCAACCAGTCCCTCGCGGTATTAAAGTGGAGGTACACGGGAAAGGACGAAAGTTACATCCCTCTTTCTAGTACGTAACCCCATTACTTTCCTGGAAACCATTGACCCTGGTTTGGAAGTCAATTGCTGGCCGACGCCCTCTAACGATGGCACTTGCGACGTCAATATCGAATACGAACTAGAGAACGAGAACGTTTCCCTTTATGACCTTACTATCTCTATCCCACTTCCGTAAGTAGCGGTGCTTCGACGTTAATTTACCTCACTCAGATTTCACAATACTTGACAGTGCTGGTTCTTATCCGACGGTGGCGCCTCAGTCTGGCGAATGGCAGCTCAACCCGTCTGGTCATCATCTTGATTGGACCATTCCTCTCGTCAATGCCGATGACCGATCGGGGGCTTTGGAGTTCTCCGTCAGTGGAAGCGATGTAAACGCATTCTTCCCTGTCCGAGTATCCTTTGCGGGATTAGGGAACACCGTGGGTGTCCGTGTTGCATCAGTCTCGCGAGTAGATGACGGCGAAGATGTGGTGTTCTCAGAAGATGCGAGCTTTACAACTGACAATTACCTTGTCGTGTAAGCCTTGTTGTGTAATTAAGAACGCCGACACCAGTGCGGAACATGATTGTCATTATGTCCTTGGGGTATTGTGGTCCCGGGGAAAGACAATGCAACAGCTAGGTTATGAAACCAGCGATATATGGTGCTTCTTTCATTTGGGACGCATAATTTGAACACTGGGTGAGAGGATCAATTTGCTCCTCTCACTTCGCTGTCACCACAACATCCCTGGTTTGTCCTCTGGGTGTACTCTCACAGATCCTCGATCTGGTCGCAATCGAACGATCTCTGACTTATCTCCGCATCACACTGGCCTTTGCATACGTATCAGTTGCTCATCCCTGGTAGGATCTGCTCGAAGCTCACTAAGTCAGGTTTCATTGTCGTTCATATGGATGCCTCGCGTCGCACGACCGATATATCGGTAGCCACGCACGAAACTAAACATAGTAGATCAGAGAGTCCGACCAGATCACTAAACGAAGCGAACAAGATGAAGCCCGAATGTCCAAAAAGTTATTTGGGGTATATATACAAAAAAAATGCATTCGACAGATGTGAACGAGCGTCGGTACATGTATCTCATAGAGTGAAGTGCTACATAGGTAATATGCCCTCAGGTGCACAATAAAGGATTCAAAACCAAAAAAAAAAAAAAAAAAAAGAAAAAGCATTCGACAGCGACATATCGACAGCGTCCATGGGTCATCGGAGTCTAGGGATGCAAAGCAACTGTCAGTTTATCCAATGGTTGCGTGAGCAAACTTTCTGCTAAGGGTGTCCGGTGTATTTTTAATCCTCCCTTCTTCGTCGGGAGCACCAGCAATGGAGATCCTGGCCTGTATATCCCCCACAGACAGGCGATTCGGAAACGTCGGTGATTGGCGTGGGATCGCTAGGCCGTCACCCAGGTCGAAACGTGGAGTCTGGGGGGAGGCGGAGTGTGGTCTTGGCATGCCGGCCACCACCATCGCACCAGGGGTAAGCATAGGTGAAAGTAATGGGATCGAGCCTTGAGTAGTGCTTCTCGTGAGCGTGGCGGGTCGCTGCACTCGCGGAGGTGGAGCCTGGGTGTTCTTGGGGTCCACCAGCATCTGGAAGACAAGAAGGCAAGAAAAAGCATCGTTTCCAGAATTGTGTAAAGCGAAGTCGAGTGGCACGTGAAGCGAGTGGAGAATACTGCGAAGGGAAAGCAGTGAGCTTGGCTGCCGAGGCGACCCCGTCTTCGCATCGAGCATTGCCCCTCGCAGGCCGGCTTTGAATAGACAGCTCTCGTAGACAGTGACGTCGACTATCAAAAGATTATGGGGTAGTTCTGACTCGAGCGTGAGTGATAGTTTACAGTTTGCCTGAACAAATGCTTACTAATCTTCATTTCGTCGAGCCGACGAAGGTCTTCGACTGCAGAGTGGGTGATCAGAACAAGACTGTTCGTCTGAGTTTCGGAATCAGGGCTGGCAAGACTGCTGTGGAAGTAGATCAGAAGATGTATTTCCGCGATAGGGGTTTTCTCACCTAATAATAGCCTGAATGATATGTGGCAGTCCAGCCTTCGATACTACTTGACTTTCACCAAACTGAGAAAGTAGGGTATATATAACCCAGTGAGGTTGAAGAGACAAACGGAGATAATCTTACTGCATACTGCCAGGTGCATATCAGCGACGTGTCTTCCGTTGCCATTAACCGACCTAATTATCCTACCTGCCAGGGGTACGTTGGATTGTACTTATTGCGGATTTTGTCTGAATACTCGTTGACAATGTAATGTCCCCTTCTGTTGAAAGAAATGGGAAAGCACGTCGGCATTTTATGGAATGGTTTTACCTGTAATTGTCCTCAGGAATCGGTGGCCAGGCTCCCAGGCTGTGGGCAGACATTCGTATCAGCACGATCGGTAATTATAATCTCTGACTTACGCATCCAAGTGGCCACAGCGAACGGCTGCATAACCCCATTCGAGGACTGTGGCTGCGTTCCGCTCCGAGCTCTCGAAATCGATGGCAAGAAAGGACTTGTCGTGGAGGTCCCAGACCTCCTGAATCGCTCGTGGTTCACCGAGGCGAATACGGGCCTTGAGAGCGGACAGGTACACCGCGCGCAACGTCGCGTGGAGCTTTTTGTACGAAGAATAGTCGGAGATCGTTCGTAGCTGCCGTTGGTGCGTTTCGAACGGGTTTACTTTCACGACGTTGTCAACCAGTGGCAACGTGTCTCCAAACCTCGTCTTGATCATCCTCACAAACGCGCCGACGGATGTCATTCTCGTGACAATGTGAGCTCTTCCAGTGTATGCATCTGTGGCGGTAATGACCGGCCACGAGAAGGACAAGAAGTCTTCAAAGGTATTGAACAGGTGACCCCAAGAGCGTTCGAACCTTTGCCAGTATGTACGGTGTCAATTCCCGGTCCTTCGAGGAGAGTACAGCTACTTACCAGGGTATTCCGTTGAGTTGAAAATAACCCATGTATGCGGCGTACACCTATCGAATGTAGTGAGGCTTGAACGAAATTATGATACTTGAAGCTTGAATGCGCGCACAGACTGGAGGTCGTACTCCCATCCTTGACTGTCGACGAGTTGAAAATCGGACATTTCGTACGACGGCTGGCACAGTGTGATGGTCGCCCTGTGCCGCTGTTCGCGCTTAAGGGCCTCGCCTCGGGGCCTGAGAGGTCCATGTTTGGGATAGGCTCGCTAAGGCCGGCTTCTGATATCAGAACACGATCCGCGTGAATGTTCTGGGCAAAGTCGCTGCACTGCCACACCGTGCGATAAACATAAGCCGTTATGTTGTGTGTTATCTCATCAAAATTACTACAAACAAGAGGACTACATGTAATAATGAGAGAGCACTATATCTATCTAGCAATCTGTGGGGCTACAGAGTCAGTCACAAGGCTCTTGCGACAATGAGGGATTTAGGGATCAGAGACTTGAATCATTCCCAAAGGGAAAAATAGCTCAGCGTGTCATGACACATCGCGAGAAAAGGTTCTGCATCTCGAAAGAAAAGCTATGACAGTGGCACTCACGGGAAAAAAAAATTGAAACATCAGAAACCGCAGGAGAACAATAGGTCCCATCAACACAAAACCTGGGGAAAGAAAACGGAGCGGGGTCAGAGAACTGCCGAAACAATGCTCAACAAAAATCAGAAATCGTATTCTTTTCGTATGCACGTTGGCATCAAAGTGAGCTGAGTTACGAGTTGGTATCATCGTGTTGGGGAATTAGAAAGGGATATTGAGGCGAGACTCACCTGAGCGAAAGATTATTACCGCAAGAGCAAGAAGAGCCAGGACGTGGGAAAGCTCTGGGTGACCTAGACCACGTGCCTAAAACTGTACAGGCGAAAACCTTATCTTGTACCAGTTGAGACTTATTAACTCTAGCTTATTGTCCTACAGGACTAAGATACAAATATTCGTCAAGACACTCACAGGAAAGACTATTACCCTCGAGTCTTTCGATACTATCGACAATGTGAAAGCCAAAATCCAGGACAAAGAGGGGTGAGCCTGATTTTCACGGGGATCCGGTCACGATACGACTTCTCATGTATTCTCAGCATTCCCCCAGATCAGCAACGTCTTATTTTGTCGGGAAGCAGCTCGAAGATGGCAGGACATTGAGTGACTACAATATTCAAAAGGAGTCAACACTGCACTTAGTCCTTCGGTACGTTCATACCAGTTTTACACGGAGAACTGATTCACCTCATCTGGTCTTCATGAAGTCTCCGTGGCGGCCTCATCGAGCCCTCACTCAAGGTACTTGCAAGCAAGTACAACTGCGCAGATCTGCCGCAAGTGCTATGCCCACCTTCCTCCTCGTGGCAATCGTTACCCCGTACCCTTCCATTCCAACGCCTCTAGACAAGAATTCACACGGCATTTTGCAGACTCTTCCACCTTGTCTTCCACACTGCTAGGTGCGTGCAGCTCCAGCGTTCACGCTATGGTGAATCAGATCACCAAATCACTGTAAGAGAGCTAAGTACAACATGAGCAGGGTCTTGGCCGGAGATCTTTCTTTGGTTTCACTTCAAAACCCAATTGTCATTACAGTATGGTTACGTGAATGTGTAATACATATGATTGTGTCGCTGAGGGAATAGAAAAAACTCTCAGCTCCGTACGAGGAACCCTCATATCGACAAAGAAAACTCGGGGAAGGAGTGGTGCGATGTCTACTTTGTCGTCTCAACTGGTAAGCGGTCCATGTTCACCTTTCCATCTGCTATCCACTCCTTCTTGACCAGCTTTTGGCGGTCTGTGTAATACAGACGGTACACGAGCTTGATCGTCCCCTCGCTCACGCCCGCCACCATGCTGATGTCCTTGACGGCCTTGGACACGCCAAGCAACAGACACGCAAAATATATCGCGCCGCCTGCGATCGACACGGGGCTGCGTCCGTCCGCGATGCCATGCTCTCGCGCAGCGACGATGATGTCCTTGCATATCGCCTGCACGTGCGGGGGCAAATCGAGGTGGTTGCAGTACCGGACGAGGAGGTCTTCTGGCCCTGCGACGCCAGTGGCGCCCGAGCGCGCTGCGCTCGACCCGGGAGTGAGATTGAACGCCTGCTCGAGGGCCTTGTAGCACTGGCCGAGGACCTTCTTCGATACGTGGGTGAGGTTGCAGATCTCGCGGAACGTGCGGGGCACGTGTGCCTGGCGGCACGCAATGAAGATGCACGCCGCGATGACGGCGTCGAGTGGCTTCCCGCGGAGCAGCTTTTCCTCGTCTGCCCGCTTGTAGAGCTGCTTGGCGATGTCGCTGATCGTCTTTGGTAACGAAAACTGGTCACACCAGCTTGATATGTCCCGGAAAGCGGAGAGGAGGTTCCGCTCGGAGCGCGAATTTTGGGAGCGCGTTGCCGCGCGCTGAAGCTCGCGGGCGATGCCCGTGCCGCCGTCCTTGAAACCGATGATCGTATCGAGCTGTTCCATGCCCTCCATCAGGGGGTCGGCAGCAGCACCGACACGAGAAGGGTCGTCGCCTTCGTCGTTTGCGAAGGTCTGGAGCACACGATAATGGGATTGCAGCACGACGAGACAGTCGAAAAAAAACGTGAAGCACGTACCCGCCACTCGCTCCGGGTGTCAACGACGCGGTCGCCAAGGACCAGTCCACAGCTCCCACACACGAGGTCTCCCGCGCCAAACTCCTCGATAATGGTTGGATTGGGGTCTCTGCAGTCCGGGCAGATGAGACGGACGGAGAGGTCGGGTGCAAAGGCAGCCTGTTGGGGCTTAGGCGGTGAAGCAAGAGGGAAGGGTTTGGGATAGGCCATTATTGAGGATGAAAGGGGGTCTTCTCGTGTGCGGGGAGCAGGTGGGTCGAGAGCTATAAAATGAGGACACGGACTAAGTAAAGGAAACGTCCGAGCTAGATTGGACTGGTCGTCGACAACCAAGTCAGCTCAGGTGATTACCAATGAGGGCCCTACTTCAATTTCTCACGGATCACGTGGATAATCACGCTGGACTGATCCGCCGTACGCGTTGTATCAGCCAACTTTCGCGAATATGGCCATGACGGCGGCGCTGTCTCCTATACACCTACCTTCTCCGCCTTCCGACCACGCATGTCGCGTGGAGCTGCGAAGGGAAGAAGCTGGCTGCTGTTGGGATCGACAGGATGGTGCGGGTGTTTCACCCAGAAAAGTGCGTGCGTGTGCCAGTCCTCTCTTCTTTTGCGCCGAGCTTGTCTCACGCGCCAGGTGGAGACGAGGTCTGCATCGTTGGTTTCTGGCGCGCACAGCGACGAAGTGGACTTCGTCGCGTGGAACCCCACTCATCCAGAGCTGTTCTGCTCATCCAGCCAAAAGGATCAACGGATCGCGTTCTGGGACGCACGGCGTATGTGACCCCTCTTCTTCGCCTCTCCAGCGTTTCTTTCTTGCGCTTCGCACTTTCTTTTAACTAGAAAGCCGACATCCAACAATGCACGCTCAAAGTTTCCCCGGTCCAGATCAACTATGCGCCCGACGGCAGATCTCTACTTTACGTCTCTTCAGGCGACCAGCTCTTCTTCATATCCTACGGGAAGGACTCTGACGACTCCACCGCTCCCGTCCAATGGTCTCCCATGGACCACTCTCCGGTACACTTCACTTCCTCTTCCTTCCCTCCCACGCATGACCCAAACCACCCTGCGATGGGGCAGCTGACGGCATCGTCTGCAGTGTTCAACCACACGGGAGACAGCGTGATCCTCACGCACATGTCAGAGCACGCGATCCCCATCGTTGACGTACCCTCCCTTGCGCTGCGCGAAAATCTCGCAGCACATGTCGGCGGCTGCGTCGCGGCCGTGCTCGACCCCCGCGGGCGCTACCTCGTCTCAGGCGGCTTCGATTCGATCGTGAATCTGTTCGACACCGGCGAGTGGATTGCCGCTCGTACGATCACCGTCTGCGAGTGCGTACTGCTCCTTTGTGTTGGTGGAGACACATCGTTGCGGGCAATGTCCGATTTCGCCGATGGATCTGATGCATTATTTTTCATGTACAATGAAATGGCAGCTGAGCGTGACCGGAAGTTGGCCGAGAATTGGAGGGAGGATGCAAACGGCATCATGCTCCTCGTGAGTTAACGTCATCCTCCCACCCTACGAGTATTTCGGGGCTCACAAGATCACTGTATGAGTGGTTTACTCTCAGCCACTGTTGCGGGATTTCTGTCACAGTCTTATCTAAGTTCTCAAACAAGTTCCCAAGACGTCTCAGCCTTCTACCTTTCCCAGCTTTACTGATTCCAGGCGGCCAGTTCGAACAGTTCCGGCACGCCACCACCAGCACCTCCCAATCCAGCCTCCACACCCACAGGGGCGCACATGTTATGGTTTGCAAGCTTGGTTCTGAGCCTCGTTACTGCCGTGTTCGCAACCTTGATCCAAGAATGGGTGCGCCGATACTTGGTCATGACTCAGTCACTGTACAGTCCACACAAAAATGAGCGTTCATATGGCAGCAGGAATCGCTGGCGGTTCTTCAGAACACTGTCAAAATCTTGCACGCCCTCTTGCATCAGTCCATCTTCTTCTTCCTATTCGGGTTCGTTGTGTTGATCTCCAGCGGTAATTCCTTCGTTCTTGCGGCTGTCATTTTGTGCATCATCCCTCTCGTGTTTCTATATCTATGGTTCAGCTTGGCACCGTACTTTTACCCCCATAATCTGTTCTCAAACCCGTTTCTTGGACTCCTCTCTTTAAGAAAATTTCCCTTACTAGCACTGTCACTTTTCAGAACCATCACTCGTCGTGGTAGTGTCGATAACCTACGTCGCGGCACCAATGCTCCCGCTGACGGTGGCTGGCTGACGTTGGTCTATACAGTGACAGAGATTGAGAAGCTTGCCGAAACTCGTACCTCGGCGCTCGATTCCTGAGCGATGTCATCGCTTCTCACATTTCTGAGTCGAGAGCAAGAGATGGAACAGTTTCTGGCTGGCGTCCCTAGTTTCTACAGATCAACACGGGTACAAAATACGACGGAGGTTCTCCGAGAGTCGAATACGGAGATTACCTCAGGCGATTCTTGCATTCATAGATCATTCGTTCTCTTCTGATCTTGTCTCAGATACGACAAGGCGGCAACGAATCAACATTTCCCTTAAGGCGATCCAGGCCGATTCTTACCTAGCGCACTTTCTATCACGCTCTCGGCTTCGTCGACTCTGCCGTTTTCACATCCATCGACTTCATTCTCCTTGCGGATCAGTACACCAACGACGATGATCCGGCCGTCCGCTTCCTTGCAAGATGCATAGTCGCAGTTGCCATCAACCGCCTAGGAGATTATCATCACACAGACGAGCGCTGGGCCGGACATAATTCAGCGAGGGTTGAAATGGTCGGAGGATGACTTCGCCGAATATAGCGAACAACGCGACAGCACACAACTCCGTAATCTCATTCAGCTCGCTCGGGAACTAAATACCGCCCACCCTGATTGTAACGACCCATCCGCACGAACACCGCACGAACATTCTTTGACCACACTCTGTGCACGGTGCGCCGACTAGAAGTAGAAAACGCCGCTCTCGGGCTGCGGCACGAATTTTGCGGCCTTTGGAATCAGCCTGTGGCCTCGATGCATGACCAGCGCCAGCATACCGACGTCCGATCAAACGCAATGTTTATCCTTTCCCACATTCGTACCATTTACATCACTTTGCATCAAGGTACAGAATCCCGGTCCATTCTTGGCCTTCACGGACGACCTCGACCCCGCCCTTCAGAAAACGTCTTCCTATCCCCGGTGCACCGTCTCTTCTCATCGCTCCTCTACTCCCATGGACCCAAACGTCCCTTCTGCCTATGACCCAGATGCCTAAGCGGAAGCGAAAGGCAGATATATCACGTGTAGTACCTTTTGTCATCTGGAGACCCACTCATTTACATCCTTTCCCTCTCACTCACACGCTTCCGTCTCCAGCTCTTTCTTCCCACTCCAAGAACCTACAATCCCGGAGCTCATATTTGACAGTACCTATTCCTTTGCACCTGTTGCTTTTATTTCACCGACTTTTCCTACGCCCTTCGCGATCGCGTTCAGCTACATATCACCCACATTTCTCCACCCGCCTAGTAGAATTTCCCTCGAGCCCACGGCGCGTTTAGCTACTCTATAGGATCTTAGGAACACCGAAGTTCGGTACGAAGCCCCGACCGATCATCAGGCGCATGAAGTTCAACACCAGTCACGAACGTGGGTCACCGGGTGGGGTGTCGTAAGTTACAGTATTGTCTTAATGTATGGATACTGCGGCGGCAACATCGGCCAATTGTAGAGGCTTTTCGCCCCGTGTGCGCCTGCGTTTTTTTTTGAATGAATGAACGAATGATTTGACTAAACCCGGGGCAGTATGTAGTACAAGACCGGTCGCAACGCGAGATCACATGCCATCCAGTACGTACGTCGACCAACCCTCTGCCCTTGCCCCTCCCTCGCCCAACTCGCCCCGCCGCAGTAGTAGCAAACACAATGTACTTACAATCCTCCTCGGATCCCCTCACTATTGGTGTCTCCCCCAAGCTTGTGCTCCTCACCAGCAGCTACCCTTAGGCCGCCGCACAATCCAGGTATTGAACCTTTCAGAGGCAAGGGTTGTCGCAAGATGTTGAGGATGTGTTCCAATCGGGAGTGGTTCCACCACGTCCGCGTTCCCTTGAAAGGTGACAAAGGAGGCGGGTAAAGGCGCAAGGGGAGCGGGTCAGAGAACTGCCGAAACAATGCTCAACAAAAATCAGAGAATATATCGTATTCTTTTCGTATGCACGTTGGCATCAAAGTGAGCTGAGTTACGAGTTGTATCATCGTGTTGGGGAATTAGAAAGGGATATTGACCTGAGCGAACTTACCAGGACGTGGGAAAGCTCTGCGTGACCTAGACCACGTGCCTAAAACTGTACAGGCGAAAACCTTATCTTGTACCAGTTGAGACTTATCAACTCTAGCTCGCTCGGTATTGTCCTACAGGACTAAGATGCAAATATTCGTCAAGACACTCACAGGAAAGACTATTACCCTCGAAGTCGAGTCTTCCGATACTATCGACAATGTGAAAGCCAAAATTCAGGACAAAGAGGGGTGAGCCTGATTTTCACGGGGATCCGGTCACGATACGACTTCTCATGTATTCTCAGCATTCCCCCAGATCAGCAACGTCTTATTTTTGCCGGGAAGCAGCTCGAAGATGGCAGGACATTGAGTGACTACAATATTCAAAAGGAGTCAACGCTGCACTTAGTCCTTCGGTACGTTCATGCCAGTTTTACACGGAGAACTGATTCATCTCATCCGGTCTTCATGAAGTCTCCGTGGCGGCCTCATCGAGCCCTCACTCAAGGTACTTGCAAGCAAGTACAACTGCGACAAGCAGATCTGCCGCAAGTGCTATGCCCGCCTTCCTCCTCGTGCTACCAACTGCAGGAAGCGGTCGTGTGGCCATTCTTCCCAGCTTCGTCCGTCAGTATCCAGTTTAAACTCGTCTTACCACACTCGCTCATGTATTTTCACAGGAAGAAAAAGCTGAAGTAGTCTATTTACACATGCCGGATGGGTGGTTGTTATGTACATACATCCTCTATGAATCGACACCGGCAGTTCGGCCCGGTGCTGTCAATAGTGTTAACTTTTTGTGATCAATAAGCGCCAGTAAACCATGGCCAAGTCCTCACTTGTCTTCTCGGGCTCCTCGAAATCTACACGACGGTGGGGACGACAGAATCCCCCCCGCAATCCTTTACGTTCAGACGTTTATGAATATCAATCCCAGAAAGTTCGGAGGGCCAATGTACCTCTCTCTCTTGACAAAGAGGAAGCAAATGAGCACGGTTTTGACTCCGACGGCGATCTTGCCGCTAACATACGGAGGCCACGTCTCATCGGAGAAAGCGTTGAGGACGAGGAGATACCTTCGGAGGATGACGAAGAGCTCGATAGTGACGCAGCGTTCGAAGACAGCGACGAAGAACGCTTTGCTGGGTTTTCCTTCCCGAAGGTGCGCCATTTTCTCGTCCTTCCTTTTATTTACTCTCAGTGTACGCGTGATTAGTCTCGCGGTAAAACTCCACGTAAAGGGTCTATGGGGGGCGATGCTTCCAGCAACGAAGAAGTAGATCTTGATGAGGAAGGCGATAGCACTGCCGATCCAGAAGTCGGTAACTCGGAGGATTTCGTCGACATTCTCGACATCCTCGATGGTCGTACAGATGGTGGCGCCAACGACGTAGGTCTCAGCAAACGTTCCGCATCATGGGGTCCACGGCACAGGAACAGGGCCAAGGAGAGACGATGGCGAAGAGGAAGGACAGGAGAACGACCACGAGGAGGAAGAAGGAGAGGACGAGGAAGAAGAAGACGACAGCCCTTCCTGGTCGGCAGACGAGGGCGTCGACCAAAATGCACTCGAGGGCCTCGAGAAGTTCGTCTCATCTCTAGAAACGTCTAAGAAGCGCCAAGGAGACGGTGACATAACGAATACCTCCCTCCCACGGAAGAAAAGGTTCGTGGAAGAAAAAACGGCAGTCGGAGAAGAAAGGGAATTTGCAGCTCTGCCGTCTGGTTCGTCTTACTATGATGTTAGGTGCATTACTCTGAACTTTTACTAGACCAGCAGCTTCGATTAAATGACCTGCTTGCGCCACTGGCCACTCACTCATCGGCAGTGCTATCCCTTAAGAAATCCGTTAAGATTTTGGACTCCTCACGGGCTCGCGGGGTGCCACTCCCAGCACCACTACCCCAACGGACGCAAGAGCGATTGGATAGAGAAGCAGCATATGAGCAGACAAAAGCAGAGATCGACAAATGGACAGACACGATGAAGCAGATTAAAGAGGTTGTACTTATACCCTCGCGTCTTATCCTGGCTGACCCCCAACCCAAAGGCCGAACACCTATCTTTTCCTTTGCAGGCAGAACCCGTTGCAAAGACATCCAACCTTGAGCTTATAGCAAAATTTAAGGTCGGGACTATTTTTGACGCGTCTGCATTGTGGTGTGTTCATTGCTTGCTATACCTTCGCAGCCGTCCACAGAGTTGGAGACCGCCGTAGATCAGCTGCTTAAACGAGCCCAGATGAGAGAAGAAGATATTCAGAAGACCGAGGAACTCAAAATGAACCACCTCTCAACTGAAGAGGTGGCTTCGCGACGTGCAGAAGTCATGAAAACTCGTGAGCTCCTATTTCGTGCCGAAGCGAAGGCGAAGCGGATTGCCAAAATCAAGAGCAAGACATATCGACGCCTCAGAAGGCGCGACAAGGAGAAACATCGTGACGAAGGAACTGATTCCGGAGAACCTGAAGAGTCCTTGAAGAGACAGGCGGAACGCGCAAAGGAGCGAGCTACGCTCAGACATAAAAGCACAGGGAAGTGGGCAAGAGCAATGAAACAAAAGGGGGAGATGGACGCCGATCAACGTCGAGACATGGCGGAGATGCACGGGAGAGGGGAGATGCTACGCAGGAAGATTCAGGGGGAACAAGAGAGCAGCGAATCCGATTACGACGACGACGGGGACGGCGAAGGTTTGGCACGACTTAAAGCTCGTGTTTTCGACGAACTCGCCGAGATCAAACGCGAAAAGTCGGACCCGCCCAAAGAGAAGAGCAAGGGCGTATTTGATATGAAATTCATGCAGGATGCAGCTGCACGCGAACAACGAGAGGTCAATCAACAGGTGGACGACCTGATGAACGAAGTCGAGGACTTGGACAATACACCCCGCGATGACGAGATCGACGGTCACGAACTAACTCAAGAGGATCCTACCGTCACCTTTCAGCGCACGGGTGGGAGAATATCCCTTAGGCCAAGCGGCGTGGGTGTCCTGAACCGCGACGGTCACCGTACACTCACCGTTTTCGTAGTTAACGTCGATCTTGACGCAACGGCCTACGCCATCGGACGCGTCCAGTACGACCCTCAAGTCCACTGACATCCATTCTTTCTCTGAGGCAACTCCAACTATGTCGCCTGTCGACTCGCAGACTATCTCCATTCCTCAGCATTCTCGACAACCGCAGAGTGAGGATAACCCTTGGCTTTCCCGTAGTGACATATCCTCGTTCACAACTCTCAAGAAGAGCGAGGTCGCCGTCAGCAAGGGCAGCGACAGTGTGGCTAAGGCTAAAAATAAGCTCCGGAAGAGGCAGAGAGAAACCGAGGACGAAGTAGCGAAAGCTCGGGACGACGCCGTACTTGAGATCACCCCCGCGGACCTGCTCCTAGCACCGTCGCAGGGTAGCCGACGGACCCGAGCCAAAACCAGTGACTCTAATTCCGACGTGGATGACGAGGTCGAAGAGCAAGAGGAGAGGCTCAAGCGAAAAGGCGCTGGCAGGAAATACAATGCGTTCGAGCAAAAGGACCTTGTTACGATGGCGTTTGCAGGAGATAATGTCGTGGAGGTTTGTGTACTCTGTGGGTGTTTTGGTGCGGTTTTGACACTTCTCGTCTCAGGAGTTCGAGGAAACCAAGCGTCGTGAGATCGAGGATGACGCTCCACGAGAAGTTGATACTTCCTTACCTGGTTGGGTAAGCTTGCTTGTCCTCGCCCCCCTCGTTTCTATTCTGACCAGTAAACCTCGACAGGGTGCTTGGGGGGGACAAGGAACGCGCAAGGCACCCCCAAAACCCCATCTAATCAAGAAGATCGCTGGCATCACACCTCAGTCTCGAGCTGACTTTGGTAAGGCGCATGTGATCATTTCTGAGAAGCGCGACAAAAAAGCGGCGAAATACCTAGGTCCAAGATCTGCCATATCCTTACACCGGCAAGGCACAGTTCGAGCGCAGCCTTGAGAATCCGCTAGGGAAGGAGTGGAACACACGTACCGCCACCCAGCGTGCAACACTACCCAAAATTACTAAGAAGGTCCGGTACCCGCTTCTGCTTCAGTGCAGCCGAAACTTACCGTTTGAAATGTTTCATTAGATGGGGACAATCATCAAACCCCTCGAGAAACCAGTCTAGCTCCCTCTTTGTTCATTCCTCAGCAAATCCAACGCACACTATTTTATTCGAGAGGTTGGTGGTCTCTCTCTGAGCCCACATGGCGCTCGGAAACACTAGCCGCTTCGCGCGCCTCAAAGTAGCTTTACTTGGCGAGCCTATTTTGGCCAGCTGGAATATTATGGAGTGCTTTGTGGAACCTCCGCACTACTAGAAACTACTTTGCGGCGCAGCTATGATCCTATGGCGCGACAGATAGCCTTAGTACACCTGTGCTACCAACTATGTGACTGGTGTCGATTGCTGAGTCGCTTGTCAATGTGGAGGTAGCGGGATATAGATCCTACTCCTAGAACCACCGACCATACGATTCTTGAGGGCCCGAGCTGCATTGCCGGGAAGCGCACCCAAGAGCGGATGTGCCCGTGAAGCCCGTTCAAACTTTCATGACATCAGAAAGCTCCCCGCATCGCGCTGACATCGACCAAATCAACAACGTATGCTTTATAAGTCCCAAGGAATGTATGGTATGAAGGCTAAGCTTAACCAAAAGCGTAGTAGGTATGGAGAGGACAAGGCGAGTCTGCGCCAAGAGTGTGACTTGGGAATATGATTGATATATATAAGGGGAGGCATCGATCCGTGGAATCCGGTTCCAAACGAAGTTCAGTCGCTCTTAAGCCCCTAGATGGATGGTTCCGAATTAGCAGTCAGGATCAGGAGTTTTGACCCATGGAGACGTGCCTTTGTAACGTTCCGGGCCAGGATATTCTTCTTGATGTAATGATACATGCGGACGATGTCAGTCCACATGAAAGCAGGTACAACGATAGACATGACAGGGATGGCAATAATCCAGAAGCTGGAAAGTGATTCGTTTAACCACGCCAATGAACATCCGAGGAAACACGTACACGACGTCAGTATGCTCGTGGTGAATGGACCACATGTTCTCGAAGTTCATGCCCTAACGGGACTAAGGACATTTCTGTGAGGAGGAAAGGAGCGAGCTTACAAAGTATCCCGTTAGCAAGGTAAGCGGTAAGAACACTATAGTACATAGTGTCAAGCGACGCCTATGGAAGTATTGAGTGATGGTCCAGACAGACACCATGATCCAAGACGCACATTACCACGTTCATCTCGTAAGAAGCCATCTGGGATAATATTGTTCAGCCCTCAGCCACATGGCAGACACGATTCGCGACATACGTTGAAGGTGTAGTTAATCAAATTCTCTGCCATGGCAGCATACATGTCCAAACTGGTCAGTGCATATTCTATATGGTCGTGCACGTCGGCCTGCGTGAGAATGCATCAGCCTCGCAGCTTAGCGGCAATAGAAACGGAGAGCTAACGAGATATATCTTCGCTTTATGGGACATGAATCCAACGACTTTCTGATCCCCAGAGGTTGACGTCAAATCGAGGCACGCTGCCGTTCGATCGACATCATAACGTCTCAGAGCGTAAACCAAGGCTTTGATGGGTTCAAGGGTACGCTTGTGCAAAATTAGGTCTCCAGAGAGGATATGGACTAGCAGTAGGCATGAGTTTAAGTCGGTTAATAGGGAGGCAAGAATACGAACGACTCCGGACTGTCGAGACCTTGGACTGTATGAGGACTCTTTGCTCCAGTAGACTGAGCCGTGCATGATACTCGTCTACGACTTCCAGAGCAGCGTCAACGACTGCGCAACCTATGTCAGACGGGGTTAGACCAGGTGAGAGGACCGTAAGTGGCCCACCTAGATCGAGCAGACTTTCGACGAGTAAGGAAGCGTCGGCGGTTGTCCGCAAGGAAGTGTCCCGCTGACGAATACGTGAAGTAATCGGCTCAGTCAAATCGAGATTTGGCTTTGACTGAAACGAGATGACAGTGCCTGACATGGAGAAAATAAATAAGAAGCGACGAGATGGAACAATGAACATCACCGTCGCGGAAAAGGAATATGCACATAGGTTCGATGCGCACGTCAACGCGATCTCCTTTCTTCAACTCTTCCAACGTCAACTCTGCTGCAGCGCGCCTTCGTTTCTGCGCCTAGGGGAAAAAAAATAAGCTCGTTAGATTGGCGTTAAGGAGGAAAGGTTCACACCAATAACGATCCTCTTTGCCCCCCTAATTCGGGGTCGACAAGAGTAGCTCTTTCGAATTGGTCATCTATTGGATCGTCATCGCTTCCACGGTCATCCCCATACGTGCCGTCGCCAACAATGCCTAACTTATCGTCAAGACGCTGGGGAGAAGATGAACGGGGCAAGCCGGTGATTGCAGCAGGAGAGGACCATGCTGCTGGGGAGGCACCCTCAGGACCTCGAGACGCCCGAGTAGAAGAGCCAAGGGTATGGCATAGGACGCGTATGAACAAATGCTTGGGATAGTAATCAGCCTTGGAACGTGCATGACCACGCCGATGAAGCAAGTCCTCGACGGATAGAGGGTGCATATCTTGAAAACGGCTCAGAATCCTGGCAGCGATAAAATTTTGCAAACGGGTGTTACCATATTTCAGGGCAAGTGCGCTGATGACATCCCAACTGATGCCTCCTACGTTGATCCAACGTACTTTCACCCAGGGCTCAGGGGCAGACGCTTCGCGATTCTTGAGGAACTCGACGAACTCGTTGTTTGTCATGCGACCAGTGCTGCACCTGAGCGACGAGTAGTCGATGAATGTCGATGAGACATTTTTGGCGTATATTACCAAACGTGGCGAATGCACTGTGCCGGCGGGGGTCGATTCCTGGTTCTGCCCCTAGACCTCCACGCCGGATTATAGCAGAGGTGCGGTGGAGGGCGATGACTTTTCGGACAGTAGCACGAAGGCCGGTCTCCTGGGGTACCGCCTGTATACGGCTGTTGGGGTGCCGTCGCAGCGCGGTCGGTCTTGCGACTTGTAATGCTCTTGGGACTCTTTAGAGACTTAGACTTGTCCGAACGTCGTGAATGTGGTCGATCAGAGCTTGCAGAAGTTCTTGGTCGAGGGGAACGGCCTCGCGCAGGAGCTTCGGTTATTACTCCAGTTTCTTCGTCTGAGGTAATGGATTCACCATCGAAGTCAGAGAGGCTGTCTTCCCTGGGCATGGTGGAATGGGGGATCGTATCAAGGTGGGCAGAAGCGTGTGTGCATGCGTGCCCGTGTGCATGGAAACGACCGGGGATAATGCATGATGCCCGGTGCCCGGTCCTCGCTTCAACGTACCAGGCCTGATTGATGCCGTATAAGGGTCAGGAACGGATTCTCGGGGGCCTCGTGGGTAGCTAATCTGACTTTATCAATGACTACCCCTCGGTGGTATACAGCCCTCCAACAAGCCGTCGCACAGCACTCAAATTCGAGCCGTAAGTGCCTCCTTGCGAATCCACTTGTCGTCATATTAACCCCATTCCAGTCTTTCAGCTGGCTACTGTCGATGACGCCGGAAAGCCATGTGTTCGCTCTCTCATCCATCGTGCCTTCCTCGTGCCCCCCTCTAGGCCTGCATTCCCCATTTTGGTGGCATCTACCGACATTCGTTCTGCGAAAGTCCATCAGGTAGCCCACGCGGACACCGTCGAGCTCGTCTGGTGGATCAGCGCTACTTTGGACCAATTCCGTATCTCTGGACTTGCTCGCGTCTTTGCTTCGCCTCAGCGTTCCATCCCACATACCGCCGTCGAGTGCGGTGGCATCAATGCTCTTGAGATGTCCGGGGTCGACTGGGAGGCCAAGCGACGCGAGCTTTTCGACGCTGTTAGTGAAGAGATGCGTGCTTCTTGGTGTCGCCCAGCCGGTATACCTCTGAAAGTCGGAGAGGCAAACGACTGGCCTACGACGGTGCCCAAACCGAATGAAGCAAAGGCAGAGAGAGAGAAAGAGCATGCCGAGCTCGCCCTCAGCAATTATGCTATCATCGCCATCGATCCGCTTAGGGTTGATTGGGTACAGCTGGGCACCAAACCAAACCAAAGGACATTCTTTACCCGTACGGAAGACGGTTGGAGCGAAGAGGCGATTGTTCCATGAACACAAACGCGTCCCCGTACAGTTTTGGAGTGAGCCCAGTATCGTGAGTTCTTTTATGTGCTCAACAACGTTTAATCTTATGGCATTCCAGGATGACTGTTTTACGTGAAATGAGCAGAGGAGATTCTCCATGTATTTGTGTTCTGATTGAACGAGAGAGCGGTCGCTAGCTATCTGCTCTCGATACCAGGCTGTACCCTGTACTATAACTATGTGTTTGTTGCAGATGTTGTGTTAATTCCTATACGGCGAGAATACAGTATCGCAGCGCAGCAGTAGCAGTTCGGTTTCGATCTGTCGTCCGTCACCCTATACTTTGAGCTTCTTCGGGCCTTGCTCGTCATCCCCGTTCTCGTTCCCATCCTCATCACCATCTCTGGTACGTTTGGTAGAGCCCGTAGGGACCGAACCAGCTCCTGCCTCGGCCTCGCTATATTCATCGTCCTCTTCCACCTTTCCGTTACCCACTTTCAGCAATTCTAGTACTAAATATGTCATTTAGCTACCTACCTCTTCCTCACCCAGGAGTAGTGCTGTCAAGTTAGAGGGCTGCTAGGAGCTGGGGGTGAACACTACACGACATCAGAAAACGCGGGGCGCTCACACCGTTCTGTTCGTTGTCCTCGCCCTCATCACCCTCGTCATCATATTCTTCGTCATCTTCGTCCTATGAGGTAACGTATGGCAGAAAGAAAACACAAAACAATTTCTACCTACTTCGACATCGTATTCGTCGCTTTCCTCGCCTTCTAGGGTCAGGCGTTGTTGAGATCGTCATGCGAAGGATGACACTCTTCGGCAGTTATTGGCATGATGATGGTGGAATTTGGGAAATCCTCGTGTACCCCTGAAATAGGCTCGAGGATCTGCCAAAATCTCAAGCGTGACGTCCACACCCGACTACGTAAAGCTGGGAGTGAATTACGCGTAGATCAGATACTTGAACGAGTATACAGCAATGTCAGAATGTCACTAGTGGCTTGTAAACTATTTCACGTGGAAGAGGAACTGCAGCAGATGGTAAAGAAATAACACGGCATGGGCATCTCATCAGCTTCCAAAACCCATATAGCTTGTTCTCATAGCAACTTGGAGCCATAAATACGCACTGAAGTGGATTCTTGAGCAAGTTGCTTTCGCCTAACAAGTATCAAGTACGTACCAGTCCCATCAGGGCTACCAACGCCATATAACATTTCCGTTGGATGGAAAGTTATGGAGCTTGATCGCGGGATATATTGAGACGGGAATCCCCGAGCCGGAGACGTCGTCAGACCAGTGTTCATGGTTGCGGTGGAAAGAGTCGCGGGGCGCGATATCGAGTGTATAACAACGCGTTGAGTCCGCCAGTTCGAGGGCGATAGGGTAGAAACCCTGGGGGACGGAGCGTGAATACCATAATAAATATCAGGGCTTATGGCGCTACACACCCTGCAAACACTCCGCTTTGTGAATGCACATCGAATGCAGCAAGTCCTCCGGGGAACATATCCCAGGTTTCTACGGCCCGGTCAGCACCACGAGTATCCCATAGTTTGACTTCGCCGTTCGTACTTAGGAAGAACGATATTTTAGGAGTCGACCGCATAGAAGAAGTATGACCGACCTTGCTGACAAGAACTGGTTCCCAAAGTGAGGATGCCAGCGAACGTTCTGCACCCAATTATTGTGCTCATTGAAAGACCGGACCACGGCATCCTCCTCTTCCAAACGTCGGTCGAATACTTTGGTTACACCATCAGCAAAACCAGCTAGTAAAACGGAAGACGGGCCCCGTTCAGAGGCGATCGCCGTAACTGGACTGTCAGAGTTGGTTTCCAAATCCTGCGAATGCCCTTGTTATGTTGACTGACGGCTGAAAAATAAACGTCAACGTACCAACAGCTGGGCTTCTGTGTGAGCATCCCACACTCTAATTATCCGCGAATCGCCCCCGACGAGTAAGAAACCACCGGCTTGTTTCCAATCTACAACCACACCGCTCCCGCGACGCACGCTGATGATCTCACTCAGCCCACGGAATGCGCTGACCATCTGAACATCAGTGTTGCAGGTCGCAGGATCATAGTTACGGTAAAGTCGAATCATGCCGTCGGCTAGTCACGTAATTAGTGACAATGAAAAGCTATGGGCACAGCACATTACCAGAGCCCGCGAGCAATATACCACCAACATCTTGATTAATGACTTGAAGCGAAGTGATGCTTGCTTTCTTGGGGTTACCGTTACAGAAACTCGTCAGCTGCCGACGTCGCGACCAATCCCAGACACTGGAACTTTCATGTCACTATCCAAAGTACCCATCTGAATCTACGAAACGGACCTGATAACGTCCGTTTCATTCGCGATAGCAATATGGGGGTCATATGCGTGGAATGCCATGGACAACGGGACGCCTTGAATATGCAAAGTGGTCACGGCTTTATCCCAGGGACGACCGACTGTGATGGTGTTAGCGTTTACTCAGTAACTAAACTAGAGAGCACAAACAAGCGATCTCCGCCTGATTCAGTGTCTCAGAAAGAACTTGCTCGTTGCGCTGTTGGCGCCAGGCTTGATAATTGTATTCCAGGCTCCCAGGCTCGTCAGCTTCGGCTTGCTATGCAAATAATAAGGTTCCGGACAAATAAAGGTATAATTATACAGGTCGCTTACCCGCATCTGTGGTTCCTTAAAGTATTCGCAGCACCAATCAAAGAACCTGCTCTTTAATGGCAGGACATCGCGGATACCCGAACCCGTTCCCAAGCCAAGAATAACACTACTCCCAGCCGAGTCGCTTGAAAAGGTACTGTCTGCGGGGCTATGGGGCACGGCGTTGCGTCCTCTCGTTCCATGTGTTGATCTCCGCCGCGCACGCAAGCGTTCCATATCTTCTTCCATCAGTGCCTCTATCACATCAGACGGTAGGAACTCAGTTGCCTGATGAGACTTATCGTCTGTCGAAGATCGTGCAGAAGCTGTTGGAGAGGCCGGTGCACTCTTTGAAGAGATGGGAACTTGCGGCGATGGAGGCCGCGAATACGGACATGCATACTGTGCGAAATTGAGGTTTGGAGATGGAGGTCGTGAGATGCTGCTCAAGGAAGGGACTATGGGTGTGTGGGCGTGTGTACCACGATGCGGAGAGGAGCGGCCGTCCTCGACGGACGGAAATGCAATGCCTCCGGCCAAGTTCTTGAGGGCATTCGCGAAGGACGACGTGCGCTTGATAGTGCCAGTCACGATATCGCTACGGTTGAGAGCGGGGCGAGTTACATTTGGCGATGACGGGCGCGTCAATATCGGTGAAGAAGTGAGGGATGATCGGCGGGAGCGAGCGCCTGCGAGCGTACGCGGGGGGGAAGGTAGCTGATGGAGTGTGTTTGATTCAAGTCGAGTGAAAGGTGACTCGAGAAGGAGTGCCATAATGTAGTCGACAATTGTCCGGGCATTCGTCGCGACTTCGTGATATGGGTCAACCGAAAGCTCCAGAAGCACCGAAAAGATGGTGAAGAACGACGACAGTATGACCCGATTCTCCTCGCGAACCTCTTCATCTCCGAAGCTATCCAACCATTCGGAGATAGCTTGACTGGTCACATCATCTTCATGAGGTTCACCGTTGGCACCGAGCCGCCATCTCCTGTCTTCTTCCCAGTACACCCAGCTACAGACAACGAAATGTCCACGCCACTCCTTGACAAGACAGCTGATGAGAACCAAGAGCTCTTTGCGAACCATGGGGCTAGCGTCTTCCTTTATCGCTAATGCGCTTCCTGTAACGACGGCTACCTCCATTCGAAAGTGAACGCGTTCTTCCAGATGATGCATAGTCCCCGTCCCTCCCCCGCCAGTCTTCGTCGAGTTTGCAGAGCCGGATGCACCCATGAAGGTCCCAAGAGCGAAGAGCACCGCTGCACGAACTTCCGGCGAGTCATCCGTTAGAAGAGAAATGAACTTGTCCTGAGTTCCATTGTCCACACCGAAGATCTTGATATCATCATTTCCATCCCACATTTGCCCGATACATAGAGCCGACCATTGCCGCAAAAGGAAGTCGCCTTCATCCAAACGTTCAAAGCAAGAATGAAACACTTTCTCTCGCCAACATGCATTCTGACCGTGCGAGTAGTCACGTGCAATAGCAGCTAAAACGAACGCGCACATAGCCTTATGTTCCGATCCATTGGGGATAGTGAGGTGCTGGGGATCTTCATGAGTGGCAAGAATGTTGGCAAAGTATTTGTAACCTCCGTTACTGTAAAGGTCGACCTGGCACGAAAGGTCGACGGCAAGTATACGAGACCAAATGAAAATCAAGACGGGACGTAGATCTTGGCCCCCGGCTTGAAGTAACTTGGAAATATAGGGGAAGATCCCAATGGCAAGAGCGAGATGAACTGCCCATGGGCCAAGATCCACGAATTGAGAAAGTAGAACCAGAGCTCTCAGGCGGTGAGGCTGAGATAACAGAACCTGGAGGACGATCGGCAACTGCTCCGGAGGCTTGCGTGGGACAAGGTGGTGGTCTTTCTTAGTCGAGGCTACAGCAGATGCTGGGGCGCCACCCGTTTCGTCGGCTTCGACCTCAGATGCGTCGTAGTTTTGAAGAGGTAATGAAAGGGGCCCGCGTTTTGTCAACGCAGAGCCCCCACGAGAGATCCATACCTCAAACGCCGTCAACTGATCTGCAAAGAAGCGGCTAGGAATGTAGTTATAGATTTTCTCGCCATGGCCCAGCTTATCCTGACGAGGAGTTGCGGCTTGTGCCTGGGCCTGCCTCCTTGCCCTGATGGATGCGCTCCCCATCGCCATGTCGAGCATGCTCGTGTCGCTATGCCTGAGCAACTCCGGAAGCTGGCGTAAACAGGAGTCAACGGCGAGGTCCCACGCTGCCCACAAAGGGTGAGTATTAGTGGGAGGCAGGGACGGGGATGTATGCGGTGTGCAGTGGTAATTCTTCATAATACGTTCAGCCAGAAGAAAGTTTCTGAAAAGCGAAGCGATCAGAAGGTCCGACCTATAGAGCCGAGTAAAGAGTTCCCTCGAGAACGATGTCCACGCAATGGTGTCCGTGATTGCGGTAAATATCCAGTTAAGCTCTCCTAGAGGAGTCCGCCTGTCTTTAAGATCTCCGGGAACTTGCATAGCCATGTCTGCAGTAATGTTATTCGGGAGTTGATTGTGCATGACGAAGTAGCGTAGGGCAATATCGATGGGAGAGGTGAGGCACGAGGTAAAGAGATCGGCTGGGAGCTCCGGGCACGACGGTAATTGTTCGTTTGCGGCGCACGCGGCGAGCTGTATAGATTCAGAAAAGGGTGGGGCACCTTCTGATCGACCAGCGTTGGCATTCTCACTATCACGTCTCTGGGCGTAGATATTAAAATTCAGCAAGAGATTTCCGGCCGCTGAGCAATCCCAGATGTACACGCAGGGGGTACCGAGCCAGTGCTGTACTTCGGCCAAGGAAACGGGTATATATTGGGTATAATTTCTGTTGAAACACCACAGCTCGCCGCTAGCGGTTGGTTTGGGAACCCCGTGGCCATTATAGTAGAAGAGGACCGTATCTTCTTTGGCTTGCTTCCTTAGCGTGGCGCAGAAACGACGCAGATCTTCATAAGAAGGATCTAAAATGGGCTTGTATGATAATTTTGGACTTAAGCCCTCGAATTGATGCTGCAGGTTTGTTCCAATGACTTCGAGGGCTTTGTGAGAAGGCATAGTATGTGGATCCACCCAGCACTCCAGTACTGCGCATGGGTTTGTCTTGACAATGTCGGGAGGGTCAACGTCTATATTCAGACATAGGACTAGTGCGGCGTTAGCGGTTTTGAGCTTTCCGGGAGATGATCTCCAGGGGGATATCTTAGGTGCCCACGAGGGGGGTGGGGTGGGATTTCCGCAGGTTAAGTGGCGTTTTGCTGACCAGTACGGAATGATAGGAATGGGATCCGGGGCGGTGCCTATTGATTCGTTCCCTCTCCCGTCAAGTTCAGAACTACCCGCGCGACCATGACCTGGGTTGGTCTGTGCAGAAGACGGTTCGGACGGTGTGGTGAAGAAGTGTCTACCCCCGCGTTCCGTATCAGTGTCTGAGCCGTGACTCCGCCAATAGGAGGGACCGGATCCACTGTTGGCACCTAGAATGAAGGTGAATGCCTAGGTTGCAGGGTACGGAGGCACACATACCATTAAGATGTCCGTTCTGTCTACTGGCGTGCATGGGAGTAGATGGGAGGCTAGGTGTCGCACGGCGATACTCCTGCGGAGACCTTCTGCTCTTGCAGTTCCGTTATCGTTCCACTGTAGCAAGACGTGGCTTGTGGAAAGCGGGTCAGAGGCAAGAGGGTCCGACCGATGGGATCGTCACAACTGTGGATCACGTGCACGCAATATACTCTGCGGCGGACTCACTCTCAGCTGCTTAACAGTACCGCTGCGGCTGTCTCACTCAAGGCCCGATTCCCATGGATTTCCCCATAGGTGCTACCGTCGACATAAATCTGGGTCGTGGAGTGGTTCGCTTCTGCGGGGCGACCTCCTTCTCTTCGGGCAAATGGGTTGGCATCGAGCTTTTCGAACCAGTTGGCAAGAACGATGGTTCAGTCCAAGGAGTCTCCTACTTCTCCTGTCCAATGAATTATGGTGTCTTTGTGAAGGCCAGTCAAGTTAAACTCGCCCAAGTCCAAGATCTGCCACCTACGGCTAGTGTAAGCCCTCTGCACATTTCACAGCTAATGCCCCGAATGGTGTTGACATACCCGGAGTCAGGCCCACAGTCAGGCTCACAAGCTGTGAGTCGAACAACCCTCGGCCACTCGAGAACGCCCAGCGCTAGTCTCTCGCGTGTGCCTTCCACTCGTTCTATCCCTCCTCCTTCTCCCCGTGCCTCTAGCCCTCTCAAGCCTGGAACAAATCAGAGCACACGCAGTGGTACAAGACTTGCCCCTCCTTCTCCCACTAAGCGTAGTCCGATTCCGGGCATTCAACCACCAGCTGCTCTCAAGAAAACCGTTTTGACACCAAGGCGCTCTTCCGTGCACGAAAGTACCTTAGCCATGCGTGGTGCGACGGATGCCTCTCGTGATCGCTCTCCTGATGCGGCGTCCCTTTCACGGACATTACACTTCAAACAAGTCGTCTCACCTGTGCAGCTGCCCCCAGATCGTGTACTGACCGGCGCTGTACAATCCTCCACTGCTTCCGATCTACGTTCTCCAACCCCACCACCACACCCAGAGTTAAGGGGATCGGTGAGAGTGTTTTGAGTGTTGGTCCCTATGCTAACCGATGTGAAGTTAGTGAATGACGAGGAACTGCAAGAGCTTCGAGCAAAAGTCCGTGTTCTGGAAATTAAACGCGCCGATGAAGCCAGACATGTCCAAGAACTTCAGACGAGGGTCAGCGAGGCCGAGTCTTTTGTTGCTCTGCGACCCAAACTCCAGGCCAAACTCGTGCAACAACAGACGGAACTTATTGCAGTGCGCAGGGAACTTGCTGATGCACAGCAACTTTCCGAGCTTGCCGAAACCCGTAATCTAGACGCGTTAGAACAACTGGAAATGGTCATGTTAGACAAGGAAGTTGCGGAAGAACGTGCGGAGGCTGCTGAGGGTGAAATCGAAGAGTTGAAAGAGAAGTTGGCAGTTGTGGAGGTCGAATTAGAGGTAATAAAGGAGGGCGCTGGTAAGCACGCCACAGTTTTTCGACACCAAGAAACTGACTCATTCGAAGCGGCTGAAGGAGGGAACTCGACCGTGGCTGGCTCTTTAGCTTATATCCAGTTGGAGAAACAGAATGCTCGTTTAAAGGAAGCCCTGATTCGGTATGAGGTATTTCGCAAATACCGTTTAACTATGTTCTCATGTTTCGGTCAGTCTTCGTGACTTAAGTCAGGAGACCGAGCAAGAGCAACGCAAGAGAATAACCGAGATGGAAAAAGATGTAATGAGTGTCGACGATCTCTCCAGTAAACAGCCTCATACTCTCTTCGTATTTCACATCCCAACTGAAACGTACTAAGCGCAACTCGAATCTACCCTCATCAAACTCTCCAATGCAGATGCGCAAATCGAGGATCTCAAAATCCAGCTAGATGATGCTCTTGGAGCGGAGGAAATGGTCGTGCAGCTTACAGAACGAAACCTCACGCTTGGAGAGGTAAATGACCTCCGTAAGACAAACGTCCGGTTTTCTTACGCATTCGCGCCTAGAAAATTGAGGAAATGCGAATCACAATCGAAGACCTGGAAGCTCTGAAGGAACTGGCTGAGGAGCTAGAGGAAAATCATGTCGAGACAGAGAGAGCAATGCAGGATGAGATCAGTACGTGTTCTTCTACTCGTTGGAGTGTATATAATAATGTTTGTGTTATAGACGAGAAGGATGTTCAACTAGCAGAGCTGCAGCAAAGAATAGAAACCTTGGAGGAGGCCTGTCAAGACATGGAGCGAACTATCACACGGTTCCGAGAGCTGGTCCTCCAGTTAGAAAGGTCAGTGACATCGACGTCATGTATCGAAAGTTTTCGCGGCGACTGAAACAGGTGATTCAGTGAACTCGAAACGCTGCGTTCGGAAACGCAGAACGCGCAAACCGAATCGGCGGCTGCAGCATCACAGACAGCCGCGATCATGTCTCTAAATCTCAAACTGCAATCAACGGCCACAAGAAATCAGGCCAGGAACATCGATCACGAACTCAAGAGAATCGAAGCGAACGAGACCAAGGAGTGGCTCAATATTGTCCAGGTAATGCGCTGCATACGAACGCCTAATCCGTGCATTGACCAATAATGCGCTACAGCCGTACTTACCCCAAATTTATACCGAGACAGACGGCGATGCAACAAGATGCTATCTCTTTTTCCAAAGAATGGCTTCCAAAGCCGATCTCATAAACACCGTCACTGCGCATGCCCACAACTTGCCTGAATCACTGAACGGCCAGGTCTCTGAAACCTTAGTTGGTGTTTGTGAGGTAGCGGTCCCGTTGTTCACGCCAATTGGACCACGAATATTGATCGTACTATTAGATGAGGGGTGCCATTGCAGTGCTTTCGACGCTTTGCAAACGTTTTGCTGCCATCATCCGTCACTGCGATGTAGAGTCCTTCATCAGTATCGGTAGACTCTTCCAAGAGATTGCTCCATTAGAAAGGCGGATTGACATGCATATTGATCTCTTGCGACGTGACGAATTCCGGGAAATGGAGTGCACAAGCGATATCAACAAGTACGGTCGATCTGTTTTTCTTGCGAAGGCCCCGTTGTGAATGGTCTTTACAGAATCCAAGCGCAGTTCAACCATCTGGCAGACACTTACTTTAAAGACTTCGATTTCGACCTTGGCGAACGCGAACTTGGTCTCGTGCTTTCGTTAGACCACGATTTGGACGTGTATGCATCCTCTATGGGATTGACGAAGACTGCTGTTGAGGCCATTCTGAATGACGAAGGTGGGTTTTCGTCAGGTATATAATTACTCTGTTGACCAACCACAAAATCAGATATCACTCGAGATCTCAATGGTATGGACCCTGGGAAGAGCTTCCTGGAGCCAATTCAGAAATCACTTGATCAATGCAAAAACGCCAAGGCGGTAGCAAGGCGGGTCAGCTTATCGGATCGAGGGGTCAGGTTTTAACTCACCTGTACAGGAAATTGGTCAAACGGCTGGAAGAACTTGCTCACGAGTCATCGGCGCTGAAAGCCTATCTTGTACCACGACTCGAGGCCCTCTGCAGTATAGTCTCTGAAATGGTCAACCTTGGAATTCAGGTACGCGGATCAATTGAACATTCCTATCTTTTTTCCAAGCTGAATTCCTTCCCAGCTTGCTCAGCAAACAATGCCACACATCGACGAAGTTCGTGCTTCCAAATCTCCTTTCCAACTCGGCAAAGTCCTATCATTTGTCAATGACGTTGCCTCATCGACGGTGGCAAAGATTTGCAAGAACACAGCGTCTCCATGGACCGCTTTGAGCGACGCAATTTCTGAGCTCGTTTCTCAAGCGAATGCACTGTTCCCAAACACGATGGATATTGAAAACATCGTAAAAAGTGTGTACGACATCTTCCTGTTTGGGAATATTGCCTAATCGCGGACGCAGTCACCGGGGCGGCACCGTGGATAGTTCGCATTGAAGAAGTAAAGGCAGCCATGGCAGTCAACGAGGAAGCCGAGCGGAAAGTGGCACAGCTGAACGAAGAGATGCAAGGGCTTGTGCGCAATTTGAAGTCCAAAGACCAGAACATTCAAGAATCTGCCGTCAAAATAGAGCTGATGGAGCGCCGCATGGAAGCAGCCAAGAAGCAAGCAGAGGCGGTTACCGAATTGGAAGGGCTGCTAGGGAAAGCACAGAAACAAGAGAAATACTATGTGGAGGCGATGGAGCAGCTCCAGTCCGAGTTCGATTCCCTAGCCAAAGAGAACAATAAACTCAAGGCTACCTCGAATGCCTCCGAAAAAGAGGGTATGTATTACAAGGTGTATTATGGCTCACGTCCTCACCTTGTGTTAGTTGCCGGTACTACGACCACACAACCACAAATTGTCCTACCCGTAGACGGTAATTTGGAAACAACACATCTCCTAGAACAGGTGTGTTCCTCTTTCGCTCGTCCGTATACAGCACACTCAATTTGCCGCAGCTCGAGAGCTTTAGGGGTGCAGTCCGTTTCTTGCGAATGGAAAATTCCTACTTGAAAGGCAACGACCTCATGCGGGAAATCGACGAGCTCCCTCCTCTCCCGGAGACAAGGCATCTAACTCCGCCACTAGATACTTCTGGTCTATCGGATACAGACGAGTCTGACACGGAGACGGAGTCCAGCCACAAAGTGCCCTCGGTCCGATCATTGGCAATGGAGACGAAGTCATTGTACAAGGAGGTCATCAAGTTTTCGTCAACGCCGCGTGTAGTAGATCTCTCCACTATGAAAACTGGTCAGGGTAGTGGAAAAGGGTGGGTCCCAAGAAAGAAGACACCTACATACCAAGTTTGGGAGCGCAAAACGCAGGCCGAGCGCCTCAATCGTCGGGTGCAGGGACTGCTAGAACGGACAAGCGCAATCACGGTGTGATAACTTAGGATAAATTTAATTAATTAATTATTGCGAATGTAGCCGATGTTTGCCGACACTCGGAAGTTGAAATTGAGGGAGTAATCAGGAAGTGCGAAAGGGAGGCGCCACCGTTTTGCCACATCGCCCGCCACAGCAAACGTCTCGCCAGCCACAATCTAACGCGCCCGCGCCGTGTCCAATTCAGAATTCGGTTTCTCATGGTCAGAACCCAGCTTAAGCCCACGGTGAGCTCTCGCTCCCGCAACGACCGAATTCTTCCCTATATCTTGCGTATCGGTTAACATCATTTATGCGCCTATCCGTCAGTTTGAAGAAAAGAAAGACTCCCAGAAGAAGAAATCCTCCTCTAAGAAAGCTGAGACGGGTATATGGCCCTGCAAAATAAATGGGTGCAATAAGGAATTCGCCCGCGAGGCAGATCTGAAGCGGCACCAGAGAACGACAAAGTTGCATTCGCAACCAGGATTGTATGTCATTTGATCGCGGTTGCGTGCTGCCCGTAATACTAAACTTATTCAAGCGCTTGTCCTCAGTGCGAGGCCACCTTCACACGGGTGTGTCCGTCTCACACTTCGACATTGTGGCGATGCTTTCTGACGGTCTCACCCATAGACTGATGCTCTTAGACGTCATCAAAAGTCCCGGTGAGCCTCACCCAATCAGTTCTACCTCAAAGCATTGACTTACCCGCGCAAGTCATAACGGTGTTATCATCGATCCAGGGCCGCCAGTCCAAAGTGAGGAGAATACTGGAGAATCATCTCGGAGTCGCGGCGGCACACCAAAACCCAAGAATAAGGTGCATCCACCTCCAGCCGTCGCTCCAGGATCCGGTGCCCTTCCAGGCTATTATCGCCAGCAGGGTATTAATGCAGGTAACAATACGATGTGGCTTCCACATAATTGCTGGCTTACGCCGTCCGTAGAATTTGTTGTTTTCGTTCCACCTAGGACGCAGGGCGTGATTGTGGACCCTAATTATGCTGTTGGACATCCGACATCAGCGGCGCGTCTAGCCCAGCCGTCGTGGGGTCCACCTCCATGGGGCGATGGTACACAACCTGTTCCCCCCTATCCTATACCGGGGGCACCACCGCCAGGTTATTTTACTCCTTACTACCACCCAGGGGTGCCACCCTTACCCCTGACCAACGCTCAGTGTCATTCGAACGCGATGGGTCAACCTTATGCGCCCTCAAGTAGTTCTCCCGATGGGACCTGTGTACCCTCAGATGGCGAACCCGAAGTTCCATGTAGCCCCAAGCCCCCACAAGAGCGAGAGGACAAAGCAGGATCGCACGCACCTGCAGAATCTTCTGCTCCTGTTATCGATCCCTCTCTTGACGCACCAGAATCGCATACAAATGGAAAATCACCGATTTCACTCGCCATCACTTCTGCGGCTATGCGGGCAGTTTTAGTTGAGTCAAGGCGCATCGCAGGGCATCAAAGCGAGAGTTCTGTGAACACTCTGGGATCGAAAGAACCATCATCTCATACCTATGTTTCTGAGAGCGCACCCGCCAAAGTGATGAAGTGCGCTGATTCCAACATTCCCCCTGCACCTTCCGCTACCGAACATCCATCATCCACGATGCTCACTGAAGATGGTGAAACAATGTTACATCCAGGTGGGTCTACGTCTACTTCCGTCTGTACCTGTCACTTACATGTCTGTCCATTCTTCATAGCTGAGCTTCTGACACAGGTTCGTACAGATTCATTGGATGTCACATATTTTCACTGACGCACTGCAATAGGAATCTCTTGCCTCACCCTCACCAGCAGAAGACCCTTGAACCAGTTGGCTACACATCAGCCAATGGTTACATATCCTGGTCGTTCGCTGCCCAGTTTCTCGCCGAGTTAGCCATAATAGTCTATAGTTTTGCGACATAGAGTTTCTTATGTGGGTATTCAATTTTGTATTACAAGCTGAGGAAAGCTTAATGCGGGAGATAATACATGTATTGTATGATGCTACTACTACTACCACCTGACCGCTGTTGAGAGTGGACGATGGGTCACAACGTGTGATTGTAAGTGCCCAGTGAAGATTCATCTACAACACGGTGACTTTTGGCCAAGGATACTGGGGACCAACCTGCAACTTGCCGTGAGTCTCTGCAGATATGAGGCCGGAGCGTACTCACTAGTTGGACGCACATGGCTCCCATTTTGTGCCCGGCGAGAACAGCTTCATCCACAGATTTACCGGCAACAAGAGCGCCTAGGAGACCGCCAGCAAAGGCATCGCCAGCGCCGTTGGTGTCAACGATTTGTCGGTCATCCAGGCAGGTCGACGGGAAAGATCTTTGGTTTGTCAGGGTCTGCAGCAGAGACAACGACGGTCGATTCCGGGCCCTGGGTAATGATGACCGTGCGTTGGCGAGATGGGTTTAACTTGGGGAGCATTGCAATCGACCTAGCGATAGTCGGGATGTCGTTCTTGTCGAGTAGCCCAGCAGCGCTGGCCCAGGCCGCCGCCTCGCTCTCATTACCAATGACAAAGTCACAGTAAGGGAAGAGTTGCTCAAGTTGAACCTTGAAGAACTGCGGGATGAAAGGAGCAGAAAGGTTGATGGCGAACACCTGGGGAGAGGATAAGCAACGGATGTGTTTTCAAGAGAACTGGCAACGCGCCTTTCCGCTATCTGATGCCTTCTTGGCGACCTCGATGGCGGACTCCAAGCCGTGCGTAAGGAAATAGCCCTCGACGTAGAAGAATTTTGCGCTATCGATCAGGCGTGCGACTTCAGGAGTAGCCAAGTGGGCCTTTTCGAACTTCTCTGCGGCGCGTAGATTGGTGACGAGAGACCTGGTGCGCGAAGTGTGCGCGATCAGCGGACGAGAAGGGTTACCTCGTGTAGGAGTCACGTTACCTATGATGACCAGTGATGACGACTGCGCACGCCCCCGTCTGCTCACCTTCCTTGACGAGGTAGGCTTCTGCGAGACCCTCCCTTTCGTTCGCCTCCCTGAGCTTCTTGGCGAAGATGTCGTTGCCGACGCAGCCAGTATACACGACGGAATTGGGGGGAAGTACGTACTACGATGTATTAGGAGATGGAACGGGTTCAAAGAGAATGGATGTTCATACGGCAGCACCACGGGCAGCATTCTGAGCAGCACCACCAGCGACGTAAACGATTTGGTGTTCTTTGACAAGTTCATTGTATCTATATGTTAAGAAAGTGAGCGAGCGAAATGACGAGAATAATAAATGTAACAACATTGGGAAATGCTTCTCTCCGGCCAAGATAGCGTCGTTCGGTTTCAAATCGTACTTTTTGAGGAGATCCTCTCCATTGGTGACTTGCATGTCCAGCAGGGGGTTTCCCAAACAAAAGAGGCTATAAGTCTGCTGTACTGACATGGTTAGCGACGAAGGATGGTGGACCGTGGGAAGAGTGACAGAAAGATATAAGACTGATCTAATTTAGATCGGCGATGATGACGTCTGACATGGCCACCGTTCGCGTCGCACTTCGCGGCAACGCCATACTCAACGACCCTCACTGGAATAAGGGCACTGCCTTCACCGAAGAAGAGAGAAAGCAGTTCGGTCTCGTCGGTCGTCTTCCGTACCGGGTCAATACTCTCGATGAACAGTGTCAGCGTGCCTATGATCAACTCTTATCCCGCGATACGCCTATCCGGAAGAACTCCTTCTTGCAAAGTCTCAAGGAGCAGAACTCTGTGCTATTCTATCAGCTTCTTCTGCGTCACCTCAGAGAACTTATGCCTATAATCTATACCCCGACCGAAGTGCGCCTTGCTGCTCGTGTTCGCCTTTGATAAGGGTTCACTTTCTTCCAGGCAGACGCGATCGCAAATTATTCGCACTTGTTTAGGCGGAGCGAGGGTTTATATCTCACTTTCGATAACCAAAATTCTATGGAAGAGGATTTCCTTGAACAAACTAGAGGACGCGATATCGATCTTATCGTCTGTTCCGATGCTGAAGCCATCCTAGGCATAGGTGATCAAGGTGTAGGCGTGGGTTATCTTTACTCTATCTATCTCCTTGAAGGTCTTGTTGACGAGACTCATTCACGATAGGGCATCGGGGTACTCGGCATTTTTTCTTTAGTATCTGATCATGCTCTGACCACATATTGATGACCAGATCTCGACTGCGAAATCCGCCCTTTATACGTGAGTAGTCTCTCCTCGCTCAATCCAACTTCGACCGAAGGTTGTACAGCCTCCTCGCT
Organism: Lactarius hatsudake; assembly: GCA_024734325.1. Classification (NCBI taxonomy): domain Eukaryota; kingdom Fungi; phylum Basidiomycota; class Agaricomycetes; order Russulales; family Russulaceae; genus Lactarius; species Lactarius hatsudake. The sequence continues at coordinate 2,445,128 of JANSJP010000001.1, read as the reverse complement.
GGTATCGCTCCCACCAAGTCTTTGCCAGTTGTCCTCGATGTTGGAACGAACAACGAATCCCTCATTAGTGACCCGCTATACGTTGTACGTCTAGGTTTTGTTGTCTTGGCTATTCGCCTCACACGAGCATACTTAGGGCTGGCGTCATGAACGTGTCCGTGGAGATGCTTATGACCAATTCATAGACAAGTATTGTCTAGTCAGTGGCTTTCCCTGGTGGTAACTCATTCACTTCTGTAGATTCGTCCAGTTGGTTCGAAAATACTTACCTCATTGCTTGCTGCATTTCGAAGATTTTGGCGTGACGAACGCCCAACGCCTCTTGGAGATATATCGTGACCAGCATGCCATCTTCAACGACGACGTGTGCGTCAGATCGCTATTTGGGTGTTCAGCACCTCATTTTCTAACAGCCAAGGAACCGGCGCTGTCACATTGGCCGCTGTCATGTCAGCAGTGGGTGTCACCCGGAGTACCCTCGCGGACCAACGTTACATCATCTATGGTGCCGGCTCAGCCGGTCTCGGAATCGCTCACCAGTTACGCGACGGTATTGTGCAAATTGATGGCGTTTCTACGAACAAGGCGAACGACCAGTTCTACTTGATTGACAAACATGGGCTCATTAAACAGTCACTCGGCGACCTGATTCGTCCGTCGCTGCAGGACTTTGTGCGTCTAGATGAAGAATGGGAAGGAGTGCCGACTAACGAAAAGGGTGAAATTACACTTCTCGAGGTTGTGAGGAAGGTCAAACCAACGGTGCTTATCGGGTGCTCTACACATGCTGGGGCATTCACGGAAGATGTCGTACGAGAAATGGCGAAGCATGTAGACCGCCCCATCATTCTCCCGCTCTCCAATCCAAGCCGCTTGGTGGAGGTCGATCCAGCCAAAGCCAATGACTGGACAAACGGGAAGGCCCTTTTAGCAACAGGAAGTCCGTTCCCGCCAGCGAAGGTGCCCAGCGGAAAGGACTATATGTAAGCTCGCGTTTACATTTTCGATCCCCATTCTCTGAACCTTTCGGCCTCGTATAGTATCGCTGAGTGCAACAGTGCGTCCTTCTCGTATCGTCACCGTCCTTAATTGATCATTTCCTCCAGATGCACTCTTGTACCCTGGCCTTGGCTTTGGCGCGGTGCTCGCGAAGGCCAGGTTGCTGTCGGACAGCATGATTCTTGCAGGGGCTAAGCGACTTGCCGCACTATCCCCCGCTCTCAAAGACCCAGACGATGCTCTACTTCCTGACTTTGCAGATGCACCAAGTGTGAATTTTGAAATAGCTATCGCGGTCGCAGAGCAGGCCATCGCAGAAGGCATCGCGAACGTGGACTGGGGTGATCAAGAGGTGAGAGAGAACGCAAAGAATATGCAATGGTTGCCTGTGTATGGGAGGTATGTGTACGATGAGAACGGCGAGAAGTAAGACCAGTAGTAGTATCCGTATGGCGACTGTGATGACTGTAAGAGTACTATAGATGCTTTCGGAAGTTCCCGAGTGTGGGACTGGGGCGCGTGTGCCTCTCTTGGTTGGTCAATCTCATCTCTTATTACAATTTGCTGCTACTTCACCATGTCCGACAACAACCCGACAACTCCAGACTCAACGTCTATTGAAATTCCGATTCCTATTGACGATGCACCAGCCCCGACAAAACCTGAATTTATCTCAGAAACACTCTACATTCAAAACCTTAACGAGAAGATCAGGATCGATGGTCCGCTCCCTCTTCTTTTACCTTTACGCGCATTCATCATCATCTTCAGTCCTCAAATCATCTTTGCGTGGCCTTTTCAAGTCATACGGTGAGGTACTCGACGTGGTCGCGCACAACAACCTGCGGATGCGGGGACAAGCGTTTGTCTCATTTGCGTCAGCGGATATTGCCCAAAAAGCTCTGAAGGAAGTCAGAGGGTTTCCTCTGTACTCTAAACCGATGGTGCGCTCCTTCTCTCGCATCCGTATTAACCGAGCCCACTTCCGTCGACGTGCGTTTTCAGCAAATTTCGTTCGCTCGAACTCGCTCGGATGCCGTAGTGAGGCGGCTAGATGCCGATCACTACGAAGAGCACAAGCACCGGAGGCTTCAACACAAGAGTGAGTACCTGTCTTCGAGCGTAATTATACCAACTCACGATCGCCACCCCTTTACCTAGAGACTACCCGTTATACGAACCCCCTCAAACAGAAGTTCCGCGCGAAGCGTCTAGCCACAGAGAGTGTGCACTCCGTGTCGCTTTTCATGTCGTGTTCCCCGATAGCTTATGGTTCTCTAACTCGTAGCCGATGGTCCCGCCGTCGCCGCCCCCAGACGTCCCGCCGTCCAGATGCCAGACGAGTATCTGCCTCCCAACAAGATCCTGTTCTTACAGAATCTACCCGAGAGCGTCAGCAAGGACCAGCTCATGGCCCTCTTCTCACAGTGAGTATCGCATTCACCTCCTCTTCAGCGTTTGGCACGCGCCGACACACGACCAGGTACCCCAACTTGCACGAAGTTCGTCTCATTGCAAACAAAAAGGATATCGCTTTCGTCGAGTATGTGGACGAAGGAAGCGCAACCGTCGCGAAGGATGCATTACACAATTACAAACTCGATGGCGAAAATAAGATCAAGGTAGGGGTCCTGACTGTTGGTCACACGACGCCACTGACGTTTCTATTCAGATCACATTCGCGAGAAAGTGAATGCTCGCGCCAGACGGGATGATCGTGCCAGTATTTGAGACTATTACTGTACTATGTATTTCTCCTTTCCCCGTTCGATACTCAAGTCTTTACCATTACTTCCTAACCTGACACTTGTCAAACCACCCTAGAGGGTCAATCTATGGTTTAGGTGTCGACGTAGACTTGCTATTGCGAGAGCAGCGGGGAATGCATGGTGGTCAAGATCTTACGTCTGTTCTACCCTGTTCTTCGAACCCTTGAAGGACTGTACGGACGTTCTTTCCAATCGTCTCCATATGATAACCCCTGAGGAGTTATGGGGGGAATGGGTCGTGGCAAAAAAGGGGTTGTGGTGGGAACTTACCCTTCCATCACAAAGGAGCGTCGGTTTCCCCAAGTCCGCGACAATTCGACCAATGTGAGTATAACAGGAGGGAGATAACTTGAAGTCGCCGATGGGATCATCAACGAAAGTGTCGACGCCCAAGCTGACAAGGTGTTCGATCAGCCTTAAGTTAAGCTCGCGATAGAAAAAGACGAAAAACCTCAAGAGCAAATATCCGGGGTCAAATTTCTTGATGTCTTCGACAGCGTTCGAGAGGGTGGCGCAATATCCACTGTCCTGGGTGCCCCGTGGTAAGGGGTAATTGATATTGGCGCCCACACCATCGTCGATTCCTTTCTCTGTCGTCGACCCTGTGAAATCTGGCGGGGACTCGTAACCAACATCACATGTAAGCATGAAAAACATACAAGGGTAATCATCTTCCGCGTGGAGGGATACATAGAGGACGCTGGGATCCGAGTAGAATATTTCTTGCGCTTGCCCAAAAATTAGCACGACGACCCGAAACGCGCGAAAGGGTGACGACACTTGCTCCCATTCCCGTGATGATAGTCAACGTCAAGAATGGCGACCGAAGGTTTGTCTGTAGGTCTTTGGTCGAAGCCTTGGAGAAATCGTGCGGCGACGGCTACGTTATTAATGAAACAGTATCCACCGGAGAGGGAGGCCCCTGCGTGGTGACCCGGGGGACGGCTGTATGGTCAAGTCGATTCGGAGAGAGCGATGGGGAAAAAGTGAAACTTAGGCTGACCATAGAGCGAACACGCCAATCTTGGGTCCATAGGAACCCGAAGTCATCGCAAGTTCTCGAGCAGCAGACAAGGCGACATTAACGGAGGCGATTGCGGACGAATAGGTCACTAGAGGGTCAGAAATGGTACGGCTTCAAGCCAAAACGACAAACACGAAGTGTGGTGACATGAGTACTGACCCTTTGTGATCGGACAGCTGAGGTCGAAGCAGTAGTACCCTGAAACGAAGGCTGAGGCAGGGTAACTCTCACACGCCGAATTGGCAGACCTGCTTTGGCAATGGGAGACAGAGAATCGACGTGGCTTTGGCTAAGTCCAGGTACCAACTTTTGGTGTGGGAAGGTTTCCGGTAGCACCGCGTCCTGACAATAAGGTGTAAGTCGAAAACCAGAGAATCTGTCGTCAGACGGTGGTACCGCGCTGCCACCGTCCCGGACCCAATCGTCGTACGCGTTTCTTAAATAGTTTAAATATCCGCGGCCATGTACCGTCTCGACGTTGTCGATGATGTCTATGCTCCCGCCGGACGACGAGTCTGTCAACTCGAGCTGAAACAAAGAAGGGTGCTCCTCTAGTTCTTTCTTGATAACTTGCAAACGAGCAGGGCTCTCGAAGTAAGGAACTTTGTCCCCAGAGAGTATTTCGTAAGGAGGGTCGTGTAGGAGGCAAATTGGATCCCAGAACACCTTCATTTAGCACCGAGGAGATCCGGTCTACTAGTAGTAAAAGCAGATGGAACGATCTGAGTGGTGCGCTAAGATACCAATCTCGATCGATGAGATTGGCGCTTGATTCGTCCGCGATCGAGTGTGATCGCGTGATCGCGTGATCGCCGACCAATCTCAACCACTCGCACTGGCAACTTGAACGTCCTCCTCTTCTCCACCGCTGTGCTCGAGGTTTCTTCTGTTTAAACATGGTTTTTTCACCGCTTGGTTCGAGTGCGTGTTCAGGAAATTGAAACATGAGTACTGTGACCTACTGACCTTGACCGCGTCCCGTAGATGTACATTTTTCCCCAGAGAGGCCTTTGGGTGCCACCTTCCATAGCAATGGCTCGGTCATATCCCTCGATTCTTCAGATTCAGAGGTACATTTCACGTTCAGAGCGCCTTCATAACTACTGAGGCATCTTCCACAGAGGGATGACGATTCTCCTGGTAGCTCTGGGTATAACACTACCCAGGACGGTAGGCCCCGGTGTACCTTGACCGCATGTGCACAAATTGATTATCGAGCGGCGGCCGGCCAGAAACGGTTTCTGATGGTGAGGCGTTATCCACCTTAACCCCGCGTAGACGACCTGATTGTCCACACCAGTTGCGACCCCGCAACAACCCCGCCAGGACGCGAGTTGCAATCGCGCCTCAGGCTCCCAGGTCAGCAATGGCATACTTTCATATTAGTGTGTCCATGTGCGACTCCGTTTTGTCCAGCGTCCGCTCGTGCCACTCAACTTGCCAGATATATTTTCTTCATTAACTGTCTCCCAGTCGCGCGTTGCATCACATTCTCGTGATGGTGGGAGGGAACAGGCTCTTCACCTCGGGCCCCGGAGGTCTGGCACGTCCGGTCAAACGCCCCAGTCCGAATCATCCTCTGCACGTGGGCATTGGCGGCACGTTAGACGTTTTTGCGCTCATAAAAAGCATTCTCACCAGATATTATAGCATTACCCCCAGTACAACAGATACTTCACGTCTGACCGAGGACCCTGAGCAGCCCCACCCGTCTCCTACACCCCACCGAACTATGCCGTCGATATTTTCTCCTCCAGCCCCTCCAGCCCCTCCACCTTCCCCCCCTCCCGTTCAAGGGAAGCTTCGATCACCTCTCAAGATAATCTGTCATTCTCAGCGTGTCCAGCGGCTCATGGAGCGTCGGAGGATATCCTGGGGCGTCCAGTATGAGCTTGCGCGTGGCGTACTCGCAGAGAGGTGGAAATGGGAGGACGTGACTGACGGGGTTCTCAAGTGTCTTGAAGGATCCAATGCCGTCGCAGCCCCAAGAGTCCGCTTGGTCATGGCGGATGCCATGGGTCAAGGGAATACCGGACACCATGGAGATTTCGGCGTCACGACACGAGAACTTTGGTCAGTATTTGGGATCAAAAGTGCGAAGACCGTGCGAACTGATGGCGCTTCCCAGGGACGAATATGACAGGGAACAGGATGCCATTCTTGAGCGCCGGTCACGAGGTTTGGGCTTAATGGGCGAGTGGAAAGGCATCAGAGACTGGTATGGGGGTCGGATCCAGCAGGTCGTACGGCTGTCCAAGTCCAATGGTACATTTCGCTACCGCCTCGATCAACCAGGCATGCAGCGCTCGAACCGCTTCGCCCGATTCCTGGGTTCTCGGCGTATACTACAGGTCAAGCTTTCCAAAGACCTCCAGTTCGCGAAGGACAGTGGTATCCCCGAGCATCTCGGGAGTCGCTTCCTTTTCTGTGGCCGGGTCTTTGCCCCATTTGCTGCTAAAGATAGCAGCGTGTACATGATGGAACTGAACGAGGATGTGGACCGCGATCTCGAACTCCACCAGGGAGACGACACGAGGATATCACTCTGGGATTTTATAGAGTGGCATAACCCGCTGTCGAAGAACATGAATCAGGTTAGGGCGACGCTTTAATCCCAACCCACTTTCTTGACTCCCTTCCTATAGCCAATGGGCAAATGGTTGGCGCGGTTTGACCTGGGCCTCTCGACGTCTGTTCCAGTTCTTCGGTTTGAGCCCGATAACATCGAATTTATCCCGGACATTGGTCAGTATATGGCTTAGTCTGTGTGAATGACTCGCGTTTACTAACTCAGTTCCTCCCAGAGGCGAAGCCTGAGCGCGGCCAGGAGAAGACGTCATCGGAGAAGATCTTCACTGACGGGTGTGGGTTCATAAATGGGGCAGCGTTGACATTGATTGCACGACACCTTGTTCTCGCGAGTCGCCCTACCGCCGTGCAAGGGCGTGTGGCCGGCTCGAAAGGGCTCTGGATATTGTGCCCCAGAGATAGGTCGTCGACGGAACCTCCACGGATCTGGATTCGAGACTCACAAAAAAAGGTTAAGCTCAACTCCCTGGAGAAGGACAGCGCGCACGTTATTTTCGACTTGGTGGCACAGTCGAACAACATTACTTTCCCTTCTCGCCTCAACAAGCAGTTGATAGTCAATCTAGCAGAGAATGGCGTCAACACTCGAGTTTTCGAAGAACTTTTGCGTGAAGGGCTGGGCGAAATTTTTGCTTCCGTCACTCGATGGGACGGCGCTGGGGCCATGCCACTGCTCTGGACGAACGTGAACAGCTTGGGGGGTGTCTCGAGATCTCGCTTGCAGAAGGTTGCACGCGGTCTTGCGCGAGCAATTGGTCTGGCCAAGCGATTCGACATGGACCGCCAAGACGCCGATGACGATGACGGCGACGATGACGACGGTCCAGATGCGGAAGCCGAGTTCAAGACTTTGCACCAGAGTGTGCTCGAGCTTATCCAGGCAGGGTTCAACCCTAAAGATTCCCGGTATCTCTACGAGAAGATGCGGGAGGTGCTCAAGCAGGCCATGGAGCTATTCCTGAAAAAATATCATATCGAGGTTCCTCAATCTGCCGAGGCGTTTGTTGTGCCGGGTATGTGTCGGGTATTTGTATATCTGGAGGCTTCATCATCGAACGAGTTCCACAGATCCTCTAGGAGTTCTAGAGGAAGGGCAGATCCAGTTCAAGTCTTCGCAAGAGTTGAAGGACCCGTTAACGGAGACGAATGTGTGCTGCATTCGTGGGCCAGTGCTCGTATGTCGTTGACTTTGTAGCTGACAATGCCACCACCATTCAACTTTATCTCAGGTTAGTCGAAATCCTACGATGATGGCTTCGGACATCCAAAAGGTAATCAGTGGTTCTTGCGTCTGGGGTTGCTGCTGAGTATATTCCTAGGTCGAGGCAATCGAGCACGAGCTATTGGCAGATTATACGAATGTGGTGGTATTTTCGACCAAAGGATCTCGCTCACTCGCAAGCTTTCTCGCTGGTGGTGGTTCGTCCTGTCCTTCTAACCGCGTCGATTACAAATTAACCATACAGGATTTCACAGACTACGACGGAGGTGCGTTCGAACGTTATTCTGTGCCAACTGTAGTTCACACAAGAGGAAGACACGGTCATGGTCAATTGGGCCCCATCCATAGTTGAACAATACACAAACCCGGAATTTATCGACAAGCCAGACGACTTTGAGAAGAGTAACTTTGAGGGGACAGTGGAACGAGTCAAGTCCTTCGTAGACCGTCTGAGGCTGTCACAGACGACTTCCCACGGGGATCACAAATTTTTCTTGGAGGCGATGCTACAGGGTCTGGGTAATAGCAGAGTCGGAATGTACTCAAAATACCATGACATTGCGACGTACACGAAGGGCTACTCAGACCCAGAAACAATCCGACTGGCATATATGTAGGACTCATGTCCCTTTTGCTGATCAGAATCTTATGTGCGTCTTGTAGGTTCACCACCTGCCTCGACTCAAGGAAGACGGGACTTCGCGTCTTAGAGAAGGTCTTCGCACAGGACTCCAAAAAGTACGCGTGGTCCTTGCCGAATTGCTTGCGCGTCGACGAGGAAGTGGGCGAATCGCAGAACTTTGTTCCAAAACGCGGCGGAGCACTTAGGCCGTTCATCCTCGACGAGTTGCAAGACTTTGGCAAAAGCGTCAAAGACGAGTTCCTGGCCAAATACGAGAGGCCCGATGGCCAGCTTGCAGCGGAACCGCTATTCAAGGATCGACACCTCCTGCGGCCTCACCAACGGATCTCGGAAAAATTGTCGGAGATGCAGTCGCTGCCACGGGTCAAAGTCGATGATTTTCTTGCAGAAGCACGGAGGGAGCTCGTGGCGGTCGAAGAACACATCAAGGCAATGAAGTCGGAGTGGCCGAAAGTTTTCCGCGCGACGAAAGAACGAGAACCTGCACCAAAGAGGGGCTCTAAACCTTCGCAAAACAACAAATTTGACGTTCTTCGGCGGCAGTTCGCATTGGGGCCGGACGTGCCGCACCTTGCGCTGCTCGGCGACGTCCCAGAGATCCGCGCGTCATATGCTTACTCTCTCTGCTCACCGAGTAATGCAAACTTTGCCTTCGCCATGGCATTCGAGGAACTCTGCAGCATCAAGGCTCGGGAACTGGGAGGTGCCACGATCGACCGCGAGTTCGCCGAACTGATGTCGATCCCCAAATCCGCGGTGCGCACTTTGTCTGTGCTTCGAGCCTCGATGGCGTGACGACGCTCTTTCAAACGCGTTCTGGAAGATGATCTGCATCGTAGAAAACGGTTATTTTGATCTTGGACTTTTGACGAATTTTTCCACAATCTCACTAGGTATTACAGTACTGTAATACATACCCTTTATTCAGAAGAAATTTGTTCTTTAGAAGTCGCATGGACATTCTTGTATGTACAGGCAGATGTATAGTCGCGAGTTGTGATTTAGTTGATTGAAGTGATGGCGATGCATGATGGTGATGATTGGCGATGTAGTTCTGTGGTGCGTAAACGCATATCGTACGGCCCGGTGGAAACAAAGCTGTGCGGGTGGTGGCTGGTTCGCCTGATACTACATCGTTATTTTTTTTCTCTTTCTCAGAACACCACATCTCACGTATTTCCATGGGTCGCTGGTCTCAATATGATGAGGTATGAAATATGTATCCATTCATTCACTGCCACTTTATGCGACTGTCTGAACAGGACGAATATCGGCTACCTGAGGGCATGAAGCGGGTTGGCTACGACGCTGATTCGGGTAGATATATTTTCCGCGACAATGACGGTTCTCTATGGGAGGGGCAGGAAGGCACTTCATTTTGGAGAGATGACACGAGGTACGCGTGCGCTTTTAAGCCTTTTGACAGTACTGACTTTGCTTGCCGAAGTCTCAGACACTCGTACAACCACTCACAATGGCGACGAAGACGACGTGGAGAATGGCAGTGTACGTGTAGGTGGCTATGCGCCGGTACCGGGAAGTGCTGTGGGTTCTTTTGACCTTCGATGCTTATGGGTAGCTAATATTCCTTCCCGCCGTAGGATGATGGTACAACCTACCCACGATATTCGACTGGCAGCCCATATCGAATGATCTTCCCTTTCTTTCTGATTATCATCGTCGTTCTGCTGCTGGTCTGGCGGGTCGTCGTTTCACCCGGATTGATACCCGTCAAATACCCAATGTGTCCAGAGGGCAGCTCACGCGTAACCGTTGTGGCGGGAGACACCTGCTGGAGAATTGCTGAGACACACGGGTGTGGGTTGGAAGGGTTGAAGAGAGTTAATGCGGGCCTGCGCTGTGAGCGACTGTTGCCGGGAGACCAGATCTGTGTTCCATTGTCTGTATCCTAGATCTCCTAGATCATATCATTTGTCAGATTATTGATTATGGAATGACGTCAATCGGCGGGTCGGAACGCTTGAGCCATGACTCCACCCCTTGCCTCGTCTTCTCCTCACCTGTGACACCCCTCCAAGCTTCAACCATGTCCTACAGTTCATATCTCAAACCTGGTTACTTTAGTAGGTTTAATCACCATCCTGACGCCTCGTGCTCAATCAACCGTCACTGCTTCCCAGTCTTCTTTGTTGTGATACTTGTTATTGCCATCATCGAGGTATGTACTCACACGAGAATGTAGGCGGTATGATAATCCCATTTTTTAGTTGTCGATATCTGCATGGTTGACCTCACGCTATAACTCCCGCCACGACTTCCTATCGACCACTGAACGCGACCGCGTTCGATTCCTCCTTTTCTGCTCCGTCTGGACAACTTTTCTTTCCCCTATCTTTCCCGCACTGTTATTGTTAGGGAGTTTAGAGATCCTTGCAAGCGTTGCTGCGCATCTCGTCTTGTTCGTGCCGTTTATCATACCCCTAATATCGCTAATGATTCGCCCTACGTCAGCTTGTTCGTATCGTGGACGTTTTGGCTCTCAGGGGCAGCGGCTATCACACAGTCTTTTGGAGGGGGGCTTGACTGCAAGTACGTAACAAGTGCTGAAGTCCCGCCTTTACTCACATCCCTTGCACGAAGCCTTCATCTTGTCTATTGCGGCCAGCTGAACGCACTCGAGGCTTTTGCATGGATTGAATGGTGAGTGTTTTCTTCCTACAACATACGATCAACTTTATCGTAAATTGTGCGCAGGGTCTTTTTGACGTTTGGCTTTGTATTTGTTATCGTCGTTGCTGTACGAGCCGGACAACGAGGCCAAGGGTATCGCGGACCAGTCGTACCCAAATGAGTTTATGCCACGTGACATGTATCTGTATTTGTTAATCTGAGTCTTTTGTTTTTTTTTCCAACGCAGCATTCACTCAGTCTCGTCCAAGTTGAAAGGTGATGCGATCTTTTTTTTTTCTATTTGGAGCCTCTAAATAGGTCCCTCGATTCGGAAAAGCTTCGTATTAAGCATCACTTGACCGGTGTGTGCAAGAGGTACACGTGTCCACGATTGCCTCGTGGTTGTGGTTTGGGCTTAACTTGGACTGCTAATTCTGGACTTTGTGGATGTGGATTGTAACTGCCTCTAGCTCGATCCTTAGATCCGTGTCCTTGTTTTAGAACCCCGCTGGTTCTGACAGTACACCCAAACAAGAGGTAGGTGTTGGACCTGCCGCGCTTTTGTGTTCTCGTATCAAAGCGATGTCTAAGCAAAGCACTTCCACAACATCTCTCATTTGAATAACCCGAATTGTCCGCCTAGTATTTAATCGTGGCGACCGTGGCGATGGAAATATATCTATATCGTCACGCTCTTATTTGTCCCTTCACTGCCATCCCTGCAACATACGAAGATGCTACCCATTCCTATGTTCCTCTTACTCGTCTTCAGTGTAGCAGTCCTCGCACCCGCACCCGCTATTTTGATCCATTTTATGAAGACCGTTAGTCTTTCTGCGCCCCCGTCACATATCTCAACTATGCCTGCCCTACCCTCCTCTACATCCCTACCGCCTGCAGTGGAAACGCTGTACCTTCCTATACCTGTCCCCCAAACCACTCTCGACGTCGTGTCAGTATGCCTCAGCCAAAGCTTCGTGGATATGGCATCTAACATTACCGCCCCGCCCTTACGAGTTCATGAGGCATCTGATTTTACCACCCGTGCTACGATACTACCCGTCGTTGTATTGGCAATGGTCAACTGTCTGGTACGGTTCTCGCTGTATTTTTTGTCACCCTATTGACGAAGGTACAGGTATATAGATTATTAGTAGACGACACCAACGGAACGAGATCAGAAGAATTGGAACAGCCGGCGGTGAGCGTAGTTTTGTCATTAAACATCTTCAAACAACGGGGCTCACTTTGTCATTGGTTCCGATCACAACCGTACCAGCCTACACACCTCGCGCATATCCTGTCCGAGGAGTCCCCATCCTATTACACGATTTACGAGATCTCATCGCCTCGGCCCGTGATTGACACGATAACCACCGGATTCTTGGAGCGCGATGGACTTTCTGACGCGGTTACAGTCCCATCGCGTCTCGAACTGGGGAGTGAACCTCAGTCTGGCGCACTTTTCGAACAATCTTCCCAGTTTCCCGGAGTTCTTTCTTATGGAGTATTACCCGGGAACTCTGAACAGGCAACAGTCCACGATTCGACTCCGGCAACATTATCTGTCTCGGGTTGTACGTCGTGTGATGATTGGACGCAGGAGCCTACAGCACAATCCACGGGTTTCAAGGGATCTAGTTCGGTATCCATTGCCTCGGTTACCGCGATCAAATATTCGGGGCTCGTGACGCTGCAATGTGGTCCCCTGGCCATAGAGGCTGCAAAGACAAGTGTTGACCACGCGAAAATTCCGCTTCGCAGGAGCCGGGGCGCCAAAGTGGTCCCCAAGATATCAATAACCCTACCCCACCACCGGCTGTCGAAGGCGCCTGCGATGCTAATGACGTTCGCGAGGCGTTTCTTTCTCATGATCCTGAGGGCGATGACGATGGTGAGACTTTTGACTACAAAGGTGTAGACTGGGAACCAAGAGCACCTGCCGCCGAGATCTGTGCCACTTCACCCTACTCTCCGCTAGAACCTCATTTCGAACATGATCGTATTTCGTCAAAAGCAGAGACATCGTCGCCTTTATCAACGTCGACACTGAAAGAAGCTGCGCTACAAAGCTCGACAGCGTATGCATCGGACGATATCTTGGTCGGAGTCAAGTACAGGAATGAAGCCAGGATTGCATACGACACGAGGCGTATGATCAAATGTGCGTCCGCTGGTGATCTCAGGGGCATGGTAGATCTCGTCCAGGAAACTCGTGGTACGTATTCGAGTCAAATCGGGTTGATATGTGCACTGACTGTGATCGTCAGGTTTTCCTGGCCCGGACAGTGACACGGTGACCTCTCTACAGAACATCGCTGATAAGTGTATTTGTGAGTGCCCTCTTCAGAGCGCAAGCGATGCGTACTCATGTGATGTGATGGACACCACGCCTTAGCCATCAACCAAATTGCGCCACTCAGGGCAGACCTACCTGTCTTCACCACACGCACTTCAGCGATGGGTGAAGAAGTGGCTTCGTCTTCTGGATCACCGCAGCCGGTCTTAGTCGGGTTGAAGGGTTCGATCCACGCACCACGCAACGATGACCCTTCACGGACGCGGCCGCAGGAGTGTATCGGGACACTGGACTCAATGAACGCAATAAAGCAAGAATGCCCACTCCCGATCGAGTCCCAAACCAGTTCCCACTTCCCTGAGGCCGTTTCTGCGGCTGACGGGATCCAAGAGTCTATCCATAGCGCCCCAAAGACCGCTTCGCAGGGACTTGCCGACCCTGCAGCCGCGGAGTCGAGTACACCACCAGCCAGTGGACTTGAAGCACGCCCGCTTGCACCGGCGCAGGCGGATACGAGAGCCGCTCTGGTGCCCGAAGAACTCGCAGAGATCCCGGTACCTCAATCGGCTCAAGCGACAATCGGTTCCAATGCTCCCCGCGGCCTGGCCGCTTCGATGCACGCTCTCAAGGTGTGCCTACCGAGCCACGCTAAGAAAGAGATAGCGGGCCATTCAGCCGACGCACCAAACTGGGCCGCTGTTGCTAGAGAAGACTCGACAGCAGCGTCGCGAGGCAGCAGTTTAGCTCAACGCGGGAAAACGCCAGACCAAGGACTTGACGACGGCGATGAATCCGACGGCCCGACGGCCACCAGGTGCGCCATCCGAGGTGAGAACCAAGTGTCCGGCGTTGACGACTCGGATGGTTCTACGCATCCCGCAGCAGACGACCGGGACGGCGCGGCAGGCTCCTCCGAGACCGACAGCGGGCTCGGACGCAGCGGACGATCCGAATGAGCAAGAGTCTGCGACACGATCTCGGCGGTCTCGACGTCGGGGAAAGCCGCGGCGACCACGAACAAAAGTGCCTTATCTTCCTCCACCCCGGATGCGGAACTTGACACAGCACCCAATCGCCAACATGCTTGTCGAAGCACATGCGCTGCACAGACTTGCCGCTGGGCTAGCCGTCTCGAACGGGCAATATTACTCGCATGCGCTTCCGCAGCCCGCTTCAGCTTCGGTTTCGGGTTCGATCGTCCCACCACAAGCGGTGGTGTCTGATCAATTTGGGCAACCCCTCAGCTATCACCATACACCCGAGCAGCATATGGGTTCACTATCGACGACAGATTTTCAATCATCACAAGTTTCCGGTCTTCAGTCTCTTACCTCTCACTATCCTGTATTATATCCTCAAACAGCCACGGAGGCAGGGCCGCTTCGCTGATGCCCTGTCCCCTACCGTACGGACGTTAGTTCTCTTTTTGTTTCTTTCCCGCTTGTCTCTACCTCGAGAACACTTGCCTCTCCATTAGCTACTAGTCACCAAGTCTCATTGTACTCGTACTCCTACAAGGACGCCTATCATAATGGTATATTCTGGTCCGCATTTGCACAGTAAGCTTCTCAGTGTTTCTTCGAGCGGGTGGTGGTAAGCTTCGACGACAAGCCACCAACCCTGGTTGCGAATGTTTTCAAGAAACGGAACTCCCTGCGCCGGCTGCGTAGTCGTAGACGTAGACGCGTCCGCCGTTGTCGCCACTGTGAGCTCAGTGCATCAAGTTTGCATCCAACGCATATTCGAGAGGACAATCCACTTACACGACAAGCGGCTTCTCTCCGTTGCGGGGATCGCCAACGGAGAAATGACCAACATCGACATTTGGCCGCGCGAGCACTTCGCCGTTCTGTACGTCCTCGGCCGACCTGCGTGGGTCCCAGAAACGCACACAACCTTGCGTGGAATGAAACCGACTCTGAGCCGCGAAGGTGGAGTAGAGAGAACCTGAGAACCTCACCGTCTGCCCCACCAGTGATGATGCCGAATCCCCTCCCACACCACCCGTCTACCCAGACGGCGTCCACAATCCCCCATTTATCTCCAATGCAACAGTCGTCGTCCCAGTGCAGGTATCGAGCCATTGGTTCGGCACTACGCCCCATGAACCGTGAGTCGTAAATGTGGAGTTCATCATCGCTACGAGCCACCGCAAGCAAGATTCCATCGGGACTAAAGCTGGCGGTCGTCACCTGGTCCTCATTTGCATGTGACCCAGGCTCTGGGGACCCGGAGTCAAAAGTATCAAGTTGAATGTGCTGGATAGGCTCCTGCCCATTCCTCCTCCGGACATCATATACCCTCAAGGAGTGGGTACCACTGTCTGGGCCCTACAGTACATATAGCAAGCCGATCACCTGCAGTAATAGATTGTCAGTATAATTCAGCTTCAGTGATTTTGAATACTAGTAGAACAGCAAACCATCAGGATCCAAAGCCATGGCATCACCACTCTCTTTGACACTGAAGTCATAGGCACATCGCCTCTGATTCAGGATCAAAGGCCACATGGTAACCATGGTAGTCATCTGCCCTCTGTGACTCAGAAGAGGCAAAAAGCAGATCTGCAGAGGCACCATGGCCCCAGACAACAGAGCCCACTGATTGTTGCACATCCGAAGGTGTGACATGCAGATCAATGGGGTCCTCAAATGGCAAACCAGACTGAGTGCTATGGACATAGACAGATCTTGAAAAGTGTGTAAGAAAGGTTATACACCACATGGTCAAATCAAGCATCAAGACATACCCATTTGCAGCAAGTCACAGCTAAGAGAGAGTCCTTTTCTTGGTACACAACATCATATGGGGCCTTGGGATACTTATCTAGATGAAGTAGGAGTACTCATAGGAGAAAAATAAAATAAAACATGCTGACAGTAACCATTGACCAGCTTTTTGTCATCTAGCCATAGTTGAACAGAGCAATCATTTCCTGCAGATGCCATGATTTGGCTCCTGGTGAGAGCCCATATCCAGTAAAACCTTGGCACATGAAAAATAGACACATACTGATTAGGATCAAAGCTAATGCAATTCACAGTATAGCACTTGTGATAGGTTTGAGACTGATCTTCAAACAGGCAGTGGCCATGTAAGATGGTGCCTGGTGTACAGTGTCAATAATTAAAACAAATGCTAGCTTTAAATACTCACTGCTTTGCCCTTTATTTTCCTGCCAGATTTGTAGAGTGCCTTCATGGTTGTAAGGGTCTACTATAGGTTGTTCTGTGGA
This sequence comes from Lactarius hatsudake, assembly GCA_024734325.1. Classification (NCBI taxonomy): domain Eukaryota; kingdom Fungi; phylum Basidiomycota; class Agaricomycetes; order Russulales; family Russulaceae; genus Lactarius; species Lactarius hatsudake. The sequence continues at coordinate 2,428,717 of JANSJP010000001.1, read as the reverse complement.
AATATAGTCAGTTAAAAGCACCAGTAGTACTTCAGTTAGCCATACCAGCAGCATCTTGATCAGTATCTGGCTGGCCACCTGATGCTGCACTGGAGACAGCAATACAGCCAGGGCTCTGAATGATTTTGTTGATAGCTAGTCAAAGAGTAAGTTAGAGTCTGAAATTATGAACTAACCATTAACTTGAGACTCACCCGCCTCCTGCCTTTGCAAATGAAGTTGAGATGGGTGCTAGCCCCAAAACCATGGGTCAGTTGATGTACAATGTTCATAGGGTGATGAGGCATGTGCCATGAATTTTGATGTAATAGGTCAGCAGGCCTAAGACAAAAGTGAGATAAAAATGAGGCCAAGATCAAGCTGATGTGTACTTACTGTGGTCCAGATAAAATCCTTTCTCATAGCTAATGATGATGGGGGTGGAATGGACTCGGGTTCCACTATTGTGCCATGAACACTAGTGGTTGGCAGTTGGGCAATTGTGTCATGCTCAGGCTCTGAGTCAGAGCCATGTATAACTATAGGGCTGGGGCTGGGGCATTGTTGAACGTTCGGAACCGTGTTTAGATATGTATAGAGGTGATGTATAGGGATGTAAGGCCGGCTCGAGCGCTTGAGCCTAAAACCGGTTATCGCCCTCGTCGATTCCCCTCAATTCCTTTCCCTTTCCTTTTCCACCTTCGTTTTCCATCTCTAGTTCCAATCTCCGAGTTCGCAGCTTCACCTTCCAGTCTTACTTCCTAGCTTCGATCTCGCATCCTCAATTCATCTCCCTGTTCACCGACGCGTAGATGTATACGGTGGCTACCACACGCGCATCGGTCCCCAGGCGGCGATGCCATTTTGGAATTTTCACCCTACTACTCAGGACGCGCCGGTATGTGCGAGGACTTCCTGGAATAATTCGAGGATATGGGCTGCGAGCTGACTGTCCCACGTCGTGAGGATGACGTGCAGCGCAGCGGTAGTGCAGGTGGTTCTTTTGCTCCCGTATTGTCATCTGACGGAAGAAGAATGCGATGCTGCGTTCTGATGCGGTTTCTACCCCCCAGGATCGCAAGGACCTTCAGACACGTCTTGTCAGCGTGAACCCCCTCCAGCCGTGCGGTATGCCCCTTCCACTTTGAAGACGTTTTCGGTTGCGCTCGAGCAATGTTTGCGTTCAACGACCCCTTCTCATTTTGGTCGCATAAGCAACACTTCGAGCCCCCGAGTGTGCTGCACGAATAGCCAGTCGCCGAGCACATAGTACCGCAAGTTACCTACAGCTTTCGAGTAGCTACGTGCGCAGCAGCGGCTGCGTGCTATCGCCTCGAACACTGAGATAACGCCACCCCCGACGAAGTACCCACCTACGCATTCGGCGATGATCGATCAGCCCGAACCCGCGTCCACGTTGTCGTTTACAACGGCTTCTTCTCCTACCCCGTTCCATACTTCCTCGCTCACACATGTAGTTACTGACAATAACGCCTTGTCATCGAGATCAGTCGATCACGCGTACACCATCTTCCTTGTCTTCGACCGCAGACTCAGAGTTTTTATCTTACCCTGCCAGTGCGAGATCGTTGATGAACTATCAGCCAGAGCCCGAGCGCGCGTCTGTCTTACTTTGCTAAAATAAACACTTTGATTGTCCAGAATAAAAACATTATGTTACTATGTGGGCTGTGTCATTGAACCAACTGGGATCTACATCTTGCGCCTTCCGAGTAAGTCTGCTAATCTAGCGGCAGCGGCACCATGCCCTGTGCTCTGACTCTGCTTGATGTTCCCCTCAGTCTCGTCATCCAAACCTTGCCCCCGCGACTTGGACCCTCGTACAGTACGCCCACCACCGAGTACGAGGGAAAATCGCTTTGCAAGGCCTTCGCCCTTCGTGTTTGCTCGCGCGGTGACCGGTGTCGTTTGCAACCCTACAATAGGCAGAGAGAAGCGTTTCCGCCGACGAATAGTGTCCTCAATACGTGGCGGCGAAGACGTTGAGGGGGGCATAGACACGGGTGCAATGGGAGCTGGGGACGGCGCCCCTAAATCATTCGAGAGAAAGATACTTGGGTGCAAGGATGAAGGCGAGGCGTCGATGGACTCGTCCGTCTGTGCAGAAAAGTGGGAAGTACTCGGACTAGGCGTCACCTGCAATGCCTCTTCTTGAAAGTTCTCGAGAATGTGGAGGAATGAAGGTGGGCGCGATGCCGGCCTTAGGCGGATCACCGGGTTGCCCGAGTCACCTTGTTCGTCTCCTTCCTCAACAGGTAGGTTAGGGCGTGCGTTATCTTCCATAGTGTCATCGATGCGCGTAAGAGTACGTTTGGGACTACTTCTGTCGATTGCCATGAGTAGTGAAGGTGTGTGCGTGAACGCAAGGGCTGGGGTGGACTGCCAGGAGGGAAAATTCGACAAAGTGAAAGTCGGCGTTGAGGACGGTATGTTAGGAGAGGCGGAGGGCGTGAGTATCGGAAACACCGTCTCATAGCAGGCGTCACAAGCACGCGACGGCTTTCCTGGTCCTTTGGCATCTGAATCGACAATGTAAAACGTCTGGGAAAAGCGACTCGGTCAGATTAGTAGCGCCTCGGTGGGACCAACTCACACTTCCGGAACAACTTGCACAAATACAACGTCCACATAGTCTGCAGTGGTGCCGCCTTCTACGCCAATTGAACGATCGGCCGCAACGCATACAACTTTCCGTCTTCCCATCCGGTATCCAAACCGCAGGGACAAAATGCTCCACCCTGCCACGTCTCGGCAAGTTTTCCGCGTCTTCGGGAAGGTGCGGCAAAGCCTGTAACGTTCTCCTCAAGTGGTTTGTTGAGGCTGAGGCTGAGAGTGTTGAATTTGGATGAATCACGTTCAATGAAGCAAGTAAGGCAGCTTTAGCATTACGGATAGCTGTACTCCACTCATCACGCTCATCGTCGCCAGCTAAAATTTGATTAGAAATCAGAAATTACAAAGAGACGTTCCGAGTCGAGCATGGCTTACTTGCATAAACCGCGAACGATCCTTCCGGACTCCACACCTCAAATCTGGACTCTTCTCCAACATCTGATGGAGTGACGACAATCTCCAAGTCCACAAGGTCTGCTTTGCCCTTGAACCACCACCTCTCTTCGCCATTCCCGCTACTCGCCTGGCGTATCTTCATTCTAGTCGGGCTAATGACACTGCGGCCAGACAAAGCGCTCGGAGTGGGGCGGGTAGGCGACACAGGCTGCGAGGTGGGAAAGAGCACTGTACCAGCACTGGCAGCCGCACGGCTGCGCAACACAGACAGTTCGGCTTCGCTGCGGCTGCGCGAGCGCATCATCGTCGGACGTGGCAGTGGTCGGGCCTTGACCCCTTTCCAGTCCCAGTGTTCTGCAGGCTCGCTGTCCCCCTTATCGAGATTAGCAATCCAGAGAAGGCAATCAGAGAACAACAGGAAGTCGCGCTCTTTCGGGAAAGAGCCGCGTTCGAATTGGAAAAGCGAGCCGCGTTTGAGAAATGTGCGACCTGGGGAGACGAGTTGGAAAGGGAGGTTAGGGTGTGTTACGCTGAAGTGCAAGAAGAGTGAGGGTTTGGGCATGAGTGTGAAGAGACGCGTTCAGGGAAGTCGTAACTGGGAATTACATTAGCTAATCTGACAAACTGAGCGTTCGAAGGGATACATACTCTTGGAAACAAGTGCATGGACCGCCATAAGAGAAGAGTATTCGGGGTCTTCAGAATCGGTACAGTTTATGAGATCCTTGAGAAGAAGAAGATACCTCGGACAACGCTGAACAATAGTGAGAAGCCAGTCCCGTAGTTTGAGTTTCCCGCAGCGAGGATCGGCCTCTTGTCTGGCGATAAATGCGGAGAAGGTGGAATTGGTGTTGAGAAGAGTCGTCAAGCCAGCCAAGGATGTGCTGAACGAGGTAACAAACGGTGTATACAACGACAAGTATGGAAAATGAGATAAAAGAACAGGGGACAGATGTGGTGAAGGACTCGAAGATGATTGTGCGGGCGTTTGAGGGAAAATGGTGGGGTGAAGGTGTTCATTAAGCGAAGAAAATAGTGCACGATGGAGGTTCCAAATGTCAATGAAATTTGAAAAGACGGAAGTGAGACTTGCGCGGTCGAGGAGGGATTGCGGGGTATCAAGTGCAGCAATGATAGGCGTCAGAAATAACTGTTGGGTGGTAAATGGTCAATGAAGAGGATCATAGCAAAGCTCACAAGTTGAACTCACCTCATAAATAAGGTCGAGACCCTGGACATACGTTCGTTCGGTTTCGTAAAACTCCTCAATAACCTTACGACGCCTTGCTTCGGCCTCCTCATCAGGGGCCCGATACCCGCGTCTGCGGACGCCTTTCCGGCGGGCTTCTACAGTGGTTCGCCTGGAATGTGACTTCTTGGTGGGAGAGGCAATCGAACTCCGAGATGCTCCATGCTCCGAAAGGGACTCGAACGAAGCGAGACTGACAACGGACTGCCTATTCAAGTTGATGTTCGGAGTGGCAGGGAGCGATATGCGACGAAAGGGAAGATGGGTAGCAAGGGGTTGAGGTGACATGGACAATACAGCGGAAGAAGTATCTGGATCTGCAGAGGGGAAAGGGAAGGCCATTGTAGTAGAGGACATTGCGTGGGCTGTTACGATCTCCCCGCTTGACCTGACTATATGCGCGTGCTAATGCATTTATTTGAGTGGTACGCACACCGCGCCTACCATATATAGCTTGACCGAGTGGATACTCGGCCCGGTATTCGGTGTCAATATCAAAATATCGGCATCATCCGGGGACTGTATAGTTACAAGCCCGCTACATTATAGTAGCTGGGACTTACCTTCAGCTCAACACAAAATGTCGTCTGATCTCGAATGGCTCCTACTCCGTGTCTGTGACACTACCTCTGATCCAGATTCCCTATTCTGACATATTGTATAGCAAAATAACTCATTTATCGTCAAGCGGGTTCCAGAGGGCCCCATTTTTTCTAAGGAACCAGTCAGTCCATCCCTTCTAGCTTGATACCACACTTATATCGACATATATGCTTGTAGGGAAATCTAGTCAACATCCACTCACAAAAGTACTCTGGTCTTGCCAATGCCAGGGTTAGCATACTACGCCGTCATGTCGTTTTTCGTATTATTGAATTCCCTCTGCAGACCGTTGATGTGAGACCATCCCTGAATGGCATTGCCATTACACATCGCAAAGGGAAAGCATCACCGCGTGCCGTCCGCCCCGCATATGCTACCAATACTATCGGCAGCCGGACGGGCCCTCGTCGTGCCCTTGGCATCGCTGCACAACCAACCAAACGGAACTACCGCCCTGACCTCCGTACCGTAAGCACTTACGTATTCATGTCCTCTTTCACCTTCGATTCTTTCTTCTCTTCGAAATATCGCATTCTTGTTAGAACCCACTGGAGACGCTGTCAGGCGCCATGAAGGATGGGCGTGGACATGTTTGCAAGATAAACCCCTACCCAGATGGAGCCGATCAAACTCCTCTGTGTTACCCGTCATACGCTATCGGATTTCGTTCGATGTAGGACGCGAGCGTCCGACGAATTGGCGATGACATTTTACTCGAATACGTTGCATCCCACCTGTTCCACATGTGTTCAGTCAGCGGTCACTTTCTAACTTACTTGATACGACAGGCCACCCTTGCCAGGGTCTCCGCCCTTATCGCAGCACGAAAGGAACCAAAACCAACGCCGCAGAAGAAAGTCCGTGGTAAAAAGGCCAAGGAAATCGCACAAGGGCTTTCTGTTTAGTTATCGCATTACTGCGGACGTGTGATTGTATGCAATATATTTCAGAGCAGACAGCACACGGTGTAATTTTATGTGAGTCCGGATATGGGCAGGGCTTGTGTAGGCCTAGGCCCAATTGTATACATGTTGCCTGTGCGTTCCCCTCGACCAAGCTGTTTCCAGACCCGCTGAATTAGAGATAAGCGATCGCTAGTTACCACACCCCAAGACCAAGGTTCACCGTTATTTAGTGAACTTGAAGTAACTACGAATGATTGAGTGGTTGTCTTTCCAGTGCCCTGCGTCATGAGGGGATCTTGTCGACTAGCCATACCACATTACAACACGCAGGTCGACTGTGGATGCACGTGGATGTGTGGAGATGATGATAGAAAAATCGCTTGAATTCTCTTGACACGCACATACATATAACCAAAATGATCAAAGTACATATGAGACATTGACTTCTGTTCCACTGATCCTCCATTTCATCAGTACTGGGCTCCAGCTCAGCTTTAAATAGTAACCTTGCCACCTGGTTGGGAAATGCGTGCATTGATCCTAGGTGCACCACTCTGTTCTCTGCGCTGCCAATTCTCCTCAGGCTTTGCGCTGCGGATTCTCACGCAGCCGTCGTTCATTTTCATGCGCTCCGTGACTCTTTCGGCGCACCTTTGGAGGCGCTTCCTCGTCATTGTGTACATGTTCGGGGTTTGGCTCAGTCCCCGGACCCGGGGCTGTAGGGCGAGGGTAATCTGCAGGCTCTCCGGGCGACGCAGCGACTGCTTCGTCACTGTTCCAGAAGAGTAAACCACGTATACATCAGCCGCGTAGGCGCATAGGGCTCATAAGTGTATCACAGGAGACTGACACTTGATTACTCGCTCGAACACGGGTAGGAAGGGACAACCGTCTTCCACCTACTCTCACTGTAAAATCGTGAGGCTTGAGTTCTATTGGTAGTGGGATGTACATGCATGTTACATACCGGCGGGAGGGTGTTGGGACATGGCCAAAGGTTGGCGATAAGATGACGGGAATCCTGGGGTGCGTGAACCGCGGGGGTAAGACCTCTTTTATTTCAATTGAGACTGTGACGTCATCATCTTATCTATATGGATAGTGCCGCCGGGCTTGACCATCCTTGGTGACGACCATGTCTGGAACAGAGCTCGAGAAAGTATCGTCAAGCAAGGCATTTGGAGGTGACCTTGTCAAGTATAAATTCAAAGTGGGTTGGCTTGATCTTCGCCTTTAATCTAGCCAGGCGATTACTAAACCGTGGCTGATCGATCGGTGTAGTCTGCAGCCCTTGGTGGTTTGGATGCGAGTTTTAACCTGTTTCTACCTGCAAACGCTTCAAATGCCAAGGTCCCTGTCCTGTTCTACCTGGCTGGCTTGACCTGCACGGAAGATAATGGGTATGCTCAGCTTGGCCGCTAACGCAAAACGATACTACGCATTTTCTACCACTCAGCGCTCAGAAAGGGAATTTTCTTGGTCCTGCTGCCAAAGAGGGCATCGCGATCCTTTTCACCGATACCTCACCCCGTGGCGCAGGAATCGAAGGCGAGGACGATGATTGGGATTTCGGCACAGGTACGGCGCACTCCCGCATGGCGAACGTACTCGTTCTCGACGACGTGTTTGTTTTCGCTACAGGAGCTGGTTTCTACTTGAACGCCACGAACACAAAGTACGCTCGCCACTATAACATGCGCACGCACATTCAACTCGAGATTCCTCAAATTTTGGAAACTGCCGGGCTACCCATCGTGAGCACTGGCATTCCTTACCCGTCCGTGCTGAATCAGCGGTGCAGGATCTCACACGTGTGTCCATTTTTGGCCACAGTATGGGTGGCCATGGAGCGCTGTGCACATACCTTGCGTCCAAAACAAGACAGTATCGTTCTGCGTCCGCCTTTGCGCCCATCTCAAACCCTATCAACGCACCGTGGGGACAGAAAGCCTTTGCCGGGATATCTTCAAGGTGGTATTGACGAAGCAAAAGAGCAATACGACGCAACGGAACTGATCTCCAGGCACAGTGACCCTGTTCATATTCTTATTGATTATGTTAGCCGCATTCCCTCTTTCCTGGTTACTGACTAACGCAAATGCAGGGAACCAGTGATGGATTCTACAAAGCTGGACAACTTCTTCCGGAAAACTTCCACAATGCCGCACGTCAGGCAGGCTACGACGAGGTGCAAGTGCGTGTTAGAGAGCAAGAGGGTTACGACCACAGCTACTTTTTCGTGAGTACATCGAATCAGTCCTCAGCAACGCAGGCCAGCTCAGATTATCACTGGACTAGGTCTCAACTTTCGCGGAAGACCACATACATTGTAAGGAGTCACTAATTCCCACTTGTCACTGATGCCGACGCGTGGATATAGTTCATGCCAACTTTCTGAAGGCGTGAAGGTTTCTGATATTGACAACTAGACGGAGTTTTATAACCTGAAGAAGGAAAGCATTTTGTGTACTCGTTACGAACATCACGATAGCACAAGGAATCGAAACCACATGAAGTAGTCAGAGTCTGAGAACCACGTAGACACCGAAGAGCACAAGCACGACGGAGCTCAAGTCAAGGAGACACGTTCTTGAAAAGCCTTTTCCAGATCCTCGAGGTCGTAGTAAATCCATGGAGTTTCCAGAGCCATGGCAACAGTAGACCGCGATTCATGATCATACCTCAATAAGCCATTCACGAGCGACCGTGCTACATGTCACGTCAGCCGCGCAAATACAACCCATCACAGAGGGAGGTACAAGACGCACCAGCAGGTAGAGAATCCCAGATGCTCTCCGGAAAGTCAACCCGTCCGCGTACAATCCTCTGCTTCGTTTCGAGCTCGCTGGATACTGAAGTTTGCGATACACTATCGAAGTTACCCTCATCTCCGGTGAGGGTTCGGTGCCGATCGAACGGGTGACAACCCCTGCAATGACGGGAAGATTGATCGTACTTTGCGGATAAAGCTAGCTCACGATAGCATGATGTAGAGTACGACCCCAACACTCCAGCAGTCTGCTGGCATGCCAACATACTTTAGATCTTTGGCATCAAGGGCCAGGATCCCCTCGGGAGGTAAGTAAGACACTGTTCCGCAAACATTCAGTGTTGACTTCGCTGCCCGAGGGCGGGCGAGCCCAAAATCTGCTAGCTGGACATGTGGGTAAGGCCCCGGAGCACGTAGCAAGATGTTCTCGGGCTAAAAAGCAGTGAGCACGATACCCCCTAGCTAGCAAACAATAAGACCTTGATATCTTGTTCGCACAAAGTGCATCAGCGTTAGCAGCCTTCAAGCATCAGGGGGATGACGCACCCCTGTGAGAGATTTCCTTTCTATGAAGGTAATCTAGCGCTTTTAAGAGTTGATACATAATGTATTTTGCTTCGCCTTCACATAGTCGACCTTCACTTTCTTCGTGACTTATGATATAGGTGAACAAGTCACCGCCAGTGCACAGCTGGAGAAAGATATGCCTAATCACATGCGCCTTGATAAGTTAAAACGGTGAAAGACAAAGTTAACTGAACAGAAAGCGGTGGTGCTCTTCCACGGCAAGGATGCGATTGATATTGGGCTGTTCCGGTGGTGTTAAAATGTGAATATAACGAAGTTTTTAAAACACATACGTGCTGAACAGCGGTAAGGATATCTACTTCTTTCATGAGACTTGAAACCTCCTTCCCACTCTTGGCCTTGATGATCTTACAAGCGACCTGCCGACGCTTATGGCAGTCCATGGCCAGGTGAACAGTCGCAAAGCTTCCGCTTCCAAGGCTATGTGAAGTCACAATGAAATTGCCTATTTTCTAGTGTTTGTTGGGTATATTTATGTACAACACGAAAGACAGGATACTCAACTTTCTGCGTTGGCTGTGTCGGCGGAGTTGGATCGAAAATGGATGTCCTCTCTCTGCACTGTGCACGCAGATGATGACAACGAAATTCTGAAAGTGAAAGTGAAAGTTGAGTTAGGCGTACCGCATATAAAGAAAATGCTCACTCCGGGAGGCGGGCAGCTCAATCACGTCGCCATCCATCAGCAGCACAGACGAGCGCCGCACCTCATGCCCGTTCAGAGTAAACCCGTTTGTAGAGAGATCCTGCAGAGAGGTTTGCGAACTAGATAGGAAAGCCGCTTAGAAGTACCTGGCACGAGACCGTGATGCCACCTGTGCTGGTGTGGACACTGTGGAATGGAGCAGTCAATGGCACGGAGCGGTTGCACAGTGTGCTGAAACTCACGCATACAGCTTGCAATGAACATTGGAAATGTAACTATCCGATATCACGTAGGTGCTGGGGTAGTATCAAGGGTGTCCTACATTGTAGGTAGCCAACAAGTTTTTACCAAAGGTTCGGGTTCCGTCCAATAGTGACGGGCTTATTGACTTCGAGTAGCAAGACTAGGAAAAAGTAATTTCCAAATTCTAGAAAAGTTGGCTACTTCCTCACCTTCTTTCTTACCGCCTACTTTTTCCAAGGAAACGAGTTTGGCGCATATATTTTGACTCATTGTAGTGTGCGTCTATAAATTAAAGGCAGGTCGCCAGTGTAGCAGAAGTTTGGCCGTGATCACGTGATTTCGACTCCGCCGTTCGGCCCGGCGATTACAGTACTCTCGACCTCGATCTGGTCTGCAACGATAAGAGTGATCTTGACGGTTATGGTACGTGGGTCGTCCACACCTTCTAATTTTTATTTTTACTTCTGCATTTATAGGCCCCAAAAGTGAAGAGCTCGAACACTAGTGGGTTAGGGAGGGCAATCATAAATCGCAGGGCGCGAGATGCTCGTCAGATGAATGAATCAGGGATGGTGCGTAGCAATCGTATGCCCATTACATCATTCTCACTTGGGGTGCTAGTACACAACAGACGTCGATTCAACATCTCGTCTGCAGTCTGTTACCCAGGAAAAGGATTTAGATGAATTCTTGAATACAGCTCAATTGGCTGGCACAGAATTTACAGCAGGTACCATACTCCTCACTACGCGTCATAGCTTCCTAGCTTATTTTTGGTCAGAGCGTCGGAACCTCAAGATAATTAAGGCCTCTGTGAACACATCCCAGAACCCGTTCTTACTTTCAGAGCAAGAGGAAATGTCCACGCTAAAGAAGCATGGCGAGAATAAGCAACGATTACGGGTTCCAAGAAGACCCCCATGGACCAAGTCTATAAGTCAGGCACAGTTGGAGCGTCAGGAAAAGGACGCATTTCTTCAGTGGCGAAGAGATTTGGCAGAGTACGCATTATAGTTTCCCCGTCCTGCTCGTTGTATGGATCGATCGTTTTCAGGCTACAAGACAAGGACAAGTTCTTGTTAACACCTTTTGAACGCAACCTTGAAGTGTGGAGGCAGCTATGGCGGGTTATCGAACGCTCCCACTTAATCGTACAAATCGTGGACGCCCGTAGTCCTCTAAAATTTCGGTGTGAAGACCTCGAAGCTTATGTCAAGGACGTAGAAGGTGCAGAAGGAGAGCAAGGGACAGGAAGGGGGAAACGAAAGAGCTTATTACTGATCAACAAGGCCGACCTCCTCACGCCGAAGCAAAGGTGCGCGAATAAGGACGCTATGGTTGTTCAGCGCCCACTCACGTACTTACTAGACTCATGTGGGCAGACTACTTTGAGTCGCAGGGTATCCCCTATGCCTTCTACTCCGCAGCAATTGCCACTGCCCGTCAGGAAACACTACGGGCAACATCGGCTGTTGAAGAGCCCACAACGACACCAGACCCGGGGTCCGGGGAGAGTGAGCGTGGTCCACTCTCAGAAAAGGACACGAGTGCACATGCGGAGAACAGCATGGGAGACGAAGATGCGAGTTCTACAATCTCGAGTGAAACAAGTGGTTCCACTCTGTCCGCAGGTTCTCGAGAAGAGGACTCCGGTCTTGACGACGACAATGCCGTCGACGAAGATCCTCGCGCCAAAGTACTCTCAGTCCTCGAATTAGAGAACCTTTTCATTGTCCTCAGCTCCGGAATTGTCAGGTGAGGGGAATCGTCAGCAATTTACAGTAGTACTTACAAGCTTTGACCACATAGAGTTCGTTGATGCCTCCGGAAAGCACCCTGAAAAACTCGTCGTTGGTCTCGTGGGCTACCCTAATGTCGGGAAGTCCAGTACGATTAACTCACTACTCGGGGAGAAGAAGGTAGTCGGTGTCATCCACGCCAGGCAAAACGAAACACTTTCAAACGATCAATCTGTCAGATCAGATAATTCTTTGCGACTGTCCAGGGTTGGTATTCCCGCAATTTGCAACAACTAAGGCAGATCTTGTTTGTGACGGCGTCTTGCCTATCGACCAGCTTCGCGAGTATACCGGCCCAGTTTCCCTTGTGGTCAGACGGATCCCCAAAGAAGCGCTCGAGGGGACGTATGGACTATGTATCAAGGCCTCACACTCTGAAGACAGCAATGATAGCTCAATAAGTGCAGGAGACCTACTTATTTCCTACGCCGGTTGGTCGTCATTACTCAAGTATATTCCGAAGGCGTATTGACTGTGGCTAGTGGCTCGTGGGTTCACGCGCTCAGGTCAAGGCAACCCTGACGAGGCTCGCGCGGCTCGATACATTCTGAAAGATTATGTAAATGCAAAACTATTATTTTGCCATCCGCCCCCCACTCTTCCTGTGGATGAATTCAATCAAGAAACTCGGAACTTGATGCTTAGACGCGTCATAGGAAAGAAGCGTGCACCCACCACTCGGGTGGGTAAAAATGCTGATACCTATACTCTTGGGGATACCATTGGTGACACCTCCGAACCATCACCAACAACAGGACAGAGCCAGAAATCTCGTGTCTTGGACAAACAGTTCTTTGATGAAAACGTCGGCCTTTCTGCACGACCCTTCACTAAAGGTATGGGAGGTAGGATACAGAGCGTTTCGCGCCCAATTCTGTACCCTCATCACCATTCGGTCGCGAACGATGGAACACCTCTCGCCGCAAACGACGCTCAAACCGTGCCAGTGGCGCTGGTGGCTAATCTGGGAGGAAACCCACCAGGGAAAAAAGGCCATAAAAAGGTGAAACGAACGAAACAGAGAAGTGGAAAGGGCTACGACTAGATGTTTTTCGTACTATCCAACATGTACACTACGTGTATACAGTAGCGTGTTCGGTAACACAATAGTCACAGGCGGAAGATGTAAATCGGTTTTCGCTGACAGCCGGTATCGTTCAGCCCGTTGCCATCACATGATACAAGGCTTTAGCACAGTTCCCACAAAGTCGAGTGCTTTTGCACTCTATCGTTCTCTGAGGAGGCAGGCCAGGCTTCTACCTCATGAATACCTTAGGTATCGTCCTCCGCTTTGCACACCGTTCAAATTTTCACCTATTATAGACAGTTCTTCTACCTCCGACTATCTACCTACATCAGATCCGCACTGGATGCAGGTCGCAAAGACAGGCAACGATTGGGAACTTTCAAACGTCTCCGAAAGGTTGTGCGAGTGGTTTTTGCAGTCGCTTTTACTAATCCTTCTTCCCTCGGGAGGGTTCACGTAGGAGCTCTCAACATTAAAACTTGCGAACGACGGACATCGAGATGCCTTCGATCGTGTGTTAGACCTGGCATATGGCCGTAAAGGGCCACTCAGATGGAGCATCATGGCCGTAAGTCGTACACTCTCACGTCTGCGTGAACCACTTCATAGGTCCTTTTTTTGTAGCCCTTACTCTCTGACCCAACTGTGCCAGCACCTGCCCGAATCATCTCACCAGTCGAGCGTTCGCGTCCTCCTGTGTACTCTCCAGAGCTTGCTGCATTACTTCTGTCTCCCTACAGCCGTTCGTCAGGGAGGGCTTTGAAACCATCTCATCTCCACAAGCCGCCGACGTTACCGTCGAGAGCGGACCCAACCTCCGAAGATGCTCGTATATTCGGCCCACTCAGCAAGCGCCGAGAAGTCAACATTCGTTGGCGCTATTTTTCTTACCAATGGAAACGGATCAACCCTCCGATTGAAGTTTCTGTGAAACACCAGGAAACACAGAAGACTCCCTCACAAGAGGGTTTCGCCCCCGACGGTGGGATACGCGGCGTTGGTCTACAAGGTACAGGGCTATTGGAGGAACTCAAGATACTTGCGGGCGCGGTTTCCACGAGACCGGTTGCTCCTCGTAGAATCGATTCTGCGTATCGCTCCCTGTCGCCATCTGTCGCCGCCGACCGAGGGTCGTCGCCTAACCGATATCTCCGCAGACGATACCGGGAACTTCTTGACCGCATTCCAATTCTTACATACTCACATGTACCCGGAAATCCGACAACAGCAACGGGGTCGAATGGCCGTCCGACGGGTAAATACGAAGTGTCATTGGCTACCAATGCCCTGTCCCTACGCGCGCAACATGAGAGAGCGCATACCTCGGAAGTAGACGCCGTTGACCTAGCGTGGTTCTTACGTGGGAAGCCTGGTCTTTAATCACTCCGTAGGAACACTTGTTATGGGTCTGCCTGTTCAGATCACTACCGCATTTAGTTATCTAGTCTCAATAGTAGAGCCGACGAGGATAGCATAGATCCCGAGTGTAGTCGGTACCTTCGACTTCGCGAGCGTTCCACTCATCACAATCAGGCTGATATTAGGGACAACTTCAGGATTAAGGATTGCGACCATTCTGCTTTATTCTGTCGTTCCATGGCAAGTCAAATATGTATACGTTAGAGTAATCGTAATTGGGTCATTTAGAGATCGTCAAGGATCCTTTTGGGCCTTCATCTCTAGTCCATGTAGATCAATAATGTACATGCTATAATTTTTGTCCGTCGCTTGGGCTCCGGAGCGATCCTTCTGACTCTGGTCAACACCGCATTGTAGGTTGAGCATCACCTCGTACTGCTCGAACGTGAAAGACTGTTGTTTGTGGATTGACGCAAGCATATCCTGGGAAAAATGAGCATTAGACGGTGAAGAGGATGGGATCGTTCTCGAACATACGCGGGGATTGAGGGAAAAGAGTGAATAGTATTGTTTGGCTCGAAGGAACTCTCCATCGCGTGCGTCGTGCACAATGGTTTTTACGCATTGCTGAAGAGCGAGCATATTGCGGCTCATCTTCTTCATACCCAATGCATTTGCGAAGCGAATATAACGGGCGTTGTAGATGAGAAGATCGTCGATGAGATAACCGATCCCGTCGAAGATGAATCTATCCAATGCTTAGGAGTGTGGGTGCGCGATAAGATGGCTTACTTTTGTTCCCGGGGAGGTAGAGTTGTGGACGCAATGTCATGATACTCTCCGAGTTCCAAGTTGAGATCTATTATGTGTGGGTCCGGCTCTCCGATCTCCTCGTCTACACGGTAATTCCCCTATAAGCTGAAGTCAGGCCTTCATCCAGGTCGAATAAAAAGATATCACGCTTCACATGACGCATGGCAAGATCAAGACAATGTGCTATACGACAGCGGACGTCTATCCTGACAGTATGCATGATCAACTCTGAGAGCTGGTCGTAGGTCTTGAGCAAGGCATGGAACCGTCTATGATTTGATAAGTATTCCATGAGTCGGTTGTGAACGTAGATTAACGTACAGTGCCATTTCTTTCGAAAGTGGAAGTTGTAGCTGCTCGTCGGGGCTAAGGGGCACAAGCGAAGGTAGGGACGGTGTAAAAGGGGTAATGGCACTGGTGGACTCCATTTGTACAGTGGAAGTTGGAGAAAAGCTGTCATCAGGAACGGCCTTCAGTTGATTAAGCCCGATCGTGAACCATGACTTGAGAAATGCCGTGAATCACTACATGGACGTGGAGAATGTAATAGGCGCACCACGCTTCGATACAGGTTGCAAAGCGCAGAAACGTTTCTCAGGGGACTTATTAGTTCACCTTTTCCGATTGACCTGTCACCCATGAGCTGAGACTCAGCGTCGCGCTCTCGACGGTATAGTCTGTTCTTGTCCAAATACGTTTCCTGAGGGGAAGCTTTAGCCGATGTAACTGATCATCATTGCCACCATACGTACCGAAGCACGATGCAACTCGCTTAAACAAGTAATTACCTCAGGGTTTTGTGCCCATTGAGCGGCAATTGCAATACCAGTGATGTGATCAACGCTCGGATGAGACGTTATCAGCGCTTGAAAACGATCACTACAGCGTTGGTAGAATTGGATGATGACCGTGAGGATTAATCGAGCATAATTCTCCCGGTGGAATGGCGTTGTCCTAAGCATTACACATAGCGAGTTGATGAGTGCCATTAGCGCTGTGCTTGCCTGCGCAACTTCAGGTATTAACTACACATAGTAGGATCCTATACTCACGTTCACCAAAGGCTCCGCCGAAAGCCAAGTAGAAGAAGTATCAGGCACGAAGGCCTCGGGCCCTTTCGCAGTTTAAGTCACAATGGTATCATGTAAAAGTGCGGCGTCTTACCAGTCACGGCTTGATGAAACAGTAGAGAAACCTTCTCTTCCAATTGTGGCAGATAAACCGCCAGGACAAAATCGTCTAAAACCGCACTCGATGCTCTCGCAGCCTCGAAACCAGAAGGTAGAATCTCCATTACTCGATCGATGAACGCGAGCATGGGTTGAAACAGAACGGTGATGTGGAATGCATCGGGCTTGACAAGGAGTCGGTGGTGTTGATCCGTGCCAAGTAACCGATCGTCCGTTCCCACAATGGCTAAGGTAGCTTGCACGGCAGTCTCCGAAGAACCCTGCACGAGACCAGGGACTGTATCCTTCAGGGCGCGGTTAAGCTCATCCTCATGTTCACGCAAAGACTTGGCGGTTAGTTTGGGATCAGTATCGGCGAATCTGAATACATGCTAATCCTCTTAAGTAAACCACGAGGTAATGGGGATAGATGAAAGTACCTTTGATTTATCCCGTGAGAATCTACCTTCTCGTAAAACATCGTTTATTGACGATATAGGATTCCGGCCGGACATGACACCTTGTTCTTCGTCCGTTAGGTAGTCATGTACTAGGGCCCGAACCTAATAAAACATGTTATCACTTAAGGCACATTATCTTACTGTCGCAGTACCTCGACTTGTACGGGCATCCAAATCTCGCCCAATGGAAAGAGAGCGCCAGGTTTGGTGCCTGAGGAATCCCTGAAGTCGCGCCTCTACAGTTCAGGGTGTTGTAGTGACTGTCCGCAGAAACACGCATCAAATCGACTAACCGATCCAATCCTCTTTGCCACTTCGTACACAACTCGCAACCCTTGCAAAACGGCATCCAGTTTAGAATATAATGTCCAGAATAGATCTCGTAAGATTTCGTGGTCTGCGTGTTTGGCAGATGATTCCAGTGCAGTGAGGCGTAATTGTAGCGGACTGATCAGCGGACTGTGCCCCGCCCGTGTTCCCTCTACCAGTGAACTTGGCATGTCCAGGAGGGGCCCACTGGTAACAGCGGGTTTTGATGTGACGATATACGTTGCATGGTCCTTGGTACCCGTGCTATTACCGAACAACAGTGACGTGCGACGATTGTACTCAGCACGTTCACTGACTTCGTCGACGGTATTATCGACCAGGCTGAAGATCTCGCCAGGGAGTCGCTGAGCGACAATGTCAAGACCGCCGCCGAGTTTCCCAAGGACTGAGAGCGATTCCAGTAAAGTCTCGATGTAAGCAAAGGAGTCCGTTTCTGGGTTCCGTTGGTTCTGACTTTGGGATAGGTTGGCCAAATTGGATAGGGATGAGAACGAAGTAGCAGCAGAAGAGCCACCTATGTTCTGGTAAGATGGGCTTGTCGGCAAGGCTTTCCCGGAACCGGAGCTCCCAATCTTAGAATCTTCAACATTGTCTGGAGGGTCATTTGGACGAAGTGCGAGGTCCTGAAGGTATCGCGTTAACCTTGAGTGTTGAGCTATAGAACTTGGCGCATTTGAGGTACTCGGTGAGGCTGGGAGCCGACTCAAATCGTTTGATTCAAGTGGTTCATCTTCGAACTCCACCCTTGGTACTGTAAGGGACGGTGAACACACGAAGGCAACAACATTCGACGACTCACTAGACTGCTGACCAATGGTGTAAGCAGCCCAACGACTCTCACACCAGAAGATTTCAGGTAGAGGTGGTTGTGCAGCTCGTCGATAAGGATGTCCCTCAGAGCCTATACATGGCTGTCAAAAATTCTGCACACGGCAAACGCGAATGCAAAAAAATTTCACGGACAGATTCCTGCCCAACGAGGTACGCACGAAGATCAGCAACCGCTCCAACATCAAGCATATCTTGTTTATTTATCGTCTTAAGACTCCGTACGAGTAGAATGGCTGCCTGTAACAGGCGTTTCTCGGAGATCAGACTCTCCAACACATCAGGAACCAGTCTGAGACGCTCGCTGGGAGTGATTTAATAAGCTAGCTATTCTCGAGTGACATGTAAACCCACATTTGGTCTAGGAGGCGAAGCATCTCTTCTAACGTCTGCCCTCTTGTCCACATCTGAACTAGGTCCGCACGTTTGTTACCCAGGGCGTCTTTGGCCTCTTGGAGGACCGCCCTTGCGTTTTTAATCTGCTCCTGAGTGGCTCCCAAATGGTTCAGCAAGGAAGAGTGGTGTGGCAGAGCAGCAGCAAATGCCTGGAAGTGTTCTGTAAGAATTTAGCGCATCGTCACCCGAGATGCCAAAGCCACATACTGTCTACTGAGCCTTTGAGAGCATGTGAAAGCATAAGTTTCGTCCGGCGAAACGAGCCCATGTCCTTCCCCGCAGATGAGTCATCAAGAATTTGGAGAGCAAGATCTACAGGGTTGAACTGAGAAAAAGTAAACGATGTAAACTCAATCCTGAGAATAACGATCATACTTCGGGGTCGATTACGAACTCCCAGTCGTCCCTTATTCTGTCCAAGACAGCTGACCGGAGAGTCAGCAGGGATCATTAGATGATATGTAACATACCATCAATGTCACCGACCCTAGCTGAACCATTTTTTGTGCGTCCAGGCATCCTACGCTTGATGCGTTCTTGAGTAGCGACTTCCGCCTCTATGGCTTGTTGGCGCTCTTCCCATTGGTCTTCATCGTAGGATCTGATGGTTTTCTTTCGCAGACCACCCTGGAAAGCGGACAGAACGGTGGTCAGAGATGCTGGGGATGTGACATCAGAATCCTCAGTTCCAGATCGAGCTGTCCGTCTCGTTCTAGGGCTTGACGTATTCCCGTTCGCCGTACGATAGATATTAGAAGCGGACAACTCCGACCTTGTTGTACTGGCACTGTCCTTGCGGTCTCTAGCTCTAGCCTGATAAACAGCATCGGAGATGGAGTATTCTGGTGCTTTGTTCGCCCGAAGTTCTGACCTTTGAGGACGGGATGGTCCATTGGGTGAGCCGCTAGAAACGACGGAGCCATTGCTGGGGGTCGTAGGACGAGGTGGACGATTAATCTGCAAAGGCTTTGTAGTTGCGGGTGAGTACGAAGACGTATCGATACCGGGTAGCGGGGGACGTTTAGATGGGAACGAGGGTGGTTGGCGAGACATGACCTGACGATGTGAGCTTGGGTCCGTGTGTATGCTTATTAGCGCTGAATCGAAGTTACCATGCAAATGCGTCGCTTCGCTTTCTGCGCGTTTATTATGTAATATTTTCACGTAACAGGACGCGTGCGCACGTGACGCAATTAGCGGCAAGACCGTAACCGCACGCTTGTTCTCCACTCTCCGTCGGTCGCGTCGCCAAAGGCACGATGCCCACCACCCAAAATACTCCATCGCACTCTCTTACCGCAGAGGGCTCTCTCTCTATACTTTCCCCGTTGTCAGAAGACGTTCCTAGCACTCGCATTGATCACAAAGCCGTGGTCTACATTGAACCACCTCCTTTGTCCCCTACAGAACGCGTCACTTACGAGGCTGTTTCGAATCGAGACCTCCCAGAAAACTTTGACTACAGCCTCCCGCTGTCGGATCGTGTCGTTGTTGGTGAATATCACGATAACGCCGCCCGTTGGTATTATGTAGAGAATGCCGACGGTATCATTTACAGGGTGAGTATGCTGCTGATTACTCTTGAGTTTGCCTGTTAATTGAACCCCCTCTCTCACCAAAATATTAATAATAGTTCAGGACACGTTCTTTTTTGGAGGCGTTCCCACATTCTGTCTCTGAATACAGTACGTGGATTATCTTCATTCTCATGCATGCTATAAATTTTTATTTTTTGTTGTGCAGAGTACAGGAAGGAGGCTGGCTTAATCCCACCTTTTGACCCTTCCGCCTCAAATGTTCATCCCGACTCTCGTCCCAAAATCTTGATCAGAATTCCTTTGAATAGGAGTAGTAAAAAGAGCGGTCTTTCTAAACGACACCCTTCTTCTGCCGAATCGCACTCAGACGAAGAATGGGAGCATGACATCGCGGAAGGAGACAACTCTCATGACGACGAGAATGACGACGACGACGTTCGGAGCGTGGCATCCTCAGTTCGTGTACTGAGAAGAAATGCAAGACGTTCCACCGTCAAAGTTAGCTCGGGACGCACCGACTTACCTTTCAGTCCCAAAAAGACGCGTTTGCGTAAGCGCCCCGTCAGTGAGAGCGAAAGCTCGATGACTAGCGTCTCCGATGGCGTCGGTCCTACTCGGAGGTCTACCCGCTTCCGCAAATCGCTCGGGATCCGCGATACAGGTCATGAATCAGAGAGCGGCGAATCCGAGACGGGCTCTGACAAGTCTTTTTCTCCGAATCGTAGTTTCCGGTTGAAGGGCAAGCCCAACATCCCAAAGCGCGGCAAGGCATCCCGTGCTGCTTATGGGCACATCCGTAGTATCGCTGACCTAGGGTATGATGAGCTCGAGAACGGTCCTCTGTCTAGCCACAGGTACACGTGCGAAAGATGTCAGCGCGAGCCCACGCACCTCTTACTGCAGCAGCGGCAGAAAAAGGCGACGAAGAGCAAGGCTAAACGAAAGACAAGGGATGAGTTCGAAGAAGACAGTGATAGCGAGGACAAATTAGCTGCTCTGGGCGGATGGGTCCGATGGTAAGTCTATACCACCATGCTCTGGTAACAGTTGCTAATTGCCACAGTCTAAAATGTCCCTTAGCCGCTCATTGGCGCTGCCTAGCCAGCACCCAGCGTGATGAAATACTCAAAGCCGTACAGGCTCGGGACCGTGTGGCATTGGAGGCGGCGCGTGAGAAAGATACTGCAGGATGCTGGGTACACCGCGCCGAACGACAGCACGAGCAAAGATCACGATCTCCCGATCCAGCTTCCTCCGAAGCGGCCTGGACTCGAATCTCACCAGACCACGGAATTCATTTGTTCCATGTGCATGAAAGGCGGTATTTGCATGGGCTGCAAGAATGTCGCTCTCGAACCGGAATTACTTGACACTCGGAAGGTCGATGAACGTCCATCCCTCCCTGGTCCTGCGGTACTCGAAGGAACTTCTGTGCAGAATACTGCAACCGGGAGTCAAACCGCGGTACCTTCCAAAGAACTTCTTTTCCGCTGCAGGCTCTGCAAGCGGCTTGCCCACTACGCTCATCTACCGCCTCCTAATGGAGCAATGAACGACAACGCGGAGGTAGATACCGAGGCCATTGCTGAATATTATCAACGCGATCAAGACTGGTCATGTTCTGACTGTATATCCTTTGTGTACCGCGCGGAAAAGATCCTTGCCTGGAGACCGTATCCCCCCAACGCAATACAACCAGAATTACCATCCGGAGGGACAATCAGTCCTAAGATGAACCTACCCCGCGAATACCTCGTCAAATGGCAAGATCGAAGCTACCGTCGGGTACAATGGGTCCCTCACGGCTGGCTAGCTTCCGTCCATGCTGCACTCTTGCGCAGTTTTCTGACGCACGGGCCACGAGTTCATCTTCTAGACCATGCAGTTCGGGAAGACCAAGTCGCCAATGCAGTCTCAGAGGGAGGTATCGGTGGATCAAGTAAGGAATCGGATGATTCCCCACCAGTGACTCGCTCGGAAGATGCTATGCTATTGGCCATTCCTGACGCTGAGCGACGTATACCTCCGGCTTGGAAGACAATAGATCGCGTCCTGGATGTCTTGATTTGGTCTCCAGGCAAGCGAAAGTCAAAGACGAGCAAGAAGAAATCCAAAATGACATCTGTGGACGCCGATCACCCCCCTGACCCTGACGCCGAAAAAGAATGGAACGAAGTCTTTGAATCCGGGGAGGAACCGTCCACGCGGAACACGAGAACTCTGGACGAGTGGGAGGCTGAGAAAGAGGACGACTTATCTATTGAAGACATCGATCGCGTTGTCTGGGCCTTCATTAAGTGGGATGACCTCGGATATGACGAAGGTAAGCCCCGGGGTTTCCAATCGCGTTTCAGCGTCTTATCAACATCTGTAGCTTCCTGGGATTCTCCGCCTCGCCCGGGTGAACCAGGTCACTCAGCATTCAAAGTAGCGTTTGGATGCTTCCTGGAGTCCCGGAAAGTGCATATCAAGCTACGCAGCAAGAAGCAGATCGAGGCTTTCGAGAATCGTCCGAAGAATGAGTACCGCCAACGCCATGCCTTGAAAGAAGGCGGGCAACTCAATCTCGGCCAACAAAGTCATCTTAAACTTATGCCGTTCCAAGTGAAGAAGGTTTCTCTTAACATCCGTTCCGTAGTTCTAAAGGCATTGCCTTTGTAGGTCGATGGGTTTAATTGGCTCTGCGACAACTGGTGGAATCACCAGCCATCTATTCTTGCGGATGAAATGGGACTCGTATGTGCCCGACCCTCTCTATTCACCTGACCTGACATTAACCTCTTTCGTAGGGGAAAACGGTCCAAATTGTCACTTTCATTGGCAGTATCATTAAGTCGTTCGATGCTTGCCCCATTCTGGTTGTTGTTCCCAACTCGACAATCACCAACTGGGCACGGGAGTTTGCAAGTTGGGCACCTGGCGTCCGTGTCGTCCCTTTCTATGGCGAAGCCAAGTCTCGTGACGTGATCAAACGGTACGAGTTAACACATTCGACCAAGATACAAGGGACTACCGGAGCAAAGTTCCACGTCCTTGTCACTACATATGATACTATCACGTCTAAGGACTTCAATCCGGTGATTAAGAGCGTCCCTCGATGGGAAGTATTGGTTGTCGACGAAGGACAGCGGCGTAAGTCATTTGTTATCGGGCGGTGGCTACGTTTAATAGTCCCGTTAGTCAAGAATGACCACGGTCTCTTGTTTAAAAAGCTAAACGAACTCAAAGTATCGCATCGGATTATCATGACTGGCGTAAGTTATCTGTCTTGACAGTGTTTCTCTCACCTTATATCCCTAGACCCCGTTGAACAATAACATTCGGGAACTATTCAATCTCATGAACTTCCTTGATCCGAACGAATGGGGGGACCTCGAGCGACTAGAGAAGGAACACGAGGAATTGACTGAAGATCTCGTGAAGGAGCTGCACAACAGACTACGCCCTTACTTTCTTCGCCGCCTCAAGGGTCAAGTTTTGCAGTTACCACCTAAGGTCCGTTACCATCATACATACGAGAGCACAGCTGATCGACAGTTTGTAGAACGAAGTCATCGTACCTGTATCCTTGACGCCGTTACAGAAGGAGATCTATAAATCCGTGCTCGGTGTGTAAACTCGCTGTGCGGATGGTCCCATCCCAGGCTGTTTGCTAATGTGTCGATTATGCAGGTAAAAATGTTGAAATACTGAAGTCACTAACATTAACCTCTGACGACCCCCGGAACTCTACGAAGAAGCTGAGAACGGGTAGCATGAACAATATCCTCATGGACCTTCGGAAGTACGTAATTCAGCCATCCGAATTACTTCCACTCACGATCTCCTTAGGTGCATACAGCATCCTTACCTTGTATCTCATGACATTGAGCCGAAAGGTTTGAGCCCGCAAGAAGCTCATTCTAGGCTCGTAGCTGGCAGCGCGAAGTTGCGTTTCCTACAAGGACTACTATTCAAACTCAAGGCTAGAGGCCACCGTGTCTTACTCTTTAGCCAAGTTCGTATTTGCCCCTCACAGATTCTTCTCTTTATGCTGATGCACCTGCCTAGTTCGTCATTGCACTAGATCTTATAGAAGACTTTCTTGATGGAGAAGGATTCAAGCATTTGCGTCTCGTGAGCGAGACAAGTACTTAGTCACTCGACCTTCTCTTAATTCGGGCTAGGATGGCAACACAAAGCAATCTGAGCGACAGAAAGGGATGGATGAGTTCAACCGTCCCGGATCTGACGTTTTCATTTACCTACTCTCTACGCGAGCCGGCGGCGTTGGAATTAATTTATGGAGCGCGGACACTGTAATTATCTTCGACCCCGACTTCAATCCTCACCAAGTACGTTCTTGCGATGCACTCTCCATTACTTCTCCGTATTGATTCCTTCTAGGACCTTCAAGTATGCTCCACCGCCTTGCATTTCGTTGGCGTATTCTGATTCGTGTTCAGGCAATCGCTCGTGCTCACCGCTATGGCCAAACGAAGCCTTGTTTAGTGTTCAAGCTGATGGCCAAGGATACTGCCGAAGGTATGCACATGGATGACCCTGTAGTCTGTCCAATGCGCTAACGTAGCTGATAGAGCGCATTATGCAAACTGGGAAGAAAAAGTTGGTTTTGGATCATGTGATCGTCCAGAAGATGGACGACGAAGAAGGCGGCAGTGATGTCCGATCCATCTTGACGTATGGTGCTCAGGCGCTGTTCGATGAGACGGCAGACGCGCGCAACATTACTTGTGCGCCGAGCATATTCAACCGTTACCCCAATTGTTCATTCCCTATTCCCCAGATTCTGACCAGGACCTCGACAAGTTAATCGAGAAGACCGAGACAGAAGGTGAACAACCTAAAGAGGCGGGCGAAGACACCGGTCATGCCTTCTCATTTGCCAAAGTATGGACCGCTGAGAATGATGGGTTGGTGGAAGTGGACGACCAGGCTCATAAACCACCGGAGACTGACTCTTGGGCCCACACCTTGGAGCTCATTGCGAAGGAAAAGGCTCAGATGAAAGCAACCGAGCGTACTGGACGCGGTGTCCGTCGAAAAGCCGCGATTGCCGCGGGAAATCAGGTAGTGTCGATCACGCCTTTCGCGTTGAATTCTAGGACACTCACCTTTAACTAGCAAATGTTCGACTTCTTAGACTCTCCAGACAAAAACAAGCCCCGAGGGACGAAGCGAAAGAAATCGCGATCCACTGCGTCCGAGTCTGACGTTTACGTTAATGCCAACCTGAGCCAGTCCGAGAACTCCAGCGACGAGCCGTTTCAAGAGGATATCACACAAGACATCGCTGAACTTCACAATCCCCCCGTTGTGGAAGCTCCAAAGAAGTCAACTGGTTCGCTGGAAAGAAACGGACGACCCCCACCCGTCTCCACGTCTGTTAGCCAATCGATTCCAAACCCTGCTCGGCCCGACAGCCACGGTGCGGCTGCTCGTCGACAAGAGATAGCCATTTGTTCCATGTGCGGCAACGCCCATCAAGGCACATGTGGGATGACAGAACACTCAGAGAATCTTGTGCATTACCGCCGGATGCTGTTCAATGAGACCGGCGAGCCATTTGAGGAGCGAGTACGTCCAATCGATTGAACCATGCCAGTCTAGCCTCTGACACTATCGCTCTGACTAGCGGGATGCCATTGGAATCATTGACCATACGTTGGAGAAGCGAGGGCAGCTCCACCTTGTCTATAATCAACCTCTGCGACTCGTGGAGAAGGTTAGACGCGAGGCGTCAGTCTCTTCTAGAAACAATCCCGATATTCGAGTTCAACAGACGGCCTCGACGCAATTGCCTTCGTCACATCCAAAGAATAGTTCCCTCCAGAAAGGCGTTCCCAACGCCATTTCGTCGTCTTCTGCTAAGTCGGCTAGGGGAGGAGGGGCGCCAGGAGCAATGCCGCAGGGGTCGACCTCGCAGAAACGCTCATCCGATGCTCAAGCCCAAGGCGGCGGTAAGTCGGCTAAGGGAGGAACGCCAGGAGCAATGCCGCAGGGGTCGACTTCGCAGAAACGTCCATCCGATGCCCAGGCCCAAGGTAGCGCAAAGAAGAGGCACAGGACGAACAACGACCCGGACTGTCCTGTTTGTGGAGGACCGCATCACCTTGTCAAAGACTGCCCCGTAACTGCGGCAGGGCCAGAGAGGTAGCGTCCATAGTCGATCAGTTTGGTGTCTTGTCCTCACTGATTCGTCTGGCAGCATACAATCCGCCATCTCACGATTGCAGTCTCAACCGGGCCAAACCGCAACTGTTGCCGCGCTCCTTGGTGTTCTTCAGAAGTACAGGAAGCGTGTAGTTGGACAGATGCCGGGTTCGAGTACAGGTATTCGCAGATGAATAGCGCTGCAATGTATCCAACATACGCGGTTTTCTCCATGAAGTGCGCTAATTTATGACGATACCAGAGTTCCAGTAAATAACACACCATATAATATCTTGAAATTCATAGTTATCTCACTACACTGCCAAACGAACCAGAACCCTGTATGAGGGTCCGGTCGCCCAGGGTTGGACCAGGGTCCATGCGGCCCCAGTTTAGGCTCATTCGTGTGCCGGCCGAGAGGAGTCACCTCAAATGGCGGCAAAAAAAAAAAACAACCTTGGAACAAGGCTGACACAGGGTCAACTCAGTGTGGGCCGTCTGAACCCCGCCATGGGGTCCCGGGTGAATTGGCAGTGTAGAGAATCGATGCTGATTACCGTCACTTCCTAATTTTTTTTTTCCTTTTTTCGCTCTCCGCGAGCTCCGTTTTGCGTTACATGCCACGTACTGCGCTCCCCTCTGCGGCAAGCATTCTGATGCGCCTCGCTGAGGACGCCACGGAACCCGCGTTAAGCTGATAGAAGACCCGGCACGAGGCCGTGTGACCCTAACACTGATGCCACCTTTATCGATATCGTCGAATGCTTCTCAAAGTCTCCCTCAGTCTTCCAAGCGACCAGCTAGTGACCCATTGTGTGCCTCTGGTCGTATCCCCAAGAAACCCCACAAGGAACTGAAAGCTGGGACAAAGATGACACTACCTCCCCTTCCTTCCGTCCAGGGCGACGCTGCGCTTGCGGTATTCGTCCACCGGTCGCTCAAACCGTCAGGTGCCAAATGATAGCTTTGGAGATGGTGAACGACTTGCTTTCCTCGGGGAGCAAGCACTGCGCATGGTGATCGCAGAAACACTCTTCGAAAAACGACCAATGCAGGACGCAAGGAGTCTACAGGTACGCGCGGGTGTCAGCCCAAATCCCTCCCTTACCATGACGGGACTCACGTTGACGTGGAATGCCCGCAGGAAGAGCTGGACCAGACGTTAACAAACGAAGTTTATGACCAGTGGGTGACCAATTATGGGATACGGGAAAGGGTTGCCTGTCCCATGAACCTCCGCGAAGAGTTGAAAGAACCCTCGGTACAGCGCTGGCTCACGATCGACGATCAACAGTAGCTAATGCAACGATACACAGGAAACCCAACATCTGTTCCACGCCTACGTTGGCGCATTGTACACGGAAAAGGGCTACCGAGATATCAAAGCTTGGATCGGCCCATTGGTCGATCCAGACTTTAGTCCAACGCCGTCAGGGTTCCCCGCGGCCACTCATGCCAATCCACCTCCACCTACGTATGGCGCGCCTCCTCTGCCCCATAGCCCTCCGGCTCAGGGAGTGCCGAAGCCGTCGGTTTTGTCGTTGTTCAATGAAATGGCTATGCAACGTGGGTTGAGGATCGAATGGAATGCGAATCAGTCTGGGCCGGGCCACTCTCTGACTTGGGTGGTGCATTGCCTTGGTGAATACGAGACTAAGTGCAGCGGAGAGTCGTATTGCTAAACTCTTTCCCCTAGTTAATGGAGTGGTGAAGGGTGAAGGTGTTGGGAAAAGCAAGCAAAAAGCGAAAGAAGACGCGGCACAACAAGCGTTCCAAGCCATGGGTTGGGCTACTGCGGCGTCAGGACCATACCAGTGTACGTAAAGTTCTTTTTGTACTTTCGTAGCGTCGAGAACACTGACAAAGGGGCAAGGAATACCAGGATGATATGCGTTGGAAGAGATAAAGGAAATAAGGACGTAGATGGGCGATGTACCGTAGCTACCAGTCATGTTGCTGCTGAAATCTCAAGTTGACTAAGCACACACTGCATTTCCTCCCCGAGGCTGCACCTCTTCCGCTTTCACCTTGTCCTTGACCTTCGTCTCCGTATCCGTCCCCTTTCTTTCTCCCGCCGTGGTCTTTCATAATACATAAACGCCTGAGCTCCAGCGAACCGACCGCTTCATTGCGCTCAGATATCTACCATCGTCCACAATTTACCAAATCTCATCGTTCATCAATGGTCAGTGTGCCAAGTGCCTCTTTCACATCCAACCTTTCGCCCCCACCGGGACAGTCGGCTCACACTGTGATCGACTTGACCACTTCGCCCTCGCCTCCCCCCGCTCCGAGACTACTACCCCCTGCTTTGCCTCAGCCACCGCAATTTTCACCCTCTGCGCAACCTATTACCTTCGAAAGCGCCTCACTCAGAACCCCTGTTTGTATTGGTCGCCTGGATGTGACGGCCCTAATTTTATATCCATCAACATATCTCGAGATTTCGATTTCTGAACCATCGAGTTCAGACCCTGTCTGGGGACCTGTCCGGTTACAGTACGAGCGCACGCCGCATCATCCAGGAAGTGAGGACACGGTTCACATCAAGACCCCGAACAGGAGGGGGCCTCATGGAGAGATCCATCCTGGCGAGGACTTTGCCATTGTCGAGCAAAAGGTCGCGTCGATATTGGGGCCCATGCTAGGAAAGGGTCTCATACGTGTGGACTCCAGAATTCGCAAAGGGAGCCGGCACGTGCGTGTTTCACTCTGCTCAGCTGTTCGTCTCATGTGAACGACATTTGCACAGCTCCCTGTTCTCCCACTTGAGGTCCTTGTATATACCCCAAAGGGTAACATCCTAGTCGTTGGAAACTTTCTCCGCCAGT